>CM035591.1:50897467-51601957 GCA_020423425.1 Chrysopa pallens
TATATATATATATATATATATATATATATATATATATATATATATATATATATATATATATATATATATATATATATATATATATAATCTCGAAGAGTTTTCCTAGAGATTGTCTTTATTATATAGAAATAGGACTCATTTATGTGTCAAGTGAGATTATGTTTTTGATTAAAACCTCTATATATATATATATATATATATATATATATATATATATATATATACATATGGTAAAATTTTATTTTATATTTATAATTTTTTTTTGTGGAAAACTCTTCGACATGCACTCACCGACATTTTAATGTCAATATTCCACGTAAAAAATTTTATTATGTCTCATTTTTTATGTCAATTACCCTTATAGAAGCTATATATATTAAATTTAAACACGATTGGATAAGTACGTTTTTACAAAGTTCATTTATTTTTTAAATTATCTAAAACATAAATATGCTCATCATCTTTTACACAAATCAAATCCGATATGTGCCTATAAATAAATTAAAAACATGTATATTTGATCCAAAACTATAAATACAAATTAAATTTTTGATTGTTATTATATACGGTACATAAGTAAATAGTAGACAGGATGATATTTACGCATTTTCAGGAAAATTTGAATTTACGACATATTTGAAATATATGAGGACTATGTTAAATTTAGTTCAAAGTTTATAACGCTAGAAAATATTAACAAAATTTTGGTATGGGTGTTCATAAAATCTCGGACCAAAAGTCAGGGACCAATTTTGACGAACATTTGAAGAGTCACGAAAAATCACACATTAAATCGTTTATACAGATATTGAATACTAAAAGTTACATAAGGCACCCCGTGTGGCCGGAGAAATCTGCCAAAAAGGTTTTTTTGCGTATGAAAGAATGGGTAGGTAAAGGCTCTGTGGGATGGAGAAAATACTCCAAAACGCTAACAACAATTAACCAATTTTATGAACAACATACATTTTTTCATTGTTAAAAATTGCCAAAAACTGTTAAAAGATTTTAAATTATAAGCTAACAATAATCTGTTTACAGGTGTTTTACAGAAAAAATCTGGTTCGGATGACATTATTATTATTAATTTTTTTAATTTATTTTGAAATCTTTGTGCTCAAATGTAAAATTTTGTTTTCGTTCTATTCATCGTCCAAGTTATTAACGACTTAAATTTTGAAAAATGGAAAAAAGAGCCGTTTACAAGTCTGGAAATGTATGATATGCTTTTTGAACTTTTTACTATATCCCCATTCAGCTTACAGGCGAGAAGGATTAGTTAGGTTTAGGTTGTAATAAAGTCATAAGTAACTTGTGTGTTAAGAAATTACACTCAGTGCTTTTAAGTTAAATAACCTAGATGCACGAACTTAAACCTTATTAAGTGGAATCTTTAATCTTTAATTTAACTATTCAGAAGGTGTAAACCTAAAAAAATTTCGTTAATAATCACTTCGCACAATATGTTAAAGTAATTTTTTAATCTTTTTCGACTTTTATATTTATATAAAACTCGGAAGGAAAAATGTAAGTTTTGTGTATTAGACGACTTCTTTTAAAGCTCAAACAAAAATTTTGGTAATAAATAGGTATACGAAAATCAATTTCGGATTATTTCAACAAGACTTAAGTACCTATATATTATTTGTTCGATATATATCAATATTGTATATTTAAAAAAATATTCCCAAATTTGAGCCTAAAATGTAAGAAAATTAAATTTACAACAAAAAAGTTTGTTATGTAAATTGCAATGAAATCAAAGCCTCAAAATTTCCCCGACTAATTTGAATGCCTCCTCTTATCTAATACACAAGAGAAGTAGAAATGATGAATATTTAATTGGGTTTTATTATCAACAATAATAATAATAAGTTTATTAAGGTAGATCGATCGCCAAAACTTATAACGACTTTCAATTTTTTTAATATACCGTTGTTTATTGTGGTCCTAAAATTTTAAAAAAAGTACACACATATAGTTAGTACAAAAACAACAAAATTGCCTTAAGAATTAGAAAAACAATTAAATTAACTTAAACTTTAAGGGCATTGCATTACAATATAATTTTTTAATGTACAATGTACAACTGAACGGAATTTCTCTGGTTAGTTTAGTTTATAAATAACACGTGTTTGGTACATGTTGTGTATATTTACAAGTGAAAATTGTGTAATTTTACAAATGGTAAAATCTAGAGACAGTATTTTCCTATTAAACTTCTACATAATAATACATAAAATATAATAAACTGTTGAATTATTTTCTACAACAGCTTTCAAACAATGGATAAACCAGGGGCTAGTAATATGACTGATGAGCATAGTTGTATAATATGTGAAAAATTGGGTTCATTTTCTAAAATAAATTCAGATTTGGGTGATAGGAGTAGCCACGTTGGAAACTGCTTCAAGCGAACAATAGGATGGGTAACAATCCTCAATTGCAAACTGAATTTGTTTATGCTCATACAAGTTGTCGGCAAAAGCATATTAATAAAAGTTATATTGAAATGTATAAGAAGAAGCCAAGTGAAACTTCATTTTCGCCTCCGAAAAAAGAGCTCCGAAGTAGCTTTGATTTACCACACTTTGATTAGAAAAATAACTGCTTCCTTTGTGGTCAAGAAGCTGATAAAGAAAAAGAAGCAAAATTAAATAAAAAAAGGCGAAGACAAATTTCATACATAATTACTCCAACTTTAAGTGACACCGTTGTGAATTTTAATGCCGTACAGAAGGTGATTATTATCGAGAGAAAAGAATTTCTGGAGTAGTAGATTTACAGACACTTGAAGCTAAATATCATGCAGATTGTTATCACTTAAATTAGTTGCCAACAATATTGTTACATACTAAGCGGAGAGCGATGCAGATTTAATTGTTGACACTGCAATTAATTTAGAAATCAAAAATATTGTTATAGTTTCAGAAGAAATTGACATTTTAGTTATATTAACAGCATTAGTGGATGATGATCGAGAAACATTTTTTCTAAAATCATCCAAAGGCAAAGTTCAACAAAAAATATTTTCTTCGCAATGTTTAAAAAATCACTTCCAAATTGTAAAGAACACATTCTTTTTCTACATACTTTTACGGGTTGTAATAGTACATCTGCATTTTTTAATAAAGCTAAAATTAAGTTTGCTAAAAATTTTGAGAAATGTCATGGTTTACAGGAATCAGCAAAAGTATTTAAAAATGTCAACGAAGATTCGAATAATATTCTTCAAGCGGGTATATTTTGAGTTTATATGGAGCTCCGGCAAAAATTAAAGATTTAAATACGTCCATTTGATTCCATTATAGTGTCTTATTTTTGAAAATAGAAAAAGGTGGAAGAAAAATATTTTGTCAAAAAAACTCAGTAGATATTTCTACACTTGATCTAAAATCGAAAAAAAAGCACAATAAAATTTCTAGATTGGGAAATCATAAATGTAGTTAATTTATTTTGAAGCCAATGTTTATAATTATGTAAAATAGTGGAATTGAGTGGAAGAACCATATTTCCTTCATAATGAATAAAATATAAAATTATAACACTAATGACATCTGACAAACAAATTTTTGTGTACAATACGTTTTATAAATTTTAATTTTCGCTCAAAACAAAACATTTCTAAGAAAATTTTGCGGACAAATAACTCAAAAAATAATATGAAATTTTTTACGCACGATCTTGAAATGAAAACAAAGGACAAGCCCAGGAGTTTTTTGCGGAAAAACTGTTCGACATGTCTTTTTTTTCATATCAAGATTGTGCATACCATATTTCATTATATTTGGATAAGTATTTTTTTAATTATTTGTACGCTAAAATAGTGTGTTTATTATAGATGTCTCTATGAAAAAGTCATACCTCGTTAATGTGCTATTCCTCTAGCAAGTTGTTTTGTGATATCTTACGAATTAAGAAATGGCTTTGTTGCTGAGTCTTTGTGCAGTTGAGAATAGTAGCTTAGGAATAGCATAGGAATCTTAGATATTCTTAGAGAGGATAAAACTTCTATTCACATGTCATTTGCAACTGTAAAATCTACAAAATCTGAGATGTGTTGGATGTCAAATATTTGGCTCTGAAACTTTTAATCCTTCCGATCAGCGAAGATACGGTGAAGCTAGTCCGTGCTCATTTTGGTATTCATAAAACACGGTAGCTTCATCTGTGTTTGATAGTTTTTTCACAGTACCCCACGCTAGGAAGAACTCAATTCCAGTTACCTACCCTTTTATCATTTATTACTATTATTATTATTATTAACTCTATAATTTCTTTGAAATTTGAAATAAAATATTGTTTGAAGAGTTAAATTTAAATCTTTATCAGTGCTTGGATATACTTTACTACTCGTCATGACAAACTGCTCTCTGAGTTCTAGCTTTTACGTAATATAGAGAAGGAATATAAAAAAAATCTAGGCCAAATCGAAAAAAAATTGGTAATTGATAATTTATAAAAACATATGCAGATAAGGATGCGTAATTACACCTTTACAAAATTACAAGAAATGATAATTTACAAAATGAAATACAAGCCTCTTATGTTTATTTCATGAAAAATACATATACACTCAGAAATGTCTTAATATAATAATTAAAAAAAAAATGGTTTAAAAGTATATTTTAGCTGCTAGTACTGTACATCGAATTTCCTTAATCAATTCCTTTAGTTAAAATGTGATTGTGTGATTTAAATGGTAGGGGTAACGGGGGAAATTTGACCTGCTGATCACTCAATATAAACATAAATTGGTATTCATTGTCTTCTTATATATACTTAATCCTTTGAAGTCTATTCAGTAATCAGTATACTCGCTGTAGTTTTAAATTGAATGTATTAATATTTACAAACAGTGCATAGTTTGAATAAATCGCTAACTTTGTGGGTAAGAAACAGTGTAAAAATGTTTGTTGATTATTTAATAAAAATTAGAAAATTTAATTAATTTTCATACTTATTGATTTTATTGTGGAATTTTTTTTTTTGGAGATATTAAATCATTGGGAAATTTATTCGAATAAATTAAAAATAGAATAAGATTTTCCACATTTAAATTTTCCTTTTGTTAAGTGAAGTAATGCAAATATGAGATTCCTGACCATCATCTGTTGTCTTACAATAGTAATTACAAATTCTATTGGAATTCCAGTAAATGATGTATTCGTTACTGTTTCACCTGAAAAATTTACTACACCTTCTTTAGAAACAGTTGTTACCCAGGAAGTAAGTACAATAAATTTAATAAACAAAATCTTTTGCTTTTAACCGTTTTAATGTGCATCAAGTCATTCAAATACATTTAAAGTTTTTTCACCTTTACTACTCAATTTAAATAGTGGAGCAAGTTAACATTGGCTTAGCTCTCCCAATGCGAAATTTAATCGATGCTTATCAAAAAATATAGTGCTATTTATGTGCTTATTAGTTGCTCTATTTTGGATTTTTGTGCTCAAAGTATTTAGGAGAAAACGTATTTTGAAAAGGATGGAGGTGCACATTAACTTTAACCTAACCATCCCCATGCCAAAAATTGCACAAATTCCAAAAGCAAGTATAGCAAAATTTGTTGCTTAAAAATTCGACTTAACATTTTGAAAATAAACCCACGATTTAAAGTAAAACCCGTTAATAAATCTAATCTAAACAACTCTTCCCCCCAAACGAAAACTCTTGGAAACGGTGACCGGGTATCAGCCTAGAATTTTGATAATTTAAAGTATTATATAAAACTATTTTAGAAATTTGAAATGTACAAAATATATTCGGTTTTATATATTTTATCACATTAATAAATAATCCATGAGGGAGCAAATCCTTTAAGTACATTTTTCAACCTATGATAACCGGATTCTGATTTGAGTAGCCCCTATGATTGCTTTATAGCGGTTTAAAAATCTGGAATTCAGGAATGAATTATTTAAAATATACTTATTTAAATTAAATAATAATTGTAAGAGAACAAAACTGAAAAAAAAACAGCTTCAAATTTCGTGGTATTTTTTATATTATAGTTGAGAGAATTGGTGAAAATTCCGTTAAAAACAAAAATAATTGTTTAATTAAAATCCGAAATAAAGTAACTGTTTAGTAGATAAATAATATTAAATTTTTTAAGAGGTTTCGAATAATTTTGCGATATTGGGTAGGTTAACTTGGGTATTTCATTATTTAACGATTAAATTAAAAAAGTATATGTTAATATAAATTGCATTGCAAATTTCAATTTTAAACTACAATAAATTGAATAATATATTTAACAGGCATGATATATCAACATGATTCATAGTTTACATATGTTCCACCTATTGTTGTATTGTAACAATAATACAAAAATTTTGAAAATTTAAATACAATACTCATTTTAAAATATAACTTCAGAATTTTATTTTCTTTAGATTATTACTTGGTAATTATACAATCAATGTGAAAATTACATTATATTTTTTCATTATTAGAAATATAAATTAAATATAAATGAATAAAATATAAAATAATAAATTAAACTATATTATTTCTCCATCAAAACAATCAGCCCTCACTAATATATTTAACCCTTATACAATGATAATAACGTTTAAGATTACCTCTTTGGTGATTTTTATTCTAATCAGCGAGACTTTTGAAACTTGTATAACCTCTATCCAAAATATCAAAAATCCATTCTTAGCGAATACCTACGTCATAATATTGAGCTTGCAGTGGGTGTTCTAAACGTCTGTCTCTGGTGTAATATGACAGTTTATCATATAATAGGCCTAAAATCGTTACTCCACGGGTTGTTTTGGTCTCGTAGTCGTCTTCAGCGACTTCAAAAGCCCCCAAATAACTAGTTTGTGCGAATTGTATGATAAACTGTTATAATACTCCTGAAGGAGATATTCAAAAATCCAGATATTCCGCACGAAAACCTCCGTGTAACGAACTTAGACTAATTATATGCTAAAATGCCATAATACTCCAGAGGAAGACATTAAAACACCCGCCGCAGGCAACATATATTCCGCCCACTCTCGCGGACCTCATGTTCCCAAAAAACCCCGCTTAACAAAATTGAATTCATTTTCACTATTATTTAAATTTTTTAAAATTGTCTACTTCAAAATGCACTTCTGAAATGAATTTTTCTTAGGCACAATGCAATTTGAGATTTTTACATAATGAGACTAGTACACAAAATTTTCAGAGATTCTCACGAATCCAAGACACCAAACCGCATCAATTCAAATCCGTCTTACTGCGCACAAAATCGACAGTAAACAATATTTTTGTGTTTCATTTCGTCGACTATTACAGCCCAATCCGTTCAGCGTTTTGAGTTATGCGTTGAGAGATCAGACAAAAGTCTGTCATCTACTCGCCCGCTTTGCAAGGCTTAAATTTCCTTGCACTAACTTCAAAAAATAGTAATGAAAATAAAAATATTTGATATCATCGACATTTTAATATTTGTAGAACTATGAATACTGACCCATCTACAAAGTTTTGTAGAACAAAAATTAACCAAATCGGTGCAGCCGTTTTCAAGTTTAAATTTATTATTTTATTTTTAAACGATAGGTAAAAAAATTAAAATTTTTTATACGACTTGTGGGTAATAATTTTAGACACAAGGAAAATTGGTAAGGCAATAGCCAAACAAAAATTAGTGTCCCACACACACTTTCAATCCCTATTTTTCATCCGTTAGAGGTTGTATTTACCACAATTCTTTCTTATTGTAGTTATAGTTTCGGTTCTGTATTGATGAATCATTCATGCGAAAATGGCTTTTCTCTTAATAATATTATATATATATATATTATATATATATATATAATAAAACCGTTTAAAAAATATAGGTATATTAATTATTTATTTGTGGGAATATCGAGAATTATTTCAGTTAAATCGAAATCGACGTTGTTTATTAAATATTATGAATTATTTCGTTTAGACTAATCCTAAATCTACATCTCATAATGAAAATCAAAAGTCTGAATTATACAGCATGAAAGTATATTCAGTAATTAATACACGGTATGCAACAAATGTAGTTTCAAGTCGTGTGGCAAATCCATCAAATAAATCACAAGAAGTCACATTTTCGATTGTAATACCAGAAACAGCATTTATTTCTGAGTTTGTCATGTAAGTTTATTTTGGATTTCATACGTAACTTTTACAATAAAATTCTAAAACTATTGATTTTATATTAGGGAATTAGATAGTAAAGTTTATAAGGCATACATAAAGAAGAAAGAAGAAGCTAAACAAATTTATGATCAAGCTGTATCTAGGGGAATTGGCGCAGCTCATGTTTCAGTAAGGTAATTTAAAAAACTTTTTGCTCCACTTGTTAAATGAAATGTTTGAACAATTATTATATATATTTATAGTGCCAGGCACGATAAACAATTTTCAGTAGGTATTTGAGGCAACTTGAAAGTTTGCGTAAGTCATCATTAGCAAATTACTAAACACAAATATTAACATTATTATCTGACTGAAGAGTAATGAAGAGTAATAACATTTATCACCTGACACGTATTAAGTGCTACTAAAATGACCCTTTCTTATTGACCGCCATATTGTTTTCATCGATTTTATTCAGATCGAAATTGATAACAACTTTATTATAGGCAACGTTTCAAAAATTTATTATTTTTTCTTCAGACTTCCACAATTATATACAAAAATATATATAATGTAAAATATTTTAATACCAAAGATGGATTATGTATGAAAATTGAATGTATTTAAAAAAATGAAATTATAAAAATTTTGTGTATCTTTTTTACATACTCTAGTTCTACAGTAAACTTCTTGTCATAAAAATTTTTTGTATAGTAAAACCTATTGATCAAATTAATTGGAAATTCATTTTCTAACGTATAAACTTATTCTCGGAGTAGGTACTTATGTATAAAACATAATTTAATTTTTTTAAATACATTCAATTATATTTTTTTATCAACAATTTAATGGAATATTTTTTACTTCATTTTCTTTTATTAAAATATTAATATTTATATATATTTTTGTGTGCAATAGAGCAATATTTTTATTTGAAACAAATCAAGCGTCTTTACTTCTAAACATGAACATCTGAAGTTATTTTTAAAAAATTTTTAAATACTAAGACATTCAAAAATCCTGATTGAAAAAATACGGAAATACTATGCCATTTTCGTAAAAACTCCGTAGATACTTGTTAAAATGTTAACAATTTACTAAAAGATGTTTCCAATTTCCTTGAAAAATAAGATATATATATATATAATATATATATATATATATAATTTTTATATTAACAAAATTAAATTTTGAAAACGCTTGGTCAGCGTAGACCCGACAAAAAGATTTGGCTTATTGGATTTATACTCTATTGATACTAAATTTAAATGTATTAAAATTTCAAAATGCTTTAAAAATAATTTTTATCGTAAAGAATTGCTTACATAAAAGAGTTGATAATGTGCCACCACTCCTTATCTAATTGTTCGATTTTGTGTTCAGACATTGCAAAACATGACTTACCGTGTCTCTTACTATATAAATTCCTTAACGAAAACCAACATTTTAGATTAGCATTCCAACTTTGAGCAACTAAAAATTGCGTGACAAAGTTTAGGTTAGGTAACTATGTTATTATAGAACGAGTGAAAATAATAACGAACTGAGTTAATTGTTTAAGCTTTAAAAATTATTTCTATCAATCGAGAATCGAATTTATTAAAAGAAAAAAGCGAAATTATCAAAAATTGGAGAATTAATATGATCGAGAGAAAGAGGTTTATATTCGAAAAGAGAATAAATGTATATTGTTCAACCACTTCTTGTAATGAATAACTTTATATTGTTTACATTTTAGTGCAAGAGACTCAAACATGTTTACAGTATCGGTTAATGTCGAACCACAAAGTAAGGCTTTATTTAATTTAACTTATGAAGAATTATTAACTCGTCGTCTAAGTGTTTATAATCTTGTAATAAATTTACATCCTGGACAATTAGTTCATGATATGAGCGTTGATGTGAATATTCTTGAATCAGAACCAATAACAATTCTAAGAACGCCTTCTTTACGTACTGGAAACGAAATTGATCCAGATGAAAACACAGAAAGTATGTACGTGTAATGTATGTGAGAGACTGAAACTAACTAAATAATAGGGTTTGGTTGCTTCGTATAATTTTTATTATGAATTTAACCACACATTTTTTCAAAAACTAACCAATAAATTATGAGGTTTTACTTTACAAACTATTGTTTGAAAATAATTTCACTGATTATTTTTTTATAGCAACTACCCTATTGTATGTTTATAATTTATTTTTAACATATTTATAATGTTTTAAATTTTATTTTTAACGCAACATACCTAAAAATTATTGAAATTTTATCTGCTTGATGCTGGAGTTAAATATAAAAAAAAAAATTATTCACCCAGCAGGTTACACGATTTGCACGTCTGAATGAAAGAAATTCTAAAATAGTTATTCATTAATAACAACTCTTTCATTTTTCACTTAAAGTATGATAACTCGGTTATTTGAAATTGAAAAAAAAAGGGTAGAGATAAATTCTTAATCCTTCCGTACACTATCAAATATTTCATTAATGATCATATATTCGATAGGATTATTGATAAACTCTTTCAAAAAAATTAAATTTTTAACACATATTTGGCCTGATTAATTTAGTAGCCAGAAAACATAAAGAACCTTTTTTATGTAAAATCGTATACAATTGTTACTCTTTTTGAGTAATATTAAAAAAAAATTAATTTTAACATTTTCACCCCCTTCCTGAGAAAGGTAAAGGGTCGGGAAAGTTATAACGCCCAATTATTGTTCAATGCTATATTGAGAACGCAAAGAAAAAATTTCAGCATTTATATAATGACGAAGGTCTGACAGGCTCTAACTCTTATTCCAACAAATTTGTTATGCTGTTTCATTGTATTTTACTAATGAATGATATTTTAACATCGATTGAAGATTTTCATTGTTGGTTGCTTCTATCTTAATGATGTAATAAGGCAAAATATTCAATCGCTTTATCAATCATTGTACTCTAGATTATTTTTCTTAAAACTTAAAAACATATTTTTAGATAATAAATATGTAACGAAACAATTTTTAAATGATGCAAGAACAAAGGCACATATTCGATTTTCTCCAACAATAAACCAACAAAAGGAATTAATTAATGATTTAAAGAATAAAAATGAAGAGAATCCAATAGATGATGTTAATGCTGGTGTTTCTGGACAGTTTGTCGTTCAGTATGACGTTTCAAGAGATTTCAAAGGCGGTTCTATGGTTGTGAGTATTTATAAAAATATTTAACTTTTTATATATAGAAACCTCGTCCCTCCACGCACGTTACATATTTATGTATGCATATCATTTCAGTGATTTCAACAATTTCGTCTCAAATATTACATTTGAGCATTAAAATGGAATTGGATTTATTCATGTACAGAGGAAATTTAACAAATTTTTTTTTTTTAATTTAAATTTTGTTTAAATTTACATAACTAGCATATTAACAAAACATCGAATAATTATTATTTCTAAAGAAAACTTTAAATAGATCTAATGTTTAAAATATTAATTTTGATCGATAATCTACCCACTTGTATATGACTTTCATTTAAACTAACTAAATCTAAATTTTGATTATAGTATATGACTGATGCCCTTTCGATTTCCCCATACCTGAATTCCATAAGCCTATGTGACCCTTTTTAATAATTGTTTTAAATACCAGCACTTAATTTATTATTTAATGATAACTTTGATTCTTGAACTATATATCAGACAGTATAACTTGGAAAAATTCAAGTTGGGCACCTAAAAGTGAATGTTATTTGAGCGGATTTCATCTCGTTTACTTGAATACCGCACTTATGCAAGCAATGTTGTATTTTATCGATACTGGTCTTTACATTTTGAGAAGCTACATACGAATCCAAATATATGGATAGAATGGAATTAGGTTATGAGTTGATGGAATTAGATAGGAAACTGATCAAAGAATTATTCTTGAATTTTGATTTGGAAGTATCTGGCTTGATGTCTTTTTAAAAGGCAGTATTAAGTACTAGGGATTTGTTATTTCAATTTGTAAAGCAGGTCAGGTATACTAATTACCTATAAAACATTGTCAGTTTTCAGTGATATATTAATAAAAATTGGCCATTATTTATAGTTCATGGACATTGTACACTTGTCGTATTCAGTGGGGTCCTTTAGAATTTATTAGTATTGAGCCTCAAAATGTGTGTTTCGCATTATAATCACCACCAGAGATAAATCTAAGCCTAAGACTCCCAAAAAGTTTTGAAAAGCTTCTTGGCTACTTGAATGGCTTGGTGGATAGTAAACAACCGAGACTGTGGTTTGTCCAATCCAATCTTCAACAACCTATTGAATTGATTTGGTATTTTACTTTTTAATATTTATTTTTACATAGCTTTTTAATGTGAAACACTTGTCCCTGAAATGAGAGCAATATCCATACCATGGTTTATGAATTTTAGACTTTTGAGTTTTCTCGTTTAAATTTTCGGTTATGTTCGGACTGAATTCATTGGACTTTTACTAAAGTTAAAAGATCTTCAAAATGAGTTTTTGTTGACGATGTTTTTTGGAGTTCAGTTTTTCAGAATACATTTGCGTAACATTTTTTAACGGATGCTTTACTAATATTAAACTCTATTTTAGGTTTATGATGGTTATTTTGTACACTTCTTTGCACCAAAAACGTAACATTTTTTAACGGATGCTTTATTAATATTAAACTCTATTTTAGGTTTATGATGGTTATTTTGTACACTTCTTTGCACCAAATGATTTAACACCATTAAACAAACACGTTATTTTTGTGTTGGATGTTAGTGGTTCAATGATGGGTTCTAAAATTTTGCAACTAAAACGTGCAATGAACTATATTCTAGATGATTTACACTCTGGGGATTATTTTAATTTAATTTCATTCAGCTATAGCGCACATGTATATGACTTGGATAACTTTGAAATGAAAGTTCCATTTGATTATTCAAATAGGTGGTTTAATAATAAAGAAGATGAAATTAAACTAAGTCATGCGAATGCTGTAAACGCAGAGAATATTGCTAAAGCAAAAAATGTGATAGATAATTTAATAGCATCCGGTGGTACAAATATTAATATCGCATTAAAAACTGCATTAAAAATAGCACAAGCAGGTGTTGGTCCAAATAATGATGGCCCAGATCCTCTAATTATATTCTTAACAGATGGTGATCCAACTGTTGGTGAAACGAGAACCTCCGATATTATGAAAACAGTTAAACAATTAAACAAGGGTACACGATATTCATCAATATTTGCACTTGCGTTTGGTAACGATGCTGATCGAGGATTTTTAAAACAATTAGCAATTAGTAACTCAGGTTTTATGCGACATATTTATGAGGCACATGATGCAGACATTCAACTACAACAGTTCTATAAACAAATATCATCACCTGTTTTAAAAAATATTTCGTTTACATATCCAGAAAATCAGGTATTTATCTATTTTGCATTGGAGTTTTGCGAAAATTAATATAGATTAAGAAACATACAAAGTAGCAATTGAAATAAATAATAAATTGCTATATAAATAAAATAAAATAGGTGGAGTGTATAAGTTGTTTTTAAGATTTTTTGTAATTTCGATCCGTTTTGTTAGATTCGTTTTCAAAATAATTTTATAGCAATACATTTAGACAATAGCATGAGCATTTTTGAAATATAAATCCTTTTAGGGCCCCAATAAATAAATAATTTTTTTTTAAAATCAGTACAGTTATCTTAGCTTAGTAGCTTGAAATGATATCTTACTTAAAAATATGCAAAATTTATACTACTATAGGAAAATAAAATATATTTTAGAATATATTAAATAAAAATTAATTAAACAAAAAACGTAGACAAATTTTAAAAATCCGTTGATCCTTAGAAGTTATCACAAATATAATATAAATGAAAATAAATAAAAGGAAACTATTGATATATAAATTTATAGTAGATACCTATAAATTTTTAAGTAAGTATTTAATCTTGAAAAAGACAAAAATAATCAAAAATTTATTTTTATTTTTTTGTATGTTTATCTAATTATCAAAGTTATTATTTAATTTTATTCAATTTCTTTAAAAAAATTAAAAAAACTATTTGGTTTCATATATATATATATCAGTTTGTGTTGTAATTTGAACCATTTCAAAATTTCAAAACACTTGTACCACAGATCTTTGAGAGATTATTTATAATACTTTTATATTTTATTACAGGTCGTAAAATTAGAATTACTTTTCAGATTTTCAGGACTAAATACTCATTTGGATATTTATAAATACTAAAATTAATATTTTATTTTATAAATTTTTATTTCATAGGATTATAAATATTTTATTACGTGATTTTTATTTACGTTATTTTTGTACTTTTACTTTTCAGGATCAACGGAATATTTCAATTTTTTTTCGTTTTATGTTTAATAAATTTTTATTTCTATATTTTATAATTTACTTTATATTCGTACAAGGCTGAGCTTATAATTTAATTTTCATTTTTAGGTTGAAAACTTAACGGATCATTATTGTCATACTTTATTCGATGGTAGTGAATTCATAACTACTGGAAAATTGATCGATAAATTTATTATTCCACAACCAAATATTATTATTCCTCAATCAAACCACAGTCAATTTAAATCAATAAATATTGTAAATTCACCAACATCAAAGCCGTCATTGGAAAGACTTTGGGCATTCTTAAAAATCAAACAGTTGTTAAATAGAAAAGATGCTTATATCGATCCTGATTTAGGCCCAACGTTGTTTGAAACTACAGAAAGCCCCAATATTAAATTGACAAAAAAATCAATTGAAACACAAGCATTAGAAATTGCTTTAAAAGTATACAAATATTCCATTATATATAAAAGTTAAAAATTTTAATATTATTTTTATTTATTTATTTAAGTGGAATGTTTCAACACGGCAAATTTTTCACCATGCTCTATTAAAAAAAAAAACATTGTTGTGACCCGACAATCGTCACAGAACTTTATTTATTTATTTATTTATTTTAAACTAACCAGAAGCAAAACTAATAATTAAGTCAATGGACAGTATTATGTATGAAGCTAAATATTAGTTAAATTTTGCTTTTTAAAAGTTGTAGAGCTTAAATTTTATGAATATACAGTTTTAACACAATCGTAGCCATTTTTGAGATAATCGGGAACACTAGGCAAGTCGATTTTGACGAAATATTTATTTTTACGTCCTTGGATCACTCAAAGCTTAAATATAAAATTTGGTGATTGTACTCTTTTGATTCGGAAGATATCTTGAACACAGACAGGCAGGCTAATTACAATAAATTATTTTTTTGACACGAGATGTCTCAAAACATGCAGTAAAAACTCGACATCGAAAATTTCGAAAATATTACTTTTTTTTACTATTGTATGGTAAAAAAAAAATAAATAAATAAATGAAAATAAAATGAAATAATGAAGAAATATTATCATTAAACAAAAAATGGCGGTGTAATATATAATTTTGAAAATTTTTAGTATTCATTTGTAACTAAACTTACATCATTAGTAGTTGTAAAACCCAATTCAACAGCAGATATAACAGCAGAAACTTTGCCAGTACCAATACCAATGAATAAACCATATGCATCAATGGCTTTAGCCTTTGATTCTCCAATTCGCGCATTCCGACCGTGTAAGTGTGAAAAAGTCTTTACTTTTAAATTAAGAATAGCTAATAATATGAATGTATCCGCAGAAATTCGTATGAAAATTAATGAAATAAATATTACTCTTGGTTCGAGTGTGTATATGCAAACTGTTGCCTGAATTTTAGCTTTCTAATGTTTATATATTCTCACTTATTTAACTAACCTTTCCGCTGTCTTGAATCGGTGCAATGCAACTTAATTTTTTGTTTATACAATTTCAATTTTCTTACTGTGTGGTATAAATATTTTATATAACCTATCCAGTTTTTGCGATATATAATAAATTTTAAGAGTTTTACCTAGACCGTCTTCGCAATGTTTAAAAAGCGAGGAGTGCCTTAATCATGAACTATTTTAGAATGTTGTTTTTTCGTATCTTTGTTAACACGATATATCTTAGTTTATGATCTAAGAAATGGTCTTCACAGAAATGTTGTTTTTTTCTACCATTTAGGGTAGTGCAAAAACTACATTATACACCTGGTGTATAATTTTAATATTTTATGCAATACTTCGTCATTGTAATGTGTCAGCTATCTCTTTTGTATTTACTTAAGTAAAAGATGTTCCATTTTAAGCGCATCAGTTATCTGTTCAGTTCAACTTTACTGAAATAAATATGGGTAGCCAAATAAGCGTAATATAATATATTTATATACCATTCGGGATTTGAAACCGGTACTAAAATTTACTTAATGGAAAAATATGGAAAGGTGATAAACCAAGCTTTTTGCTTAATGAAAAACCGTAAAATCAAATAAATATGACTTCCGTGAGCCGCTCTGAATTGTGTATTATATAATTTTATGTAATACACAATTCAGTTTCTATTTTCCACAATTTCCATGTTAAACTAACATTCGCTTTTTGCTTTATCTTTTGTTAAACTATTTTTATTGTACATTTTCTTTATCTCTTATTAAACTATTTTTATTAGCTTTTGGGCATAGTTCATTATCTACAATGATGTTATCTTCTTCTTTCGCAAGATCTCATCATAAAAGACCTATCACTTATTCATCATATTATGGTAATGCAATAAATGCAAGTTAGTAGTCTAAAATAATATTGTCTTACAAAAACTCAATCTGAAAGTAAATTCAATGGATGGTGTGTTTGAATTTTAGATGTAGCACATTATAATATTCACCGAGATGATAACATATACATGACAACCCCTTTAGAATTTATGTCAACTACAACAGTACCAATGCCAGAAAAACAAAATCGGACACATCTATTCAAAAAATATGGTTTAGAAAAATTTGATTGGTTAAATATATCCGAAGGTTTTATTGAAATAAGTGGCGTTACTTACAATATTACCGATCTCCCAAAGGTATAAAATAATTAACAGTTAAATCATTATCGATTTATCAATTATTAGTGAAAATCCGTAAAATAATTTCACATTCAGATATATGAAACATCTTACCAGTTAGGTAAAGAAGTATACAGGCGACATATGCTTAGTATGACTATACAAAAAGATAGCATTTAGTAAGATGCGATTACGTTTTTTCATCAGTAAATGGCATTTGAGCTTAAGCTAAAACATATTTCGCTCCGGGTTATGCTAATTACAGGCTAAAAATTTGATAATACCTGCAGATTTTGTGAAAAATCCAATGATCTATAACATTATCATATTAAGCCTGTAAATAGATCTAAATACCCTTTCACACTAGATTTATAATTGATTGGTCTGAATGTAAAATTGTTTTACAGAGTTCCACTCATAATTGAATGTTAGCGTCAAGGGATGTGGCATGGTTGAATTTTTTTGTATTTAAAATAAAATTTATTAAAGTATCGCAAATGATTCTACCCTTGTGTTTATGCCCATGCCTTGCCCGGTCGTAGTATGTAGATAATTTTAAATTTTAGACTCACTCATCATTTGGAACATGTAATTATGGAGCTGATAGAAAAAATGGAATATGTGTTCCTGTTAATAAGTGTCAAAGTTCATGGACTTTAATAACTGATGAAACTAAATATAAACAATACAAGTGCAATGGAGAGTGAGTATTTAAATACCCAATATTCGATCTATGGATGCATACGTTACACAGTGTCATGATTTAATAACACGTATGGCTCACTATAATGAGTCTCTGATTCGTGGACATTTATTTTAATATGTACGGGTTTAACTTAAAAACCCCTTAACTTTAGATTTAGATATAGGTAAAGAAGCGATTGAAAAATATGTCATTCAGATAGGAATCATTTAATTTACGGTTTTTTCTGAGAGGCACGCATTTGGAAAAACGCAATTTTCATTACGACTGCATAAATCGGATTGAATATTATTGATAAGATTGGTTGTTTATGATGTAATCAAGAGGTATTGATTCACAAAATCCTAGTTGAGTTAGTTTTTAGTTAATGAACGAACATACGTTAGAATTAAATATCGTTATGGAGTTTTATCAATAGCTGTTAGAGGAACACAATGTGCCAGCACAAATAACTCAACGCAGAGATTTTGTTGGAAAAATATTTCTAAATAAAAAATCAAATTTTTGTTTTTACCTTGGAAAGTTTTTATCGGGAAAAACTCTTCTACAAACACGAAATTTCCATGTCAATATAGTGCATACCAAATTTAAATATGAGTTATTTGTATTGGAAAATTTAAAGAAATACAATGTATATTACTTTATTAAGAAATACAATGTATATAAGGTTATTTAAGTCAACAACTTTTTAGAAGCACACTCCTTTATGTCAGTATATGATCTCTTGATATACCGCCTTAAGATTGTCTTAAAAAATCTACCAGTTATCTACATAACATGTGCCTTCAGAATATAGTTTAGTAGTATAAGAAACTGAATGCATTGAACGCGTTATTTAACACTGAAAATATTTATGATGATTTATCCTACAATATTTACCATAAAATCTAAATTCGATAGCTGTATGTATATTATATGCACCAAAAATTAGTTTATCTTCAAAAAGATAAACAATTCATAAATTTTAGGTCACTCGTTCCATTTCTAATATAATATATTTCTCTAATTTTTCCTTTGCAGATACTTAGGTAATATCTATTTCACGATGTGTTGTGATACTCAAATGGTTATTCTTTAATAATATAAGTCAATTAAAATCAAGTGAATTAATTCAAGTGGATGTACTTATTATGAGAAAAAAGAACTGTATTTTATACATATCTACTTATAATTGATTATTAAAAATGTATATATTTAAAATAATACAAACAATAAAATAATTTTAAAGCAAATAAAATAAATTTTTGTTACCTTTTCAACGAGTTATGATATATTTTTTAAAATCGTAAATAAATACCTCGATATTTGAAAAATAAATATTTATTTTATTTAGTGAAGCGGAGTATTTATTTGTTCATTAAATAATAATTTTAAAGCTGTAAAAATAATCTCTCCCAGATATACCTATTCATTATTGAGGGTGTAATGTATAATATGGTACTTATAGGAATTCCAATAAAAGGGGAAAAATCAAGAATTGGACCGTCACCAAATTAGCAACCAGTAACAACTCCTCAGAGATTCATTATTAGCTACCGATGATACAAAATATTTTGATCTAGGGAATTGAGGTAAAAACATCGAAATTTATTCCAAAAATCCTAGAGTTCTCTTTAATAATATTCATATTAATATGGCTTTCCGGTCATCTGAAAATAATAAATTCCGCGAATTAGAGGAAAAACTTATTGACAGCAGATATACATTTTTTAACATTGTGTAAATTACACGGCATCTTTCCTAATTTTATTCAAATTAAAACAAACACAAAAAGCAGATTCGCAGCTAAATCAATTTCAGCTGCGAATAAAAGTGGCTTAATTTAGAAATCAAGTCACTTTATGCAAAACGAAGTACATTGGAATTGGAAACTTAAATTCCACTTAATGAATGACAAAAAATTTAAATAATTTTGAATACGAAAATTGTGCCAACGTGGTTTAGACAAACTCAAATTGTGATCAAACACAAATTAAAGTTGCAAATTATCAATGAATAACATCTCCTCAGAGAAACATTACGACTAGCAAATTCATACTGATTATGACTACTTTGTTGTCGAAATACGAATGTATAAAATACAAAATGATTCTCCAACCGTTTCATTTATATTTATATGAAATTTATGAATTTTATTGTAAAACGCTATTGGTCAACTCTAAATATGTAAACCAATTAAATTTAAGAGGCGTGGCTTATATTTTATTCAATTCTTTATATAAATATATAAGGCTTGCTCGTCTTGCTATACAAGCGATTCCCCACTCGCTTCTCCTCTATCCTTACTTCCCCTTTTCCGCCTCAAATCCTTGAATTTTAACCTCCGTAAAGAAGTTTCACTTCAATAAATATATTTTATTCATTTTGTTAATATAATATATAAATAGGCAAAAGTATCCAAATTCAGGATTTTTAAAACCTTTAAAAAATCATATCTCCAAAATATAACCTTATAAAAAGTAATAGGCCCTTTTTTATTATTATTTTATCAAAGAATATAACAAATTTTCTTGTTTGAACATAACAATTTTTTTGGAATTGTTTAAGGTTGCCTATCAAAATTGGCCGTCAGTATTTTTAATTAAATTATTTTTAATAAGGGATGCTGGATGTTAGAAATAATAAATATTTAAGGTAGAGTGAAAGAGAGTTAGCGCGTAACATCATTTTTCAGGCGAGTAAAGCGATTGCCGGCTGTACGACGCTTTTAAGTCATTGCGCGTGCGCCGAATGTTAGTGTTCTCATCCACCGGGGAAAAATAGAGACGGCTTATAATAATTACTCCAAAAAATATACGACAATCGCTATCTTCGTCTGACAAATGATATTACGTGCTAACTCTCTTTCACTCTATCTTAAATATTTATTATTTTCAACAGCCAGCAACCCTTATTTGCGGACGAATTTAATTAGTCAACCATATATATGATAATAAATAAAAAAAAATAGCTTTAATTTGATATATGATTAATAAATAAACATTATGATCGTATAAATGTAACAAAATCATACCTGTTTATACCTGGCTGCGAAGAGGTGCAGCCAGGTGGACAACGGTGATTTTTAGAATCTTCATATAAATTGCCGTGATGTAGACGTTATTTCACTTAAAAAACGATATTACTGGCGACCAAATTTTGACAGGAAACCTGGTAAATATATATTTACCTAATAATAAATAAACATAAAATTTGGTTTTAAGCAAACAACCGATGAACGCACTAATCATGCAGCGGGATATCGTACTAACAATGCATTTATATAATCAGTAGGACAATTTGAAAAGAGTCGAATAAAAAAAATTGAGTTGGAATATTTTTGGGTATCCAAGCGCCGATTCGTATTAGACTATAAAGAAAATGTGTCATAATACCATGAAGATAATAAATTTTATCTACACATAACAAACAAAATTAGTAAGAAAGTATAATGGGTATGAAGTATGTAATTCATTGGGCCAACTAAACGCGTCATATTGTGACGCGCACTATGTGTGGCTAATATAACATTTTGCAAACATAGGACATAAAGTCTACTTCCAAATTTATATTTTTTCAAAAGAAAATAATTATGAGAAAGTCAACATTACAAGGTTATTGAGGTGTACAGGAAGCATGATTATTGTGTCATGTTCTGCAAATGGCGCTTCCAAGACCTTATGGAAGATTATTAATGATGAAATAGGTCTTATATATAAATCTACTGTTTAAATGAAATAGTTACATAAGACAGTGATATTTTGAAAGAATGTCAATTTATTGTAAATTGAGCAATGATTATTTGATCATAATGAGCCAAAGACTATTTTCTGTACAATAATGTATTGTTTAAAAAGAACGAATAAATTTTATTATTATGAAACTATAATTCGCTAAAATCCGCTCTCTATTTTTTTCATTTTCAATCCCAGTTATCTATTGATTTAAAATAAAAATATGATTAAAATTGCACTAATAAATATATAAATAAAGTGTGTCTGTTTAAAAATTATACATTTTAGCCTAATACATGTAAATAAATTCATTAAACAGGGTCTACATCTAACTTACCAAAATAAAGAATTTTTTGAACAGTACTTTTTTATTACGGTACGTTTTGGCAGAATCAGTACCCAACACGTCATTAGTTTTGAAATATTTGAAAGGGTTGGGAGTTGACTAAGATTAAAAAGATCAGATTAGAAATAAAAGTTTCAAATAAAAGTTTTAGACACACACATATATATATTTATAATATATATAATATGTAAGCCATATCATCCAATATATTAGATTTAAGTTCCAGGAAGTTTTATGTGTGTGTAAAAACTTCTAGGTGCTTTATCTCCGAAACTTATATTCTGACTTGCCCGAACATGGTTTCTGTACTTGATAATTTATCAAATAGTTTAAATTATTGATTATAATTATTGTAGAAAAATAATTTTATTATTCGAATGCTTACTTACCAAATTATTTCTTTCAAAATATTTGTATATTTTTAAATCAAATTAAACGAAGCACCCAGTATACTATAAATAAGTAAGTAAAGTTAATTACTGATTAGTTGAATAATAAGTAAGGTTAAAAAGTTATCATCAGTTCATATATTTCAGTTCAAGTTACCGGTTGATTTTTTTTTAAATAATAAAATAGTTTTCCATTAACAATTTGGTTATTTTTTAAAGTGCTGAAAATATGAGTGATACTACAGGAAAAGTAAGTTAATATTACAATAAATAACTCGATTTCAAATGAGGCAATTTATTTTTAATAGGTTATAACATGCAAAGCGGCAGTTGCATGGGGCCCCAAACAACCATTACAAATAGAAGAAATACAAGTTGACCCACCCAAAGCAAATGAAGTTCGTATAAAAATCATTTCTACTGGTGTTTGTCATACAGACGCCTATACCTTGGGTGGATTAGACCCGGAAGGAATATTTCCAGTAATTCTTGGCCATGAAGGTGCAGGAATTGTTGAAAGTGTTGGCGAGGGAGTTACCAATGTGAAACCCGGTATGTTTTAAATATATTTCAATTTGAAACGTTTTAATTTGTAATTTTTTTATATGTAGGGGATCATGTTCTTCCTTTATACGTTCCACAATGCGGTGAATGCAAGTTCTGCAAATCTCCAAAAACAAATTTATGTCAAAAAATACGCATTACTCAAGGAAAAGGAGTAATGCCTGATGGAACAAGCCGATTTAAATGCAAAGGAAAAGAACTATTTCATTTTATGGGTTGTTCAACATTTAGTCAATACACTGTTGTCGCCGATATATCCGTTGCTAAAGCGGATCCTGCAGCTCCATTTGATAAGATATGTTTATTAGGATGTGGTATTCCTACTGGTTACGGCGCTGCATTAAATACCGCGAAGGTTGAAATTGGTAGTTCATGTGCTATATGGGGTTTAGGTGCTGTAGGTTTGGCTGTAGCAATGGGTTGTCGAACTGCTGGAGCAACTCGAATCATTGGTATCGATATTAATCCAGCCAAATTTGAAGTAGCTAAAAAATTCGGTTGCACCGAATTTGTGAATCCAAAGGATTATCCAAATCGCAATATTCAAGATGTTTTAGTGGAACTAACCGATGGTGGTTTAGATTTTACATTTGAATGTATTGGTAATGTGAATACAATGCGAGCAGCTTTAGAAGCATGCCATAAAGGATGGGGAACATCAGTTATTATTGGAGTTGCTGCATCTGGACAAGAAATTAGTACTAGACCTTTCCAATTAGTGACTGGCCGTACGTGGAAGGGAACAGCTTTTGGCGGTTGGAAGAGTCGAGATAGTGTACCCAAATTAATTGATGATTACCTCAAAAATAAAATAATGTTGGACGAATTTGTGACACATAAATTAACTTTAGATAAAATTAATGAAGCTTTCCAACTTATGCATGATGGAATCAGGTATTTATTATATTAATTTCATAATTAAAATGAAAATTAAATTGTTATTTTTGTTTCAGCATTCGAGGTGTTGTAGATTTGTAAAACTACAAATTGTTTAATTTTTGAATCTTGTACTAAAGGAATTATTATTTTTATAATATTATTTTAAATAATTTGTAATTAACACAAAATACTGTTTTATTTTCCTTTTTTTCTAAAATAATATTGGTTGCATTCACCCGATACATTTGATTACCGAACTCGAACATTATATTTATGGAGGGTAGAAGAAAGGAAAACTATCTTTGTATGAAAAACTGTCAGAATGCATTTGGATAACGCTACAGTAGCAACAGGGTAAATTTCAGTGAGTGCGCATATAAGTTCATAAAAAATAAAATCTGTTTACGTCCACCAGGACAACGTTTTATGGTATAAATTTTGTTCATGATTGTTTAAAAAGTATTTACAAGTCAACACTCGCTATATGCACAAACCACTTTTTTGACAGCAGTACATTTAGGTTATATTTACTTAGTAATTTCCCACTCCGCAAATACTTGTTCTGTAAACAAACTACTACTCTAGTCACTAAGACAAGTTTTATAACTCGACACAATTTAATTTGTCAACAACTGTACCCTTTGTCATACTATTGCTTTTGGTAGCGCTACTTATGGCAGATTTTTGAATCGTTATTTACTATAATGTGGTCACTTTCAATTCGTCCCCCATATGAGATGCTCATAAAAATATATAATGACTTCCATACTTCTATTGTTTTATGATGAATGGTACAAAATTACATTTATTACTTACCTTTTTCCGATCAGTGATTATAATTTCTAACTTAATATTTAGTAAAATTGTTTAATTTACATTACTCATAGTCATATGCCAAACGTCAAAATTGAAATATAAAATGATTTCTATGTGTAAAACTCATAAAAATCGTATATAATACTACTAAAACTATTTAAATAAGTGAAAATTACTAACCGTGTTAATTATTTTTTTACTCAACATATGGTTTAGTATCTATTTTTAATGATAAGAATTCATAAAATAAATATTCATGAAATTTGTAGCGAATCTAAACAATTTATAAAAAAATGTCTGACATAATAAATCGATTTCGCTCATTCAAAACTTGGTCTTACTATTTGGGTCTAGATTACACCGCCAAAATTTCAGCTCAATATCTTCGTTTTTTTAGTCTTGATGACGAACGGACTGACAAGTTTCAATATTTTTTGCGTTATAAACTGTTGTATAAAATTAATATACTATGACATTATCATTGCCGAATTAACCATGTATTAGAAATAGCAAATGCTACGGGCCCTGTGTCTGAGGGGCTACGACTCTCCGTGATCTAAAAAAGCAATAAAATGGACCATAATGTGACATGACCGTTTGAACGACTGAGCTATAATGAATATGGAAAATGGTTTACTTAAAATCTTGATATGATGAGAGAGTGATATTTCTAAATTTGCCAATATTAAATAACAAAAAGTGATTTTGTAAAATATTCTGTTTTATTTACAATCTAAATTTCAATATTACCATTCAAGCGCCTTGAAGGTCTCATTAACTACGGGCCCCGCGGTACCTTAATATGGTACTATAGCAGGGTAGATAATTTTTGAAAACAAAAAAATTATAGTAGAATGAAACCAATTGGAAACGGAAGATAATATGATTAAAATGAAAGGAAAAATAAATTACGGGCGATCTGAATTCGGAAAGTAGGGGGAGGGGTGTTTAATATTCGATTTATCTGAATTTCCGGTAAAACTTCACGTCCTATGGAAAAAAGTTAAAGAGCAAAGTTGTAGGTAATAAAAAGATCTACAGCTTTTGTATTGACGCTTTTTTCACATAACCTCAAAATTTATGTAAAAATTCAAATAACCAAGTTTTTATCTTTTACAAAAAAAATTTTTTCACGAAAACTTACCTTTTTATATTATTTTTTTTATTTAAAATATTTATTTTTTTCACCTTATTTTGAATAAATATCGAAAAAGCACCTTAATTTTCAATCGAAAAATTTTGAGATGTGAAAAAAGTGTAAATACAAAAGTTGTAGATCTTTTTATTACCAATAACTTTGCCATTTAACTTTTTTCCATAGGACTTGTTGTTTTGCCGGAAATCGAAATAAACCGTGTTTTACCCTTAAAAACTCACCCCTCCTACTTTTCGAGCTCAGATTGCCCGTAATTTATTTTTCCTTTCATTTTTATCATATTATCTTGCGTTTCCAATGGGTTTTATCCTACTATAATTTTTTTCCAGTTTTTATCATTTTTTAAGGTTTCTACTCTGGTCTATACTGCATATGTCCAGTACGAAAATAGGTATTCATTCATCCCATATATTATGATAACCAGAAACTATATCAATAAAAATTGTACGAATTTTTATCTATGTGATAAAGTGATCGAATGACAGAATGTACCGACTGAATGCAATGTATCAAACTGAATTTTTGAGACGAATACTATCATTATAACTAACTTCTTTAGTATTAAAAATGATTCAATCTCAAATTTTAGTAACTGACTACAAATACTGAGTTAAAAATCAAATGTATTTTTCGATACTTCTTTATTATTTCTTTTAATAAAGAAATTTTTTTTTATAACCTCAAATTTCAATAATATTTTATAAACAATTGTTAGCGTTTAACTTTGTATTTGTTAACTAATTCAAAATTGAAATGTGGTTCTCACTGAATTTAAATGATAAAAATTATATTTTGAAATCGTTTTCTGATGACGAAATATTTAGTGTACATTGTTCGGATTTTGAGAATATTTGGGTGGAAAATTTAAAAACTAATGATATTTGTAATAGATTTCAGGTATATTTTCAATATTTTTTAAAGATATCTTAAAACTGCCACCTCTTCATATAAACGATCTACAATTATCCAGATTATAGCTAATGCATACTTCTTAAATTTTTCAATACTCTTTATTTAAGAGCAATTTTGCTTCAGAATTTTAAAATTAAAAAAAAAAAAGATAATCTCCCCCATCTCTTCAAACTATATTTTTAGTTTAAATTTGGAGAATTTATACATTTTTTCTGAGACAGGTTGCCGCCCTAATCTAGTTGATTATTCCGTAACATTTTTTCATGTCTATATAGTCTTATATTGCTGAAATATTCATTTCAGATTCATAATTCAGAAGTGTCAATAAATCATTAAATAATTTTTAAACGATTTAGTCCCAAATTAGCAAATGTTCCAATTTAAAGAATGTAATAAATAATTTATTAGAATGACTTCAGTGATGGATCTACACTTTTTGTCCCCTGATTTACCTACAAATCAGTTTTAGCCGGGAGACAGTCAATGGGTTCAACTTAATGGCTGCCGCTAGGACAGTCTCATCCGATGCCACCCTCTAGATCCGGCGTTGAATGACCTAAAATTTATTAACCATCCTTACTCAAAAATATACGGTCCTATATTTCAAATAAATTACATATCAATATGCTTAGTAGTGAAAAATTGCAATAGATATCTATTAAAAAATCGATAACCAATTTCAACCAGGAAAAATTTGAATTTTAAAATGTTTCTGCTTGAGTGTTTTGATATTTTTTATTGATTTCATTTGGTCATTTATTGTCATTGGTCATTGCGATGATAAAATATATCAACAATTATGAAAACCATGAATATATTACTCTCCAAATAAAAATGTTGCCTGACGAAATTTGTTGTATTGTAAAATTTTGAAATAATAATTTATTTTCCATTTACTGTTTTAGTTGTTGAACAACGTTGAAATGCCTGCACTTAAACTGAAATCAAAACTTCATTCATTATTTTATGAAAATCGTGATGATTCTAATTTTGTGTTACAAAACGGTGAAAATAATATTTTGGATTTAAAATTAAGAACAAAATTTTCAAATAAAGATATAGAAATGAATTTTCATTTACAAAAAGAAACGACAGCATACGTAAGTATTGAATATGATTTGTTACATATCCCTAATAAAATAGTTCTATTCTACTAATCTGTTGAAGTTGAAACGGTGGCTCGATTACGATATCCGTGGCGCCTCGATTTTTTAATGGATTTTGGTAAAACAAGCCAAAATAAGACGAAAATAAAGAAGAAAAGAAGAAGAAGATTTTCGAGTTTTATCCTATTTTTCGAGTTATCCAAGGATAGTTTAATCACAGGTTGAACGTAGAGCCCAAAAACCAACTCGAACCGTGCAAACTACACCCCACAAATCCATGGGTAGTTTAATCACAGGTTGAATGTACGGGCCAAAAACCAACCCGACCCGTGCAAACAACACCCGACAAAATCTATGGGATAATAACAGTCGAAAATGGTTTACATGTATTTTTAATAGTTGTATTAAATATACAAGCGTTGATTTCTTTTAAACGAATTAAATTTCGGTTATTTTTGCTTGAATTGTGTTTAAATTATAGTCATTTATCAAATAATAATAATTAAATCTTGTGACATGATTTAAATTGTGGTATTTATGTGACATAAACACGGTAATTTCTAAAAAAAAAGTGTCGGTAATTCGAAAAATAGGCGAAAACTCGAAAGTTGGTATTCTTCATTTTCGTGTTATTTTGGCTTGTTTTATAATTATTTGATATAATTAATTATCAAATCGAGGCGCCACGGATATCGTATTCTCCCCGAAACGGTAAATAAATACGCGTGTGTAGAAAATTACAATTCATTCCGATTAAAACCTATTCAATAATATTTATTCCGATTAATTTGAATAGGATTGTATTGTACTTTTTAATTAGGACATGCGTTTAAAAATAATAATATTAAATTTGATTTGTAATGTTTTAGTTTTCACAAGAAGTCGTCTTACCATTATGTTTTTCATTAATCTTAATGAAAAATACAGAAGAAAAATTAATAGACATTATTAAAGATAAGGATATGGAATTAAAAGAACATAAATTGAGTGGACATTTTATTGAAAATAGTACGTACAATAATATGTAAAATTAACAGTTGCTTAAATTTTGTACAATTTTTTTCAATACGAAAACTTCTGTTACTCAAATTAGTATTACAAAAAATAATAAAAATTAAACATTAATAAAATTGAAATTGTACTTGAAACAAATAAAACAGTAGTGGAGTGAGGAAAATCCCCCCCCCCCCTATTGATATGTTTTCATGTCGTACAAACCAAATTTCATAACATTTAGTATTTTTTGAGTTATTTATGCGTGAAAATTGAAAAAAATACAATGCATTTTACATTACAGATTAACTTTATGAATGGAGCCTGTAGATGTATGTATAAAATACACATAGATCTTACACGGTCATTTTCTAAGTTGTCAAAATTTATTAACAAAAACGACTCAATAGACTCTTCGTTTCGAAATAGTCTCTGTTTTCATGAAAATGTAAACCAGCTCATACTGAGCAGCTCCATTTCACATTTCATTATAATATAATTATCACATGTATCGTCAATGTGAATGCAATATATCAATAGAAACAGTAATGAACACACATATTCAGCCAATGATATGACGTATGTATACTAATAATTTTGTATACAACGAATAAACTTAAGAACTACTGCACCAATTTGGAAAATTATTTCACCGTAGGGAATCTGCACTATCCATGCACGGGTGACATATTCTAATATTCATCCCTGTAATCCCCCGGGAACGGGAACTACCCGGGTGAAACTGCGTGACGCTCGTTAGTATAGTATATATATACTATCCATTTTATTATTCTATGATTTAACAATACATTTGCATTACATGCTGATATAATATTGGAATGCTTGCTAATCTGAATTCCATATCTGAGTTATTTTAGTAAATTCTTACTTAATTTTAATTTAGTCTCACTTCTTTTATCTATGCATATTAGTCATATGTTATATTTTTAAAATATGTGAAAATTTTAAATTTCTTTTTTAGAAAAGCTGGTTACACCAACATTTAATGAAACGAACTTAAAAAATAGCATCGATGATTCAATGGTAAATTTATTTTCAAATTCACAATTTGTTGAAAATTTGAAAAAAATCAACATTTGTGACAATAGTGGTAATCAACTGTCGGAAAATGAAAAATCTGATGATGATGATGATGATGTGACAACTAGTAATGATTTATTGTTAACATCGAAAATAAAACGACGAAAAAAACCTAAACGAGGGCAGCGTAAACGTTATAGACAACTTTAAAATAGTGAGTTCTTGTTTTTATTTTCAACTTTAAATAATATTTTTTGTATTTATATTGTTTTTAAATAAATTATTAAAATTTTGTTTTAATTTATGTTGTTTTGGCGGAACAGTGCTTGTAATATTCAGCAACAGTAAGTATGAAGATATTGCTTTTAAACCGTCACACTTTAAAATTTGATTCTTTGTAATTTGTTCGGGCGATGAAAACAATCTGCAAATAATTTTGTCTATATAAGTAATACTTTTTTCCTATTTGTAAAATTTACTTATTGCAAGGTAATGCGCTTTAAGAAGTAAATTTTGTACGCTGTTTTCAACGAATTAATATGCAAATTGTTTGTAATAGTTATACTATTACATACGTTAACTTTTTACCGATGGCGGAAGTTGAGCAAGCACACGACATAGTCAAATGAACTACCAATCCCGACAAACAAATTTTATAATTTAGTTAATTTTAAAAAGTCTTGTTTTTATACTTACGCTAAGATTGGTGATGGTATGAAAATCAGATTTGTCAAATGAATTGCGGCTATTTCATTAAAAAATTTAAGTGTTTCGTCATGACTTTCCTACAACATAGATTAATTTTTTACCAGATTGAACCTAGTTTTGTTTTCAAATTACTTACAGTATGTTTTAATGAAATTGTTGTGGTATTTGTTAATGAATTTGTAGTTGAAATCGGATTCAATGAAAATGAAAATTGTTTTCCCCATAAATATATAATATTATTGTTTGTTATCGCGGCAGTATAACACGGTCCACAGGTAACATCCTACAAAATCCGTTTGTTTAAAATTGCACATTCCATAATAACAAATTCCCATTTAATCCTATTAAAATTGACTCGGAATAAATAAGATTGAATAGAAAATTTAATTTACCATTAAATTCTATTCAATATTTTAATAGCATTCAATAGAATTCAATAGGAAAATTTTCAATAATATTAAAAATTTTAAATAGGTTTTATTAATAAGATTCAATAGGAAATTATTTCCTTTAGAATCTTATTCAATAGGAAGTTCAACTTTCTATTCTATCCTATTCATTCTGATTTCAATTCAATAGGATTGAATTTAACATTTTTTATCAGGGCTACCTTATCACAATAAAAACTCGAAATTTTCATGATTTGTGGATGCAACGCTTATTCCATACGATAAGATTTAAAAAAAAAAATTTAATTTAAAAAAATCGATATCATTTAGGATATGAATCTTCGCAAATTATTCTCATCAGAAAATCTTATCGTGTGTATAAATATTTGTCGGCTTACATACTATATGTACACGTACAAATAATTAAAGGCATCTCTGCTTTTAATTACTGTTTTGTTTTATTTAGAAAAGTAAACTGAAATTTTTTGGCAAATATACTAATGACCAAAGCTCTTACATTCAGTAACACAGCTTCTTAAATATATATAACTCAATGTGAATATTTAAGAATGATTATATTTTTATTACTTTACAACCTAGTATTACTATGAACACAAGCGAATTGCTTCATTTTTGTATACAATTGTATGATTCTATAATTAAGATATTTTTCACAATGTTTGTTGTATGCACCAAAATGACATTTACTCAAAAGATAAACGTCTGTTACCGTATGTTATTGAATGGTGTCTTTTAATGTGTAATGTTTTCAGTTCTTACTATCTTTCAATATTTTAATTCGAGATATAATTATGTTATTTCATATTATCTTTTAAATACGTACAATTATAATTTTATGTCGAATAAATTCGACCACTTTTGGCGTGTTATCATAAATTCTATTATGACCAAATCCCAATTGACCTACGTCATTATTTCCTAAAGTATAAATTTGTCCTTTAACAGTTAAAATAGCTGTATGATGTTCTCCTAAAGAAACCATTTTAATTTTACTTTTAACATATTGTACTTGACTGAATTTCGAAAGAAATTTTACTTTTCTAGAAGATAATTTCTGATAAATGTTTGAACCACATAGATATAGGATACCATTACTGTCTAATATTCCAGTTGCGTTAGGTCCAATGAATATTTCTGTTATTCGATTGTTGGTCAACGGCAAGTTTACTTTCGTAGGATCTGTTTTATTTTCCAAGGGTTCACCTAAACCTAAACAACCATGCATGTTTATACCCCAACAATAAACTGTACCATCTTCGGACAATGCAACAGCATGCGAATTGCCACAATTAACAGTCTGAATTCGAGTATTTTTTAGCGATTCGATTACTTTCAAATTTTTTGAGGTATTATTAAAAATATCACCTTCGATTAACACATTTTGATCGTTTGTTAAAAATAAACTAAAGTTATTGCCAGCAGCAACTCTGAAACAAATTTTTTCGAATTTCATTGTTTCATTTTTAAACATATATTGAAATTATAATTACTTTTTAATTGATTTTCCTAGTAGTAAATTTGTATTCATTGGTTTAATTGGATACATGTTTTTTATATCGTTTATATTTTTAACATTATTCCATTTATACACCATATTATCTAAAATATTTTGAATTAAAACGTTTGAAAAACCATTGAATAAAAAATCATTAAACTTGAGAAAATAACAGGTTGTGGTATAGTATTGTTTGGAAATCTATGCAAAATATTCTCTGAAATTACGACAGTTGCATCGAGAAAAATAAAAACATTCAGGAAAGAAGATCGAAAAGCTTTCACTTTAAGGAAACAGTTCAAAGATCAATCTAAACAACAGGAAACCAAAGCTTGTTAATTCTGAAAATTTGAACAGATTATCTACATATTTAGAATTAAAATTTGGCCTTAATTGTCATTAGATCCAATAGTACAATTTGTTTCTCAGATTGTGATGCATATACAGATTGAAGTCCTTATACGTTATATTAGAAGAGAAATATATTTAAGGAAGAAAGTCTTTACATTTTTGCAAGAAAGAAGTTCGAAAAAGTTTGAGGGGACATTTCAAAGAATACTTATACAAGGTGTGTCAAATAAATGTATTCACACTTCGAATAACGAGAAAAATATTTATTAACATAAATTGGAATGAACGCTGATAACGCGCAAAAAGGAAATTCGCAAACATCACGAAATAGGTCATGAGGAATATCGAAACAATGTATTTGAATTTCCAATTTCAATGCAACAATTGTTCTTGGTCTAGTGCGGTAAACTTTGTCGTTGAGATAACCCCACAAAAAAGTCCATGAGTGTGAGCACTGAGGAACGTGCAGTTTATTCAATGATACCTCTTCGTTCAATCCATGTGTCAGAAAAAACAGAAATTAGGTGAGCAGTGAGCTCGTACATCGCGATGGGAGCAGCATGTTAGCGACAGTTAAAGTGTGAGTACATTATTTTTGAAACATCCTGTAGAAAACCAAGAAGTAAAGGAAATGATTCCACGTAAATTCTGAAAAGTTGAACATATTTCCAAATTCGTAGAAATTTTATCCTCAGTTGCCGTTAGATTCAGTAGCATAATGTTATGTACTTAATTTCCAGATTGCATTCCATACTCATTCTTTTATCTCGATTTCAAAAGAATCAATTTTTTTTTTAATTATAAAATATTTTTGTAAAATTGTGACTTTCTACTTTTTAGTTGATGGAATATTTACCTAGAGTCAAAGCGATATAGTGAGTATCACTGACTGAAAGTTCTATAAATTTTTTTGGTGGTAGGTTTATTGGTTGTAAATTAATATTATTCTTAAACGATTGTAATAAATAAAAAATATTTCTGAAAAAAAAAAGTATATTTAAAAAAATGCGAAAGAAAAATTGATTTAACTCGTACCTTTCACCACTAAAGTCGTTGTTAAATTTTGTTCGTGATATTTCTTTTGAAATTGCTGTTAAATAATTCGTTTTAATAATTTCAGCAGTTGGTCGTAAATTTGATTGCTTTTGTAATAAACTAGTTACTAGCTCTTGAAAATAATTTACATTATCCGGTAAGGGTGTCACATCTTCTTCAGTAATTTTTTTTACCAAAGCAGTCAGATTTGTTGCTTGAAATGGCTTTTTAAGAGTAATCATCTCATATAAAATACAACCCAATGCCCAAATGTCTGACTTTTCATTATATTCTTCTCCAGCACACTAAATATGAGGTAAAAAGTTTAATAAAAATAAATAATTAAAAAAATTAAAAAACACCCTGCTAAGAAAACGAAATAAAAACTAAAAAACAAGTTGTATTGCTTAAAATAAACTCACAATTAGTAGAAAATTATTCTCTATGAAAATTAACGTAACTATGGCGTTCTCTTTTATAGAAACCGAGAAATTTTTCGATTGCAGATACTGATTTAAAATTGTTAGATATCTAGTTTTCGGAAAACTAGTTTAAAAATAAAAGCATATCATTTGAAAATTTCATTTCCCGATTATTTGAAAATTATCATTTATTGCAATTTTCAAGATGTTGCTCAACAACGAACCACTCGTTTTATCAAACGAGTGTTGGGTTGGACAAAACGATTTTGGCATTTTTATGGAATTATCTTTACATTAATAAGAAAAAGTATATTCCATCAGTGTTAAGTTTGTGCGTGCAGTCGGAAATTCCATTTTTGGAAAATACCAAGTCTAAATTTTAAATAAGATGAACGTTTTACTTTTGATATTATACTTTTTACTTAATATGCCGAAACGAATTAAATGCAAATATCAGGAGATATTTATTTTTTTTTGTTTCCAGTTAATATGATTTTTATTAAAATATAAAATTTCTTCAAAGGGTGTCTTTGATTTGTGTATGGTTATGCTTACCATCTCTGGACTTAAATAAAATGGTGTACCAAGGACAGTATCTGTCCAAATACGCGTTGTTAATAATTTCGATAGCCCAAAGTCTCCAACTTTTACACTCCCATCAATATTTAAAAATATATTTGCTGTTTTCAAATCTCTACAAATACGAAACTTTATAAACATAGAATAATTATATTAATCATTTTTAAGATCAATCCCAAAAGGTTGACCTAGAAATCTTAAGTGTGGACTTTATGTCTTAAGGAAACTTCATCTTTAATGAAAAAAAACTTCAGTCCATCCAGGTTTTAAGGAAGGTTATAACATATCGAAGTTTAGTGATTCTATGAATAATATCATCTATACTTCTTTTAATTTTTTACCATTACAACTTTAGTATATATATATATATATATACATATATATATATATATATATATATATATATATATATATATATATATATATATATATATATATATATATATATATATATATATATATATATATATATATATATATATATATATATATATATATATATATATATATATATATATATATATATATATATATAAATAATTATATATATAAATTTACCTATGTAGAATGTTATTTGCATGTATATGCCAAATAGCCGAAACAATTTGGGAAAATATATGTACAATTATCGAATTTGGTAGAAAATTGTGTGTAGAATTTAAAGTATTTAGCAAATCAGCTAAAGTACCATTATCTGCATACTCCATTTCAATAAATAGACTACCATTTTGTTCTAGGCTTCCATAATAACTAACAAAATAAAAAAATTTGTATTAAATTAATGGTTTTATGAAATAGAATATTTTTTTACCCAATAATATTGGGATGATTTAAAACTGATAAAACGTGGACTTCATTTAATGCCAATTCCTTCTCATTTTCACTTAGATCAAACAAATTAATTTCTTTAACGACTACCAATTTTTTGTCAACGATACGCTCATAAAGTACAGCTGTTCCTGAAGAACCTAAGAACATTAAGATAATTAGAATATAATTTTGGAGGCAATAAGTTTGATTTAACGATACCAGAACAGTTTTTGCAAAATTAAAATTTCTTGTTGTATAAAATATACTTAAAATGGAAGGAATGGTCGGTCACTTGTCCAGAAAACACATTTTATTTGAAGTTTCTCAAATGAATAATTTTTGATGTATTACATGGTATTATTTTAGTATGTGAATCCGCGTTGAGTGGATTTTGAAAAATATTTCATTTTAAACTCAAATCGTTCTGTTCACACTAATAGTATAAATGCCAAAGGAATTATGTATTCCTGCTTGTTACTTTTTCCGCTAAACCACTGAACCAATTTTGATGAACTTTGTTATAGAGATAGATTGAACCTTGTAGAAGGGCATAGGTTACTTTTATCTCGAATAACTAGCTATTACCCGCCCGTTCCATGATTTTTAAATAATTTAATGTATATTCCTTGAACCACTGAACCAATTTTGATGAATTTTTACATTGGACCTTGGAAATGCATACGCTACTACTTTGTATCTTGAAAAACTCACTGTTACCCACTCGCTTTTCGATTTTGGTTTATACTATAAAAAGTATTTTGATTTGATTTTTATAAAAATGGAAAAATTTGAGCAGTTACTTGAGAGAAAAGTGAGCTTTTAAAGGCCTTCCATATTTCATTTGCGATCAAAACAATTATTGAGGATAAAGGCCGTAGAACTAAAACAAGATCAAAGACCTTCTTTAGTTTGCGCGAGGACCTGGTTTATTGCGACTGGTTTGTTTACAAATATTCGAATTTATTTAAAATTATCGAAAAGAACCTCTTCAAACGATTATAAATTGGCTTTTTAGCAAACTGAGTAAATGAAAAGCCTTTTATTTCCAATTTATTCTCAGTTACCTATTCAACATAGAGAAAAATCGTTTTACCGATATACTCTCTGCATTCAGTTACATTTTAATTGAATAAACTTTATTTATTAATTGTTGATACTGGTTATTCTTGATATATATATTACTAGTTGGCCCGGCAAACGTCGTTTTGTCATATATTTCTAATCAACATCAACATTTTCTAAGCATTAACATATTCTTAACACTATTTATAAATAATAAAAGCTGAGGCAAATCAGAATAAATAATGATATTAATATATATTTTAAAGCAGACCCGCCCGGTTCATTGGTTGCTGTGTTAATTTTCCCATTTTATTAAATGATATTACATCGATTACATGCGAATGCAATTCTACCCTTAGGGATAGAATTTCAGAAAATCCTTTATTATCGAAATCCCGGTATTTAGTGTTCACCCGGTACATTTTATGCACACGATATTTACCTGATATTTGGTGGGCTACACCCGGTACCGCGTTCACCCGATAATTTATGCTGTGGTACTCATACACTTGATGAAAGATATATGGAACTCCTGAACCACGAATGATTCCGGTAGTACTTGAACAATATGATATGCACACTTTATATAGTTGACAGTTCAACATACTGCTAGTGAGAAGAGATAAAGAAGTTTTATTTTGAATTTCAAATTTAGATTTTGGTTTCTATGGAAATGATGTTAATAGGATTTGTAAGATGTGAGAAAAAAAAAAGACAAAAGATGTTTCACAGCTAGGAACATTTTGTATTCGAAAATTAAATTGTCGTTTATAGTATTTTCCGATACTTATTATTTATGTTTCTGACCGTTTAAACCTTCCCTGAACTTCCACAAATATTTCAAGATCAAAATTAGCAAAATCGGTCCAGCCATTCTCGAGTTTTAGCGAGACTAACGAACAGCAATTGATTTATATATATATAGATTAAAAGTGTGCCTATAAGCTAAATTAATTAGAGCTAAGATTGTAGCGAATCAAAACATTTCATGAAAAAATGTTTCAACAAAAGTTTTTTTTTTAAATTAATATTTTTTTAATTTAAATTCTTCTTTTATAATATAAAAGTTGAATCAAGAGTCCATTGTCAAGCGTTACAAACTTGATACTAAAATTAATATACTCTACATATTCTATATATTCTATATATGTAGAGTATATATAAAAAGAAAACTATCACACCTGAAGGAGAGAATTTGATCATTCAAACGAATCTTTTGCTAATTAAATAATTTTTTTGATGTTCATTTACATTCAAAAGCTTGTTAAGTAAAAATTTTTACCAACTAAATTAAGTTGTTTTTTAACAGTTACACGACTCTAAATGTAAAAAAAATAATAATTCACATATTTTAATCACCGTAGATTCGTGTTAATGGTAATATAAGCCGTTAAAGGCACTTTTAACTTTTTTTTCGAGGATATAAAGAACTATTGTCTCCAAAATTTATATCGCTTCTGTATCAATTTACCTTTTCCAACAATTTTAACTTTTGTATACTTTTTTAAAAAGTTAGCTGAGTCGGGGGTCGAATTCATGATCGTTGTTCAACTAAATCAAGTCAGTCATACAACATTAATTTGAGGTGTTGTTTTGATAATAAGTTGTCATGGGAATTGTGTGTACTTTTTTAGATTGTTTATAATGATAATGATAAATTATATTAATATATAATAATACTTCCATAGTGTAATAAAAAACTTGTTTTTCCCAAAACGTTTCATGAAAGCTATCTACCAGGTGCCATTTTTAATAAAATCTCGCCGAAACATGATTTTTTAATAAAATAATATATATTTTTTAACTTCAAAAATGGAGGTTTCCCAAATTCGATAAAATGTATTTTTTTATTTAAGTATGTTTGCGGATAACTTCGTCGTTTATGAACCGATTTTGATTATTCTTTTATTGTAGGAAAGGAGATATCCCAAGGGAGGCAAAAACAATATTTAGTAATTAATTTTTCATCCAAAAATTCGTGGTTGTATACAACATTACCTTTCGAAGTCGGTCACAAGGAAATTATTTATAGAAGTTTTTAATTTAAAATTACTTTTTACTTTTTTTGGCATCTTGAAAGAAAAAACCAAAGATAATTTTTATTTGAACATACCTTATACTATTATATTTATGAATAATTGTATTGGGTATTGAAGTGTCCTTTTTGTCTGTATATTTGCGCTAATCTCGTTAAAATGTCAAATCTGTCTCAATTAATTTGCAAATCTCTCCAAAACCACTAACATGTACTTTTTGAGAAGTTCCACCTAACTATTCCGCCGCTTTTTAGGAAGTGAATTCCATTATTCTTCCATAAAATGGTAACACACCTATTCGAAATTTCTATATACTAACTTCTGTAAAAATTTCTTATCTCATTAAATTATCAAAGTCATCCAGTAAGATTAAGAACTAAACTTTAAAATTCGCTGAAAGAAGATATCTCTTTGGAAGCAATATAACAGTAATTTTCATTGCCAGGAGAGTATTAACTATTAACTAGTTAAATTACTGATTACTACTATATTGCAATCGAAATATGTATTTTTAATACGAAATTGAACTTTATACAATGGGGTGAATTTGAAATTTCACTCCAATGTCTAAATATTAGTGTCCACTCAAATGTTTAAATATTGGCTATGGGTTATTTTTGAAGTTTTTTAAAAATGCATTTACAAACTTATTTTAATTAACGTTGATGTTTCAACAGGTTTCAACTTTTTATTAATTATTGATTTAAAAATAAACTTAATGTGTTTGTGTCGGATTTCTATGAATACCAATTTTAATGCGTATTATCAACAGCTGTTGTCCTGACATAAAGGAGTGTAAATTTTGATTTTATGCCCCAATTTCCTAGATCAAAATGTTTTGTATTACTTCAATACGTATTTCGACTACAAAGTAGACATCATTAGTATGAATTAGCTTGTCGTATTGATTCTCCGAGGAAATGTTACTTGTTTCTAATTTGGTGACGATTTTCACAAATGTATATTGGTATATGTGCAGAGTATATTTTCCAGTTTACAGTTTCAGCCAATTATATTGAAGTATAGTACCATATCTCAAAATAAAAATTAAACTGGAAAAAAACTAAAAATGAACCATGAAATTAAAATTATTTAAAATCTGAAATGGACAGATTTTGTAAACCTGGAATTTTGACATTTCTTCACATTTTAAGGTCACTATAGTACCCAAATTTAATTTTTTTAGAGAGATATCGGCGTTTGTATATGTAAGTGTATATGTGTGTTCGTTTTTTTGGCTCGATTTACTCGAGAGTAAATAATGCTATTTACATGGATGTATTCGATGCATAATTTCGTAATTTAAAATTGAATGACTTTTCAGCGAAATCGGTCCAGTCGTTTTTGTTAAGGATAAAAAACTTAAGAAAAATGCTCATTAGAAAGTTTGTGTGGACCTTGCAGGTCGCAACTAGACCATTTATTATTTATTTTACGAATGTAGCTAGCTCTTAGTCCGAAAGGCTCCGATATATCACTTGCGAAAAAAAAGCGAGTACTCTTTTGTTACCTCCAGAGAGAGCTAAGAAATATATTATCTCCTAAGCGAAAAAGTGACCTCTGGTCAAAGACCAAAGCTAGACCGGATACGGACACAAAGTCAAAGAGAAAATTTCCAAGTTAACAACTTTTTTAATGTAAAAGCCAGGAAGGTGGCGTTTCTTGCAATCTAACATATGTGAAATGATAAGGGGAAATCAGGAAATCAATGTAAAAGAGTTTTTAATTCTACCCCCTTTCCTTGGACAAAAAAATAAAAAATACGAACTTATTTTCTATGAATCCTTGGAATATGCGTATTTTTGAAATCGATAAATTCTATTTTTTAATTTCGCTCCCGCCCTTTCGACAAAATTCTCTAAAAATACGAATTTATTTTCTCTGCAAGATCATTCGTCTGTCAAAAAACCGCACCGGCCTGAGCCTTCATGTTTATTTAAAAAACAAAATACACGATTTTTATGATGTTTTAAGGTCTTAATCGGATAAAATTTTGTTTATATAAGTAAAACGTTAATTTAAATCCAAAAAATTATTATAATTATTAATTATTATAAAATACACCATAAAAATCGTGTCTATTTTAATTTTAAATAAACAAGAAAAGTTCAGGTCGGCACGTTTTTTGGAGATGACCGAATATGAAATGGTGAGTTATGATAAATAACTCAACACAACATAAAAAATTTGAACATCTTATCAAACTTTTAACAATTAAAAAACGTTTAACAAACAACTTTACAAAAAATATAGCCAATGGTTCCACAAGATTTATCTTCAATTATTTATCTGGATTTTGATTATTATTATCAATGAAGGAAGGATATTTTGTGGAAAAAGTATAAATTTTGTTTTATACTATACATTTAAAACCCTTTGTCCTGACTGATTATGAGCTATTTCGGAATGATATCAGTTGCTAAAACTGTTATAATGGTTTAAAATGGAATATGTACATAAAAAACTAATTATTGGAATTAAAGGTCCTATGCTATGTTTTTTATGTTACAAACGTTTATTTAATTTTTTTTCAATTTTTAAAAGTTTGATGGGATGGTTCAAATCATTCATCTGCCAGTCAGTGTCGTAAAAATAACCTGCAGGATTTCTTAACGACGCGACGTAGATATTAAAATTTCTCTGACATGCCTTTCTACTATATACATAGTATCTTTCGCAAGAAATTAATCCGTGTAACCCGATCAGGTGCCTTTTGCGTCTATAATCTGGTAACTCTGATGAATGGTCTTCAGGTTTGCCAGAAACACAATCGTAGTTATCCAAATAACCGATTAATAATCATTAATAAGCCATTTTTATATAAGAACACTTAAAAAAAAATCCAATTATTTTTTAAAATTTTATTTTCATACATTCTTTTATCAAGGGTAAAATTAAGTACAATTTGAAATTAAATTATCATATCATAATACTTGACAAAACTGAAAATGGTCCCACCAAATATGTATCAAATTTCAAAAACAATAAAATTTGTAACAAAACCATTAATTTTATTCCATAGGTATTTAACGAAGGTGATAATTATTAAATAATTTTATATTTTTAAATATATATTTATAAACTATATGATTTACAAAACACTATTCAGTATTTCTAAAAACTTTTTAATTCATTTTTCTTAAAAATATAGATATGGTGGATACGTTTCGTAATGATTGACTTGGATCTTTAATTATTTGAATTTACAAAGTTGTTGTTTTTGATAATTATTCATCGCAGAAATACTTTATAATTAATTTTTTCTTTTAATGTAGAAAGTAAACGAAGTGCTGATTTTATAAATAATTGTGCTGTAATATTTTTTGTTATTTTATTTATAAATATCCAAAAAAGACAGAACGATAAAGTTCTATTACTTTCTCTGTTTATTTCTAATTATTCAAATGCAATAAAATTTTATTTGAAATTTCGATAATTATTTTAATAGAGCACGCACTCGAGGTACTTGAGCATTCAAAAATAGAGCCCCGAATTCTATCAATGATTCGAGTTTAAAATAACTCACATAATAAGGATTTGGATATTACCGGACTAATCCCTCCATCCCCAATTTCCAAGAAGTATATGCAGTTATTTTAATGATTATTTTATGTAGTATAAAAATAAACACATTTTAATTTTCGAAATACTTGAAATTCGTCTTTTTTTTAAAACTCCGCTCCTATTGGAGATTTATTTTTATACATTAAAGATATATTTTCTTGCTATATAGTATATCTTATCGAAGATTTTTCTTCCTCGAAAAATGCTGTAATAGTTTTTCGAACTTAAATCGGTTATGGCACGAAAATAAAACATTTTTAAGATGCAATATTCGAAAAACAGTCACCATCAAAATTCCATGGGAAAGAGGATATAACATAAAAATATTTTATTTTTTTAAATATTTTTCAAAAATATATAATTAAAAATCTCCAGTACAAGCCGAGTAAACAATATTTAAAAATGGCGTGCTTTTGGCTGTTTTTCTATCGAATGTACCTTTATATTTCATTGAAGTGGTATACATATTTTTAACACGCTTTTATTAGCTTCACTCGTATGTTTGTTTGTCTGTAGGTAACTCTCTGAAGTTGGCTGCAGAACGCATCTGAACGGATCCTTTGCATGAGAGTAATAAAGATAGAGCTAGTGCGCGAACTACGCATGCATGCGTGTTTTTTTAGTTTTTTTAAACTATTATATTATTATTAAGAAGTTAGATTACTTCTAATATAAATCTCAAATTGTAAGAGTGATGTGAATGAAATTATGATTTTTTGGTAATTATATAGATGACTAATAGTGAATTAGCTATATTGCACATTAAAATGTGAAACTAGACTCAATACCATAACAAAAGCACTTCTAAGTACAACTATGTTTGGCTACCTAACCAGAATGTTTGATCGTTCATATTTTTTGTTCATTTTTAAATATTTACAAAAAAATATAGCTTTAGTCCCTGGTTCGTGAAGTAAAACGGTCGAATTAAAAAAAAATCGTTTTGCTTAATGGATGGCGTCCTTTAATTAAATCCTGAAAAAATTTAGTTTTTTTTATTACAAATTCTTCTGCGCTTGGGCACGGCAACGTTCGAAACCATAATATCTTAGCTTCATATCCACAAAAATGGTGTACTTGTAGCGAACAAATTGCTACAAAATCAATGATTATCAAAAAAAATTATATTCATAATAAAATGAAAATTAAAGGACCAAGTCAATATATAATATATATTTTCAAGAAATATATTTTTTTCAGTCAATATGTTTTTTAAATAAATTTTTACATTTATTGTGTAAATTATCAAATTGTGCAAATTGTTTTTGAAGCTTTAAAGCAGATATTTTTATATATATTATTATTATTTCAAACCACCTACTTGTTTTTCTTCATCTAAAACTGTAATCTATTTTGTTGGGAGGCTGTTCACTATAAATGATCTAAAATTTTATTGAACAAACGTATGTGTGCTATTTTTATGCTAGAGGCTTGGCAGTTCTTATATAGGCACGACGATAAAGGCGAATATTATAATTTTTGTGCATTTAAGTATAACAGCGCAATTGCATTTTGCTTTATGATTCACATTTAATTATGTTTTACTTAAAGTTAATTCAATCCCATTTTTTAGTGACATATTTGTTTACTTGTAGGTAGCTTTTTATGAGCAATTCATTTGCGATGTTTATTTATTTTTCCCAGTCTTCTGAATATTTAAATATATAAACATAATACAATTTATTTACAAATATTTTAGAAATAGAACATGACCCTAAATATTTTGGTTTGGTACGATTTGTATTGAAAAATCGTTTCTCAATTGTGTGTATGTAATAACTTTTATTAAATGATATAATCAGTACCATTAAAATCATGATCAAAATTTTCGTTATACCTACTTCGATTTAATGTGTTGATTTTGTTTTTAACGATTATATAAATCTTTTACTTAAGAGAAATACGAACCAAAAAAAAGTGACAAAGACAATATTTAATACACTTGAATTTATTATATATTTTATTTCATTCAAATTTCACCAACAATAAATTCAAAAAATATATTTTCCGCTATTATTCAATTGAATTATATGTGTCTGTATTTCGAAAGCATTACATTATGAATGAGCATACACATATGATGTCATCATGCAATGTTAATGTTACATTATATGTGGATGCACATCTATGATGTTAAACTTTCGAAATACTGAGGTATTTTTAATATTCGGAAGTTAGTAAAAAATGATTTGATAATTAAATATTATTTAGATTAGTGTAAATTTTAAAATAATATTAAAAAAATAAGTAAAAATAATAATTAAAAGCATAATTTATATTCAACAAAAGTTAATTTAAAAATTACTTAGATTTACTATGGCATTATAAGACTATCGATCCATCTTTAAACAGAATAAATAATAAAATACAGCATGAATAAATTAAACATCTTTAAACAGAATAAATAATAAAATACAGCATGAAAATCAAATATTTTATAATTTTAAATTACCAAGAAAGAATCAGGTCGTTGCGTTTTTGGATTAGGCTATAAATATTACATTACAGTAGATTGAAAATGTTCTATATTAGATATAGATTTATAGACATTATACATTAATCATTTTGGTTCTTATTCGGAAATCAAACCCCTTTAATAACAAATTATTTTCATGAACAATTATGGCAAATTTAAGAACCAGGTGACAAGCGACGAAGCGATGTAACAATTACGTTTCACTGAACTTTTTAAAATTATGATTAGTTATTGGATGTGTTCGGGTAAACTTAGCCCAGAGAAAAGTTATGTAAGTTACGATGAATAAAATTTTGTTCTGAGCATCTGAACGCAGCCGTTTTCTGCCCTGACACATATTAATGTGTCAAAACATATCTAATAATAAACATTATTGTACTCAAATTCATTTTTTATGTCAAAAGTTCGTTGTTTACTTCGTTGAAAGTATTACATGCTACAATAGACGTGACATACTGTCAAGTCAAATGGCGGCATAAGAAAAGTTTCTTAGTATCAAAAAAAGTGTCTCGGTCGACAACTTAGCTCAGTAGTCTGACTAACTTACTAAGTTTAGTGAGAACTGAGTTCGGCCGAACACACCCATTAATACGTGGCTGCAATTTTTGATGCGGTCTTACATATATTTCATATAGTTTATTTGAATATAGTATTTTATCATCGCAGCATTATTTGTCGACTGTCGCTTTGATTTGCATTCAAAATAACTCAAAAAACTTAACAACAACAAATTATAATCGACTATTTTGATTACATTTTCAATTAATGTTATATGATTATATACATAGAATCAATAATTTTGTGCAATATAAAACGATATAAAATTTAAATTTATTTGGTGATACGATATCCTTTTCGCGAACATTTGACTAAACAAAAAATAATTAAATAGTTATTATCAAAAATAATTTATATATATTTAGGAATAATTTTTCGTGCAAAATTCATCGTTATGACTCGTTTTCTTTATTTTGTGTAATTAGTTTTTGAATTATCTGTTCGCAAAAATAGTGTGTTTATTTCTAAGAATACAGATGCCTAACTTAGTGAACAAATACAGATTAAGTGGATTAGGAACGAAAACAGTGACGTATATAGTAAAAAAGATCTCTAATGCACTATAATGTATTATATATATATTACATGGACTGAAAAGTCCCGGGCCTAACACATAGGTGATGCTAGTTTTATTGCAGTCACCTTTTTTTCAGTTAATACTAACCTTCAAAAGACAGCTGTTAAAATTTCATGATATTCTATTCATTAGTTTGTGATTTATAGTGCTAAGAGTGACGCTACTTTTGTTATTTTCAAAACAATGGATCAAAAACAATTTCGTGTTTTAATTTTACGCTACTTCTTGATGGGTAAAAATATCGTTCAAGCGAAGCAATGGCATGAAAAGTGTTATGGGGATTCCGCTCCATCAGAAACAACACTAAAACGTTGGTTTTCTGACTTCAAACGCGGTCGTAGAGACACCGATGATGCAGAACGCAGTGGACGTCCAAATGAGGCGGTAACACCAGAAAACATAAAAAAAATCCACAAAAAAAATCGTTTTGAATGATCGAAAAGTGAAGTTGCGTGAGTTAGCTGACATCGTAAAAATATCAAAAGAACGTGTTGGCTTTATATTGCATGAGCATTTGACTATGAGAAAGCTCTATTCAAAGTGGGTGCCGCGTTTGCTCACTGTTGACCAAAAACGAGAACGTGTTGAGCAGTGTTTGGCCAAGTTTAAACCTAACAAACCGGAATTTTTGCGTCGATATGTGACAATGGATGAAACATGGATCCATCACTTCACTCCGGAATCAAAACGATCGTCATCTGAGTGGACAGAATTTGGTTGAGGCCTATTTTGAGGCAAAAGATAAATTGTTCTACAAAAGTGGTATTGAAATGTTAGAGCGGCGCTGGAATGATTGCGTTACTCTTGATGGAGATTACGTTGATGAATAAAGCTAATTTTGAACCAAAAAAACTGTGTTTTCTTTGTTAGACCCAGGACTTTTCAGTCCATATGTTACATTGCATTCCATTAAATTTCAAACCATAAAAATAGTTACAAGTACAGAATAAAATTTTATAAAAATTTGCATGAATATTTAATTTTGACATGAAAACAGACGGTTGCTAGACGGTTATTCACAAAAAAACAATTATAAATATAAAAAAAATTATTCGATTTTTATTTTAGAAAATTTTTTTTTATTCGGGAAAACTTCCACAAGCTCTTTGTTTTCATGTCTAGAAAGTGCACGCTGTGTATATTGTATTAAAGATTGTCTTTTTACAGATACCTCTTCTTTGGTTCTTTTTTCCCTTAATATGATGCCATGAACAGGGAACACATATTTTTTAATATAAAAATTGTCCTCATAATCATTTTCCATATAACAAAAAAGGGAAATAATATTAAAATACACATACATTTAATATACACAATGTTAACATACACATATAGAACATTTAGAAAAACTTGCTACTTATTATAATACACAAACCCCTTCTTTTAAATTTTTTAAAAATAAATAAGTAACATCAGTTTGTTGTTGTGTAAATTATAATAGTATGTGTATATTTTATATAAATGTATTTTAATATTGGTTTCCCATTATGGTCATATACGTCATAATGCAGTCTAATATATTACTCTTATTGGATGTTAGAAATTGTCTCAATAATATTAAGATCCATTATACATCGAGAATAGTAGGGTCTAAGTAATCATAATTCAAATAAAACAAAGTCAATATTATAAATTGTCGCGCATCAATAAGTTGAAACGGAATGTGATAAATTTTGATATGTTGTACAAGATGAGTATGCACATATAAAAAGATGAGTTATTGTTTAAACGTTTTTGTTTAAAATAACTTTCAAATGGAAAAATACAAATAATATTATTCTATTTTTTTCCCCACCAAATTCTACGCTTGTATTCTCTGTGTACATATTCAGATTGGGTATGCCTAATTTCAGTGCACTTGGATAGTTATTTTTTGGCTTATTTGCGCCAAACTGTTTCATATGCTAAATTTACTAAGGTTATTTTAACCGAATTATGATAATACTATAATCGATGTGTGAATGGCGTTAAAGGAATATATTAACCCGCAATATATATAGTCAAAGCTAGGTGAGTAAAAATTAGATAAGCTAGAAAACTCTACAATTGAGAATAATTACCAGGTCCCACCTAGCATTTCAAATCTGTCAAATCTTTATAAGTGAAAAACGGAATTCCGTGAAACGGAGAGTAGTTTTTCCCCACGTAGATCTCTATGAGACTGCTGTACCTGTCTACATTCTATAAGCGACAATTCTAACTATACATTCATAAATTTCGTGGAAATAACATTGTTTTTGTATAGTATTATATTCGAAAGGCCAAACGTACGGATGTACTATGGGTCAAAACTTACCACAATTGATCAATTGCGAAGAAAGGTTTGGTATCATTCACAAGTCACCAAAATCACCGAAAGTTTAGCTCGAGAACTACGTTAGAATTCTTCGATTTTGCACACGATTATCAAATTATTCTTAGGATCATAATACTAATTTTACAAGAATTTCAGAAGCATTTTTATTAAAAGCGTCCTTTTTTAATGTGAGAGGCACACGATTTTTCTCTAAACAGAGCAAATTAAATTTAGTTTCTTATAGAATATTTACAAAAAATAATTGAAATTTTATTATGAAAACTCGACATTAGTATAAAATTGGCACAATCCAGTTTTAAATAATGATTTAATCCAACGTGACATTGCCAACAAAGCATTTTTATGCTTAATTTATATCCAATTACACTAACACAGAACTGATTTATGTGGGAAAGATTTTGTCGACAAAATAGGGTGTAATATGGATATTTTTTATATTTTCGATTTATTGCAACTAAGCACTTGTTTTATTGATTCAAATTCAAAACTGAATTTGAAATTTTCATGTAATGTTTCGATGCTACAAATCGTAAATACTACATACACATTTTTCAACAAACACAGCCCAATTTTTTTTTTTTTTTTATAATTTAGCTGCCAATTCATAAAATAATTTTTTGATATGATTTTATAAATTGTTTGACGCATATATACAGTCTTTAGATTTGCCCTGTTTCTCTTTTTTTTATATTGAAAAAATAATGCAGGGAAACTAAAATTTTTAAGATTTGGCAATAATAAGAGTTTGAACCCTGATTAATATATTTATTCAAATAAGGCTATTTAATAGTGGTTTTAGAGATAAATGTAGCCAATACAATACACTCTCTGTTTTGTAATATAATGCCTAACAAAAGTAACCTGGTGCAGTGCAATTTGTTATTTTGTTGATTGCATATTGTTTTGATATTATTAAGTGTTTTCTAGAAATGCTGTTGTGTCCAAAATAACTAAAGAAAATTATTTTTACAGTTTGATTTCAGACGATAATTTGATTAGACTCTAAATATATTCTTTGTATATTTCATATGATAGTAAATATTTTGTGATGTATTATCGCTAACATGTGGAGCAAGGTCTCCATGATTCATTTTGATCAGTTTGATTTAAAATTGTATGCAAACCTTCTGTTGGTTTTTCGTTTTCTTCGAATGCGTCACCCTGTAAAATATTTAAAAATGAATTATTTCATCTAAATTTAACAAATATTTGCCTTATTCAAGAGAAAGTTAGCTTGTTATATGATTAATAATTCATTGTAAATTCTGAAAAATGGTGGTACGTTCCTAGCCCTAAATAAATCCTATTTAATTAGTCCTTTTCAATCCTATTTAATTAGAATGAATATGAACTACTTTTCCTTTGAATGCTATTCAATCTTATTCAAAATCTTGAACAGGTTTTAATAGGATCAAAGTTAAGCAACATTATACTCAGTTAGTACTTGGATGGGTGTAAACATAGAATTGCTGTTTAATGTTGTATAGAATATATATAGTCATTATATGACCTAAGTTGTTGAAAAGTGACTTAAAAATAAATAAAATAATAATAAATAAATGTTCTTCTTTAATCTTTTGGGAAACAAACTTTCCCGAGTAATAAAGTAATATTTGTATTATTAAGATAAAACTCATTAATATAAAAACATGGAGTTGTATAGTAAAGAAGGTCAAGGTCCTTCATGGACTGCAAACCTAAGAAGTACTAATTGTAAAATATAAAACTAAATTAAAAAAATTATCACCAATTAATAAATCTACACACATGTAAGTATTTTATTATCTAATATGTTGTATTCTTCTCGCTAACAGTATGTAGAATAGTATGTATAAAGTACTTAAAATATGTTTATTTGGCATAAATCTTTGCTTGGCACAATAATTATTAAGATACTAGAATAAATAATTTTCTTTATCATGGTAATAATTAAAATAAAAGAGACTAATTTAAATATCATATTAATATTATAAATGCGAAAGTTTGTAAGTATGGATGTTTGTTATTATTTCACGCAAAAACTACTGAATGGATTTTAATAGAAATTTTACAATAATGTAGCTTATACATCAGAATAATGCATAGGCTATAATTTATAAAGATATTGTGTGATTTGTTCAAAATATACTAAGTGTAAAGTAAGTAGGAAAAAATTATACCATAAATAGAATAAAAATTGATACCTTTTTTATAATGTACACTAGGTCGTAAACAAATTGAGTCTTATCAAAATAAGCTAGTACTAATATTACGCTGACTAAGTCGCGGATGTAGTTTTCAAGACTTACTAAGTATTAACAACTACTAATTCAGAAAGATTCATTAATTCAATTTGGGAAAATTTGCTATTAATATTTAATAATACCTATATATACTATTAATAGTTTTTAGTGCAGTTCATAATTTTCACTTTTAGCGTTATGTCGATATAAAAAATTTACTATATGAACATATATAGGAAAGATTCCAAAATCATGCTAAGAGAAATTACTATGTGATTTGTAAAAGACATTAACTTCAAAAATAATTGTTGATGTGAATATTTCATTCATGTTTTAAGACTACTTGGCTAACTTGAGGAATTTTCACCCATTTTTTGGTGAAATTTCATTTTACCAAATATATTATTTTTTTCCAAGTGTAGTTCGAAGGTTAAGTAAATTATAAATGTTACATACTTACAACTTTATTTATACACCACCTTCAATATCCAAATTATTCTTTTAAGTTATAGAGAGTTCAAAATTAAAATGAAGGATATTTTGGGCTCTGAGAGAAGGGAACACCATATTGTATTAAGTTATAAAGGTTATTACGTTATCGAGGTTCTATTGCATCATTTTGTAAAACGGATTATATATGGAAAAATTGCTTACCGTGAACAATTAAACGATATCGAAAAAACCTTAAAATAATTTCGCTTTGAAGTAATATTAGAGGTAGCAAATAAAATAACAATTGGAAGCAAATTTAATGAACTTATCTTTGGTTTTCAGATTAGTCTCCAATTATCCAATATTATCGCTTACCTTTCGTTCACGTTGTTCTCTAATTTTTCTAGCTAATGTAATAAATGCTTCTTCCACATTTATATTTTGTTTGCAAGATACTTCAAAAAATGGCATATCAAAATTATCGGCAATCTAAAATAAATTTGTAGTGTAATAACTAATAAAATACAATTTTAACAATTAAATGCATAATTTACTTTTTGTCCACGTTCTGCGTCCACTGCTCGCTCATTTGATTCACATTTGTTCCCAGCTAAAACTTTCACAACATCTGGTGATGCATTCTCTTGTATATTTCGAAGCCAATAATCTAAATGATTAAATGAATCCATACTTGTTACATCATACATTAATAATATTCCCATCGCACCACGATAATAAGCTGTTGTTAATGTACGAAATCGTTCTTGTCCGGCTGTATCCCATATTTGTAATTTGATTGGTACACCATCCAAATTTATTATTTTCTGTTTAAAATCGATTCCTAAATTTAAAAAAATCATTCTTTTAAAAATCATTTGTAAAACTATATACCAGGGTAGATAATTTTTGAAAACAAAAAAAATTATAGTAGAATGAAACTAATTGGAAACGGAAGATAATATGATAAAAATGAAAGTAAAAATAAATTACGGGCGATCTCAGTTCGGGAAATAGGAGGGGGTGAGTTTTTAAGGGTAAAATTCAGTTTATCTGAATTTTCGGCAAAACTACAAGTCTAATGGAAAAAAGTTAAATGGCAGAGTTGTAGGTAATAAAAAGATCTACAGCATAACCTCAAAATTTATGTGAAAAATTGAAATAACCAAGTTTTTGGTTTTTTATCTTTTTTCTCCGAAATTTGGTGAAAACTTATCTTTTTATGTTCCAAATACACCGTAATTTTTTTGATTTAAAATATTTATTTTTTCATCTTATTTTGAATAAATATCGAAAAAGCACCCAAATTTTCAATCGAAAAATTTTGAAGTTATGTGAAAAAAGTGTAAATATAAAAGTTATAGATCTTTTTATTACCTACAACTTTGCCATTTAACTTTTTTCCGTAGGACTTGTAGTTTTTCCGGAAATCGAAATAAACCGTGTTTTACCCTTAAGGGGTGAGCCTTCCACACTTCCCGAACTCCGATCGCCCGTAATTTATTTTTCCTTTTATTTTTATCATATTTTATCTTGCGTTTCCAATGGGTTTTATCCTACTATAATTTACTCTCATTTTTATCATTTTTTAACGCTTCTACTCTAGTCTACTAATACATTCAATTATAATAATTTAATTTCAAAAAAATTTGTCACACAGATGAATGATTAAAAATTTGATTTATATTAAGCGAGATATTTATTTTGAGGAAACAATGCTTGCCATGTAATATGCTGACTAATAACCACCCATTGTTGGCCAATCATATAAACTATTTTTCAAGTCCAAACGCACTTTAACGAGCAACAGTATTTACAGCGTTAAATAATTCTGAGAAAATAGAGCGTTACTAATTTCAGAAACATGGTGAAATTACGTTCTATTAAAAATCAATCATTAATCAATTGTTTTGCAAGATAAAATTCTATCTTTATGATGGAATAAGCTTAATTTAGGATTTTCTTGCCCTTTCATTTTCATAATACGATAAATTTCGGATATTGGCCATCCATTTTCTTGGCGCGTAAAGTTTTAAATTAAAATTTTCCAGAAATGAAGCCTGACCAATTTCTGAAATATGCTGACCATTTAAGACCATATAGACCAAGCAATTATTGGACTCGAATAAGAATTTGAGTCAATATTTATATTTCAAAGTGTTGAAATATTTATACTTTGGAAATTTGTTAATACATTATTTAGAGAAAAACCAAATTTGAAATTCAAATATGTTGCCCGTTTATGTAACTTGACGTGCTAATATCTTCCCAATGACCTTGAAATTAAATTCAAATAACAAAATGTTTTCCCAACATAAGAAATTCAATGAAAGTTTTCATTGTAAGTTGAATATTTCACAATATTCCCACAAGTGTGCTCAAAAAAATTTGAGATGGGATTAATAAGAATTTTCAAAGTTACAGCAGTTTTTATTCAGAAATTTGACAATTTGACAAATACGCCTTTAGCTTTTAAATGGGATTGAGAATTGTTACAAACTTTTTTTTAAGGACTCGGGTCACCTGTGGAAATCGTACATAAAATTGCATTGAAAAATCTGCTTCCAGCTTTATCCAAATCATCCTTAACAAATATTTGAAAATTAATAATAGTAATGGCATTGTATAAAACAAAGCTCTCTATATTAATCAGCATGTGTTTAATTTTTACTGTTGCCTGTATATCAGCCAAAAATCTTAAATACTAATGTCGATTACTTTTTTACGAGCTAGAGCTTTAAATTCCACTCAACTTTAATAACAGTTTAAAATTTTGTCAATAATTATATAATTGAAATGATACAAGCTACTAAATAAAGTGTTTAGATACTCGATACATGGCTGAGTATCAATAATTGAACTATTTTTAATCATGACCATTCGTCAAATATTCTAAATATGCAATTCACACAGTTATAAACCTGTATAATAATTACAAGTTATATAAATTTGAGCTGAAATTATATCGAGTTTAAACGGTTTTTACGAAAAAACATTTTAAACAAAAATTGTTTGTTTTGAAAAGAGAAACATTTTTTGGTTTTGAATTTTTCTACTATCTCTTATAATTGAACACATTGAATGTAGAAGATGAAATTTTACAAAATGAATGACATTTAGATATTGGAAAATTAAAACAAAAACTACTTGCCTATAGTTGATATGTATGTATCGTAATATCGTTCATCGCAATATCTATGCACAATACATGTTTTTCCCACATTTGAATCACCTAAAACTAATACTTTATATGTTGCAGAAAAATCTAACGCCATATTTTTCACTCTATATTTCTATAACATTAAAACACTTAACAATTTTCTTAAATATTTTTGGCACAATCGATTTAAAATTAAAAATTTACAAATTATAATATATTTAAAACTATTTTTTCGAAAAAAAAAAGAAAATTATTACATTTTTACTGAGATAATTGTCTAAATATGAAATTTTTTTGTTGGTGATATGCTAAAGAATCTTCGAAGAAAATGTACACATAGAGGGTATTGTATTATTTTAATTTATTAGATTACCTACACAGCGAAAGGTACAATTTTCATTGGAGATGAATTGATTTTCATTTGAGCGCATACGCGCTACCCACCTGTAACTCATATCCAGACGCCAGTCTGCTTGGCGCCAGACGATTATCTATATTATACTATAAAAATATCGTCTAGTCATTATCATGTCTGATTTGTTTCAAAGAGAAAGGGGTAATGTGACATGATGGAAATTCCCTTATATTATTATTGTTTCCGTTTAACGGGAAATTTATAACCAATTATTATTAAAATATGTTTTTATTGTGACGTGCACAACATTGTGATTCACAGTAATTGTGTCATAAAATAAATAAAAATAAAATAACCTTTTGTCCACACCAAGGTTTTTTAAATATAGGGGGTAAATACATACGGCATATATAAGGTTACATGAAATTTAATGGAAAAAATATTGAAGTTTTTAACGGTTAAAAATATTGAAGTTTTAAATATTTCTAGAAGTAAAAATGGGAATTGTACCTTAATTATAGATAGAATGTCTATTATGTTTTTTATTGAACGATCTTTTGAATTGAAAACAGAACATATCTTCCGAAGTATTCGATTTGTTCGCCGGAACAGTTACTAATGTTGCTTTACGATACTAACTACTTGAAAAGTATTTTATCTAGCAATTTGTCCTCGCCCAGTTTTTCATTTTCATATATATCGAAGAATTTTGAATGATTAATTTAATAAAAAATATATTTTTTATACTAGTAATACAAAGTATACAAATGAAACTGGCTTTCACATGAGTCAAGAAACCTCAAGTAGATTGTGACAAATTGACCTGAACAGTAAAAATTTTTTGTTCTTTCAAAAATCATTTAAATATCCTTTTTCAAGTAAATACATAGTTAACTGTATGGACATCTAAGGTTCATAATTTAAATCATCCTTATCAAAATGTGCAACTGGACTCAATGGCATAGACATCAAAGTGTAAATAAAGGCTTGTAAGTTAACTTAAAAAATTGGTCATAAATGGTCAGATTATTTTAAAGTTTGGTCAGGCTTTGTTTTTCCATAATAACAAATTTAATAACAAAGTACGAAATAAATCCTCTTGTCAAAACAATACATGAACAAAGCCCGAAATTCTGTAAATACTGTAGCAAGTCAAAGTGCGTTTGTGGGCTTGAAAACAGGTTAAATTATTGGCCGGCAATGGATGGTAATATACTGATCACTTTTCACATATTGTTGACCAATCATATTATCTGTTTTTCAAGTCCATAATCGCACTTTGATCATCTACAGTATCTACATCGTAAAAAAATTTATATCATATTTTTGGGTAAACATAGCATAACCAAATTCCGAAGCATGCTGATCAATAACATCTTATTAATAACCAATCATTTAATATATATCGCAAGTTAAAATTCCAACTTTGACATGCTAAAGATGCCAAAATTTTAAATTCAAGAATTTGGGTAAATACAGCATAACTAATTTCGATTATGCTGAACAATTACCATCCATTGTTGGCCAAGAATTTAAACATTTTTTCAAGTTCATAAACGCACTTTGACTTGCTACAGTATTTATAGAGAAAAAATTTTTAATCATAATTTTAAGAAAATAATGCCTTACTCTTTTCCGAAATAGGCTGACCAATTACTATCTAAAAAAAAATCAATTATTTATTTTCAGGCTTTATTCTTGTATTATTTTGATAAGAGAATAAATTTCGAACTTTGACCATGAATTTTCTTGGCGCCTAATATTTTAAATTAAAATTTTCAGGAAATTAAACCAGACCAAAATTTGAATTATGCTAATCAATTATTATTGCTGACCATATATGACCAATTATTTAAACTATTTTTCTACTCAATATTCGTGCTTAACACTTTTCGTGCTAAAATCTTTCCAATGACATTGAAAATTTAAATTTGTTATTATGGAGAATCAAAGTCTGATCGTATTTTAAAATTTTCTGACCATTTATGATCAATTAGTGACCAATTTTTTAAGTTAACTTACAAGCCTATATTCACACTTTAAATTTGTTTTAGAGAAACAAAGCCTGACCAAAATTTTGAAATTAACTGACCAATTAGTGTCCTTTTTTTTAAGCTAACTTACAAGCCGATATTTATAATTTGATAGGAAAAAAAGTTATTAGCGCTTAAAAACTGTATATCTATATTTTTCTTGTAGACATTTTATATTTAATCCCCTATCTACGACACCATAAATCTTATTTACATTTAAATTCAATGCATCAATGTAATTGATTCATCAACTTTTGAACAGTTGATTTTTATAAGTCGAATGTCTTTTCTTTTTCTGTTTTATTATTAAACTCTTTACTTAACCAATATTTATAAACATTCATATCTTGTTTATGTTTACGATTTTTAAACTTCTATTCCATTTTCGTAAAACAAACACCTTTTAATTAAAGTTATTAAAAAAAAACTAAGTCAAAATTCTTATATTGAACCAACAGAAAATATCAAAAATTGTCACCTGGGCATACTGGAGTGCATCAGATATTGATCGGGTAACTCCCAACTGTCCCTGAAGACGGAGTTATGTTAATATCCCGGTTTGCATAGTGGTGGTGGCTATACAAGAGATTTGGGTACAAAAAATTTATTCAAACTAGTTAGATATGCATAGATGTTAAGTGAACACAAACAAAGCTCCATTTTAAAATTCAAAAAAATTCAGAGAATCATTCTTTGTTAAAATCTAAACAATTTTTGACTCCTACGAATTTTTCTACTTCGTATAAACAATTAATTTTTGTATTAATGTTTATTTGGAGTTACCAAAAATACCAAAAATAGAAATAAACATACTAGTTTCTAAAAAGCGTTTTATTTAAAAATATAAAGTTGACCCTCATTCAATCTAGAAATTGAATTTGAGATTAATTAGGCCATTCAAATAATTAAACTTTTTTTTTAAATAATTTTATTTATTCTCCTTAGTTTTCGAGTTTTATGAATATGTGAAGAAAAAAAGTCTCTGTTTACTCATCGAATTTAAATATTAAAACATTAGTTGGTAATTCTTATTTATTTATTTATCTTTTTTCAATTTATGTTAGATTTTAAGGGGGTTCATCATCAGCTGTTAGAAGCATACAATATTCCAGCACAAATAACTCAAAAATTATTTAACCAAAAGTTATACAATTTGGTATGTACAATATTGACATGAAAACCTAGTACTTGTTGGAAAGTTTTCCTCCAAAAAAAAAAAAACTTCTAAATAAAAAATCAAATTTTGATTTATACCTAAGAAACTTTTTTCGAGAAATAATCTTCGACAAGCCCTCCGTTTTCATGCTAATATTATGCATACCAAATTTCATAACATTTGGATAAGTATCTTTTGAGTTATTTGTGTTGGAAAATAGAAACAAATATTTCGAATGTATATTATATGTTATTTAAGTTAACAGCTGGTTAGGAGCACGCTCCTTTATGTAAGGACAACAGCTGTTGATAAACCGCCTTAAGTATAATTACATATTTGTATACATTAATTAAAATAAATAATTAATTATTAACAATTAAAATACTTATATCAATATTTTTACTTGTATTATTATGGCATATTTATTATTTAAATGACAATATTTCGATTAAAATGGGGTTTTTATTACGTATATTTATGCATAAAACAAAACAAAAAATAATAAATTGTTTCCAAAAAGTGAATTAATTATTTCAAACAACCTTTAAAACTTTAGAAATTTGCTTAAATTTTTGTAAAAGTGCTGTATGGCGATTAAGCTTCCCTTTTACATAAAAATAGTGTATACTATGGCCTACGGATATCATTAAGAGGTATATCAAAATTAGATAATAATACCATTTATACCATATTTTATAGTCTGCCTATACAAGGATTGATTATGAGATAAATATTACCCTTTAATTAATTTCCAATTTGGCAATTTTACTGGATGATACTATTACTTGTATATCTATGGTTTATGAATTACCTCGTAACGTACATTCAATTTTTTGAGAAGAATAGAATACGAAAATAGAAAAAGGTATAATCTTGTTTAGCTAGCGTTGAAGGATCAGATAATCATTAGGGTGAGTGGTAAGATAAATAAATACTATTTTTGGCTTTATAAGAATAATAATTTAAGTTTTTTAAAGACAAAATGAGACATATATAATAAACATAATGTTTAATGAAAAATACATAGTATTTTTTTTAATTTGCTTGTACAAAATAGTAACTCAATAAAAAAAGTATTCAAAGGTTATGAAATTTAGGTCTTTTTCACTGTTAATTTTAGATTAGAAATAGTTTTTAGAAATATTTATTATAAAAAGCCTTTGACAAATCTTTCGGTTTCACGTTTAGATTATACATACTGAATTTTATAAAATTTGGATAGTTATTTTTTGAGTGTCTGTAAATTGAAAGAAATAAAATTTATATTGCACTGTGTTTATTATAGATGTGCCATTTTTTTTTATCAAAGTCTTTTAAGGCCATTCCCCAAATATGAGATATACAATAACACTATTTTCACGAACAATTACTCACAAAAATATAATGATATCAGAAATTCTGATGAAATTTTCATCTATAATTATAAAATCGTAGATTCGTAGTATAATTTATTAATAATTAAATTATTGCATGATATTTGTATTCAATTTCATACAATACAAAACGATCTAAATTAAATGAAATGTACAGAGTGATACAAGATTTGGAATCTGAATATGAAAACCGACCATGATAATGGATTTTTCATGAAAAAATATTTCTAAAAAACATACATTTTTTATTATTTTAACACATGCTTTATAGCATGACTTCCGTTTGCATGTTAAGGTTGCAAGCATGCCATATTTCATTGCATTTGGTTGATTACTTATTGAGTTATTTGTTCGTAGAAATAGAATCTTATTATAGATAGATGTCTCATGTTTGGTGAATCATGCTTTAAAAAAAAATTAAGTAAATAATTCTAGCAATACTACCAAACAGCACCGATTACTACCAAAATCTGGCTGTAGGTTCTAGTTACCCTCTACTTTAAAGTCATCAATATACTGAGGGTTGCTTTTACCTTGGGAGTGGATACTACCCCTTCTCGGGGATGAAAATTTTTTATTAACAAAAAGTAAAGGAATGGATAGATTGAGAAATTTTGTTCTATAAAGTTTTAACTGAAAATCAGTACTTATTTGAGAATGAAAAGATAAAGGAATCTTCTGAATCAATGTTGTAGTATACGTGTTTTGATAACTGTAAAGTTTGTAATAGGGTATTTTTACTTAAGCTGATGTAACAAATTTATTTTAAGCAGAAAAAAAAACAAATTTTTAGAAAAAAAAAACCTACAATTTTTAATTTTTCATAATTTTACGTATCTTTCACAGTTTATTTTAAGAAAGGCAATTTTTCGCAAAGTTGCAAAAAAAACAAGACTATATTATATTATAAAATATATCATACTATTTTGATTTGATTTTATAATTTTACCCTACATTTAAAATACTCCAATGGAATTTATACAAATGTTAATATAATATGAATTCATACATAGAAAATATCAATAAATTTCATGAACAAAATTTTTGCACCGTCCCTCTCTTCTCTGAAATAAAATTTATGTAAAAAATAAGCGCCATTCAGTCAGTTATTTTATAAGAATTTCTGAAATAACAGAATGGATGCCATACACCTAAAATATTTTTATAAGAAAAACTTATAAAATAATCGCATATTGGGATGTATTGGTCTGATGATTACCCTTTATAGCTGAAATTTCGAGACTTGTGAAGTCAAATACTTATTTCCCCACTGATAATAAAATGCGAAGACCGTTCTCAACCGATTCCCAAAATTAAGCAACAGTCAGTAGATGGGTGACCTCTGGGAATGATGTGGGCTATTGTTGTATAGAATATACTGTAATCACTGGTGACGTAAGTAGTTAAAACGTGATATAAAATAAAACTTGTAAAATATATTGTATGAGTACTCACTTATGTGCACTTATTTAATCGCAGATCATATTCAATTCGTATGGAGAAGGCCGCAAAAGAGTATACCTATGTTATGACCCATTGAAAATTTAATTTCAAGTTTTAAAAGTTATTTCAAAATAACATACTTTTCGAAATAAATAAAAAAAAGATCGTATGACATTTACAATTTTTATTTCTGTTTTATGATATGAATTTTCTTAAATACTAAAGATCTGAATTCACAACCTAATTGTTTATTAATTATTGCAATTAGTTACTAATTAATTACTAGGTAACTCTAATAAAAAATTCCGATTAAAATTCTATTGAAATTTAATCCGAAAATTTGAATACATTTAATCGATACAAATTGAAAATGATTTCCCATTTAACTCAATTCAAAATTTACCCTATTCACTTACGATTCATTTCAATAAAATTTAATCGGTTTTGTTTATTAGGAAATATATTCTATTTATGTTAAATAGAATATACGTAACAACGAATTATATAAAATTTTTTCTTATGTTTTATTAACTAAAAAAAATATATATACAGCTATCACAGCTAATAATAAAACTTTAAACAGTAAACAGTATCGAAATACTTTTAAAAAGTAAATTTTTTTTGTTTAATGTACGTATTAATATAGACAGAAGCTATCTGAAAAGTGATTTTCTAAGCTTCAAGTGATTATATTTTAAAGGATGAAAGCAGTCAATCATGTTTCGTAATTCCATTTTTGATTATTTAACTCAATAAAATTAAAAAAAAAAAAAAAGAAATTTTAATTCTAAATTAATGACTATAAACCTCTAAAAATGGTCGCATTTCAATTTAATTTTAAATGTATAAGAGTGTTTCCTTCAATTCTAAAATCCACAGTAAAAAGCCGTAAGTACGGCTAGCTATTTTTCTTCTAAGACCTTTATAATTGATCAAACATGTCTTCCGTTGACTAATTTGTTTGCAAATTTTCGACTAAATTAGTTGACAAGATTGTCATTAAAAAATTTAAAACATATCAAAACAAAAACATATCAACATAAAACACAAAAGGCTTTATTATTTTTATGTTTATTAAATGTTATTAATGCATATTAAAAGTTTGACAAATTTCCGGAAAATGCGATTTTTTTAATTTTTTTAAATTGCATATCTCGGTAACTATCAGTCCTAGAAACTAAATTTAAATTATACGAAATTTCTACAATATAGAAACTCTTTTTCAGCTAAAATACCTACACCGAAACGAGGAAACTAAGATATAGGCAAAAATCTAAAGAAAGTGCCGATTTTGTTCAGATTTTTTTCAATGTGCCGGTGTGCACAGATGGAAAAATTGGGCATTTTTCATTTTTAACACTAATCATCCTAGACAATATTTACAAAATTTAGATCTTCCGGACCATTGGAGAAATTGAATTAGTAATTATTTTTATTTGCAAATAAAAAATAAAAATAATTACTAATTCAATTTCTTCAATCATTCTTACAATCCAATAACTACAATTAAATATCATTTTTTGTAACGTAAAAATTCAAAAATTTTTGTTCGGCATTTGCTATACAATTTACATACAAACAATTGAACAAATAATTATATAGTCTATAATGTAAGTGTTTTATTACAAATTACAGCTACTCGTGGCTCCTCAATCGAGACCATTCCATGTACTATGCAGGGTACGGGTATTTAATAACGTATCTTTATTTTTTATTATGAAAAAGTAAATAATTGAAAATAATTAGTGATCTACGACATTTCAATTATTTTAACAAATTTTTCAATTTCTACCATTTTAAGCAAATTTTTGTTTTCAGTTATGTAATATTAGATAAAACTAAACAATATACTTTTAGTTAATAAAACATAATATAATAATGAATCCGTTCATTTAAAAAAATTTTGCATAACAATTTAAGGCATATGATTATCCTATTTAAAGGATACACTTTTAATGTATTCATAATAAGGTTTTTATTTTAATATTAAAAAACTAACAATTTTTTTTTTTTTTAATTCATCTATTGTCTCATTATATATTTTTTAAATAGATTATCACATTTTCCAGTGTAATAATGTTTTTCAAAAATTCCTTCATTTATTGGTCGCATTTTATTAATATTATTATAACATTTTTAAAATATATTAATTATACCAATTATTTTTATATTTGTTATATTAAAAAAAAAAGAAATTTTTAAAGTGGATTACAATATTTATGATATGAGTCTTCGTCAAGGAAACATAAAAACTGGATGCCATTATTTATCTTACGATTTATAAAATTCTGAATTAAGTTCTGATTTATTTTTTATTGTTACGAGATTATATAAAAACAAACAAAAAATAGTTGATTCAATTTTAATATGCAAATGAAACTCATTAATATGGATTTATAAAACCATTCCACATTACCTTGTAGAAAATTATCCCCGAATTGTGATACAATGCTACTTTCATTGCAGATATGGTATCAGGATTTCTAGATTGTATATTACTGGATGTGCAACAATTACTGAAAAAGAACACTACAAATATTGCATGTGCTATCAAAACAAGAAATAGAAGGAAATAGAGGAATATTTTTAAAGGATTCAAACAATGGGCATTATGATAATCTCCCCTGAACAGTCACGAACATATACATAAGCATACAAAATACTATTCTCCTCCTGAAAAATATACTTACAATGCTCGATTGTTGGCTTTTTACAACTATGTTATATCTGTATGACAACTGAAATTTGTATTTCTAACTTCTTGAAGTACCAGAACGGTTTGTCCCTGTCATTTCAAGAACAATTAGTATTCTATTTCCATTTTAACATCGAAAAAAAATTAGTTGACACAATCAAATTTAGTATCTAGTCGTTTACGCTAATTGATTTGGCCTTCTTTAGCGCACATGTCATTTTTTTTTTTACTTCGAAGACATTAGCAACATTAGACCCTGAAACTAGCTGTAAGTGATCCCAGCCCAGCCTAAAGTTATCCTATCTACTTGCTTGGTCTTTTTTTTCTCTTTCACTGAGCAACGAATTAAGAGATCTTTTACTAAGCCTCAAAGGCATCTGCATAAAACCTTTAAGTAAGCTTTTATCAGGCAGTTTTTAATTGTATACTCAAGTCTTGATTTATATTCGATTTTTGTCTATAAACCAAAAATTTCTACCATTAAAGTAGTTATTACGGATAGTAACTGGCAGTTAATGCAGAAATGTGTTTTTTTATAACTTTCGAAATTCTTTTTGCCATATATATATAGTCCCATAGTTTCATGTATTTAATTCTTTGAATTAGAAAAGCGATACGCTTGAAACTGAATTGTATTTAATTGTTTAATTGACCATATCAAAATTGAACCAGCCTATAAAAATAATTATAAATAAAATTATATCTATTACATACATTCGTTTTAATACCTAATTGACAAAGTTTTCAAGATTTTATGCTCTTTTGTGATTAAAAAGGCACAGAAAAACGATTAATGATTACACAAAACTTAAGAATAGTTTGGAAGCTTATAAATATTTTATATATTTTTAGTAACTTTCAGTTTAAATATTCATTTTTAATTTAAACAAATAAATAATATAAAAGACTCCTTAAACCTGCAAAACTAGAAATTTATAAATCCAATTATCTGGTTTGGACTCATTTTGTAACAGATTTCGGGCTTTAGTCATAATTAAAATACAGAGAATTACATCAAAAGCTGATCTTCAGGATATTTTTATATTTTCAGTCTTTTGAACGTATACATTGTATTTAGGTTCCGTAGGTCTATTCATTAACAACGGCATTTTCTTAGTAAATCAAGATTATATTCCGTGGTATATTTTATTCAGGCATATTTAGATCATAGAGGTCTTATAATTCAATTCGAAAATACATATACCCGAGAAATGAGTATACTGTTAATGTGAAATTCCATTCCAAACGTGCAAAAATATACTATGGACCCTAAATATTTTTCAATTTAATAGACATTTGACAGCGCTTAGAGAGAGTATTGACAGATTCATACACACACTTATCACAAAGAAGAACTTAACACGGAATTTTATTGTATAAATCTTCAAAAATATTTGTAAAAATTATTTTTTTTTTTTAAATTTAAATAAAAATGAGTATGCGTTTTTATAATATCGTAAAGAAGCACCAGATAAATCGTAAACTATAGTAATGTATATTAATATCTAATTGGTTATGATTATTCACAAGGCCATTTTTTGACTAGATCACTATAGTAATATTTATAAATATAGAAAGATAACTAACTGTATATAGAATTTTCGTTTTAAACTAACATTCATTTTAAGAGGATTTATGTTAACCATAAGTAAATAGAAAAATCAGGGCCTCAAAAAAAAAAATTATTTCGATAGCCAGCATTATGATTTGAATTGAATTCTGAAAAAATCTTGTCGAAAAATAGGCAATCTTCGCCTACTGTAATAAAAGATAACTGATCGCTTGCTTAATGGGATTACTCTATTGGAAAGGATAATATGTATATACTAGAAAGTCATGTTGAGGGACTTACTTAAGTCCCTAGTGATTCAACATTAGGCACGGGGACAAATTTTGAAAAACCCTTATAAAATATAAGTAAATGTCTACTTTTTCCAAAAAAAAAATATTAATTCAACAAAACAGCTAATTTGAATTAACCACGAAAACGATTGTACCTATCATGGCGTCGTTTGTGATGTAAGTGTTTAGCTCAGCTGTTCAGCAAGCATTTCAGTGATTATAGTGGAGTGCAATTAGGCTTTTAAGGTTTTCAATATCAGAGACAACTTTTTGTAATTCCTTATATTAAGTATTATTATAAAAATTTACCACCTAATATTTTTCGTTTTTTAATTTTTTCTCCAAAGATTTCTTCATGAAAATAATGGTATTTCCAATATAGTTTCTACTATATAAATACTATCTTTTCCAATCAAGTAATTACTTTCACTGAACAGTTGCCTATAATTACGCCAACATCTTGATGCATAACAGTAATATCAGAAAATTTTCGTAGGCTTTTGTTTTATATCTCGTGGCGTAGTGATCTAAGGGTAAGGAACAGATTTTGTGGGAAATTTGAAAGTTATTTTATTTAATTTGTTCTATTCAACGTATTATTAATTGTTAATTTGATTATATTAGAGGATATGACTTCATGAATTAATTTTTTTTAAAGCCCATGTACCTAATTTTAATTGGTATTTTAAAATTCTACTTATTTTCATCAAGTTTATTATTTATAAAATAACTATTAATGAAAACTGCGATTAACTTACTAATCTTTGAATCTTAAACAACTAAATAACAAAAACCTAGAAACTTATAGTAATATTATTTTGTTGTACCATAAACTGAGTATTGATTCTAAACAGAAGCGCCATTATTAGTGCCGTTTAAAAATTGTGCTTGAAGGTATTGTATAAATATCAGTAGATTACTTTTAACTTTTTACTTACAGCCATGAGCAAAATAACACTCCAAAACTTACTAAAATTAATGTTAATGCAATATCTCGCCGTAAATGAAAATCATACCAATATGGTCGTGGCCCAATTAACGACACATACTTCCGTCTTGTATGCCGTAACAGCCAGATTGGAAGCAATAGATGTAAAATATCAGGTACCATAAAACTTAAATCACGAACAATCTACAAAAATAACCAAGCAAAAATAAATTTTTTCATTAAATAATTACTCCAAAATTATAGAACTAAAACAGTGCTGAAACCTAACTGGGAAAGGATACAAAAACTTATAGTACTATAGACCAACAATATTATTGTAAGAAAATTATATTAATCAATCACCACATACAGGAACTTTTTAATACTGTCGTTCTACTGTTGTTTTTTAATAAAAAATGGTAGACAAAATATTCAGCTGATGTAAGTCTATTAAAATATATTTCACGGTAAAATAAATAAGTATATAATGAATCAAGTGAATGTGTAAACAATACATTTAGTTTTAAGCTTCTAAAGTATACCCTGGTGGAAATATTTCAAAATTTTTATTAGAAATTAGTAAGTCAAAATAAGTTTCGACAAGTGAGAATAACTTTTCAAAATTCTTAATAAGTCTTATATTCTCAGAAAATTGGGACTTTTCTCAAAGAGTTGTTTAGAGTTAATAAGACTTCATCAGAATTTCATAAGAGTTTTTTAGACTTTTTAAGAGTTATTTTCAAGATATTTCCACCAGGGTATTATTATTAATGATCAAATAATTTTTTGTTACGTTCAAATCAACTCTTTATATCACTAACTAATATATAAATTAAAATTATTTGGTGTAGAGCTAAATCTGATTGATATCTGATGAATATTACTCTTACCTGATGGGAATATCCTTGGCCACGTATCACATTAAAAACAAATTGATCCCCAGCACTACTAAATATATGAATGAGTGCAATTCCCACAATTAATAACACCTTTCGTGCCGTAACACATGTATCTTTATTCGCTAAATGTATAACATATATCGTTGATAACAATTCGGTAATTGTAAAAAATGTTTGATGTAACCATTGTGAATAAAATTCATCATTATAATAATTCATATATATCCACCATGAATAATAATGTGGAAATATTGATGATAAAAAAAGTATTGCCATTGAATATCGTAATTTATGACGTAACATTAATGCAACTAAATGACGTAGTGTTTCGTATAGAATTAATATACCACAAGATGCAATTAACCATATTTTAAATGTATTTTTGGTTGCATTAAAATAAAAATGTTTGTATGATGCAATGCCCGATTCATATGTACCTAGAAGGGAAAAAAATAATTACACTTTCAATGAGAGATTTTTGTCATTAAACTTTTCATTTTTTTTTTTAGAATTTATGTACTCTTTGTGCTTCAGAGACGGCATGGGTTTTAATGGAGGATGAAAATTTCCTGGTTTTTTTTATTATATTGCTGTTTTCCGAATTACGAAGGTAGATCTTTATAAATCCACTATTATTCAGAATTTTTTGCTAATTAAAAGAAACAATATTGTTCTAAAATCTTTAGTTTTCTAGTAACAATTAAAAAAATTCCTTTTTTATAAATTTTAATCTATTTTTGCCAGAAAGCTGTTCAACTTTTGGAGAAATTCATACGAAACGGGCATTCAAAAAGTGAGATTTTGAAATTTGTCCATATTGGACTACTTATACTTCTAGATGTTATGAAGGTGTACACACAATTTTTTTCAGTATGAGGCTTTATTGTCCAGATATGGGAAACATCTAAATATATGTCATAATCGATGAAGTAATTTTTTGAAAGCTGTTTTCGCTTTTGTGGCTTTTTCTTCGAACGCTTACTCTGTAGGGTACAAAAATGGTAGATGAAGTCTTTGGCATACAGATTCCCCTCTTTGTTCGCAACAGAAGTATAGAAAGCCTTTGGTCCAAAATGCTTGTTTCGTTCGCGAAATGAGAAAAGTCCTGGTGTTGTATTAACTCTACGACCTAGCCATGGCTCCATAATTAGTGCTCGCAAGGGAGATATGGACGACCCTGGCCTAGAAATTCGCTTATAAACATATACATATTAAATTATCTTGCGCAGCGGGCATGTAAAATGTAATGTAAAATAAAAGCAGCTAAGTTACTCCTTATAACATCAACCATCTACCTCGTTAAAATTAGTCCAACTATATCGGAGATTAAACGAAATAGACAGACAGGTAGACTGATAGACAGACAAAAATTTAAAGATTTGGGTTTTTTGTTTTAAGTACCGTATAAGCTTTCATATTCATGAAATAAAAAGCTTTTATATTGAAATTACAAACATGGACACTTAAGTCCATTTCTGTCTAATAAAAAAATTACCGCCAAATTCTGAAAAATTTAAATGAACAAATTTTTTTGATATAATATCGAATACAAAAAATAAAGTCTGTAGGGATCTGCAATTAGCCCAAAGAGCAAGACGTTAATATTTTTTTGGAACAAATACTTTAAAAATTAATTTTTAAGTATTTAATTTTGTTTTTATTTTGAATGGTTATTTTTCTAACATTGATAATATAGGGCTCATTCTGTACAACCATAATTGAACTAAAATATCCCAAATCAATACAGAAGTTACATTTAAAAGTTTGCTATTTTGAATTTTTAAGTATTTGTTTTTGTTTTGAATGGTTATTTTTCTAACATTGATAATATAGGGCTCATTCTGTACAACCATAATTGAACTAAAATATCCCAAATCAATACAGAAGTTGCATTTAAAAGTTTGCTATTTTGAATATCATAATGTGAAACTAGACTCAATTCCATAGCAAAATTAGAAAATTAAATTAAATTTGTTTCAAAAACAAAGGATTTGTGAGCTCTAAAATACTATTTTCCATTTCTCTCTCTCTTGGAATTTAAATATAACCTTACGGAGAAAGCCTATAATATCGATCGTATAGAAGACGTCTGAATATCGTATGCCCCCCTTTGTTTAATCAAGATTTTTGAATGTTCATATCTAGCTTATTTTTAAAGATAAAGCAATTTTTGATTAATAAAAATTGAAAAGTAATTATCCATTTAGTCGAAAAATACATGTATAAATTATTGTTTTTAATTTTGTGTCTTTCCATCAATTTTTAATTTATTTACGTTTTAATATTCACCACGTTACTCTTATTTTATTTACTATTGTTTTTTTTTTTTTTTTTTTTTAATTTTTTTAGGGAAACCCACGACAAATATCTAAAATATTTTAAACATTATTCAATGAATGAAAAATGAAAAAAAGCTGCAATTATTGACCCATTATATGCATTTCTGCTTGTTAAATTTTGTTATTAATTTTATTATAGTTTCGAAACTGTTTTAATTTAATTTATAATAAATTAATTTATTCAGAAACAGCATTAGTTTCATGTTAGTAGCCAATAGCTTTTTACACATTTACCTCCACTAACCTTTAAAAACGGTATCCCAACATGAGCATGAACAATTTATCTTGTCAACACGCCGTGAATATTGTGACCAAAAATACCATAACGTAATTATATGAATTGGTGGTAGTAATGTTGTAAATATTGCGCCGGCAAATCGTGAAATTATATCCTCTTTAAAATTTTTCCAGCCATAACACATCCACGTTACCATTATTGCCTATATTGTAGGTTACTTTGATTTTGTATGGTTATAAATATTTCGAACATTAGTATGTTTCACTTTTAAACAAAACTTATCATGTCCAATAGTTAGTTATTTGAATTACATTTTCATATAATTTTAACATTTGAATAAACAAAAATTAAAGTAACTATATGCATAGTAATTACATTCATATAATCACAGAATATTGAAATATCAATAAATAAACAAACAGAGATCCAATCAAATTATGCTATTAAGTTTTCATTACATGCTATTTTAGTTCAAAAAGTATGAATATATTAAAATCAATACAGAGAAGTTATCAAAACGAAAATACACGCTATGTAATAAATATGCAATGCTTAAATATTACTACACCATGTAAGTATATAACAGATACTTTTAAATACACGTGTGCATGTAATAGAACATTAAAATCAGAACAGCAACAATCATACACAAGGAAGCTTTAAATAGAAAATTGTATATTCGAGTCGTCTATTAAAAATCATATGTTTGACTGTTTGTATGTTTAAAAACCTCTATGCGCAACATCTAAGAGAAATTATTTTTAATACTGAAAATTGAAACGGTTTTGATAGAGCTAAAGCTTCCCAATGTCCGAACAAAAAACAAATAAAAAACAAAGTAAAACATTGTATTATGATTTTACAATTTCATTTGTTTTAACAAACACGATTGATGGTTTAATATCGCTAAATACAAAAATCTATGTAAAAAAATACTCATCTGTAAACATACATTATTTTATTATAATAAATTACATGTGCCACCTGGCGTGGCTAAAAATGTACCCGTCGTACATTGTGCTAGTGTTATATAGCTACTCGTGTACTGTTCGTGCAGATGCCATGTTGTAGGGATAGGAAAGTCGACTCTGACTTTAGTCAAGAATCGATCTTTTAATGAAAATAATCGACTTTTTAGAGTCGAGTTAAACCTTTCTCGAGTCGATTAAAATCGATTCTCACTCGATGACTTCGACTTTTTTTAAACAGTTGTTATGGTAGTATAGTGAAAGTTGTTAAAAGTTACTCAAGTTGTCTTTCTTGCGCTTGTTTGCGTTGTATAATAAACTGAGACAGAACTATGGTAACTTTCAGAGCGTTTACTGATAAATATGTGATGGTAGTATAGTTTGTTCTGTTTTCTTGAATCGACTATTATATTTTTTATGCCTCCCCGATAAAATAACAATTTTTACGAAGAATAAATATTTTATACAAATGTTGAATACTTATGTATAAACTGTTTAAATATATTTTGTAAACGATGAATAAATAACTTATTATAACAATAAAGAAATATGTCAAATGAAACTTGTCGAATATCTTTAAATAGGTAGTGTTTTTTTAAAAAAGTCGACTTTTAGCAATGATTAATCGACTTCAAAAAATTCAAAGTCGATTCTAATGTCAAAAGTCGACTTTCTTCGCGCCGTTTCCATCCCTACCTTGTTGTATGAATGGCTACTTATGCACTACTGTTCGTACAGGTACATGTAATAATTCGTGGGTTGTGTACAATTCGTATGCCACTTGCACGAAGTTTACCGATGTGTCGGCAAACTGGTCGACCAATGAAATCGCGTGTTAAAGTCAACGCTTTGTGTAGTGGTGCTATCTGAACTTATATTTTTGACTTATTTTGATTATAAATGTCAGGTGCCACTACATATTAAATGTTTAAAATTAATTTTATTTGCTAATTATTAGTTCTTTTGTGTTTGAAATATAATAGCGAAGAAATAACGGCTTTAAATATGCTGATAGAGTTTATTCTATGATAGTACGATTCTGCATAACCATAATTAAAACAAGCGAGTAAATTTAGCAAATTCCAGCAACTTTAGCGTATCAATAAATCGAATAATTATGAATATAATGAAATTTAGCATACACAATCTGATAATGAAATAGGAGAACAAGACAATTAATTATTAAAAATTTACTTTTTTCCGGCAAGTACCATTTCATCATTATCATCAATGACTCGATAGCTCAGAGTGGGCCTTAGGCTTCTTCGGATGTCTGTTCCATCGAGGCGATAGTGTGAGTTTTTTATCCATGCTTGTGTTTCTACTTTAACGTTGTGCAGCAGGTTTATGTATGCCAATCACCCGAATAACTATACCGGCGGTATCGTAAGTACCAACTAGGTCTCCCAAGCCAAACAGGACGATGGGTAGGCGGCAGATTAAGTGAAACACCTTGTTCCTCTTGGTTAGAAGTTGGGCATCAGGCCAACAACCCAATCTCGTAAAATATCACAAAATTGTTACGTAAACCATTTAAAGTAGCATTTCATATGATTATGATTTTTGAAATGAATAAACAAAAAATAATTTAAATATTTAAGAAGAGTGTAAGAGAGCTAACGCGCAACATCATTTGTTCGACGAGATTGCCGGATATTTTTTAGAGTATTTATTATAAGTCGTCTCTATTACTACCCGATGTTGAGAACATTAACATTCGACGCACGCGTAATGGCTTAAAAGCGTCGCACAGCCAGCAATCGCTATCCTCGTCTGACAAATGATGTTACGCGCTAATTCTCTTTCACTCTATCTTAAATATTTATTATTTCTAACAGCCAGTAACGCATATTAAAAATAATTTTATTAAAAATACTGACTGCTAAATTTTGATGGGCAGCAGGGTAAATATAATATTCCCTTAATTATAAATAAACATAAACATTTGGTTTTAAGCAAAAAACCGATGAGCGCACTAATCCTACAGAGTGCAGTGGAGTCTTAGTAGACTAAAAGAGGTACTATATAAATTATTTTTTAATAATTATAAATAGTTCAAACATTAATATTATAGCATATTCAGGGTATCTAAATATTTGGCTCGGTATCTTGTTGTATTCCCTAACTAAAATCATTGTAAAAATACACCACGTTCTCAAACCAGCAAAAATTTGTAAAAATACAATATTTCAAATATATACATATATATATATATATATAATGATTTTGTTAGGGAATATAATAAGATCCGAGATATACCAGAATTTTGTTTTGGGTGATTCTCGGGTCCCAGGAAGCTAGCACGTCAAAGTGTGAACATCTTTTAAGCTTAAAAATGGGCCATAATATGGTCTGGCTAAGTTTAATCAAAATATTGAATTAAAAATTATTCAAGAACATTAAAAAGAATCTAGCAAGTCGTATCATACATAATCTCTCGAATAATAGTCAAAGTAATGGATAATTGTAATTGACCATAAATGGTCATAATATATTTCAAAAGTTGGTCAGGCTTTATTACCTAAAAATATGAATTTATAAGCTTTGGAGCCAGAATAATGACCCTGAACTTGAATAGCCAACAACCGAAATATATCCAATCATTTTAAATGATAAGAAGGCAAAGCATGAAATTTTGCTTATTTCGACATAAAGGTGGAATTTTATCTTGCAAAATAAATTTAATAATTCCAATTTTTAGTGGGTGGTATTCCAGTTTTAATAGGCCAGCATGTTTCTGAAATTGGTCAGGCTTCATTTCTCAGAGTTATGGTTAACACAGAAAAACGTCAATTCGTCTTCGATCTTCCATTTTCTGGGCACTAAATATTTTTGATTTTTTAGGAAATATTTGCACTTTAAAACATTTATATGTGTTGGTGTTGTCATTTATTTCAGCTTATCAGGAACAGTCAGGTTTAGTGTAGTATATTATATAGGTTATTGTTTAAGCTTATCAAGCGCCATGTGCCATAATAATTTAACTCTCTACAAAAAGTGTTCTTGTAAAAATCTCAAATTTTGAGCTAATTTTCAGTTATTTTGAAATAACTGAATGAAATAACTAAAATACAGGGATAGGTCAATTTGTTATTTATTAAGCAAAATTCGTGGATTGCAATTAAAATAGTGGCTAAAAATGAGAGAGAGGTAAAAACGAACCCATTTCGAGTTTTGCTTTATCCCACAAACAAAACAAAATTTCCAACCTTTTTTGTAGATAATTGAATTTCAAAATCATCAAAATGACGTATTCAAAAGTTAAAACATATTTTCATGCCAAACATGTTAAAATAAAAAAAAGTCGAAGTTTCGAATTTTTTTGGCTTTTCTGACCATTTTTTTTCTTTGGGTCAGAGATAAGTATGGAAAAAAAGCAATATTTCCTTTACAACGGTACGTCTAAAATTTTTTTGTTAAAAATTGACCAAAATATGGCCACTTGAGTACAGAACTTTTTTTGGTGACTCTTTTTCGACATTAAATCGCTTATAGCACGAATACAAGACATTTTTCGTACCTTACGTTGACTATTTTTACTTACCCGATTTGTGGTATCGACACGAAATTTTTATTATAATTTAAAGGAAATTCAATCTGTATTTATTCTTTTTTAAACAATGTATATATTGTACAGAGTAATTCAATATAATAGGATAGGGAAGGGAAGAGTATGCAGCTATGGCTGACTTTGTTAGAAACTATTCCAGTATTCGGGGATTGAGGGAGATTATGATATGCGTGGAGAGGTCAAATTTGAAAGGAAATAAATTCTTACAGAATAAGATAACAAGAGGAGAGCCGCAGCAGCATCTGCTAGCAACTTTTGGTCCTCTGTACCCTTTTATTCATCAGTTAAAGGCCAGAATGTTTTCTGGCTCAAAATGCAGTGAAAAATCCATCCAAAGTAGGTGACGCTATAGGATCTTATTAAGGCCAGTGGCCTCGCAAAAAGCCCACAGCTTCTCCGACGGAATTGTTCCCATAATGCATGGATCCAGAGTTTCAGACCCGAACATTCTATAGCAAACCAAACACTTTGAAGATTTTTATGAGAGCAAATACATGAAGGATTCATCATTCTCCAGACATGACCTATAAGTAGGATCGTCCGAGATTCCCAAATTATGAAGGTATCAGAAGACCCACAATTTTTCTTAACTGTACCATGGTCAGTTTCAACTGGGAACAGTTAATGGTTTAGCTGTGGTAATACACAACTCAGCCTGTCGCTTGCAGCCCCAGTAAATAAGGTGCGCTTGCTGAAGCCAGTCTTTAATACCATATTACAGAGAATCTTACAATAGAAATAACAGGTTCCAGCGAGATGGGTGTGTTTGACAATCCTTCTCGCGGTAATGAATCCGCTACCTCATTCTCTTTAATGCCAGAGTGAGCGGGATTCCTGATCAGTCTGGCTATGTTATTCAGGCCAGGCGATTCAGTTCCTAGAAGCATTCATTCAAAGCAATCATCCAGAAACTTGAAGCCTCAAAGGCCCAAAGAGCAGTCTGGCTATCTGAGAAAATACTGATGTACACACCACTACAACCTTTCGTATTACAGATCTGGGCACCTCTCAACAAAGTAAAGATTTCTGTTTGAAAAATCGTTACGTGCTGGCCTAAAGGAATTGCTTCTTTCATTCTACTTGGTTCATAAACCCTTTCTTTATTTGAAATAAAATAATTTTTATCCATAAAAAAAAAAAAAAACAATATCTCGAGTGCAAAAAAACCGAGAAATGTCAAAAATCACGGATTTACTTTCAATTTTCACATTGCTGTCATCGTGTATCATTTCCTTACTACCACATTCTTCTAAATCTTCATTTTTAATTTTCCAATGTTCGATTGTAACATTTTCATCAAATATTTAATTTTTTATAATTAATTCAGTGTTTGAATCATTTTCAAGTTTAATATCTTTATAATTATTTGTATAAAAATCTTCATTTTCTTCAATATTTTCAACTTTGATGTTGCTGGTATCTACTGATATTACTCTCAGTGTGCCACTGTTTTCTATCTCATTTTTAATTTGCCAATCTTCCATATTGTCTACCATGTCTTCTATCTTTGATAATTAACTTTTACTCTAACTTATTGATTTTCTTGGAAAATAAAACACGTTTTTATACACTCGTATAAAAGAAACTAACTCCATAAAATAAATAATTTGACTAACTCTAAGTTTCAATTCCAACTCTTAACAGTTCTGCTGCTTAACATCATCCGTTAGGTAATAAATTCTATGCTTAACATTAACATTTATATAAAAAAGCACGTATGACGCAAACGTCTGAACAAGAGTCAATTATATTATACAACTGTGGTCTGAACAGTATCAAACTGATTTCACCATGATAAGATAGCATTTTTTCACTTTATTGGATTGTTAATCGTTTGTTTGTGATTGTTGATGAAATTTTATTGTTTGGTGGTAATTATTTCATTTGTTAAGAACAATTTAAATTATGTGTATGACTTTGGCGAAAAAAATTATAATTTCAAAATTTTTTCAAAATATAATTGTCTTTTCCAATGTTTTTTTGATTTTATAAGATTGCTGATGTTATTTTATTATTTGTTGATAATTATTTGATTTTGTATAAACAATTTAAATAAAAAAGTTTATTCCGCGTCAACTGCACATTCAAGATTTAAATTGTATATAACAAATCAAATAATTATATACAAATATTAAAATTGCATCCAGAAACTATCAAAAATCCAATAAAATCGAGATTTAACAACATTTTAATAATTAATATAATCTTTAATCATATTTTTTATATTTTAAACCAGATGTAAAACCTGCCACGTGTTTGTGTTCCATAGGGCCCTGGTTCTGATATAAACTTACAGACCGTAACAGTAGACGTAGCAGTGAATAGGATATATAGCAAAGATGCTGCTATGACAATGACATTAAACCACAGACATAGAATTTCTCATATATATCTATGGTAATAACGTAAAATAGCACAGGTTGTAGCCTATATCCTATTATTGAACGACGGAAATAAATAGTATAACAAAGACTTTACATTTCGTTTGCCTGTATCTTTCTATGTTTTTTCAGTATCTATCTAACTTTCGAACGCCTTGTTCGATTTTGACAAAATTTGGTGGAGGCATTGATCACACTCAGAAAAAATAAACGTTCCCCTAAAAAAATAAAACTAATAACTAGTTTCGAATACTTTAGATAATCAAGAAAACTTTGATTCATATAATTATGAAAAAATTAAAATTGAAAAAAAATTAAGCACTGAATTAATAATTAAAAATTTGATGAAAGTGTGTTTATATCAAAGAAAATTCATACTGAAGATAAATCATTTGCTTGCGATATTTTTTTTAAAACATTTAAACATAAAACTGTTTTAATTCGACATCAAATAATTCACAGAGAAGAAAAACCATTTTTTTGTGATAATTGTAATAAAACTTTTACTCAGAAAGGTAGTTTAGTTCAACATAAACAAACACATGATGGAGAAAAAACATTTTCATGTGATATTTGTAATAGAACTCTCAAATTCTCGAATAATTACTCATCAAAGTGCTTTATTTGGTCATTAAAGAATACATAGCGAAGAAAAACGATTTTCTTGTCATAAAACATTTACTCGACAAAGTAGTTTAATTCGACATAAAACAATTCATAACAAAAGTTGTTAAGTTTTTTTTAGAAATAGTTGATTTAACTCTTACAAGAGTGCACCACTTGCCTATGTATTTATTTATAGTAATGCTATTTTGGCTCTAGCAGGAACGAGCCAGTCTTGTTATGTATCATGCAGTGTAAACAATAGAATAAACTTTTTGTTCACATATAATATATTACGTGGTCAGTTATTTTTCCCGCTCAACTAAATACTTCAATAAAGTTGTTCTTGATTAATTGCCCTTGCATTTATTAGCTTCGATAGAAAAAAATTAATTCGTTTTATAAATTTATTTTTAGTGATTCTATGCTAATTTTATTTTAAAATATAAAATTATTAAAGAAATCCACGTATTATAGAATTAATATTGAATAAAATAAAAAATATTTATCCATTGTGTTTTTTTTATTTGCCATTTGCTAAATATATATAAACCATTTCGGAGTACGGTGTTATATAGGAAGATACCTAATAGCGTAAATGGACTAATTTTGACTCTTTTTATAAAAAATATGGCGGGAAATATTATACGTGTGTGTGTTTAAAAATGTGAGGGCATTAATACGTTTGCATCAGTAGTGGTACTGTCAGTAGTAGGTAGTATACTCAACTTGCATGAACGGCAACTCATAAGTGCAGCCATTACATACTTTAGTTCAGATTGTTAACGTATAAAGTCCAAACTTATTTTATATGACCGTGGTGGTGTGGAGCATGCTTAAATAAATAGGTTTGGAAAGTCAATGTTAAAAAAGTATGACCAAAAGTGTATAATTGACCAAAACTACACGTAAGCAGAGTATACTACCTACACCACCAACTACTAACAGTACTACTGATGCACACGTATCAATACACTCGAATTTCTATATACACACACAGGTTATATGTTCTGCCATGGTTTTTATAAAAAGAGTGAAAAGTTGTCCAATAAAACTGTCAAAACCTGTGTATAAGACTGTGGTTTGGAGCTTTTTCAGTAATCGCCATTTTTTCAACATGGCAGCTTTTTTGATTTTCGTTTGTGGAGGGAAGATATTTTAATAAATACTATCTTATATGGGAGACGAATTGAAAGTGTCCAGCTGTAAGCAGTAAATAACAGTTTAAAAATCCGCCATAAGTGGCGCTAGCATAGGCAAAAACAATGGAAGAAAACAGCAGTTGTTGACAAATTGAAGTGTGCCGAGATTGAAAATTTGGAATTTTTTATGACTAGAATAGCTATAAGTGTACAGAATTTCGACTATTTCCGTTAAAAGTAAATATAACCTAAAATAACTGCTAAAAAACATAAAATACGTTTTTAACAACCAAGGGTAGAGTCGTGTCATAAGAAGTTGTCCTAGTGGACGTAAAAGCATTCCGTTTATCCGTTTTATTCCGTTTTTTTAATTCAACTAATGCCATCTCATTGAAATATACCCTGTTGCTACTGTACCGACACCCTAATTTAACACAATTTGACGTAACATATTTTCTTATACTGTCACAGAAAATTCAAAGATATTTTTCTATTTCTAAACAATTCAGAATTAGGTCCTCCTAAAATAAAGAAATAATTATATTCTATTTTTTCAATATCATCCATTTTAAATAAATGTCGAAAATATCTATGTGCTATATCTATATCTTGTAAAATATTTTAAATTGTGGTATTTATGTGACATAAACACGATAATTTCTAAAAATATTTGTCGATAACTCGAAAAAAAGGCGAAATCATTTTCGTCTTATTTTGGCTTGTTTTATCAAAATTAATCGTCAAATCGAGGCGCCACGGATATCGTAATCTCCCCCAATTCTGGAAGTTAAAAAAACCCCCGTTGCGTAAAATATTTTTGTCAATAAGAGTTGATTTGATAAAACATTTCTAGCTGGTCTTCGATTCTTCCTCATAATATCAATACTACTACAGCTGCTGGCTTTAAATTCTTCGTATGACTCATATTCGCCGTTTTCGTACATTTTAAATTTTTTATGTACACTTATATGATTGTAAATCCGATATTGACATTTAATTATCATGGATTTGACATTTTCAATATAATAATTGAATTTAATATTTTTACAAGCGTAGGTGAGCGTGAATGAGTACAGCCTACAACCAAAATGACCTTTCCGTACTATCTCTTTTAATTGCATTAGAGTAACTGAGATAGCATAAAATCATTGGGTGTTGTGGATACAAGGTAGGACGTACCCTATAGTGCTTTCTAAGAAAAATTGTTTTTTAAGCATTTATAATTATAAAAACCACATTTATACTTGTGTTCAACCCATGAAGAAAAAAGCTTGAATAGTAACTTTAGTGATTTTTATTTTAAAATTTTTACTGAACTCGGATTTCTCGGAAAATCAATTCAGAATCGTTCATGTGGTACCAAACTCACTTTTGTTCATGTTTGGGTTGACGCGAAGAAATATAGTATAAATAAATAACGACTATTAAGATTTAACATCTATAATAATTACTTTATAATCATCATATTAATTTATAATAAAATAATTGGTTTTAATCTTATCTCAATGTTAATTAATTTCTTATTTGTTTATCAAATTTTGATACCCATCGTTTGTCGACAGTCATATCGTATGATTTCTATGGTCATATCTATCATCATATTTCATGCATAGCATTGTGTACTGCGCAGTAAAACTAGAGTACTATTACTTCATAGGTATTCGTATGTTTCCACCATTATTACTCCTATGTAAGAACTGTCACTTTGAAATTTATGCTAATACAAAAAAAGATATTTTAAACATTGCTGAAAAAAATTATATGTAAAATATGTGTATCAACAATTTTTTTTTATTGCAAAAACTAATTAATTTTTACTTTTTATAATAAGTACTTATATTTTTATTATAAATCTGCCATTGTTATTCCTTGTTAACAACTGTCAGTGGTACATAGAATACTCATATGTCAGTATTCTTGTCAGTACTGTCATTAAACATCTTACATCTGTTTTATATACAAATTGAAATATGGGGTTTCTCCCGAATAGTTTTTATATGTAATTTATGTATTTTAAAAATAGCCTACAGTGAAAATTAATAAAATCATGGAATCGATTAATGATTTAACATATAATTGTGAAAATACGTCAAATTTTGCCTTACAATTGGCATTAAAAACAATGCAAGAACGGTGTCAACAATTACAAAAACGTTTGGCCTCTGTGGAAGATGAGAATTGTAGTTTACGTATGAAATATTGCCGTGAAAAACCGTCGATAAATATATCAAATACAAGTAAAACAGAAGTGGAATTATTACAAGACAAAATAGGCCAATTAACCAAGCAAAAATCTCAGTTAGCACAAAATGTAATGATGGTTGCATCAGAGAATCGTAATTTATGGAGTCGATTATCGAAATTAACAGATGTAAATAATTCGTTGGGTAATCAATTATTGAAAATAAATGATGCATTAAATCAGCATAAAATAAACGAATCGTCTTTAGGACCAATCCCAGTAAGTAATCATCTTATCCGTTCCAAAACATTCACCCAACATTCACCTAGAGAACGTTCGGAGATAATTAAGCGTGTGGCGGATACAAATGAATCGGAGTATGTTAGTTTGGAAGAAATATCTTTGAAGTTGCTGAATCGTTTATCAAAAGAAAAAGCAGATTTGGAAGAACAATGTGCACAAATGGCTCAATTACAAAATGATATTGAAATTGATGTACATTCGATTGGCTTTACATATCCAGAGGATAGTGATGAGGATTCATCGTTAAATGAACTTACAAAACATTCAGAGAATTTACATAATTTAAAAGATATTCTAATTTTACAACAAACAAAATTAAAAAGTGCTGTTGAACTTATCCAAAAGTATCATTCTGGTAAGTAATGAGATTGATTTCTTGTAATTACGAATACAAATTATATTATCAACTAAATTGTTCAGATTTCTTTTTGAAACTTTCTTTAAATATGGTAAAAGATTACATCCGCTTAAACCCTTTTGTTTTTTTTTTTATTTAAAATTTTTGAATTCATTTTATTTATTCTTTGTGACCTATTGATATTATTATTACATACTACAGGCCAGATTTTAGAGATTTAATCAATGTAGTAATACTTAATTAATTTTATTGTAAACGTTAAGCAAAGTGTTAAATGTTTCTTGTCTGGTTAGTGAAAGAGCTTTTAAAAGCGGCAAGGTAAAACAAGTTATTTAAAAGTTTTGTTTTTTAAATATATTGGAAATTGTAGATTATATTATTATTGGTTTTACATTAAATAATTATTAATTTAAAAATATTGTTATATTTAAACTTTATTTTATTTTTGAATTAAGAAGCTGCGGTGTCCGAGTGGTTAAGGAGATGGACTTGAAATCCATTGGGTTCTACCCGCACAGGTTCGAATCCTGTCCGCAGCGTTTTCTATTTATATGTTTTTATTATTTTGTTATATTTACAAATAGTTCAATTATTAATTAACTTCATAAAAGGTTTCTCAATTTGACCGTTTTTTTGGTTTAAAGTTTGTTCGCGGATAACTTCGTCGTTTATGAATCGACTTAAATGATTTTTGTTTTCTTTTGGTAAGGAGATATCCCAAGGAAAAAGAACCGATTTCAAAAACATGGACTAAATTAATAAGTAAAAAATAATTAAAAAATTTCTATATAAATAATTTCCTTGTGACCAATTATTCTTGTACGTCGATGCCAATCTTATTCTTAGCTAAAAACTTGATTGGTTTTCGTCGACTAAAAAAGGTAATTGGTGACAAGAAAATTATTTTTTACTCTTTAGTTCATTTTTTGAAGGCGGTTCTTTAAGAAACTTTATTAGAAACCGATAATTGTAATTTTTTCTATATACAATTAAAAACAGTTTTTTGGTTATTATTTTTTTTTTTTTTTTAATACGAGTTTAATTTAATAACCAATAGAAAAGTGATTTAATATAATATTTAACAAAATAAAACAGGGTGCTGTCGATCAACTTTTTGAATATGAAACTTTCAATTTGTAGAGAATCAAACTGTAATGAGATTAACATGAAAATGAAATCTATTAAATTTGTTATTTATAGATAGATTTTTGATTAAAACTTACAATCATAAACTCCGTTTTCATGTAAATAATTTGCATTCCAAAATTCAACGGATTTGGATAATTTATTTTTAATTTTTCCTATAACGTATATTGATTCGAATAATTCACAGTATGTATAACGTTGTGGCGTAGTTATTTTTCTGAATATTAATTATTGACATTACTTATGTGTAAATTTGTTTGTGATAATAACTAGTAACATCATAATACCTGACCTTCTAAAAACTATTGGATTTGCCCTTTTCCCTTGAATATATTGAAGGGAACCGAAAATTTTCAATACATTTCGTTTGCTGTAAAATATTTTGCAAGTATATTATTTAAAGTATTGTCTTGGGCACTGCATACGTCTTTGCGATTTCTAATTTTCAAATAAAGCGATTTCCTATCTTTACGATAAACAATCAAAGAAAATTTAAAAAAAATTATTAAATTAAAGACTTAAAATTCTTCAAAATTATGGAATGATTACACATACGGTAATATAGTTTACCAGATAGGTAGTAGAATAAGAGGTTGGGTCGATCCTCGTGCGTGTGGTATATGTTTAGTAAAAAATGTTTAAATTTTTGTTTTTATTATGATTTAAATCATTTACTTATGTTATAAATATTAAAAAGAAAATCGTTTTATAATTACAGATAGCGAAAAATTATGCAAAAATTGTCGAAAAATTACAATTAAACAAGATACAACCCAAATAATTACAAACAAAAGCAGTGAAGAATTTGAGAAAATGAATCAAGATAACATAAAACCCTCGGGGAGTGCTAACAAAAATAGCAGAAATAATATTCGATTATGTCCAATGTGTATGAAAGTATTTAATTTAAATATTGATGCCGATACCGATTTCCATCAACATGTAGAAAGTCATTTTGTTGACGACTCTATTACAGATCAATTTGAAATTGTTTCAACTTTAGGTATTTAGCCTTTATTTTATAAAAATGATCGGTTTTATCAAGAATCGAAGAAAGTGTTAGGATTCAAATAATATTTTTTTGGTTCTGGTTAATGGTTGGAGTTTTAGATTTTTAAGGATTTTTTGGTTTGTAAAAATTGGAATAATTTGTTTATGGTGCTCTTTTATTTTATTGCTTGAAATATTTTAGTGTATTATATTTTATAAGTTGAATTTTAGATGACAATATAATTTCAAAAAAAAAATAAAAAAATTAGTGATAGTTTTCTGGTTTTTGTGTTACTACTGGTATTTTGGATATATGTGAAGGGTGGTTGTTAATAAAGGTTTAAAAGAAGAACCTTAATTGATAAAAGTTATTGCTGTAGATGTTTATTTTCAAGTTTTCAACGTCATCATCTTTACGTATTTTTCGTGGAAGATAAATATTTAGTCGAAATTGTCGGTGGCATTTATCGATCGTAAATATGAAAGATATATTAAGAATATCTGTTTAGATTTTTGAAATAATTTTGATCAATGAAGGTTTAAAAGAAGAACCTTAATTGATAAAAGTTATTGCTGTAGATGTTTATTTTCAAGTTTTCAACGTTATCATCTTTACGTATTTTTCGTGGAAGATAAATATTTAGTCTAAATTGTCGGTGGCATTTATCGATCGTAAATATGAAAGATATATTAAGAATATCTATTTAGATTTTTGAAATAATTTTGATCAATGATTTTTGAAATAATTTTGATAAAAGAAAGTCTAATGAAAATATGAAATTAGTGTATGCTATATGGAAAAATTTCTCAGCCTTCAATGTATAGTAGAAATTTCACATTAAAAATACCATACATGATCATGCGTTTGAACTAAGTTATTTAATTCAAATTTGAGTATTTTACAAGCAGGCTTTTTGCACCGAAAATAATTCAAATAGAAACTATTGGAATTAAATATTAAATAGTTGTTTAACTTCATATCCGAGCCATAGCCAATATCGGAACGTCATACGATGCAGGCTCGTCGCGTCCATGTTTTTGCTTACCTTAAAGCAATTTTTTTTTTTTTGAAATGTAGACAGAAAGAATTTAATGATACGTTATTATTATTATGTTTTTTTTTTTACATGTTTAAATGTCGATTTTAACTTATTTTGTTCCTTTGCGCTTCTTTGTAATTTTCGCAATGGTCAATTATAATTCTATAAATCAATTAAGCAAATCTTAGTAGGAGATTGTCTATTTATATGTAATTTTATTTTAGATTTTTTTTGATCTACCATTTTAGTCCAAAATTCGCTTAGTATTATACAGTTTTTCTTATGCAGACAGTCAAGTATTAATTTAATTGCATTGAAAAATGATTTCACTTAAGTTTAATTTTAACAATTGAATATAACAATTACCAGTGTTAATTGTTTAAATGGCCGATGTATGGTACATTGTCCAAATTTGAATTCTTTTAATCATTAACATTAATAAAATACATAAAATATACAATCCATACTGTTATATGAGTTTATTACTTAATAATACGTATTATATGTATGATTATGCAGTTTACAAAAAAGTGTTGCATACAAAAGTTGTTTGTTTTTAATAAATAAAAACTTATTATATTTGAACTTTTTTTCTATCTCTTATGGTTCAAAAGATTGGGTTTATGGACCCATTAAACTAATTTTGTATAACTTTACTTTTTTTAAAATCAGAAAATTTGCACGCAAATATTATAAGCCATTAAACATAGAAGAAAAGTTCAAAGACATCAAATATTTATTTGTATTTGAAAATAAATAGCTTTTATAATTACACTTTTAATCTTAAACATATTTTCATAGCAAAGCAGCTACAATGTAAGTGGCCAGAATATTGAATTCTAAACCATTCTATCGATGCTACTTCCTGTATTAACTTGCTTCTATAATTTTATTTTGAATAAATCTATATTATATATATATATATATATATATATATATATATATATATATATATATATATATATATATATATATATATATATATATATATATATATATATATATATATATATATATATATATATATATATATATATATATATATATATATGTTTTCACAAAGTATGAGACTCTCGCAAACAGATCTACTAAAATTTGCTATTTTCGGAGGCATAAATGAGAAAATTGTCAAGGGAAAATTTATCATAGCTCGTCGTTAAAAATCTTATTACTTTTTTCGAAATCGTATATTTTTGCGTATCTGAGGTAGAGGTCTAATATATATTGAAAACACCGTTTATTAATTTCAAAAAATTGTCGTTAATTTAAAAAAAATTAAGGTCTCAATAAAAATATTTGACAGTCATTTTCAATTAAATCTGCAATATCTAATTCAATATTAAATTAGTTTTAAATTAGGTATTATATAATTAGGAAAAGGAATACTATATTTCAATATAAATTAAAATCCTATTACTTTAAACATTTTGTTTAATTTGTTAGTATTAACTGTTTATTTTTAAACAAACTGATTAGCGAAACTTCTATCATCCAAAGACAATTTTTATTTTTTGGTCTATTGAATGAAACCTTTTATTATTTACAAAATCAGAATAACTCGAATTATTTCAACATCTAGAGATTTATTTATGTAAAAGCGATGCTTTTGGTTGATACGATATAAAATTGATTTTAATTTACAATTTTGATATAAAATTTTAGTTGTCCTAACGTTTGTCTTCATTGTCAAAATTATTATAAATTGTTGTAATATTTGGTAAATGACTTTTAAAATCGATTTCTCATTTTACAGTTGATCTATTTGCTCTTTAAATACCAATAAACAACATTATATTTATAAATGGAATGGTATGCTGACGGACAATATGAAAAAAGAAATTATCACCAAATTGTTTTGTCACCTATTCTGTGATAAAAGTTTCATAAAATAATTGTTCCTGATCTTAATATGACTGGGGCAAAAAATCGAAAAATCCTAGAGTTCTCTTTAATAATATTCATATCTCATCTATTAATTACCGTTCTGGGTATATAGCGCTCGAAACTTACCTCTTCTTTCATTTAAATACCGATATTTCGTGAACCGTATAACCGATTTTGGTGAAATGCTACTGTACATACATTCGTAGCATAGGTTTGCATAAGTAATTTTAATTGTGACAAAATCTATAATTTAAGAACCTCGTTGTTAAAGAAAAATCGAAACGAATAAATGTGAAAAAATTTAAGTTACTGTCACAGAGAATTTTATGTAAATATATTTTGTTAAATAAATGGAGGAAATGTATAGCTATTTAAGTGTATATATTCTATAATGGATATTTTTACTAAAATGCCAATATATCGTGAATCATTGATCCGATTTTTATGACATTTTGTAAGTAGATGAAGGAAGTACATCAGTAACTTGAATTTTGTCGAAATCGATTATTCTAGTTATTGAGGAAAAAAAACATAAAACCTCAAAAAAGTGAAACGAGCTTCACTAGTTTAATGCTACAGAAAATTTGATTAAAATGCAGAAAATGCATTTTTTAATTTAACCCATGCATTTTTACAACCCATTCGTTGAAAACGTACCGAACTTAATCGCACATTTAAGTGAGCATATTTATTTGTACATTGCGAGGAAGTTTTCTGTTTGTTCATTATTAGGATGAAATTTTTTTTTTAATTTTTATTATAACTCGATATTTGTTTATTTAAATAATATGCGTTGTTTAAAGTCGCGTTGTCCCTATTTAAAAACAAAATATGGATGTTCTAGAGAAATATAAATAAAAATTTCCCTGGTTTTAAAAAAATAATTTTTTTCTTCACTAATCTAGATGAAACCAAAAGTATCAGATTCTATTTTGACTATAAAAAATTATAAATAAAAAAATCACAAAGATTAAATCATTTGCTAAAAATTCATCCAACTTAATGAATTTATGTTTTAGTGATAATTGCTAAATGAAATTGAATTAATTTTCAAAGAAGACAAAATTAACTAATTAATAAAATACGTCTGTGATAAATAGATATTAAAGAAATTCAGTTAACATATTTTGAAACACAAAATTTGCAGATAAATTGTTTTCTGTATTAAAATATAAAATATTGCATTTTCTGGATTATTAAGAAACAATTATTTTTGTATATACTAATAATTTATTTTAATAAAAACAATATTTTAGAAATGAATAAATACTACGATTTGTTTTTCTAACCAAGTTGCGTCGGTTTTACATCAGTTGTTGTAGCTGGTGCTTGAGTGGTTTTCTGTAGTAAATTTTTACTAAACCATGAAGGCCTTGGCTTTTTCATTTCAACAATACGTTTATTTTTATAAAATTCTTCGGAATTTGGATCGATTTTTTCATTTTCATATAATACAACGACATCTTTTTCAACAGGTTCTAAATTTAATTCAGCTTGTATACGATCCTGTATAGCTTTCGTTTCTTCAAGTACCTTCGCGTAGCAGTGTGCTGAAAAATATTACAGTGTAATTATTCAATGAAATTTAAATTTTTATTAAAAAAAAAAAAGAATAAAAAAACATTATAATTTATGTTAAGTATACCAAGAATGAAATAATTGTGGAGATCCTAACAATGTTTTACAATCACAGTTTTCAAGACGTTGGAAAGAATAAAAGTAAGGATAAATTAAATGAATGGCGAGGAAATATTACGATAGATCGAACATCTGTAATATTTTAGTTACTTTTCGCATACATTTGCAAAAACTAAGGATTTCTACATTTGTTTCAAAATTATATAATCTTTCTATAACTTGCTATAAACAAACTGTTCAATTTACTTTCACATTAGGTTTTCACGGCGGTATTTCGGATAGTTTGTTTAACATACATTCAAAAGAAGCATTTACATTAGAAGTAAAATACTCAAAATTATTATTTTATTTAGAAGTACGTCAAGTAAATCTACTTACATTTTTCTGTGATCCTCTAGTATTTAGTACCTTATGAATACAAAAGTTTTTTTAAAGTTAAAATAAATAAATATGTGGGGTTCGATACATCGAGGAAAAATTATCAAGAAAATATCGATATCTTCAAGCATTACTTAATATTTTTTTCAACAGTTTTTTTCCTGCTAAACGTGTAGTGAAATTCCATTTGACCGAAAGTGTCGGTATAGAAAGCACTCGATACAAGTAAAAGTTTCGAATAAAAAAAATCACGCTATCAAAAGAACAGTACTTTTATTATATTATGTAAAGTAACTATTTAGGCACAGTTTGCGCTATACAAATTTCAGTAAGTTCTCTGCTTTAGAAAAACGTGATAACTGATGACATATGGATAGAAAAAAACGAACTGCGATGGTTATTTTATGGGTACTTTTAAGAATATTATCATATTCGACATTCTATACGTTATTTTTCCATACCAAACTAAAGGTATCTTCAAAAGAATAATTCATTAATATCTGTTTGAGGTATTCTCTGCTTATAATAGTACTGAATTATAAAAACGATTTTTGAATCAATCTCATTTATATCACTTTTTCACAGTCCATAGAACTGAAGTCGTTGAAACTTTGACTTCGAGAAGATCTTATCAGGGTGTAATTTTTTAAACACTTGCTTCGATGTATTAACCTTTTTATGTTCCACGATAGTTGTTTAATGTTCGCATAATATTAATCAATATGATGCAAATAATAATGGTAGGGTATTTAAAATTCGTTACATATACATTTCTGATAGTAGCTGCCTCCTATTCTAGTATCTTTCTGTTCGTTAATATATTATTTTTCTATTAGTTTCATCGAAGTTAAATTAAATGATGAATTAATAATTGTAAATCCAACAAAAATATTTACTTACGACAAAGAACACCAACTTCATAATAATGTCCACATTTACCACACACTCGTAAATGATTTTTTGGTTTAAGAATTTTTAATACATATTCCGGTGAACCAAATTTTCGTTTTAATCGTCGCTCAATTGTACGGCGATTTTTTGGAACTGCCCATAATATACCATCGGCAATTATATCTTTTAATGAAAATTTGGATTTTGTAACACTCACCGGAGGAGGTCGATTATCAACATTAACACCAGCTAAACAATATGCATCTAATGAAAAAAAAAATGTAAGGTTATGTGCAAAAATCTAAATACATTTTTTAACAAAACAATTAAGCTAAGTATGTAGTATTTCAAATGTCTTAAGTCTATTTACCTGGTGGAAAACGTTTGAAAAACGTAAATGCAATAATTTGTTCCAATTTTTGTATCGATACCTGTAAACTGATTAATAATTTCGACGCCATAATTCACACAAATGATAACGAATCAAGTCATACACGTGAGATAAAACGATTATGTAACCCTACAAAAAAATTATCACTAGAGTTTGAATTGTAATTATGAACTAATAAACAATAAATAATTTCACATTTTAGATAAATTATTAAATTGAGGTTAATTTAAAACATTTAATACAGACGTCAGTATATTAAAATATATACATATAGCGTCGAAATGAGTAGAGAGTGAATTTTTTTTTATTCAGGTGGGAGAGAGATTGGGTTATATTTTATAGAGATCCTCGTGGTGGAAGTTAAGACAAAATACGCTTAGTGTGAATGTTGATGTTTTATGTGAAATTAAAACAGTTTTGACGATGGCGTGTATAGGGTCATCTACGAGACTTTGTGCCCGTCGGGTCCATGAAAAATTTTTGTGTCAGTTCGGACAATCGGCGCCAGTGAAAAAAAAATTAACAACTTATGTCAGGATCAAATCATCTTCAGCAAGGATTTTAAATAATCAGGTCAGATATATTTACTTTTATTACACTTATTATTTTTAAGCGATTGTTATCATTTAATTGTTAATTGTTCGAAAAAATTGATGTTATATAAACCAAATAATGATACCTTAATGCGCTTGCTCTACTTTTGTCAAATGTAGAATTTGACGTTTATTAATTATTGCATGTTTTGTAACTTGCATTGTAATTTAAATTTACCGCCCATATTGTTGTACAATAAACGAGCGCGTTTCACAATAAAAATTAAATTGTTGAATAAAATAATTTAGTATGTATAAAAATTCATAAATTCATTAAAATAATTTTATATTATTATTAATTTGTCCAGAAACGTCTTGAATATTAAAATGAACTCGTTTTATTAAAAAGCACTTTCTATAAATTTCAGTGAGATTGCTACTTTCTTTTAAAATTGTAATTTTGTATTATTTTATGGTGACCTTACTGTTTTCCAATAATAATAAATAAGTTAAAATTTCTTATATTATAACGTTTTTTTTTTTTTAATCTTTCACTATTTTAAAATGTGTCAAGGACATGCATTACCTTTCGTGAAATTAAATTACATTTAAGATGAGATATATATTACATTAAATTTTTTTTGAAAATTTTTTTCATTGAATAAATTAAAAATTTTTTGCTATTTAATTCTGAATTTTATAATTTAATTTGAAGTAAAAGTACTTTGACATTTAATAAATAAATAAAAATATTGTATTACAAATAACACATATATTGCTACAATAAAATTCAAATTACGACAAAAATAGTTACGCAAATAAAAAATTAAATTCTACTCATAATAAAATAAAACACGAAATTTTGCTGAATTTTATTTTTGTTAAATGCCCAAAATTTATTTTAAAAAATAAGTCATATTATTTGATCAAGCGACTTTCTAAAAAAAATATTATCAAAATTAATTTCAATAACTTAAATTTTTGTTGTTGATTTTATTGTAAAAAAATTATAAATTAAAAGTCTTCTAAAAATTTATAAAAAAAAGTTTTCACTTAATTTCACTTTTATTAAATCAAATAAGATACTATCGTCGTATTTTTTATTATAGATGTGTTCATATGGTGCTCTCAAAAATAATTATATTTAATTAAATTAATTTACTTTTCAATCTAATTTGATTTTTTCATCTATTTTTGTTCTTATCGTGATTTTAAACATTATTTAGTTTTACTGAAATATTTTGATTTTGTATTTTTTATGTTGTCAAACAAGTTTATTTTATAATTTCTTTTTAATAAAAATTTTCATTTAAAATTGAACTAGGTTGCTTAAAATGGAATGATTAAGTTCTTTTTGTGTGCTTCTGATATTTTATATATTTAGAAAAAACACATATTTTTCTATGTGTTTAAACATGTGTTTTTAATACCATCGCTATGATGATAATACTAAATATATAGAAAATATGCCTATTGACCTAATGGCCATGAAATAAGTGTATTAGAAATGAGGTAATTATTAGAAGAACAAGAATACATCATTTGGTGTGTAGTTTATGAGCATTTTAAAAAGTGATAGCAACTTTTTCCTGGAGAATATCAAATCAGGAATTTTTTCAATACAAATACTTATAACTTTTAAACGGACTGTAAAATAAGATAACCAATTTTTGTTTAACCAATTTTTTCCTATTTACAATTAAAACGTGATTTATCGATAATGAGATATTTGTAATACGAACCTATTTTCGTAAACGACTAATTGAAAAACAAGTCGTAATGGATACGATAGCGATTCTACAAAGTCGCACCAAGAATTTATTCATAAGAAAGTTGCAAAGTAAATGAAGTGTATTATAACTATTATTATATTTATTATAGTACATATTATATAATGATATGTAAGATAATAAATAAGTTATTTACTTATTTAGCTGGTTTTTAGTTGAAATTGTGGCGAATCTAAACAGTCTATAAAAATATATCTTAAACAAAAATTATTTGTTTTTAAAAAATAAATATTATCTGCATTTGTATATTTCTTTTAACTCTGATGATTTAAAAGTCGGGTTATGGATCCATAGGACCCAATCGTTCAAAATCTCTTGGACGTGATTCTTCATGGGCACATATTTATTTTAAAAATTTCAGATTGATTGCAATCGTTTTTCCTGAGTAAAAGCACATACGTACGTGGTGCGTAAAGGACACACAAATATCAAACAAAAATTTTTGCTAAAAGTCGCGAAACATACCTCATTTCGGTGACCTCGAAATATAAAAATATGACGTCATATTTTCTGGTTTTGATTTTCGGGGCGATTTCACAATAACTTCCCAATGAGAAGAATAAAAAAAACATAATTTGTTTATTATTACGAATTTGGGTATTCTTGCCTATTTTTAATTTTTGTTTACCCTCTAAAAAAAAACGGCTGTACCGATTTTGCTGAAAAGTCATTCAGTTTTAAATTACATAATTACGCGGCGAATGAAAGTAATATAGATATCATTATTTGTTCTTGAGATAATCGAAACGAACCCACGGACATACATAAACCCTCTGAAAAAAATTGGATTTTGGTTCTAATGGCCACACAAAATTAACCACATAACAAGAACTTCACATGGCGATTGTATCACTTTAAAAGCGTAAAAAAAAACGGTTTAAATTGTTTTTGACATTTGGATTTAATTATTTAATTTTTTTAAACAATTGGAATATTTAAAATATTTGAAAGAAAAGGAAGGAAAAACCACAAAAATATTGCAACAAAAATTGATTTGAATAAATATTGTAAACAAATATAATTTAATATTTAATCCACATATAAATGTGGTTTAATAGTAAAAACTTACAGGTATTTGTACAAAATAAATGAAAAGTGAAAATTGATTATTTTTTTATTTGTAACTACAAATTTACTGCATTAATAAAAATAATAATATTTATGACACATATGTGTGACAATTTTTTCAATTTGTAAAAAATATTTTATAAAAAACTTTCTTGTATTTATTTGTATCTATGTATAGAGTGTCAAAGAATATTTGAAAAAATATCTTTCTTTGGACGATTTAATTTCTTTAACAATTGAAATTATGTTTACAGATTGATCAATTAAAAAACAAAACCAAAAAAAATTGGAAATATTGATCTTCCTTTTTATTTGATTTAAAAAAGGTACTTCTCTGTGATTTCTGTATATTTTCTTATGAATGACTTATTAGGTGCAGATTCTGTGAAGTTTGTGTAAAATATCATTTTGTTTAAAATATTTTTTCGTAAACAATTTCAGCTCAAATTTACCCAATAAGCACATATATTTTTAGTACATATTATTGTTATATTCATATTTAGAATATTTTATGAATGCTAAACATTGTTCAAAATTGTTCAAACATCATTAATAGTATATGTCGAGTGTCTAAATAATTTACATTATTGTTATTTTCCCTCGTTTTGGTTTATAATTATATTCTCTGGATCACAGTTTTGTCCGAATTCGGTCATTACGGAACAACCTATATGTTTACACTCTATAATTTTGTTAATATTAATTACAAATACAATATATTTTAAGTAATACAATAATACATTATTATTAGCTCATCTAAAAATGTGTGAGTTAATATCATATATTATTAACGTGCTTTGAATAATTAAAGTTTTTATATAATAATAATAATAAAATATTTTGTGTTGTGTGTTTTGTGAAAGTTTTGTGTTTACATTTTCAAAATAGTTTATTATCCAAGTAAAGGCATGGGTTATTTAGAGACGTATTGAATTAAAAATTTTATCATAATTTTGTTGCGATTAAAAGTGTTAATGACCACGAAAATATTTAAAGTGCATTATATATATACAAATAAAATCCATATAAATATTTTTCAAACGATTTTTCTTTTGAGATATATGTTAAAGTTGTAGATAATAACCTATAAAAGTTTCTACACTCGACAGTCGACATACGTAATATGTTAGAGTATATTAATATAATTTTAGAATAAAGTTTGTAATGCTACTTAATATTGACCGAACATACCGCAACTAAATTTTGGTATAGGTGTTCTTCATAGAAACAACCTAATTAGCCCATTTGAAATGCAAAAAATATGTTTATTCTTTTTTGAAACAAACAACTTTTGATTGAAACATTTTTACGTAAAATGTCTGAGTTCTCCACAATTTTAGCTCAAATTTACCTAATTAACACATATAGGTAATAACAATACATATTATTATTATTATACATGTGTACATATATAACTGTATAGACTGGATACTTATAGTATTTTATGCATGCTAATTAGAAATAGTCCATTATATATTGAAATTCAATCATATGTCGAGTATCTAAACAATTAACACTGTTAGTTCTTAACCTCACTTGTTTAATATAAGATTTTCTTTCTGAAAAAGAAAAGAAAAAAAATATATACAAAAATACGGACTAAGATATTTGATTTTCGAGATAACATCACATTAAAGTTTCAATACAATTTGGAATATTTTTATTCATTTATTTATTTTCCACCGCAAAACAAATTATTTGAAGCTAATTTTGGAGCATAAATAGTATACAATAGAATTTTTACGTTAAAAACTATGATTGTGCAATTATACAATTAGTTGTTCGGTAATTATTTTGTTATTTATTGTATTTTAAGATATACTCGAAGTAAAAGAAAAAATTTTAAATTGTAAATTAAGCTTCTCAAAAACAACCTGATGAAAATAAAGTTTCTAAAAAATACGATGAATAATTATACGCACTTATAGACAGTTAATTTTTATGTTAGCATAATAATTTTGATAAATTTCTTGCGATATTTGTAAAAATAATATGCGTTTATATTGACGCATGGATGAAAAAAGTACAGAAAAAATTCCCTATCAAACATTGAGTGTAAGCTATATAAATGCTATAAAATGTTCAAAAAATCTGTTCTCGGTACTTTAACACAAACGAACTGCAACAGCTTGTTGGCATCCAGTGTCACCACATATTTAAATCGATTTTATCTTATATTTATTAACGTTTAATTTATTTATTAAGATTTGGTTTTAAATTGATAATTAGATGACTGATACTGAATTTGCACTACTTTACATCAACATGTAAAATAGTGTGAAAACTAGATAGACCAAGGTCGATAATTTTTGAAAAGCGTAAGTTTTTAAGTGTAAAACACGGTTTATCTCGATTTTCGGCAAAACTGCAAGTCTTATGGAAAAAATTTAAATGGCAAAGTAATAAAACATAGGTAATAAAAAGATCTACAACTTTTGTATTTACTCTTTTTTCACATAACATCAAAATGTATGTGAAAAATTGAAATAACCTTTTAATTTCTATTTTTTACAAAAAAACAAATTTTTTTTCAGGAAATTTGGTGAAAACTTACTTTTTTATATTCCAAATACTCTGTAATTTTTTTGAGTTAAACAATTTTTTTTCACCTTATTTGGAATAAATATCAAAAAAGCACCCTAACTTTCTATCGAAAAAATTTTGAGGTTATGTGAAAAAAGTGTAAATACAAAAGTTGTAGATGTTTTTATTACCGACAACTTTACCATTTATAATACTTTTTTTTATAGGGCTTGTAGTTTTGACGGAAATCGAGATAAACCTTGTTTTATCCTTAAAAACTCACCCTTCTCCACTTCCCGACCTCAGATCGCCCATAAACTATTTTTCTTTTCATTTTTGTTATATCGCCATCCGTTTCCAATTGGTTTCTACTGTAATTATTTTCACTTTTTACCATTTTTAATGGTTTCTACCCTGGTCTAAGATCCAATAAAAACCAAACTCAAAAAACGAAAAGTGCCGTCACTACCAAGTATGACTACTATATGAGTATCTATATGAATATCTATAATTATGACTATCTATATTAAATTACGATTTATGAATGTCCATATTTTGCTTATTTGTAACTTCAGTCCCTTGTTCATGATGTAAAGACGCTTCAAATGAAATAATAAGAGCCCAAAGCCTGAAACCGGGCCGGAGGCCTACATATCATTATCTGGGGGATAAAGATTCCCCCTCCCCTTTTTGTAGCTTTTGTAAGATACCAAGCGATTCGACCGTTTTTTGTAGATTTCGATTGGATAATTTTTTAAATCAGTTCAGTAGTTAAATCTTGTTTGTTTATAAAATTAGTGTAAACTATAGGAATTTCATTTGTACCTATATATTATACGGACGACAATGAATTAATGTTTTTCAGTTATACCTGTATAAAAAGATTATCTCTATTATATAAGTAAACGTATTTAATACCGAGTCATCTAAATAATCTTCAAATCATTAAATTACAAGTGAATATAACAATTAACACTGTTAATTTTCTAGATATTCGACTATCTGTATGGTTGACTATCTGTTTGATCTATTTTTAATCATAAGCATTAATAAAATACATTTAATACTTAGTCCATACGATTATAAATAATAATAACATGTATTATAATTATTATGTGTTATAAGCTAAATTTGAACTGAAATTGTGGCCAATATAAACAGGTTACGAAAATAGATTGTTGATATTTTTTAACTTTGAATTTTTCTTTTATTGTTTAAAAGTTAGCTCATGTATTAGACCCAATGGACTGATTTTGCTTAGTCACGATCTTAAACTCATTCTTTAGGTATTAAATACGACATGAATATTCAGCTCGCTAGCTCTTTTCGGACGGACGGATGACGGAAATGGACTAATTAGGCGATTCTATGAACACTTATACCCATTTTTTTGTTTGTTAGTACAGTCAATTATATAAATGTCGAGTATAAAAAGTAGTATTTTATATTGACAGTTATTTTATAAAAAATAAAATTTTTAAACTATATTTAAAAATTATATATAAAAAAAAAATGAACGATATTGTAGCACAGACTGTGTTACTTTATATTGATTAATTATTAGTAGCTTTGCTTTCATTGCGTAAAAATTTTGTATTATTTTACATTTAGTAAGTATATAGAAGAGTAGGTCATAGCCTTGCCAATGGGGAACTTTTTACTTTTCAGGCCTCTGTCTTGTATAATATTGGATACGTTGTTTATATGAATATATTTATATTGTATTGTACCTACATAATTTTTTCGTAAATAATATCAATATTTTATTAAGAAATTACATCTAAACTATGTACAAATGATATTTAAAAACCACTTTATGTAAATATAATGTGATTCACGAATTAATTATTAATATAAATAAATTTTTTAAAGGGAGATTAATTGACCCAAGAAAATGAGACATCTATGATAAAGACAATTTCTAATGCAATATATATAGTGTTTTTCTTTCAATTTTCGCGTAAATAATTCAAAAATAATAATCCAAATATAATAAAATTTGGTATTCATAATCTTGAGATGAAAAGCAAAAAATATTTGTAAAGTGAAAAAATTTTATTTTATATTTAGAAATGTTTTATTTCTGAAAAATTTGGAAGCATCCTATCTTTTCATGTCAAGATTGTGCCTACCAAATTACACTTGTTAATTATTAATTTTAAGTTATTTGTGCGCTAACATTGTCTTTATTATTGAGGTACCTTGTTTTGAGTCAATTGTCCGAGTTATGATTTTAAATTTATTTACTACATTTCTAGAATAAACATGCTATGTGCAGTAAGTTATGACATAGCACATAAGTTTCATAATAATTAGAGGAAGAAAATAACTCTATCTTTGATCTAAAAGTTTTAGAACCGTAATGATATCCTTAACTAAGCGTTTAAATTTAATTTATGCTTTTAAATTTCACTTAAACTTTTTATTTATTGTATATATTCTACTTGTCGAAAATAATATTCCAACAGACTGATACTATGATCAAAATGAACCTCATTATTTATCCTCTATGAAATTTAACGGTAGCTTAACTTGACCACAGAGGTTGCCTGACGTGACTTAATATTTGATAGATATATAGGATTGAATGTGTGACATTTCGTGACTCTTAAAATGACCGCGTAATATGACCACTAACTCTTCGCACATAACATTAGTCTTAATTTTTTAAATGTAAAAACTATAATACTTATTGTATATTCGTCAATAAACAGTGGCAAATTTTCAATATAAAATAATGTATCGTTTCCAGTATTCTATAACATTTAATATATATATATATATATATATATATATATATATATATATATATATATATATATATATATATATATATATATATATATATATATATATATATATATATATATATATATATATATATATATGAGTTACCATTTACAGAAATTTTTATTATCTTTTCAATATGTTAGATAGATTTTTTTGCGTTTAAAACAAATTGCAAACATTTAATTTGATTACTTCATGCATATACTAATTTTAGTATATCTTCTAAATTTAGTAAGTTAAATGGTTTGGTGTAATAATAACGATCATGATTTAAATTGTATTGGAGTTAATGGATGATCAATCATCAATACACGCAATTATATTCAATTAATTGATGGCAATGAAAATTTTAATACTTTTACTTTAAATATTTATTTTTTAAATTATATAAAATTGATTAATTAATCATTTTAAAAATACTTATTACAATTTGAATGTTTTAGAAATTATTGTAATTATATTTGCACGATTATATTTTAATAAATATTCATATTTAATATATAAAAACAAAATGTTTTTGTAATTTTAATTTAAACTTTAAAGTATAACAGTTCGGTTAAAAACAGTTATATGAAAATCTGTTACGATGAATATTTGTTATACGGTATTACTTAATAATGAATTATTATAATTATGAAGTACGGCAATATCTTCTTCTTAGATCCCTTTCTCCGGTCGAAATCGATTAAACAAGATTCTACTTTGTAAACTTTGCTTTAACTATACTAGTAAAAAAAAAATATTTTATTCGTGTCAAAATTTCGATTTCGAATTTTCACCGCAAATACATGTTTTGAGGTCCCCTGAATTCAAAAAAGTGGTTTTCAGAAATTTGTCTCTGTGTGTGTGTTTGTGTTTGCGTGGGTCACCAAACTTGATATTCTGTCTTCATATTACTTCTAATTGTGTCGTGAGGCTTTTAGTAAAAATTGGCTTACGTGTGACCACTTTATTCTAGTAATTTTCAGGTGTATGTCGTTTTTCTGGCTTCAACGATTTTCTTCAAACTTTGTATGTTTATAGAATATTTTTAATGGTCCACAACTTTTACTTGAAACTTTTCCTGAAAAAATTCAACTAATTTCTTATTTAGCTACGCATATAATATAATACTGTAAATATTTTAATTCACTTATTTATTAGTTTTTCTTTTCGTTTTGTTTGTTTAAGCAATAAATAAAAAGTTTAAATATTCCTAAACGTATAAAAAAAGTAAAAGAAGCCTGCGTTGCATACAATATTTTTTATATATAAGGTCACCAAAATTTTAATTTAAAAAAAATGTTGAAGTATATAAGACGGTAATTGATTGTTGTTTGAAATAATTTGGTTATAAGCTGTTTATGATGCAAGCTTAGCGAAACAGTTCGCCTCTTTTTGGTTATATTCGAATAGAGTATGTGATAGCTCTCACTACTTACAAAATGTGCAAAAAATATACCAATATAGGAAAAATTGAAACTTTCGCCTTAAACCATATTTCGTTTAGATTTCGCCTTCTTTCATGGTTTTTGAGATTAGCTCTAATAAACGAAAGCAATTCAGATTGATAATTTTGGCAAGTATATTACTTTGATATATATTTTCAAGATTACATAATATGTTTTTCGCATTAATATGTGATACATATGGTTTTTTTAGTGCCTAGATAATATTTTAATATATTTATTGTATCTTATCAAATTATCAGTAAATAATATCTTATTTATTATATTATTGTATCTATTAACACCTAAACGCTTATCCGACAAAAAAAATTTTCCTTAACACATCGTCAATACTTTTAATATTTAAGGCTTATTTTAACTAATTATTTGCATATCGCGTGCAAAAACGCTATTTGCATATCCAATACAAATTTTAACATGTAAACACAAAAGGAGGCTTTTTTACTGAACTTCGTACAATAAAAATCTTTTAAAATCTAATAATAACAAGTGAAGATAACAATTATAAAATTAATTGTTTATATACATGTTTGGTCTTGATGACAGGCAGACGAATTGGGCGCAGAAACGAAACTGAACTATGTAATTAGTTAATTTTATGAACACCCATACCAAAATTTTGTTTGTTCAATCAATATTTGCTAGCGTTACAAACTTTAGACTAAAATTGATATAGTCTAATATATTATATATATTTATATGTAGAGTGAAAATTGAAACCAAAATATTTTAGATTGTATTTCTTTCAATTTTAGCGTACTTTCAAATAATTTTCAAATTTTATTGCGAAAATTATGCAATTTAGTATGTACAAACTTAATATGCAAATATTGAGATTGTCAAAAATTTTTTTTTAGAAAAAATTTCTTTAATCAGGGTTTTATTTTCATGTCAAAATTGTGCAAACCAAATTTCATAACATCTGAATAGTTATTTGTGCGTCAAAATTGTATATACTGCATTAGATATTGTCTTTATTATAGATGTCTCCTTTTTGTTCACCTAAAATCGTGTATTTATTAGCGTTTCCTAAAAATATTAAATGATCACTTCTATTCTAGTTTAGGTATTCCGTACAATTTAAAATTTTATAGTTAAAAAAAGTTAAAAAACAGAGAGCTATAAAATTTACTTTTAATGATTCAATTAAAAATCTTTAAACTAAAATATAGCAATGCTTAAAAATAAAAAATACTCAACATTTACAAAAACTTCATACACAAGTGGGTATTGGTGGTCATACTCTTCATAGAATCATTTTATTAATCCATTTTCGTCCGTCATCATTATAAATAAAAAAATTAAATGTGATTCGTATTCTGAGTGCGTATTCTAGAACCATTAATGGCGTATTTTCGAACTAAAAAGTGAGTTTATGTTCATGGTTAAATATAGTAGAAAAGTTTTAATACTAAAATTGTTCGTTTCTTCAAAACAAACAAATTTTGTTGGAAACATAAGAATCTGTTTAGCTTCGCCACAATTTTAGTTAAAAATTAGTTCAAAGTCGCAGGGCAAACCTATCAAATGCAACATGCTTAAGGTATCAAATGAAAACTGAAATTAAAAAAATAAATATATATAAAATATAAAAAAAAAAAAAAAAATAGAAACTTTCGTTCAGTTCCAAACAATGAAACATTTTTTCACCCGTTACAAAAATAATCACATCTATTTTAATATAAAAATAATAATAATACTAATTTGTGCTACTAAACTTTCTTTCAAGTTTAACATACACTTTTATAATAATTTTATTCATTATATGTTAAATAATTAATTAAAAATTATATTCGCACATATAAATACGATGGCTAATTATTATTTAGATTGTAGATATAATATATATTTTTTTGTTTTAGCATTACTAAATGCTAAATGTTAAGTCTTGTTCAATCTACACTTTTTTTTTGCCAATAAATAACTTAGACAATCTAGTTATTGTTTCTTTTTGGTTTGTTTTATAGGCTGTTGTTTGTTTATCGTTTCGACTGGATGGTTTTATTTCAAAATAATTTACAAGGCTGTTGAATCTCTCGTTAAAATAATGTCTAATGAGAAACTTTTACCGAGTTTTATTTTTTTTAAAGCTCATTCTGTTAATTCGTTAAAAAGAAATTCTTTTATTTTGGTTTTATGGTTTTGTGAAATATACAAAAGTTCTCCGCAAGTTATCATCTTTTTATACTCGACATACATAATATGTCAGAGTATATTAATTTTAGTCTAAAGTTTGTAGCTACCTTATATTGACCGCACTAATAAAATTTTGGTATTGATGTTCATAGAAACACCTAATTAGTCCATTTGCGATTATCCGTCATCACGATAACTCAAAAACAAAAAGACATATCGAGCTGAAATTTTAGTGACGTGTTCTAACCATAAAAATTTGGTTATGTTCGTGAATGAGCAAAATCAATCCATTTGGTTCAATGGATCCTTGACCCAACTTTTAAACTATAAAACATAGAAGAAAAGTTCAAATATAAAAAATGTTTTTTTTTTTTGAAACCAACAACTTTTGTTTGAAACATTTTGTCGTGAAATGTTTGAGTTGTGTTCTCCATTATTTTATCACAAATTTGGCTAATAAACACATATAGGTAATAACAATACACATTACTATTAGACATGTATACCTATATAACTGTATAGACTGGATACTTATAGTATTTTATGCATGGTAATTAGAAATAGTCCCAACAATGAAATTCAATCATATGTCGAGTATGTAAAAAATTAAATCTGTTAGTTGTTATCTTCTAGGTATTGTTGTTAATTTGTCTACTTTTAATCTTGCAAACATATTTTTTCAGCTAAAATTGTGCACATATATTTCTAAAATTTAGAATTGCTTTTTTTTGTGCATAGATAGTGATAGTAATAAATTATATTCAATTTGCGTGAGCGAAATATAGTAAATATTATGTTAATATGTACATTGTCAGATGTTGTTTATATATAAATAGTTTGTTTATAATACTAAATTATACATTAATTTTGAAAATAAACAGTGTAATTTAGTTAAATTGTGTATAAGTATGTGTTTATTTCTTAGAGCATGAAATAAAATTAATACTTTTTTTTTTCAATTACTTATTATAGAGAGTTTATTTACAACACCTTGCAAATAATACACTTATACTTCTTTAGTCGTTCGTTTTTTTTAAATTATACTTTTTTTTATTTTTTTTGTTTATACTTTAATATTTAAATCAGTGGTATAATTTCAATTTGATAATTGCAAGTATCTCGTTAGAGTTTAGTGTACGATCGAACTTTCGGTTTCGGTTGTTATTCAACCGAATCTATGGCCGAAATCGAAAGTATATTGGAGGAGTTTTGCGATGCGATCAAACTTGGTCGTTGTACACTGATTTACGTTTGCCGGAGTGGCATTTGTCGCATCCGCGATCATAGTTGTATCATGACTTTACTTTTTTCCTTTCGTTAGCTTATAAACAAAATATTTATGTATATGAAATTGTGTAAAGATTGATCATGATAATGTTAATTGTTTTTTTCACATGAAAACATGATTTTTAATGGAAAATTTGGTTTCTAACATAAATACTAGTTTCAGTCGGACACTAATAGCTTTATTTGTTAAATTTGTTCTAATAAATATAAAATTATGTTTAATACTTGGTATTGTATAAGTTCGGTTCGAGTAACATACTTAGCTTGAAGCTAAATATTAGTAAATTAGTGTTTTAGTACACGGTAATTCAAAAACCAATGAGTTGACAACCATTTTCATTAGATAGAATGATGTTAAGTTTATGTGCTTCAATGAAGAATCATGAAGGAGCAGATTGACAGTCTCTTGTCAATCGATCCGGATTGGATTCATGTCTCGGCGGAATTTTCTATCAAGCCCTACCATGTTGAATATTGTACAAAAATTACCCAAAGATTAACATTTGGAGAAAAAATCCAAAAATCCATCCTGGCGAAGTGCTGATCTCACTTCCCCTATATTCGCCTGATTCCTAGGATAAGCAATGGAAAATTTTTTTTATGAAGATTAATCTTTTTTTTCAAACATTGAAGAAATTATAGATCTTTCGCCTGCCATGTCATTATTTTTGGAGTTATCATCGGGTACTAAAATTGTAAGTTTCAAAACTTTTCAGAGGTAGTAAAATAAGTCCAATTTATCTTTTAAATATTTGAAAGGTATAAGGTTCTATATTACTTCTTGTTTCTTAAAAAGTTTGTTCTAAATTATTATGAAGGATTTTCGGTTTTCCTGTATAAATCTAATGTGCTTAAAATAATTTTCATTACACGGTGTCTTACTTATATAGTTATAGTTTATTTACAAGCTTTCAATATTTTCTTCCCGACTATAAAAGCATGTAATTATTCGTTCGACTACTTATCTTTTTATAATTGACTATTCAACATACAAAAGTAGTTGTTACTACCCTTTTTATTTTGGATTTGAAAAAAATATTGTTTTTATTTTTTTATTTTAGTTTTATTTTAGTAAACTTATAAAAAATTTTAAATAAATTTTTTGGTATTTAGTCTATATAAAGAATAATACATACAATTTTGAGTTTATTTCGCGTGCTTGATTTCAAGTAAAACTGGACAAAATTTCGATCTATATTTAACCTAATCATACTAACTTATTAATAAACCTTAAAAGTTTGTAATAAGAGTTAATTTTGTCAGATGTAAGATAAGCTTTTTGTGCTATTTATATTCATATTTGTTACAAAAGTTGCCTATATAAACAAATATTATCCTTTATTTTAAATCAAGTTAAAAAATCAGTTATTAAATGGATTTTAAATCTTAAAATTACCGTAATAAATTTAAAATACTGTAATGATGAACGAATTTCTAACTACTAAATCCAATTATAATTTAATATTTAATTTGTTTCCCAATTTATTTTCTTTAAAGAAATTGCATGTAATTGCAAAGCTGAAATCACTAATTATATCATCTAACTACAATCATGAAGCTTGTTTCGTTATTTACATTTTATGGTGATAAAAACTTTTATGGCCATTAAAAATTTCTCAGCAATGTATATAATCTGCAAACCACGTAAGAATTACATACAATACCAAACTTATATAATATTTAAACTACTAATATTTGGAGAAAGATTCATCAAAGATGAGTGAATTTATTAAGTATTTCTTAAACGAAAACTATAGACCAAATATGGCTGGCCTTGAAGACCTTCCCATGCTTTGTTTATTAGACAAAGAAAAGTTTCATATAAGATTTAAAAAAAAAACAATGAAATATTTAAATTTTTTATAGAAATAACAAACAAGGTTACTTTTCTGATATAGAAATTATGATGCCCTCACGAACTCTGTATGTAAGCATAAAATGTTTGGTATCAGTAATCTCAAAATTTTATAGTTTCATTATTTATAGAACATACAGAATTTAACAATTTTCAGATAATACTTTGGATTTTTATTTTAACCCTTTTATGAAAATGTTGGTTAAGTCGAACGTAAGGACCCTACAATTTCCTAATTATGTGTATGGTTTTGCTGAGTAGATACTAGATCTTTAAAAATACATTTACCATTTTGATTACTTCTTCTTTTGAGCACTCAATTTTGAGCACTCAAAAACTACAATTTCACTTTGAGTTCGAGCATTCTTTTAACCAAATATTAAAACAGATTTCTCAGTTGAAAATTGAGGAATCTTTTATATTATTTATTGAATTCGTTTTTAATCACGCTTTCATGGAATTTTTATAAAAGATTAATTAAATAATACTTTTACCAAGTGAAAATAACAACTAACTGAGTTAATTCTTAAGAGACTCGACATTTGGTTCAGTATCAATGTAGTAACTATTTTTAATTATAAGCATTCATAAAAATATTCTAAATATCCAGTCTATACAGTTATGATTACATATATAATAGTAATATGTATTGTAATATGTGTTAATTAGTTTAATTTGTGCTGAAATTGTGGCTAATCCAAATACTTTATGGAAAAACGTTTTAATCAAAAGTGGTCTCTTATTTAAAAACCGACATATTTACCTTTGAATTTTTTTCTTTCTTTTATGGTTTAATGCTAGCATCTTTCATTTTTGAGTTGTCTTAGTGACCCGCGGACGGACGTACGGATATACGAAAATGTCAAATTATTTGATATATAATGATTATAACGTCACAAACCTTAGTGTAAAATTAATAGAATACTCTCAATTATAGAATACTCTCTAAAATTAATAGAATATATTGTATATCATGCCGAGTATAAAAACTTTTGCATTTAACAAATACTATATGAAAATTCTCATACAACGATATCCCTATTTGCAATACATTGTAACATGTATACAATATATCAGAGTTCCTTAATGTTAGTCTAAAGTTTGTAACGCCAGAAAAAAATAAAGACACAAACAAAATTTTTGAATAGGTGTTCATAGAATTACTTAAATAGCCCATTTTCACGTGTCTATTCGTGTGTCATCACGATAATTAAATAAAAAACGAAGAGATAGTAAGCTGAAGTTTATGTGACGTATTCTATCATTTTCTTGCTTTTTCATAAAAAGAAATTTTTAAAACATTGAAAAAATTCTTAATCAACTATTTCAGCAAATCCGTTTTCATTCGTTGTTATAGTGATTATTGTGGGGTGTTGATGATACAAAGCTTATAAAAATGTATTACATATTTCGTTTGGTATATAGAGGTAATGCACTCAAAATTCAATAGACCCTGAAGATCTTTTATGTTTAGATTAAACTTATCGTGATAGATCTTACATAAATATGAATTACATCTAACATCTTTATTTTATTTCTAACCTAAAAAGTTTTTATACTTTTTCATAATTATTTTGTTTATGAGATTTTTTTTCACGTGTTAATATTATTAATTAAATTCCGTTTTGAGGTTAATGCCAAACATGATTTTCTTTTAAATGATTTAATTGTTTCAGTAAAGCATGAACCTATCATCGATTTTTAAACAATTGAATTGGTTTTTAACTTCGTGGAGTCATTATTCACTTTTATTTCAAGGTAATTTCACTACATTATATTTGGGTTTCTTGTAGTTTATGGTTTTTAAACGAAATCTCATTACAATTTTAATTAAGAAGAGTGAATGAAAATGAACATTTCTTCCTTTATAAGATATTAATAATTTTCAAATACTTGTTGCATTTAAAAGGTCAATTTTGTGACGAAATATCCTTGCAGTAGGTAGACAGACCAATGTTTAAAATTATTGAAGTTTTCAGGCTATTCAAGGGAGTTTATCAACAGCTGTTAGAAGCACACTCTTTATGTAACGTCTTTTAATTTACGCGCATAAATAACTCATAAACTACTTATCCAAATGTTATGAAATTTGGTATGTACAATATTGACATGAAAGTGAACGGATTGTCAAAGAGTTTTTTCCAAAAAAAAACTTCTTAGGTAAAAATTAAAATTTGATTTGATATTTAGAAATGTTTTTTCGAAAAAAAATCTTCGAAAAGCCCTCCATTTTGAGGTCAATATTGTGCATATTAACAATACCATTTGGATAAGTACATTTTGAGTTATTTGTACTTGAAAATTCAAAGATATTATATAAATGAGTATGTTTCTAACAGCTGTTGATAATCCTCCTTAAGAAACAGTAAATTAAAAAATTTTCTTGCAAAAATTAGAATTGATTTTTCCTTTTACTAATGTTTTCAAATACTCTTGTTTACTTATTAAACAATTATTTTTGAAAATAAATATATGTTAATTTTTGTACAATCTTGAAAACTATGCATTATTATAGGAAATATATTTTAGGTGAAAGTTAATCTTTTCATCTATAAAATTCGAATCTGCTATAAAAAAAAGTCGACCCTCATTTAATCTAACACCGAAACTCCTTAAATTAAGTATGCTGTTGAGATTAATCGGGCCTTTCAAACGATTAAACCTTTGTTTGAAACAATTGAAACATCCTAATTTTTTTTTGAGTTTTTTTTGCGTATATGTCAGGTTAAATAAAAACACATATTTGTTCTCTTGTATTTCATTTAAAAATTGTTTTTGTTAAAACACTTAGTTTTGGAACAAGTTAATATTTCAATATGCGTACGCATATTTGTACTGCATAAGTAAAAAGCCATAAGACTTGTTGGAGAAACGCAATGAGAAAGTTAAATTTGTGAATTATAAAGACTAAAAGTGTTTTTATTTTTTTCGAAATATTCATTCATTATATGTTTGTTACATTTTTTTTAATTTACGCGCGTGTGACTACATTTATGTAAATAATTGATTAATGAAATTCTTCATTCACTCAATAAAAATACACGTATTTATTAATTAAAAATAATAATTTAAAACAAAAATGTATTTGATTCACATATTCAGCGATTATTGATTTGTTATATTTTTTTTATTACTTAAAAAAAATTTCTCCAAATGCACAGAATGTTGAAACACGAACGATCATATTCAACCGAAAGAGTTGAGGTCTAAGTTTTAATGATGATTTTGCGTTTCGTTTGTGTATGTATCTATGGTTGTTTCGCTGTAACTATCGAACGTGTTTTGGTAGATACGTTTATGAAAAAAGTAGAAAATTTATTTATCAGTTATAGTCTGACAAACTTTTCCAGTTATCTTTACTTTTGATTGTGGTCTACAGTTCACATATTTATAAATATTACTTTTCACATATACCCAAAATTTTCACATATTTAAAGATTTTACCTTTATATTTAAAAAAATAGATTGGAAAATTAAAAAATCAGTTAACTAGGGCTTCTATTTTAATATATTTAACATTTTTCAGTTAATTTTTTTTAACAGTGTGTATTTGGAGAATTTTGGATTGTGTATGGCATTTTAATCGGTTATAAAACGCAGTTTCTTTTCAAACTAGCGTCTGATAACTGCAGTTTGTTCCAATTAATATAATTTTATTTAGTTATAACATGTTCAGTAACATTTTATATGTTTTTATTACATTCGATATGTATACAATGTATCAGAGTATATTAATTTTTTGTTTAATGTTTGTAACGCTAGAAAAATTCGTTAAAGAGCAAAATCGGTTCATTGGATCCAATGGATCCATTAGCTAAGTTTTAAAGCATATAAAATAGAAGAAAAATTTAAAGATAAAAAATGTATGCTTTCTGAAAAGATACAACTTTTGTTTGAAAATTTTTTTCGTGTTTGGATTCGCCTCAGTTTTAGCTTAACTTTAGTTAATAAAGACATATATATATATATATATATATATATATATATATATATATATATATATATATATATATATATATATATATATATATATATATATATATACACATATCAACAATTCTTATTATTGTTATATAATGTATAATAATAGATTACTTATTTATAATTGTATAGACTGGAGTATTTTATGCTAATGATTAAAAATGTTTTAAACATTGATACTTAACCATATGTCGAGTATATAAACAATTAACTCTGTTGTGATATTGACTTTATTGCATTCGCATAATATTTAAAAAACTTATCTGTATAAAATAAATTACAGTATCGGATAAAAATTAATTTGTCATCCATAAAACATGCATTTAAACTAACGTCCGTTATTTTTGACGCTAATATGTCATCCATCATTGTAACTACAAAGCTTATAAATTAAACACAAATGTTATCTTATCACGCATTAAATGTTACAATTTCAATACTTTATTTTAGACTAGAAAGTAAATTCTTTACAGTGAAGTAAGTTTTAATTTTTGATCTTGTTTCGTCTGAGTTTATATAATAAATATTTAGATAAATTATCAAAAACTAAACTTATTTTTGTAAAAAAATTTTGTGAATTTAGTGGTATATTTTTCTCTGTATTAAATAAATATCTTGTTTCGATTCATGTATATACTTTATTCGCATTTTATGTCATTGAATTTCAGTTAATGCTTTTTTTTTTTTTTTAATTAAGTAATCAATATAACTAAAATAAAAAGAAAATTGTTATGTTTTATTATCCAATCCACCACATACACCTAGAGAAAACAAAACCATTTAATAATAATTACATACTTTGTGTGCGTATGTTTATAGTCAAATATATTTATCAATAGTTTTACATTGTAAAATACAAAAACACGTTGAAAAATAAGTATACCTTACTGTAGTCTGTTACATACACGCTATAAAGCTCTCATAAAGAATGTTATTTTTGAGACAAAATATAAAAAAATTACATACATGGTCAGATAGAAAATTTTAACATAAATAATTATTAATTATAATTAATGAACATGACAATTAATAGAGTTAATTATTTAAATACCTCTGATATCTTTATAGGTGGATAGCTTATAGTTATGGATAAGCGCCTCTCAATATTGAGGTAAGAACTAGATTGAATAAAACAGTGAATACTCAAACTCCAGCCCATGCACACGATCACTGATCTGTATATAGAAATCAAAGATCAGTGCATACGACTGATGATTATTATGCCATAATATTTTCTTATTGAATGGAATGTAACCATCAAATATCCAATTCCTTTCTTTTTTGTTACGATTAGGAATGATATATTTTAAGTAATAGTAGAAACTAATGTTTTTAATGAATAATAATAATTACTAATTACCAAAATCAACAATTAACATTTTAGTAGTATTAATACTTCTAATGAAATTGTAATCATTTTTGATTTTTTCATTTATTTTTGCTATAAACATAGCAAACCATTTTTATTAATGTTTCCACTATGAGAGAAAAATGAGAAATACTTTACGAGAGAAAATTTTTTTTCGCAAAATACAGTTTAATATATTATATGATTTCCATAGTATCAAGATATATAAAAAGAAATACATGCGCACTGAACTTTATGGTTCCTCCTTCAGTAATGAAAAGCGCTGTATAGAGCGCTACTCTACATAATAAGGTCAATGTTAATCATAACGTTAAAAACTAAAAACAGTGCAAAATAACAAATGAACAAATAAAAAATATATTGATATGCTGGTTGTTTATACATTGATGTAGGGAAAATATATTACACTTTTAATACAAAGTCAAATACAACAAAAAATGATGCACAGACCTGCTTCTTTCATGTTTATTTATTTTATTTCTTTATTCTAAATTACAAAATAAATGATTTTTATGGTGTACTTTATAATTGATTCAATATAAAATAAAAATTTTACATTCAAATCGTAACTGTAACTTAGGTAAAGATTCAGGCCGGTGGTTTTTCTGCGATTTGTGAGCCAACGGTGTCTTAAAATTTTATAATTGTACAGAATCATCTTAAAATATTAAATAGTGGATCACGATGAGTTATCCTGTAGCCAAAAAAAAAGTTGCCTACAGATTTAATTAACAATTGTTAAATTTTACGCCAAGCAATCTGTTAATAATAAATCTAATCCATTATTTCGGCAATGAAAAGCCAGGTTGTGATTTTTGAAATTATATCGAAAACAATTACGTGAGCTGATCCAATCAACAGTTTTTATAAGGCTAATAGTTTCTGAATTATTTTTGTTTTATTCATCGGACATACAAGATAAATGAATAGTTTGGTTATGATTACAATACTTATTTCAATCAATAAATTTTTATTGCTACGTGGCCGCGGAATGATAATAAAATTTAACAACTATTTTTAGAGGTGAAACTGGAAAATATGAAAGTTTTTTTTTTTCTTTAGTGTATTTACTAAAATACAGTGTACAGAAAGTTTTTGAAATATTCTTTGTGAAATTAGCTTTGAATTATAATTAGATGTCGGACTATATACAGTATAAATCCGTGCAAATATGCAAATATCATAACAATTAAAATACACTTACTTATACGCTATTTGTACACTTATATCCAATATGTAAATTGAAGTTGAAATATAATTTGGAAGTTGGTTCTGAATATCATTGCATTTACAAAGAACGATTATTTTTGTTTAAGAGAGGTTATTGGAACGAAATAATTTTTCTAACAATATTTCGTTACATTAAAATTATACGTATGCGATAAAATGTATTATAAAGCTTAGGCTGGGCGCTATAGTTGTAAGCCGACTTGTATTTATATTATGATGCTAATAAAGAATTATCAAACTAAACTAAAAACAAGCGTGCAAACCGTCATCAAATTAGCAACGAGTAACATCTCCTCAGAGTGACATCTCGTATAACATTAGCTCAATTATATTAGGTTTTCTTTTAGCAAAGTCTTTTCAAGTGCTTTAATGAATATCGAAAACGCTTTAAGATGTCTCATCTCTTTATTAGGCAACAACAAGAATTTAAACATGTAAATAAATAAACAAAATATCCCAAAATTTTGTGTTGCTTTTCCCACAAAATATAACTTGTTGGATAAGGCAATTAATAAAAATTAAATAAGAATGGAAAGATTATGAACTTAATTTTATTAAATATAGTCTTTAAATACCACTATTGCAATTTTAACGGATACAAAAGTCAAATATTTTACAATTTTATCGCCATTTTGAGAGTTCTTTTATTGTACGTGGTGTAGTGCTACAACATCTGAGTATTATTAGTAAGTTAAATGTAGTGCACACTGTATGAGAGATATCCGAGTATCTGGAATTAGGAAACTATCCGATATTCGGGTCCTTTCTCTTATAATATATTTATAAGTATCATTAGCTCTTTTTAATAAATTTATTCAATTTTAAATGAATAAATTGAAGTATGTAAATTTTAAAAAGTTTCAGTTAGTTAATTAATAGGTGTAAATGATTTGTTATAATTAGCATAACTTTTATTTCAATCAGAATAATGGAATAGGTTTTGTCTATTATAAATTTTATAATCAAGTTATAATTAATAAATTCTTGAAAATAATAATGATAATTATGATATACAGCTTTATGTCAACTTATTAATTGAATTTTTTTAAAATTGTTTTGATAATAAAGGTGCGTTACTATTTTGAAATTAACACACTTTTTTTTTTTTTAAATTAAATTATGTTTAATGTAGTACAGGTTACGCAATACAAATATTATCAATCATTGGTAATTGAATAATAAAAAACATAGTTATTTTATTGGAAATCGAAATAAAAGCCAGAAGGTAAGGTTATTTCTGTGAATCAAAGAAATGATATCAAAACTATTAAATTAGTACCTATACAGATTTTGATGTAAGACCCTATACACCTATTAAGTGCTTAGTATTATTGCTATGTAAACACATGCTGGTATTTTTTCAACAATGTTATTTAGATAAAAAAGGCCCTGAAGTAGTAAACTTTTGCTTTGGGTACTTCGGGGAAAATATTAGGCTAAGTTGATGGTGTTCCTAATAGAAACCTCTCACAAACATAGCTAATTAAATCATTTATAACTTTCGAATCATAGCATTATTATCAACGGTGTGATTAATTTACATGTTAAACACCTATAGAATAAATTGTGTTTCAAAGGCGAAACGATCTTTAAACTCGCAAAACAACCAGATACCCTAAGGTAAGAGCCAATTTAAAACAGAGCTAATCAGTATAGAAATGTGAATGGAGAAAATAGAACGACAAACGGTTGATCAAATTTTTTTTCCAAATTATAATTAATAATAATTTCGATTTGTTCAACTTAGAATGAAATAAAACGGTAAAGAATCTTGTCGGTTTAATTATGTTTTTTTTTTTTTTTGTTGAAAAACAAAATTGGCGTTCTAATATAAAAGAAAATGACTTAGGTATCTTTCGCTTTGCATCTTTTTATCTGTAATGATTTTGGCGATTTTTGAAATAATATTTTTAGTTACTCAGAAATTGAAAAAAAAAATGCCTAAAAAGTCTAAATAATTTTTATTGTAATATAAAATTAAATTTTAAAATTATAGGCTGCTTTCTCTTGGCGTGTTTTCTTGGCGTTGGTTTGAATATTTTATTTTATACAATTTAAGTTATTTGGTATTTTTAGATCACATGTTTTCTTACTTTTAATATTTGATGTGGTTGCTACCAATAAAATTCACATTTCGAAACGTAATTTTAAATTCCGTTATGATCTATAATACATCATTAAAAAGTATGTATATTTGCAAATCTTTCGGATGCTTGGAAAGGGTTAAAATTGAATTGAATAAATATTTAATTACATTGTTATTAGATACATAAACATGTTAGTAATTGAGTGTATTGACAATTAATATTTAAATGAAATGAACAGAGAAAACCAGTTTATTAATTTAAAACTTAATTACACTGTGTAAAATTATTTTAGATTAAAAATTTTCACAATGTGTTGTCGGTACATCCCGCCTATGATTTAGTGTATACATGTAAAAAAAATCATTTAATAAAAATTTAAAACCTTTAGGGCAAATGTTGATCTCCTTCGACGAATGAAATAAGTAAAAAAAAAAAAGAAACAAAAATTGTTTTACACAAAAACCTGTTGTTATTAAACGGTCAAAACCCACCCAAAAAACTCTCACTTTTTCATCATTTTTTTTGTTTGTTTTAATAATATAAATATTTATTGCAAGTTGTCGCGTATTCTCTCTGATCCTCCAGTGTTAAAAACGTAGGCAGCCAAAGGTCGTATTTATTAATTTATTTAATATATATGAAAAATACAGTTAATTTTTTTTTTTTAATATTTTAATTTGTAGTTAATTTGTCATCTTTATAATTCTTTTTTAGAAATTTAAATAAGGAAATAATTTTATTGATATCAAACTTACGAATTTTAGACGCAATTACAATTGAGATACATGTGTACAGGCTTAATTTATATATATATATATATATATATATATATATATATATATATATATATATATATATATATATATATATATATATATATATATATATATATATATATATATATATATATATATATATATATATATATATATATATATATATATATATATATATATATATATATATATATATATATATATATATATATATATATATATATATATATATATATATATATATATATATATATATATATATATATATGTATATATATATATATATATTATAATTATTCATTGTGTAGCAAAGAGCGCCCTACGCCATTTACTATATCTTATGCTTTTTCTTTATATAAAAATGAATTTTCAGTTAATCACTTTATTCTTATTAACCGAATTTAACCTAATAAAAGCAGGTTACTTTTTCAATCCGAATGGACACAATTAGTTTAAACATTAACTTCGTAAGTAGGTAATTCGTTTATTAGAAAGTTAACTCCGATAACTGAACTCTTCTTATATTACTTAACCAATGTTTTTAAAAGTTGTATATACGTCTGACACATTTTAATTGCACATAATCCCAGTAAAGATCTTAGATATTCAAAATAGCTATGTATATTAAAAATTTGTAATTTAAAAAAGAAAAAATTATGAGATCAAAAAATTAAGAGAATAATAAGTACCCTGTACGTATATTTTTAAATGCAATAAACTGAAAATTGTTAAATATGTCAATTTAAGTACCAATGGATTTAAACCATGTTCACATTGATCAAGTAATTTAGTCAAGTTTAGTACTAAACACTTAACATTTAATCAAAATATATGACTGTGATTGGTACAACAATTAATAATGTAAAACAGATTCCTTCATTTGTTTAATGGGTGGTGATGTTACTACTTGCACTCAAACAATATAATTTAACTAAACTACTTGACTAAACAACTTTACTAAACTTTTGATTAAAATGTTTGTGTTGACACACGTCAAGTACCTTAACTATTTGCTACTTGACTAAATTACTTGATCAATATGAACAAAGCTTTAGATCACTTTCCAAATAAACTAGATATATTAAATATATATTTATATTTAGTAAAAAATTTTTTTCACAATCAATATCTTAATATATTAAAAAGACTGCATCAATTTAAACTACTATATTTTGATATTAAAAATAAAAGTATTAAAAAATTTCTCTTTGTTTGTAAATAACAAGTTATTTAAAAATTGTGCTAAAATTTATACATACATATGTTTTACACTGCTGCTTACAACTGCTATAAAAATAATACAAATATTTATCAAAATGTCACAAGGAGGATCTTAGTCTATATTTTTATTTTTCAAGAATGACACTATTTTTTACCACGTTCAAAAATGTCCATTTGGCGATTTTTTTTTGTGGTAAGTTTGTGACCCTCCCATTCTCTTGCGTCCCGTTCTTTCGTTAGGTTAGTAAAATGTATACTTTCTATCAACCTAGCATATTTAAATTTAATAGGCTTCGATTTCATCGAACTACCGATTTTTTTTTTACTTATGTACCGATTGGCTACGCTATACCATGTAAAGGGCTAAGTTATGGTGAAGGTTCTCAACAAAGGGTAAGGTATCTTTCATATCTTAATTGGGACTCCCCCTCCATTTTAAACAATTACATTGTTAAACATAATAAAATAGACTACAGTAGAAGCCTTAAAAAATGATAAAAAGAAGAAGAAAATTATAGTAGGATAAAACCCATTACGCAAGATAATATGATAAAAATAAAAGGAAAAATAAATTACGGGGCGATCTGAGTTCGGGAAGTGTGGAAGGGCTGAGTTTTTAAGGGTAAAACATGGTTTATTTCGATTTCCGGCAAAACTACAAGACCCATGGAAAAAAGTTAAATAGCAAAGTTGTAGGTAATAAAAAGATCTACAACTTTTGTATTTATACTTTTTTCACATAATCTCAAAATTCGATTGAAAATTAGGGTGCTTATTCGATATTTATTCAAAATAAGATGAAAAAATAAATATTTTAAATCAAAAAAATTACAGTGTATTTGGAACATAAAAAGGTAAGTTTTCACCAAATTTCGGAGAAAAAAAATAAACAACCAAAAACTTGGTTATTTCAATTTTTCACATAAATTTAGAGGTTATTTAAAAAAAGTAGTAAATACAAATGTTGTAGATGTTTTTCTTACCTACAACTTTGCCATTTAACTTTTTTCCATAAGACTTGTAGGTTTGCCGGAAATTCAGATAAACTTAATTTATTTTTCCTTTCATTTTTATCATATCCGTTTCCAATTGGTTTCATTCTACTGTAATTTTTTTTGTTTTCAAAAATTATCTACCCTGATATAAAAATCAATTTCACACATATTTTATGATGATATTATCAATATTTGTGTAATATATTGATCGTATGATCGTAATCATATCAAATTACTCAGTATTTGTTTCCTGAAATTGCAATAAAAAGTTACATAATACAAATATTTTACCATATATAATAAAGAATATTATTGGTCTTACATAATTTCTAATAATTATTCCATTATTATATAGGGTATAGAAATATAGATTGTTCATTTACAATAATAATAATACTACTATAATAATTAGTTTAATTAAGTTGTTAAAGAAATGTTGTATGTATATGACAATTTATTGAAATTGCTATTCTTATCTATTCTATTTAGTTTAAGAGCCAGCTATCGGTATATTTTATATATTATATGAAAGGAAAATAGTTTGACTATTAATGGATTTGATTTTTCTGTACATTTTAAATTATAACAAATTTAATGGCATGTTTTAAATTTTATAAAATCGTTAGTTTTGTTAATGTTTGAATGCTAAAGGTGAGTTCTTTATGATGAAAAACGGTTAACTAATAATCATAATTGGCTGCACAAATAAGTGTCACAATATGTCGATAAAAAAAAACTTAATAAATGTTTACGAGCAGATAACGTATATTGTTCCTTTTTATACTAGACGTAAATAGAATAAGTCAGATTTATTATATTTTTTAGAACTTCATAGTATCACGTAATTAGTCCATTTCTGATTGTCCGTCCGTCTGCCATCAAGATAACTCAAAAATGGCAAGAAATAGCGAGCTAAAATGGGCGCATGCTGGCGTATTCAAGACCTTAACCGTAATTTTAAGCTCGTGAATCATCAAAATCGGTTCATTGGGTCAAATGGATCCTTGACCCAATTTTTGAATCATAAAAGAATTTTCGTAAAATGTTTATATTTGCCACAATTTCAGCCAAATTTTATCTATTAAATATAATTTACAATGCATATTGTTATTATATATCTATTTAGACTAGACTGTATAGACTAGAGTATTTTATAATTTCTAATGATTAAAAATAATTCAAACATTAATACTCAACCATATGTCGAGTATCCAAACAATTATCTCTTGTTAGTTATGAATTTTGCGATATCTAAAGGAATAAAGTACGTGCTGTTCCAAATGTTTTAAAACTTGATTTGCATTCGTAAAACACGTGAAATGTCAAATCGACGCTTTTATCAAATTATTTCTATTGAATTTTTATTCCCAAATGTTGGGAAATGGCTTGAGATCGGACCCTCCCACTCGTCGTACTCTGTTTTGTAAGGCTATTTATGGCCTATATCTACAAAAATTTTTCTTGGAAATCTTTTAAATAACGTACGTTAGCTCTACAACTAAATCTATTGCAGAATAGATATTAAAGTATTTAAAAAAAAAATGTTGATATAAAAATTGAATCATAAATAATTTGTAATAATTTGTGTAAGTACCTACATGCAAATGATATCTAATATATAGGTTAATTATTGCATTAATTCACTATAATGATTAAGATAATAGAGTTTTTTGTAACTATCAAAGTCTATAAATAAATATAAAAGAGTGTTTCTGCCTTGGCTGTTTAAGATTTTTATTTTTTATCATAAATAGCTCACATAAAAAAATAGAGCCTTCTTATTAAAAGCTCTCTATAACTGCAATTAATATTAAGAACTCTTATTCAGAAAGTAATCTTCATTTTCTGACTAGACGCTAGGTTGGTATGTTTCAACATATAAATGTTAAATACTAAACACTCGAAAAACTTTTGTTTGAAACATTTTTTCGTAAATCTCCACAATTTTAGCTCAAATTTGTTTAATAGACACATATAGGTAATAACAAAACATATTATTATTATACATGTATACATATATAAGTGAATCGACTGGATATTTATAGTATTTTATAAATACTAATAAAAAATAATCCAAACAATGAATTTCAATCATATGTTGTGTATCTAAACAATTAACTCTGTTAGTTGTCCTCTTCACTTGTTTTTGAAAAATTTTAAATTTTGGTTTAATACAATTTAAAATATATCCATCAATGGTTTAATGTTAATGTTTAAAATTGAACTTGCGACTTGCGACTTTAATATTTATCTAATTCGAGACATTGTGTATCTCGAAATGTATAGCTGACTTTTACTTGTTTCGAATGGTTAAATTTTACTCTAAATATTTTTTTTTTTCCTAAATTTATTATGATTAAAAATAAATTATATTTTATGCTTCCATAATTCTTTTTATGGTGAAATTTATTTAATTGATTACGTATATGTGATTTCAATAAATGTATAAATTTCGATTTTTTGCCCCAATTTTCTAGATCAAATTTGGTAGATGATATTTATTCGAAAAATCCTAGAGTTCTCATTAATAATTATAAAATTCAATAAATTTGTTTAAAATAATAAAGATATAGCTCATTTTTTTAAGCAAACTATTAAGGGTTTAGATTAAATCTTTGGATTTAGCACGCTTATTTAGTTTAACTTGAATCGACTATAAATGTTAACTGCAGTAGTTTAATTGAAGGGCCGTATTTACCCGATGCCATAAATCGCCTGTATATTTTAATGACAGTGTAAACGCAAGTGTAAATGCTTATAGTAAATATTAATCATAATAATTTCGCGAGACTGAATTCTCGTTTTCTCGAAAATACTAAATTTTTTTTATAAATTCAATTTATTCTGTCTCAGTTTGAGTTAAAAGAATAATCGATACACACTGAAAACTTTATTTTTAGGGTGAAATGATTTAATAAATTAAATTGTCAAAGAATAAAAAAATGTTTTTTTAATGAATTATAAATGTACTCTGTTTAACGACAAAATGGAGATTTCAATGCGTGGTTTGACTTATGTATATCATATACTATGTATTTTTACTAATATAAACTGAGTTAAGTTGTATTAGGTATTAAGTACTTGAATATTTTTGAATTTCTTTTCCTTTCTTACAGCTCAATTATTATAATTAATTATATTATTTAAGTGTTTTTTGCAATATTTACAATTAACAAGTTAATTATTTATAATTAACAAAAATAATTTATTTTTTATTTCATAGAAATGATGATAATTTCATAAGTTTAAAAATTTCACGCGTTACATGCTTTTATAAATGGATTTTCTTGATGGTAATGTCATTAAACATGTTTAAAAATTTTTAATTTACATACTAGAAATTGAATTAATGAAAAATTCATCTCGTAACAACTGCGTAAACTAAGGAATCTCCGCCTTAAGAAGAATTAAAAATAAAACAGTGATTTTTCGAGAATTTCTAGTTTTTATTTTATCAAATATTATAATTAGTCAATAATTTTTCATTAATTGAATTTTTTTGTGTCGGTATTAGTCAATAATTTTTCATTAATTGAACTTTTTTTTGTGTCGGTATTTCATTATATTGGTAATCTTCAGATTTCTCCCAAAATTTCAACTAAAAGACAAAAGATAATTTTTGATTTCTATTGAGATTAGTTTGAATCTTTTCACACTCGGGCAGCGACCTTTAAATAGTAATTCCACTTAATTTTGGTGCTTTACGAAAATCATCAAAACATTTAACGAGGGCTGTTCTATTGATACCATTCCAGTAGCTTATTTTCCTTGTATAAAAGAAAATCTCTTTGAAAAATGTAAATACTTGAATTGCGTCATTTTTTTGTTTGTAATAATTGATTTAATATGTAGTTCGTGATCATTATTTTACTTGTAAGTCATTTAAGTATGACAATTTAATGATTCTTGTGATGGTGTCACAGTATTCATTTAAATACATCATGAATAATAATTTCATTAAAAATTTATAGTTAAAACTAAATCGATCCGAAATAAAATTAAAAAAATAAATAAATATATAAATAAAAATATGCGTAGTATATTCGGTATCGGAAGTTTTTATAGCTAGAAAAATCATGAGAATCGAAAAAACGACAGATGAAACTGGTCATTGTTGCTAATTGAATTTTACAATAGACTACTAGTAGAAAATACGAAAATATTTCCATGAGGCATTTTTATTTGACATGAGTCATTAATAAATACGAAAATAAAAGCTTTGCAAATAAATCGAACAGACTAAAATAAATGGAATAAAATATGAAAAATTTACCATTTAGATTTTCCTGTGTAGAAATCATTCTTTGCAATAAACTGCACAGGAAAATTATTCAAAAATAATAAACTATAAGCTTGATTTTCATAAAATACACTTTCATTTGTATAGTTTGCGAATACCATTGCAGTGAAGCACTTTGTGCTTTTTGTCAAAAACGATACAATATTAATTCGTTAGTATTGTTTGTATCATCATAAACAATTCGTAGAATTTTTGCGTAATTTATCTTCTGTCTTATCGTGTAAATTATCACAATTTTTACCTTAATACACTGCAAAGAGAGAAGAAGAAAAATTCGTATCCGTAAACTTAGTAGATATTTTTTGAATGTCATTTAGTCCAAAGTTTAGAAAAATGACAAATAAAATGATGTATATTGAAAAGTAAAAAGAATTTTTTGTCGAATATCTTTTAATCATTGATAGTTCCGGTTTCACTATTCCGATTGTCATATAAACATAAATTAATAATATAAATTACTTTTGTTTTTAATTGAAAGGTACACCTAGTTTAATTTTTATTTTCAAGGCATAATTGAGCAGATGAATCATGTACTTTTGAAAAGATATTTTTACATTTATGTACATGCAATAATAATTCAGAATCTACTAATTAATAATTTTTTAATAATTTTAATTTCAGGGTTTTAGAAAACTGTTATTGATAAAAAAAAACACTGCCTATGATGCCTTTAAAATAATTCCTACAATATCCTAACTAACAGAACTGTTATTATTTACAACCCTGTTATGTCCTATTTTCTTACTGGGTGCGGAATGAAGTCTTATTAGTTAAATTTGAGACGTTTCCCGATTGTGTTGATATCTTTTATTTATTATGTGAATCGTGTTAGTATAGAGAATATTATTAACTCGCGTATAGTATTTAGTTTCCAACGCTTCTACCAAATTTTTTTTGTAATATTATTTAGTTTTATAATAAAAATAAAATTAATTTTTTTTTAATTAAAAATTTTCATTTAAACAATGTAAAAGGTTGGTTTAAAGAATGTTTTTCAACATTTATTTTTGTTTCAACTACTGTATAATAAATAAATTTATTGTTGGCGATTTTAAAAATTATTAAATAAATAGTTTGCGTAACATTTAAGATTGTAATTGTTATATGCGGATAGCTCAAATTTAGTCGAGTTTATAATGCTAAAAAATAATTCTAACTCAAAACAAAATTTTGGTAGGGGAGTAAATAGAATCACTTCATTACTCCATTTTGGTATGTCTGTCCTTCTCTCGTTAATATCACTAAAAAACGAAAAGAGACATCGAGTTGAAATTTGAGTATCGTATGCTAGATCTAAAACGTGGATTTAGGTTCATGAATGTACAAAATACGTTCCAGGATAAACTTGTTTTTTTCTAATAAAAAAACAACTTTTGTTTGAAACATTTTTTCATAAATTGTTTAGAAGAATTCAGAATTCCACCTAAACTATAGACAGTTAACATATAGAAAATTACATGGTATATTTTCGATGGTTTTTAATATAATTGATTAATTTTAAAGTTTAAGTTATCATAAGACTATTTTAAGATATGCAAAATTCTGCGGAACTTACCACGCAGAGTAACCTGCACTATATGATGAATAGGAAGATAAGATACCATTTAACTATTCCAGTCTGTAGATAGGACGGTCATACCAATTTTTTTATTTTATTCAATAACCTTTAAATACTATTATATCCATGAGAAAAAGTAAAATTTATATTTATTAATGCATATGGTGAAATGATAGATAGATAGATAGATAGGTAGATAGCTATGGTATTTTATTGTATTATAAAGAAGAACAAGAAATTATTAACTGACCAGTAATAGTAATTATCTATGAATTATTGTTGTTATTAAATTTATATTACTTGACTTTGATATCAATTACCTTAGAGCATAAATACGTAGTGTATTCACATACAACATGGTCCACAATAATAATCTAGTATAAATCAAAATGTACTCGTGTCTGATCACTATTATTTTAACAATTTCTATAGCATTATTTTTGCTACAATTTATTCTCAGTTTTTAACTTAGAATCTTCTTTTGTCCATTGTATAATTTTAAATCCGCTTTTCTTCTTTTTGACGTATCTCCTCGCCATGTGCATCATGTAAAATATATCATACTTTTATGACATATATAGCGTGCTCAGTAATTGAATTAAAAACTATTAGCGCTTAACATATAATAATGATAACACCATATAATTGACGAATTGATCGAAAGTAGCCTGGGTAAAATCTATACTAAGAAAACTTGAAAAGATATTTTAAAATTTGATTTTTGAAAAATGAACAATATTTTTATCTTTAAATTATGAGACCATTACATTAAGGTATAATTGAACAAACTATTTGTATCGTTGAAGAAACTTCTAAGGAAGGGAGTGTCGGAAGTTTGTAAGAAAACATTCATATTCTAGAAAATATAAATATTTGTTCTATTGTTTGCATGTAAAACTGTATAGCAAATGTCAAATAAAAATTATTGAATATTTATACAAAAAGACATTAATTTAAATTTTTTGTTAAAAATTGTAAGAATTATTGAAGAAATTCCATTTGTAATTATTTTTAATTGCGAATATAAATAATTATTCAATTACATTAAGTAAATAAATTTTGAGAAATTTTCTATGTTAAATCATACACCATCCACAGACTTATATATCATTTGATTGATGAAGTTGTATTTCGTAACTCTAAAAACGAATGAAAACACATTTTGATGTACGGTACCCAAACAGTGCATTAAATATTCGGTTGAGAAGCTTTAGTAGAATGGTATGAATAGGTGTAATATTAATAGTTTGCGTATACAATTGTATTATACCACTTTGTGCTTTATCGTTTTTCAAGATCACAACACAGGTATGTTCATACTATCAACATAATTCAATCAGTCAAGAGAACGAAGCATTTATTTACGTACATATGTAGTTATATGCGATCAATGAACGCAACAAATAAATAATAGTAAAAAGAATTTCTTTACATCAGCGAGCATATGCATGTGTATGTATTTACGTATATTGTAGGTCGCGCCATTTCACTATTTATTATTATTATTATAGTTAGAAGAATCTCTTTACTAATAATTTCTTTATAAAGTGAGTAATGGAGAGTGGTTTAGTTTCCACTTTCTCCTTCGTGCATGTATTCAATAAAAACTAATCATATTCCATCTTTATTTAATATGTAAAATATAGTATATATGTATCGCATGCTATTAAATGAAAGTATTTTTTGATTGAATACATAAATTCTTTCTGCGTCTTCATCATCATCAAGCAAGCAAAGCAATAAGCAAGCGAGCGCTTCGTTTTTTATGTTTGTGTGTGTGTGTATGTGTGTAATGAGCGAACAGTAAACAGTATGTTTGCCCACCTGTTCTATAAAGTATTTACGTGATAAAAAGTAGGTACTCTTTTTGTATGTATGGCTAGTTGGCTAACTGAGTGGCTGGTTCACTTGACGTGGCTGGCTATATCATGTGTATATAATTGTGACCTACTTTTTTTTTCATAGTTAATTTCAGAGGGCATTGTCATTAATGTGCAAGGTCAAATTCTTTACACGGTTTTTTCTGATATTTTGTTTGTCTTTCTAGATATATTTATTTATTCTTTGCATATATGCAATATATATATGAGGGATGTTTGCGCTTATTCCATTATTGTGATACATCCTGCTGATTTTTGAACATTGTATTCAACAAACAATAAGTGTTTTCAAAAATCTGTAATACCTCTATCTAACTTTTATACCATAAGAGAAAAAAAGTTCAGAAAATTAATAAATTAAAATAATTTTATTAAATCACGATTATTTATGTTTTGAAACATTACAGATAATAATATTTAATACAATCCCTTTTATCTGTATACGCATTTTGTATAGTTGAACAATCTTAATAGTTTATAGGATATTATTTGTTATATCCAAGCATGTGTAAGGTATTTAAACAATTAACTGTTCATTTTTATTTTCACTAAAAATACTTGCCGTTCAATGGTATATCAATATTCGATAATAAATTATAAATTTTTTAACAAAGTTTTAGTTGCTGAACTTGTAACTAAATTAGTTAAAAAACAAAAATGCTACACTTTTTTATTCCTATTTAAAACCATTAAATACTCGATTCTTATGTTGTGTTGAGTTGTTTATCAGAATTAATTTTATTTATTATATCTAAAACATACTTCAAAATCGATAACTATTTACAAAAATAATAATTTTCAGCAAGCGTCAGCAACCTGAATCTCCGGTTGTCACGATGTTTTGTTTATTTGAGTATTTTCGATGTTATTATATTAACTACTCTACATTTACACATTTATTATTCCTTATTAATTTTGTAGTTTAATTAACTTTAAACATTTTCTAAATCAATAATCGTTAAATATTTTAAGTTTTTAGTAATTTGAATCGAATTTGATTATTTGGAGTTATTCAACTGTCCTAAATATCTCTAGTATTGAACTGTGATATGAATACTGCATTCGTAATTTAGAACAATCTCAACATATTTTTATAACTAGTATTTTACAATCGAATACTTATTTCTTCAACTGCTACAATTCAATATCTAGTTATTTTCGCAATTATTTTAGTTAAATATTGTGGTGTTTTCATTAACTGTGCAAAATATGTAAACTAAAAGTTCGATTATAATAACATTTACAATAGAATACGCCGTTGATCTTTGAAATCTATAGGTTTCATATTGTTCTTATTAATTATCACGCCCAGTTGACAATTTGAATTCTTCAAACATGGAACTAGGAGGCAGGTCCCTGGAGATCATGGGAGTCATGACTAAATAAATAATCCTCATCAAAATTAAATAGACCCATGTTTCTCAATTTTTTTATTTTCATTTTGTTTAACAGTACGGAAGGGATACGTTTTTCACACAATATCATATTTCCATTAATATTTTGAAATCTACATAGTTTAGGATTTTCAAATTTTAAACTTACAACCGTCAACAAAATTAGGGGAATTTATTTTTTCCGCTTTTTCGTTTCACCACTTTCCTGATCAGTACTGGATTGGGATATTTTTCACACAATATTCAGTTTTCTATAAAATTGATCTAGGTATGTAGCCTTGGTCGTTCAAATTTAAAACTTATACTCATTATTATTGTCACATGGACAATTGTGTATTGGTCTCTCTAAGAGGAAATTTAACCAAAATGGATTCTAACACAAAATAGATCAAAATTATTGTGTATGCTGAATTTTTACATTCAACAAATTTTCTATGCTTGATGTAAAACAAAGTGATATAAGCTATATCACAAAAGTTAAATTATAGTACCTTTTACAGGTGTTTTTCTATACGATAATTTAAAAATTTAAATTCGAAAAAATTCCTGAAAAACTTGAAAATTAAAAAAAAGTCATTCCAAATATTTATTTTGTAATATTTTGATGTCAAATGTAATTTTCGGACACTCTTTTTCAATACTTAATCAGGGACTTCGTGACTTTGCAGTATCACACCCATTACGATCTTTTTTTACTTTTTTGTATGTCTTTGTTTGCTTTTGTAGTACAAACCTTTGTTTGCTCGGACAATTGCCATTGCACATCTGGTATACAGTGTATATTCTCCATAAGTGTATTTACAGATTATTTAAAACAAGGCAATTGAAAGTAAAAATACTATTGGTCAATTATTTATTCAAACTACTTCATAATTGTAAAAGAAATGCACATTTTTATACTTTTTTTTTTGCTGCGTATATTTAAATAAAAAATTTGTACACTTTATGTACATTTCACAATATTTATATAAAAATTTGGGTTAAAAATAATGAAAATTGACGCATTTTTTTGTTGCTTTTAAAATATATTTATTATTAAATATTATTAATGTGTAATGAAGGTCGGATAAATTACGCGATGCAACTAAAATATATAAAAAAACTAATTATTCTTTAAAATTATTTAATCGTCATTAATACAGTATACACACAAATACAAATGGATTTATTTTTTTTTTTACGAAATAGTGAAATTTTTTGTTTGATTGTGTGTGTAAATTAATTAATTGTATGTATTTAAACAATTAATTATTAATAATTATATAGATATTGATTTAATTGTTTGTTTCTAATAGCATAGAGGATATTTGTTATAAAATAAAGAAATTTTCTTCATTTCAAGGTTTATTTTATTTTTTTTATTAATATAGTTAATTTATTACAAATGTTGTAAATTTATGAATCGAAAATGTTATGCTCTTATTGGCAAAAAAGCGCCTGCTTTAAATTAAACTCTGTGAATTTTAATGATGAACGTGAATGACTAAAAAACTACTGAATGTAGGGAACCGGAACTAGAGATACAGCGCTTGAAACTTGAATTTATTCGGTTTTGATGAAATTTTATATCTAAATGCGTAGTATATATCATTCTGTTCAAATCGATTATTCTGGAAACTTGTTATTGCAGATTAATAAAAAGTCGGAACAAACAAATGCCATAAAATCAGGTCACAAAAAATATAGAATAGGTATTTTTTTACCTAACATTCAAATTTCAAGTCAATAGGGATGTTAACTGAAAAGGAATTTGCTATATTTCACATTAAAATGTGAAACTAAACTTTCAATACCAAAGAAGTTATAAAATCATGTATTATTTAACATGTAATTGCTATCTAGATAGGAATCGTTATCTAGTTGACTTAATTAGCTCATATTTCCATTGTATTTAATTAAGAATTTTGAATGTCTATTTCTTTCCTATTTTTAAGGCTTAAAAAATAACTGTAGATCCATGTTCGTAAAGTAAAGACGCTTTACTAAAATTCGCAAAACAAAAAAATATATATCTAATATAATATTATAATATTTCTTAATTTTCTTAAAATAAAATTCACCGGACAATCGCAACAAAGTAAGTAGCCGGTATAGCCAGGTAAATAACGAATATAACATTCAAAAAAAAAAAAAAAATCATTATACTTTTATAATGATCATACACATTTTTTTATATTCGTAGCGTGCATCAGATTGTTTTCTAGCGTTGATTTGGCGCTACGAAATACAGCTTTATACATCCCATATTCTATATGATGTATTATTTTACTTGGGAAATTGGTAAATGTTTATAAACATATTTAAATGAACTATTATTTATATTTATATCTTAAAAAATATAACTATTTGATTTCTTCGCTTATGTTTTCAATTTTAAATGTAATAAATTAAACTAATTATTCTTTTTTGTAATTATTCAAAAATTTTCGTTTGACGAATTGTATGCAAATATATTGAAAAAATAGTTATATTCTCTAGAATACGCATGATTTATTATAAATCTTAGCTACCTGTGGCGCCTCAATCGATTAAGTTATCCCTTCCATTTCAAATGCAGACTATGAATAATAGTTATATTTAACTTAATCATTAAGTATATAAATGTATTATTTTCTACTTGTTTATTGGCTGGTATTAAATTGATATGATTTTCATTATTTCATTTCTTTTTAACGGTACGCCCCTGTACTAATATAATTACTAGCACTTTAATAATCGAAGATACCATAACTCCACAATAATCATATAATACTTATGTTAAATTAATCTTAAAATGGTAACTGTCAATTTTTATGATAAGTAAATGCTTAGAATCTCATATTCTTTAAGTCAAAGAAACTTATAACAACCACATTATTGTGCATATTCATATCACGCATTTGTTCTTTAAAGTGTTAATAATTATAAATATTTATTTCTGATTTATTTATGCTAAGTGCGTACAAGGATATACATACTATACAGCTTTTTATGTTTTATGGAGGAAAACCCTAGCAAATAGATAGGCGTATATAGATAGCTAAGCAATGTTGGTGTAAGAAACAAAATGTTTAAAACATTACTTGATTTTAAATGACTTTATACATAAATAAATTTTAATATATTTATTTGCATCATCATATTAAATTGTTTTATTTAAGGATACCAAAGGAATTTTATTTATAATTTATAAGACAAAACTACACACAATTTATGAGTAGTGACTGATACTAAATTTTCTATTTTACCAAAATGTAAAATTAGACCTAATACAATAACAAAATTCGAAAATAAATATTATTTTTCATCCGTTTTTTGTAAAATGATCTATGTTTTAAAGTCTTATACAAGTCATCCATTATATCGTATTTATATTGAAATCAATGCGATGTTGTATAGTTAATTCTGATGGAAAGACTGCGATTTTGGATTTTAATTCAGCACTTTGTTTAATCAAGATTTTTGAACCTTCATTCATATTTTTTTTCTTTTTAAAGATTTTAAATAAAATAACTTACATTATCTTCTGTTCTGTTTCAGTTGCAAAAGATATTTCAACTAAAGTAATAAACAGCGTAAAATTGGTTGTTATATATTGTCAAACGCTAGAGCTATCTAATAATTATTTACATTTTTAAAATACAGTTAATAAACAGTTTATTAAAAATGGTTTTAAACAAAAGCCCCTTGTTTCTAAATAACAAAACATTTTTTGTAGTTTTATCGTTCTTGAATATGTTACAGTTTAAAATACTAAAAGGATGGTTGTGAATCTAAGAGATTCCTTTGATTTTGCTTACTTAAAAACTCACATTCTAGAACACATTATAAAAAACCATGGTATTAAGAATCGATTTCGATTATTGATTTTCTGCTTAAATAATACCAAATTAGGGTATACATATAAGACATTGACTATTCCTATATAAACACCAAAACTTTTTAAACATAGGCTCTGGTTTAAATAATGGTTTAACATAACGACGATATATTTGATGTTACCCATGCAATCAATCTCAAAAATGAGATAACAAATAATTTACATATAACATAGATTTATGATTCTCTAATATTGGCAATATTTATGAAAATAATATTGATTATTTAATTTTTAATTGAAAACAAAATTTTTTAAAATATCTATTCACAAATAATTCATGTAAGAGTTTATTTAAATGTTTTACTCCAAGTGAAAGATTTCAAGTTTTTGCAATAAATTTATGTTTTTGTATGTTAGAACATATTATGGTTTCTCTGTTTTCTCGTATTTAATCTTGATTGGGTACGCAACCTTTGTGTCGTTATTTTTTCTCATGATTTATCCAAAGGTTACTACGCCTTTAAAGAATAACACTACGTTCTAAATATATAATTGACGAATTTTACATAAATATTTCCAAGGTTTAAAGTATATAAATTTTATATTCATGCGAATAAAATTGTTTGAAAGTACCAATTTGTTCTTTAATGGATTTAATTTGTATTTACTATTTTTCATAAATTTATAAAATAAATTTTAAATGTTATTTTTTTTACATAAAAATTATAACTCATCAATTATAACAATTTCATAAAAATTTTTTATTCCATTTTGGTGCACCCAATAAAAGAGTTTATTAAAATAAACGTATCAAGAAGTTGTGTATTCATTTTCTTTTACAAAGCTGTCTGTTTGCCAATGCGTCTGTCAGGAATCGAAATAAACCGTTAAAGTACGTGGCGTTTGAAGGTGTTTTAAACAAAATTTTAAAGAGAAAATCTTTTTTCCTTAAAAAACAAACTCAAAGACGATAACTTATGCCATTGAGTTTTTGTTCCAAATAAAAATAGTTCAATGTTTTATTACAATAGTTTAATGATTTATTTTTGAATTCTGACATATAATTCAAGAAACCAATAAAAAATTAAAATATATCAATGTCAAATTAATTAGTTTTAGATGTTTATTAAATCAACAATTATAGTAAATATTTTTAATATGCGTTTAATAAAATAATAAAACAAAATTAATTTTTTAAATCATGATCTTTTAAAATAAATAGTTTTATATAATATAATACTAAATCTCTAAAAATATACTTAAGGACGTTCGCAAATATTTAGTTTTCTTATAATCTTTTTGGAATTTTGTATTCATATATGTATAAGTGTCCATCATCCACAAAAAATTTGTGCCATGATTATTGCGATTCTAAATTTGTTCATATATCATGAATCTTGAGGTAAGTATTTCATTACTACAGTAACCTTTTAAAAATTATTTTATTATTAAAGATGTTTGATTGATACAAGTGATGGAATTAGTGTATGGAATGAACTCATTATTTTAATTGACGATTATAATTATATAAAAATAAAAACAAAATTCGTATTCAGATTCATTACAAAATCATAATAAATTTTTGTGTTTTCAACGTTTTTAAATGAAATTATCAAGATTTAAACTCTTATAAAAAACTTTTGTCTCAGCATCTAGACTTGAATTCAACTTCAAACAAAATATATTCGATTTTTTAAAGCTTTAACTTATGGTTGAATCTTTCTAGAATACATTACGAATAGTTACAAATTAAATTTTTTTTTATCCATGTTAATAAAATAAAATCTTATATTATTTTATTGTATGAAATCTAGCCAACGCTGTAAAGGAGTGTTTGTATTTTTTGGAAAATATAATAATAATCCACCAAGTTTTTTTAACGAATTAAAACATACTGCTTGTGACAACAGATCTCAGGTGAAGACAGTTTTGCCGTACTACCTTATGCACTAATTTGCTTTCCAATAAAAACGACATTACTGACTAGGCTTTAATTTTCTCGAAAACTGTTTAGTAAATCTCAATAAATTTATCCTCAATTGGTTGCCTGGAGTACAAGTTATTTATTATAAAAATTTGTAATCCCTGGTACCTTTCGAATAACGAATCTCCATAAAATTACATGTAAAATGATAGTTTTTAAAAATGGTAATAACTTTTTAAAAGTCTGATGAATCGGTCTGTCATTTATGCAGTTGATTTAGAATGGAATGATTAACGTTTTACCAAAATTTCATTCATTTCGTACTATTTTTATGTACTTCCCAAACATCCTTCCTTGAAAAATATTTTGCCGATCAAAAATTAGAACAATTGCGATATTAAAATAATTATAATTCTGTTAATTCCTAATATATTTTAATACAAATTTTATTTAATACAAATATTTCGTAATTAAAATCGTTTTTTGAATTTAGGTACGTCCTTAAATCAAGTAAACATTATACAAGTATTTATCAATAATTATTAACAAAAATGATTTTAATTATATTCATTTTATAAGAACGATGTGTTTTTTTTCACATAAATCTGTTACCTATGCAATTATTTTTGTCCTTAAATATTTATTATTTAATTTGGATTAATTTATTATATCATTAAACGAATTTCTGAAATATTATAAAATATTTCGAAATATTATTAAATGTATCTAGTTTTTATAATAAAGCTATAATTATCATAATAGTATAATCGTCGTATATAAACTAGTAGACCCAGTCACGCATTGCTGTGGCAATTTTCACAAAACGTTTTAAAAACAATTCTCCGATTTTATCCAACTATGTCATGTCGATTGTAAAATAACCGCATCTGCCTAGTTTGCACAGAAAACAATTTGATATTTTTGCCGCTTTATCACAAGGAAACACAACAAACTACACAATCATTTCAAATTGAATCAAAAAAACCGCATCTCTGTATCGTAGAACGTATTTAATTGCCGTTTATTTAATTATTAAATATTTCCTATATAAAATCATTTCCTGTACCAAATAAGCAACATACAATGCCAATGTTAAAAGTTTATGGGACAATTAAGTACGTAGATTGTTAAATTTGCTATGAAAAAACGAAATAATCGGGAAATAAACTGTCCTATCTTTTAAGTTGGAACATATTAAAAAAAAATAAATAAAATTTTATATCGAATAAGATTTGTTGAATACATAGTGGGTTAGCATCGTGATACACGATATATTTAGAAGATTCGTGTAGCGTTTTAGAAATAGATATAATTATGCAATTATATAATATATCAACTATATAACAAAGATGCGTGCATTTTATTAAAATTTATATGAACATTCCTTTGGGCTACAAAATTCATTTTTTGAAACATATGGCCCCCGAAGGACCTACAATGAAACTTTTTTCAGGTCTTTAAGGGGATATATGTATAAAAAAAGAGTGCAAGATGTAATATGTTAAACCTAAGTCTCATTCCTGGTCCGCCCTCATAAATATATATAATGTACATTTTTTTATTTAGACCTTTGTATTTGTTTTGATCCTTTGAAAAATTCATATCACTTGAATGTTTAAGAATTAAATGGTCTATATAATTCTCATTTGCAAAGTACTCCAACTAATGACACACTTCGATAAATCGTATTCAAATTCAAAATGAGACTAGATCTCTTATCTGGTATTTTCAATCAGAAGAAGAGGCTATATGTGTTTGAGAGATTTAAATTATTTTACTGTTATAAGGTCATACGATGCATTTTTTAACATCTCTATTAAAAGTTCGTCATGATATGAGTGAGAGGCATGCCTAAAGGTGTTTTTTTTTTGAATTTATGTTAAAAAATTTTCATCTTACAATTTAAAAAAAACACTAAGATTAATAACTTTTACTATTAAATTTTAATATTGAAAACCTACTTGGTAATGCTTGACTTTATCAAGGTTATCAAGAGATCATCAACTTATTAAGCATATCAATTACTCATTTATTCTCAATTAAATTGCATAAATACTATTAAATATTAATAAATTTAAATCTGAATATTTTTCTATCGCTTAATGATTATAAAAGTTTAATTTTATGCACCACGCACGTTTAAAGAATTGTTTTAAAGTTTTTGGTGGTGGTCACATGGTACGTTAATTGAACGTATTTTGTTTGAATATGTAATTCTTAAAGACAGCTTTAACGTGCTTTTCAATTTTACGCCCATGATAACAGCTCTATTTCATATTTTGAGGGTACTATTAATATGCGCGTCACATGCTCGTGTGACCCCACTCTTACCTTTTTTAGTTGGTTTCATTATTTGCTATGGTTTTAGATAATTATTTGAAAATATTGACTTCCGTATTTTTAGGGAGGACCGTTGATTCATATGGTAAAGTTTATATAAATATATCACAAAATTAAATTTAAAGTTCTACTATTTTTGTAATGTTTTGTAAAAATACATCTAGTTACATCTGATCTAAACGAATCGGTAAAATTAATTAACAAAATTCTTGAATTATGACGAATTTTTATTTTTATTACTTTCTATTTTTTGTCATGATTTTGCATGGACACCTGCCTGTGATTATACATTTATAGTGAATGTATAATCACAGGCAGGAATTTTTGAAAATCAAAAATTCTTGAACATTTGATTTTCAAGACGATTTCAATAACTTCTATTACACGAAAGTAAATGAAAATTTTACTCAAGACTGATTTTTTCATCAATATTTTATTTATACCTACTTGTATTAATTGTCAATTTTTAACCTTTCAAAGTATAATACCAATTTAAAACAATAATAATTGTTAAAAACGGAATAGTTTTACGATATTGTCTAGGTATATATTCAATTTGGTTAGAAAATAACTTCATTAAGTATCGTATTTTTTAATCATCTACGCATGTTTTGCTAAGTTTCGGGATCGATTTACATTTCGATGTATTGAGATTTATGCTTCTTAAAGGATAATGTCTTTCAAACCAATTTTAGAAAAACATTTGTTATTAAAAAAATTATAAATATACTTAAAATAATATAAATAAACGTATGTTCAAAATAAAAAAACCAGTATTTGAATGTGAAACTTAAATATAATTTATGACACAACTATATTAATCATAAATACAATAACTGTATGTATAATTATTACATAAGTATTATATATTAAATAATATAGAAAGAATTTTTAAATAGATGCGCGACAATTTATGTAATAATTAAATATTATGATTGCTAACTAACTATAACCACTTCTTGTTAGTTTTAAGTAAGTTATGTTTGCTTTGACCAAAATAATAAGGAAATATTATTATTATATAATACTTCAAAATAATTTAACACTAATACTCATAGTTTTGTGTTTGTGTTCCGTATCTTTAAGGAATACCGACAGCTGGCTACACTCTAGATACGTCTAATTCAACATTCAATTATCGATTTTGTATTTCCGTTGACTCAGTGTCTTATCACAGCTTAATGTTTTTAGCTAACTTTTAACAACTAGACCGGGGTCGATAATTTTAGAAACCAAAAAAAAATTAAAGTAGGATAAAACTCATTGGAAACGGAAGAGAATATAACAAAAATGAAAGGAAAAATAATCTACAGGCGATCTGAGATCGGGAAGTGGAAGGGGGTGAGTTTTTAAGAATAAAAAATGGTTTATCTCGATTTCGGCAAAACTACAAATACTATGGAAAATATTAAGTGGTAAAGTTGTAGGTATAAACAGATCTACATCTTTTGCATTTAAATTTTTTTCTTATAACCTCAAAATTTTTATGAAAAATTAAAAGTTTTTGGTTTTTTTTTGTCGATCTTTCACAAAAAAAATTGTTTTTTCACGAAATTTTGTGAAAACATTTTTATGTTCCAAATACACTGTTTTTTTAATATTTAAAATGTATATTTTTTTACCTTATTTTGAATAAATATCGAAACAATTTTGAGGTTATGTAAAAAAAGTGTAAATACAAAAGTTGTAGATCTTTTTATTACCTACAACTTTTCCATTTAACTTTTTTTTCATAGAACTTTTAGTTTTGCCGCAAAAAGAGATAAATCGTGTTTTACCTTTAAAAACTCCCTTCCCTTCAATTTCCAGATCTCATATCGCCCGTAAAATATTTTCCGTTCATTTTTGTTATATTCTTTTCCTTTTCCAATGGGTTTCACCCTACTGTATTTTATAAATTTTTTACCATTTTTAAAGGCTTATACTCTGGTCTTAACTATTCAAATTTAACTGTAGTATTATGTGCATACAGACGGTCAATCATATGAAGAGTTAAATATAATACCTGTTTCAATTTTTGCAATAAAGAAAGGCTTCAATATATCGATGTTTTGGAATCTCCTGAGCAACTTTCATTTTGTGCTATCTCTCGGTCTGAATCGCAACCTGTCTGTTAAACTCATTTAGACAAAGACGAAAAGATATAAATACTACCAGGTGGTTATTTATAAATTTTTTTATATTATATAATCTTACATGATTTGCATAACTTTCTGAATTTAATTCTTCTGAATTTAATTATTGTTATCGATTATTTGGAAAATCAATATGTAGTACAAACCTAATTACAATAGGAATTACGGAATAAAAATTATGAAGTAATGTAAGTTAACGTGATCATATATCACAACAAAATTTCATGTTCATTATTGGACATTCTATTTTGACAGCAGTTTTTACGGTCTATCTAAGACAGTCATAAAATTGTTCAAAAATTTGATAGATTTAACTTAAACTTTGAAACAATTAAGGATATTTTATTTTTTTCGGAGGTAGTAGAAATAAAATTTTGACATGCGTGAGGTTTGAATTTTTGGATGGTTTTAAAGTAAAAATCAATAAAGTTTTTGAAAATTTAATTTTTTTTTGTCTTTCAAACTTAAATCAGTTTAAAAATATGGTGGAAGCGCAAGTAAACATATAATATATAATACCTAATGGTAAATAAAATGAGAGCGATTATAATTGAATCTTCCCAGTAGGTTATTCAATCACTTTTTATAGTTTTACATAGTCAATTGAAATGCGAATTCCAATGTATCATAGTTACAACATACAGTTTAACTTCTAAAAAGGAACAGGTTATTCATTCCTGTGTATATATATTTCTTTAATTTTACTACAGTCTTTGTATTGATAGATACATTCGTGCATAAATTCTTTGCGTATACAGCAAATTTTAATGATGCTTTTTGCGTTGGATTTTGTATAGCTCCAAAGTGGTACCATATTAATTTGAAGCAAAAATTTTAATTTTGTATCATTCAACAACTATCATTAATCTTTTTGAAAGTAGGTTGGTGGATTTTGTAATAATCTAGGGACTTAAAATTTTTCAACATACCTTCCTACTTTTTGAATATTCTCTTTTCTAATATTGTAATTCCATTATTTATTTTAAATTTTAAATACGAATATAAAATAAGTAATTATTCCAATACTAAAAAAGAATTAAAAACGACCCAGAAACAATTTGATCACACACAAATCGAGTTTGTAATGATTATTTATACAACAATATCTTGTGAAGCTATTTATAATATCAATTATATATTTTAATATGAAGTGCTTTTTAAAATGTTTTTGTAATTTATTTGTATGATATAAAAAAATTATATTTAAGAAAATAATATTATTTAGTTATTAATGGTGATTTTCTATTTTTACAGGTAGGAGAATAACAAAAATCAAATATTCAAATGGAGGTACTAAGGTGAATCATAAATGTATAAACGGATTCGTTCAATTACAGTATGTCATAGTATGTTTTTTTACATATATTAGTTGTATGAAAAGTATTTAAGTATTAATTTTAATATTTTATATTAGTTTTGTTCAGATGTGTAGATAACCGAATCAATTTGCATTTAAAATATTTGAATAAATTTTTTAAACGCAAATTATTGTAACTTTTATAAATTTTATGATAGTATAATACCGGCTTTATAATTACGTAAAAACAATGTCATTTCAAATGTTTCTTTCCTTGTCAGTTTGTCTTCGACTTTCTACAGGCAGGCAAACTGAATGTTATGTGTTAAAAAATTAAGTGAACATTTTTGATTTAAATAATACCAGCTTATCTATTTGTATTGATTAACGTTAGGAAATGAAATACGTTCCAACCAAAACAACGGAAACAATATACTTAAAACAACTCTAAAGTAATCAATTAATTTTTAATTTATAACAGGCTCAAGACGCTGAAGCTTATTATTTATAGCCAATTTTTGTGTTTTGTAAAATGATTCGATTTGAAACAAATTCAATGTAAAGTTTTGTATAACAAATATTATTATTTTTAAAAAATATTTAAAGCTTGAAAGCAAAAATTTACTTTTCTACTTTATAGATGGTAGTACAGTGTATGAACGGTTACCTTCTCAATTCTACCAAACAACACAAAGTGTGGGTTGTCAATGTGTGGGTCTCTTTAATCCTGAGAGGTAACGCTCGCATTCCCTTCTCGAGGATGAAATTTTTTTTATCAAAAATAAATATGGGAATCAACAGAATTGATTTTAATAATGACTAATTTTAAGCAACTTTTGTTGTATAAAATTTTTACTGAAAGTCAATACATTTCGACTGATTCGAGATATTAGTTACTTATGTAAATTACTTGAATAACAGTATTGTACGAGAATTATCGCTAAAATTTTAAGAAGTAGTTTTTTCATGTTTCTTGTTATTTAACGATATTTTTGTATATAAACTATATTCAGTTTTAATTCTAAACTAAATTTAGGATTTCAACGAAAAAAATGAGCACTGCAGCAAATTTTTCGATTGAAAATTAGGGTATTTTTTTTTTAAATTTTTTTAATAAAACATCGAAAATATTTTGTTTTGAAAAAAATTTGGGCTTGTTTAAAACACAAAAAAGATTATTTTCAGCGAATTTTTACGAAAGTATGCAAATTTTTACGATAGTTTTAAATAAAAATTAAAAAAATCGGTTATTTGCATTTAAATAGTTTTGATGTTAGGTCCATAATGTCCAATAAGAAAGTTTTAAATTTTTTCATTACATGCGACTTTTACATTACCTTTTTTTGATAAGATGCATAGTTTAGCAAATGGCAAAAAACCCTTCCCCTTCCGAGAATTTGGTCAATTTTTCCTTTATTACTTACACTTTTAACTACATTTGCCGACCATTTGTATACTGCTTATAATTTATCTCATATTACAGCATTCAAAACGGTTTGACACTTTACAAGGATACAATTTGATAGACTCATGAGATTCTAAGAGAGATTCGATATATGCATTTTTAATGGTTTATAAGTATAATACTTTTTGAATATCCTTAAATTTATCTAAAATGATAAAAATATGAAAAATTGACGGGTTACTTTGTAGACATGCAAAAATCAGTTGTTTTAATAAATGTGTTGAGAAAATAGATTAAATCAGTAACATTTATGTCGTGCCGCGTTTTATCACCAAGTTTTATCTACCTCCTAACTGAGAATGACCCAGATATAGGTTTTATACGGCGTCTTTGAAATTGTGGTGTGGCTGTTTTATTAGAAATTATCTTGAATAAAATTTTTTAATTTTTCAACAACTTTTAAGGTGAAATTCAAATAGAAAATCACTGTATAATATACATTACTTTTCAAAACGTTTGATCGATTTCTTAGTACTCATCGAAAAAAGACATACTACAATAATTGACTAAGAGGATAATTTTGTAAGACGTTCATGATTAATATCAAGAGGAATAATTCTTGAATCGTGATTATAGCATTAAAATTAATTGATGTTCAGAGTTCTTTGCCTAAGAGAAATATATTTCAAGTCTAAATAACGAATTTAAAATAAAAATAGTTTTCTGTAATAAAAAAAATATGTTATGGTAGAATTATTCGATTCTAGAAAAAAATTAAATAAAGTAATTAATGAAAAATGGAAAAGTGTGGGTCACGGCATATTACCTGTCAATAAAAACATTTTGTAATCATCATTGATACAAGAATTATGAAAGATACCTATAGAAGAGGGGCGTATTATGATAGAATCTCATGTGTAAATTGACATAAAAACAAACAAAAATTATTATAATGATGCTGTGTGTGATAATTTCTATCCTGTTAACCTTCACTTCATAACTTACAAAAAATATCATCTACCACACATACAAAAATTCATCTCTTCTAAAGCGTAATTTGTATATGCCAACAAAAAATATTAATAAACAATGCGTAAATACCAAAGAAATACTTTTATTATGAAATTTATAAATTAAAAAAATATTATGGAGTGAATGATGAATAGTACTGCAATATTGGAATTAATTTTATTTGAATTGATACAGTAATATTTGCAATTTTTAAATATTGCAGTTTTGCCTATATTCAAAATAGCTAAAAACTTTACTGTTTCATAACTGTGGAGTCTTAATATCTTCATCAATTGAACTTGATGGAAGCTTGGTTCTCATTGACTGACAATCATTATTCTTACGTTTTTGTCCATATTGTTAAATTATGTCACTAAGGTTATTTCATTTTTATGGTACCAAATATTTTAGGATTCACAATATTTTGAGCAAACAAGAGTGTTCCACTCTCTGTACGTGGCCAAATAAATCATTAATTTTTGGATTGTATTTAATTCTTCGTTTGATCAGGTTTTTCTGACCATCTTCTCTTGGGCTGTCTAATAAGCTTTTGGTAGATTGCCATCTTAGTTCCTATTTAATAGTTAATTTTTAGAATTTTTTAGAGTTTGCTCTTGTAAGCTTAACTCTTTTTATACATTGTTATAATTATTCGCCTATTGTTTTCGCTTATTTTCTGTTTCTTCAAACACTCTTAAAAGCTTTTAGATTGTATTCTTGAAACTATTTGAATGTAATTAAAACATAAGAATATTTGTATAAATTATGATACCAATTTATTTGAGGTAAACAATTAAATATATTGTTTTTTAGTAAAGAAGATAACTTAAAAAATATTTCATGAAGAAATATCCTTATGTTACAATTTGTAAGAAATATCGTAATCTTACCACATAATCTTACTATATTTAATATTTACTTCTTTTATTTCTTATTAAGATATTCCAATAAAAACACTTGTATATTTTTTTCTAAAGCTTTTGAATTCGGGAACTTTGTACTTAAACAATCTTTTCAAGTTCATAATATTTTTATAAAGAATAATTTTCTTCGAAAAGTAATAAATAAACATTTTGCTCTTATCATATTATTGTCCTTATCTCATACAATAGTCTACAAATGTTATTTTTTTTTTTCGCAAAAAAATATTAGTTTACTAACTGCAAAACGATTTAAGTAATAATAATGCGATTGTAAGTACAAAAACTGAAATATCTTGGAGCAGCTCATTTTTAACTTCCGGTTCATATGATTAACATTCTTGAGAATAAATAAATAGGCACTAAATTCTATTTTAAAAAAGGCATCGTATTCAAAGAACGTGTCGGTATTTTTTTTATGCATTGAGTTCTATGTGATAATATCCATTACTTCTTAACTGGTTATTTTTTTGTTCACTTTATATACATAAAAAATGATGCTTAATGTAAAAAGTGAAATTATTTTAATAGAAAAAAAAAACTTTCAATGAATTTTAAATTCCTTTTGTTGTTTTAACGAGTGATGAGTGTTTTTGTAACGGTTGAAGGTCACGATATACAAGACAAAAAAATTTAAAATAAAATGAAGAGTGTGTATAACCTTTAGAGATACTTATTCTATTTATTCCAAAATCCGATCCATTATGTTAAATTAAAGCTTGCTTGAAAAATCTTTTTACAAACCACTTATTTACATTCACCACTCCTGATATCTGCATTCAAATGTTGCAAGTGAAATTTGACCCAACTTTAGGTTTCCAATTGAGCATACAACATTATGACATAATATAGAACATAATTAGTATGATAGCGTTGCCTAATAATTATTTTTAGCTTCATTGCGCTTTCACCATATTTTGATTATGCATGTTCCTTTTATTTTTTTATACGAATTTAAGAAATAAACTATTTTGAATAGCTCTTTGATCACTAAATACCACAAAAGCTTGTATTAAAAAAATTATTTTTTATCTATAACATATTATTACATAAGTTATTTAAATACAAAAATAAAGTGAATTTTCTAATTTTTGTATCTTATTATTTCAGACAATGTTGAAAATACATTTTATTATTTCTATTATTTCATCTCAAAAAAACTAATATTAAAGAGATATTTATGATTTTAGTGTTTTTACTGTTACTAATTTAATACTCATAATATTATTTATCAAATCGTTTATACATAAAAATCTTACCATACGATTAATTATAATGGTTTCAAATCGTATATTTTTTAAACAATATTCGCTACGCTAATCAATTTCGCTTCTTAGAATTATTTCATTGAAATTAATGTAAGTGATTTAATGTTCTGCGTCACAATCTTTTAAAATGTGTCTATATACAAAATTTTATTGTTGTATTTCATCTCTATAAGGTTCCCTTGGTTATATGAACTGAATGCATTATCAATGCAGGTGCTATCTATGTTTTAGATAATGAATAAAAATAAATTGATTTATTAACTTAAATTTTGTCCCTGGCCTTGTCGGACCTTATTTGGAAAAATGAAGGTCATGCTTAGAAAAGTATTTGCTTAGAAAAGTATATAACATTTTCGTTTTAAAAAGTTGAATAGATCTGAAAAATTTCTAAATATATTATTGTATTTAATTTTAGAAATAGATTAAATTTTTGTAATTTATAATTGAAGTTTGTAAAAATAAAACTAATATACCATATTAGTGGTAGTAACTTTTTGTTGCCAGAATTTTGAAATTACGAACATATTTTTTATTTGTGAAAATTCTTAAAAATATTAAATTGCTCTCTGCGAGGATTTAAACGAATTTAATTCTGTCAGAATTTTATACAAACCCGATAAAGGCGATTCATATGACTTTAAGTTTTTTTTCATAAATAGAACCGATTAAACAAATGGTACTAAAAAGTAAAAAATTATTGTAAATTATATTAATAATTCTACAAATAATTTCTTTGAGACAAATTATGATTCGAAGTCGACGCTAACGAATTTATTGTTTCTTTTGCTAACATGATGATTATGGCCGATTTCGAATGGAAATTTGTCTCAAAGAAATTTTTTATGGAAGTATTTATTGTAATTCAATGCAGAAGGTCTAATTGATAACTTCCTTTTATTAACATCACGGAAACAAAAATATTTATCATAAACTAGTGTCATATCCTTTAACATTTAATAACATTTGAATCTACATTGTTTCTTCTATGCATACGTATGTATATAAAGCTTCATTCAAGCTTCGTATCTCTACATTAATTTATGCATAGCATCATACATTATATTATAAATATGCATGATGATGAACGCTTAAAATATAATAACACTTGTTAAAAATAATGAATGTATCGCAAGTTATTAATGTTAAAAATTGTGACAATTTATGTCAATAAAATTTATGGACATATGAATGCGTATTGATAATTTAAAATAATTAAAAGTATTCTATGAGACACAGCAGACTTAATTCTTTAATTAATTATATAATAACAAAAAATATATATTATATGAAATAACGATGGAAACTTAACTTGTCTGATTTTCATTTTATAAAACATTATAACTACGAGTGCTTTTTCGACTTATTAAGTCATTGTCAAGTAATGAATGAGTTTTTCTTTATTTAGGAAAAGTAGGTAAGATTATTGGCAATATAGAACATAAAGTGTGGGTGGAGTGGATAAATATTTGTTCGATATTTCTAATTTCTAATTAGACGAACTAAAATGTTTCCATTGTTATTTTATAAAAATGGATTTTCACAAAATAAATAATACAGCTATTAATTTTTTAATATATAATACATTATATTCTTATATCAAAAATCATAACCAGAAAAATAAATCTAAACTTCAAGAACGACTTGTCACCTCTAATAATATATTTTTTAATTCAAACAACTTTTTCGGTAACGTAGCATGTGCATGTCATTCTATAAAAATTATTTTATGGAATTTTGGATTATAATCTTTTCTTGTTTCGTACTTTTAATAGTACATTAACATTTTTTATCTAGAACATTTAAACTAAAAAATTATACCATAAAAATAGTGTATTTTGTGTCGCCTTTTATGTGTAAGTCATTCAATTTTATTAATTTTTTGACTTACACGAAATAAGCTGCAGTATCAGCTGTAGCTGGGAGGATAAATACTCAAAAACTAGTAATTTTTTAGGATATGCTCTAGCAAAATTTCAGCTATCTGTTTTTTTTTTTCGTTTTTCAATAATTATGATGACACTGACTGACAAACAAAAAACTTAACTCCACCGATATTTAAAATAATTGTTGTTGATGATATTCAGCAATATCACTTTGTTTGTAGATTTCTTTTAAGTTAAAAAAATACATTTGTATCTTTCGTAATGATTTCATAATATCACTTAATAATATCATTTATCCAATCTCCATCTATTTCGATAAATAGAATAAAATTCATTCGATCATGTGAATTTGAGAAAGTATGTTGTGTTTGGTAACTTGGGAGACAGGCAGCACAAGGGTAATCTTAAAAAGATTCCAGTTTTTCATGGGCTGATTAAACTAAAAAAATTACGCATTATAAACATAATTAATGTAAATTTTATTTGATAAAATTTAAAAGAGACAGTCTAACAATAAAAGAACAAGAAATATTAAATTATAATTTTTTAACATGATAAATGGATGTTTAACAAATTGCTTACAATTATTTAATATACAATAGAATCAGATTATTATCTATTAAAATAATATTAAATTATGTTATGTTTTTAGTTTTACAAAGATAAAATAAGACATTTATTGTGTTGATTATCATACAATTGACAATCTTAACTACTGTGATGCATAATTTACATATTTCGTCTAGTATATAAATGTATACAGTACTTGTAATACATATATTGTCATTTATTTTATGTCACATAAATATTAAATGATTTGTTTACAAAATTTAAATCATAAAACAGAATCTGGAGATACTTGAGTATGCTAAAATCGATCACTGAATTCTCTCAATGGAATTAAGAATAGCTCAAATACTAATTTTAGATTCAATTTGAGTGTTTTATGTACGGACAAAAATGAATATATTTTTCAAATTTTTTTCGAAAATTGAAAAAAGCTAAAACGCTATTTTTAAATCGTGTTTTAATTTTTTTAACTATATAATTTTTTTACGAGTATCTTGAAAAAATTAAAATATCCAATAGAAACGGATCAAACCATATTTAAAGATGTTTTTTAACTTTTTCGATTCTAAATTGCTTATAGCTCGAGAACGTGGCCTTTTTTAAAAAAAAACTATGGCTCTAAACCATCTATGATTCCAAACCCTATAGTACTTCGATTAAGAGGATTGAGCCGTAAATTCGGATTCTTAATATTAAAACTATTCTGAATACATTGGCATAATTGCATTCGTGGTCTATAAGCAAATTTAAAAATGCAAAATTATGTTGATATTTTTAATATACCAGTAAATTGATTAAAAAATGGATTAAATCTTGATTATAAAATCGAATATTTTCAATAGGTTTAGGGGAGATTTTGATTGATTAATATTTTACTGGCTATAATATTTTTAATATTTTACGTTTAAGTTACTGAAAAACTACGTAACGTAAACGTAATTGAAATATAACGCATTAGTAAAAATAATTTTTTTTTTGTTTGGCGTAATTTTTTTCTTTTAATGAATGCTAAAAATTATTAGATTTTATTATGAATATAGACCAGGGTCGATATCTTTTCATAAAAAAAAAAAAAAATCAGTAGGATGAAACCCATTGGAAACGGAAGAAATATGACAAAAATGAATAATAATTTACGGATGATCTGTCAGGAAGTAGAAGGAGTGAGTTTTTAAAGGTAAAACAATATTTATTTCGATTTCCGCTAAACTACGAGTCCTAGGGAGAAAAATTAAATGGCAAAGTTGTAGGTAATAAAAAGATCTACAATTTTAAACAGGCCCCTTCCACTTCCCGACCTCAGATCGCCAGTAAATTATTTTTCCTTTCAGTTTTCTTATATTCTTTTTTTCCGTTTCCATTGGGGTTCATTCTACTATAATTTTTTTTCTTCACTTTTTATCATTTTTAAAGGTTCTTTTCATGGTCTAATACGTATGAAAATCGTTTAGATATGTTAGGTTAAAATATCATGAATACAATCGTATGGAACAGGCGAAATAAGAAAGATAAATTGTTGTCAAAATTTTGCAGACATAGAATCGTGTAGACAGTATATACAATTATTCTCATATCATTTATCTATAACACTGATAAAAAGTAAAAAATAAAAGGAAGTAAGTTAAGACTGTCGCATGTTAGTAATTTAAAAAACGTGTAAATGATTTGTTTTGTATACAATAAATAATACATAATAATAATAAAATTCTTTATTCTGACATTACTATATAAAATGTAAACAATAATACTTGTGATATTTATTTTCATACATTGTTTTATAGTATTTTATTCCCTTTTAAAGTTGTTTTTTCTTTTTTATACATAGAAGTCCCTATGTTTAAGAAATTTTGATTGTACATCCATGTTTTAGTTGTCGGTTATGCCAAAGATTACAAACATCGAAGCTCATAATTTGTGGATTAAAAAAAATTTAATACTTATCGTGGCCAACAGTTAGCTGTAGCTGTTCAATTTTGATATTTAATATGATTATCAGCAGTGATCAAGAGATGACAATAGCTGTCGAATTTTCAGCAAATAAAGGGCATCTGTAAAATTTGATAAATAATAAAATAATGATTTAGAATTACACGATTTATAATTAATTTTTAAACTCTATAAGTGTGAGGGAATTCCATCGATGAAAGAAAAAACATAAATAAATTATATATATATATATATATATATATATATATATATATATATATATATATATATATATATATATATATATATATATATATATATATATATATATATATATATTTATATATATATATATATGTATATATATATAATTATATATAATTTCATATGCCCATTTTTTGTCGAAATTCAACATCTCTGACCTTCTCTTGGTCACTACTGGTAATCACATTAAATAGCGATATTGAACACCTATACCCAACTGGTGGTCATGGTATAAGTACTTAAGTTTCTTAAAAATATAATAAATTATTATATTTTTACAAATATTTTTTACTGAAGAGCCTTTAATGAATTTTTTTCATATTTTTCGCCATTTTTAAGGAAATTGGTGTTATCGATCGTTGAATGTTTTTTTTCCATACTTGTGGTGCCTGAATAATGCAGCATTCGAGCTGGGGTTGAAAACATATATGTAATGTTAAATGAAACACAAGACTTGATGGGTCTACATTTTGAAATAAATATGTATAAATTAATATTTTTGATTTTTCTCAACGTTTTGTTTCTCAAAATGAGAACAACAACAAATAATTATATTTCAAAAACATTAAAATCGGCCAATCATTAATAGACAAGACAAAGTTATTAGAAAAAAAAATTTATTAAGATGTAAAATATATAATAGATCTTATTTATAAAACGTTATAAACAAAATTTAAGTAATAAAAATCTTTTTTCCTGACCATGATGCTACTTATCTTTTGATAATTTCTTTTGTTATTTTTTAAAATAATAAATGTGTATTTCCATAAGTATATTAGATATTAGATATTTATTCTTTATTTTTTTTTTAATTATTTATGAAAATAATAAGTATAATTAGCATTTTCCGTTGACCTTTTGGTTAGGATGTTGTGTTTATTGGTTTATAAAGTCATTCTTGTGTGTAAAAAGAGGAATATTATATTCGCAACCATTAATATTATTAGTTATTACATAATAACATTCTATTTAGCACAAGGATTCATTGAATTTATTTATTTTTAAAATAAGAGAAATTGTCAATCAATGTTTTTAGCTAAATCGTAGTAATTATTAATACATACAAAACGCGATTTTATTTTAAATAGTAAATATACCTCGGGAGCAAAACTAATTTAAACGGTTGGGATGGTATTGTAACATATAGTACAATAATCAACATCAGATGCAATATGCACAGAGGCGTACCATCCAGCTCTTCGTATTAATTCTTCCAGAAGTAATCGTATCAAGTTTTTAATGTTCGTAAAAAATATAATAACTTAAACATTAGCAAAAATTTATTTAAAAAACAGGGCGACGACCTAAATATTTCATACTTATTAAAATTAAATATATACGGTACCGATTTTAAAATTTTTCAATTCAATATTTTATTTAAATAATGAAAACTAAATTTGGAAAATATCTTAGCATACTATACAATTTGTGCAGCGTTTTAATAAATAAAATATTTAGGTACTTATTTTAAATTTAGCGTTTTGCAGAAGTGCTTATAAAAGCTGTTGAATATTTATAATGCACGAAAATAAGTGTAATATATTGATAAATTATTTTAAAATAACTTTAGAAAGAAACTTACTATGTATGAACTGAAAGGAAATTTTTCATTTTAATTCGATGTAAATAACTGTTTAAAATTAAACTTCTAACATTTTCAAAAAATTGGTATATTTAAATAATGAATTCTATCGTTTGTACAATTCACCAATTACTATGGTTTCATAAGTTTAAACATTTTAGTTCAATTGCAATAAAAATTTAATACTAATGAATCCTATTTATATTATTATAAATGTTGGTATAAGTTTAGCCAACAGATGATGTCAGGGTCGTCGTATTGCTTAATTTCTAATTATTATTATATTATTATTATTTATTTGTTATATTTGATGTGTGATTATTGTGAATATAGTGGTTTTAATCCATGTACTCATGCATATGTGCATGTGTAATATCAGTGATTATTAAACAGTGGTTTTTTATTCAGATTTGAAAATTATTGAAATGATTGGCCAAGATACATACACAAGATATATATATATCCTATTCCAAACATTTATAGTCTCGTACAAGTCTTTTAGAACATTCCACTTATTTATAAATAGTGTTTTCACAGATATTTTTCAAATCTCAATTAATCTTTTTACGTGTTTAAATAAAAATTCTAAATTTTGAGATTTTCGGGTATAAAATAACCAATTTTTCAAAAAAATAACTGTCGAAATAACCGGATATCTTAACCGGATACATATTTATTTTAGGGAAGTTGCACAAATTTTTTTATCACTTCCATGAAATATTTTTACTCCACGAACAAGAATTTGGAGTTATTTTGCTTAAGTAGGGAAGCTGTTTAAATGTTTGATAGTATACGATATTTTTGGGAATTTTATGAATATTTTTTAAAATAAAACTTTACTCTCTTCCTTCGATCTACATTTTTTTTAAATCAAGGCTTTACCGAAGCGTTCTAAAATCAATATTTCCTCGTTAAGTAGAACAGAAGTGTTTATCATGAACAAAAATATAGAAATTAAATAATACTATAATTTTTTACAATGAAAGGAAGTATACATTGAATATTATTATGTCTCAGTTGTCACCTCTCGTTGATTTGATATTCCAATCAACTTGGGTATTAAAAACAATAATTAAAAAAGTTCGATTTCGACTAGAAAAAATCATGATTCATTGTTAAGAACCACTGTAAAATTAATAAATGTATATTGATCATAATTATAAATATTAAAAAGTAATAATATTGCGATGATCATTATTTTATATTTCACAATATTGGATTATATATTTATAAAACATATTAAGTAAATAAATAGTTTTATGCAATCACAGCCATGTTAACAGGAAGGACAACCAAATATCTACATTTAGTTCATATACATAAAAATATAATGAAATTTTCCATTAAAAAAATAACAATTGCATTATATTACAACACTCACATAAATGTACTAATGATCATATTGGTGGAGGTTCTTAAAACAACGTACCTAAACCCACATAAAACAAATCCACTTGTATTTCTCTTTATAAGCTCAACAGCGAATAAATCGTAACTAGGGCCTACAAATGATGAGTGTGGTCAGTATGTGCTGAAAAATTTTCTTTCCAAATATTTTATAATAAGCCTGAATCTTAGAATTTGGTTCCACATAAGGCAAAATAAAGATGTACGCTTTTTTAAACTAAGAACTCGTAGGTGATGAATCATAGTATGCTAAGTACAGAAACCCTGCACGCAGTCAGCTCATATGCATTTGAAAAGCATGATAATTGAGTTGGGTCAAAACATTTAGAGTTAAAAAAAGTTTAAATAAAAGTTGTAAACCATAAAATTTTACATAAAAATGGTTTTCTTACTTTTTTGCCTATTATTAATAATAATTTTTATTACAATTTGTTAAACTTGATATGTTCATGTCATAGTCGAATAGATAACTTTGAGGTGTGAAAATATTAATTAAATATTAAATAAACAAATTTTCTAGTAGAAATATAATATCAATGAAATATACAATAACCACATATGTGCAAAGATCAGGGAAATGAAATTTTATTTTCAGATAACTAGTACCTATTATCTGTTTTTTTTTTTTAATTTTTATAATTACAGTGGGCCCCCCGTTATTCCGGCTCCTGTCTAATCCGATAAACCTTGTAATCCGACATCTATTGTGTTGGTTAATTTACTAAATTTAACATACACAATGACGTATGAATTGTACTTCAGAGTATAACATATGTATAGAATCTTATCATCGGATTTGTTATTTGTCGGATTACAAGGTACTCTTTCGTAAACAATTGCGGATTGTAGGGGTTGTTTTAGGTAGTACTCTATAATTGGACCAATTCGATAGTAGACACTGCCCTTCAAAGCCTTAGTCAGATTATCGGGATCCACTATATAGCTAAAAATAATTATAAAATAGTTTAAAAAAACTAAAAAAACACGCTCTATCTTTATTACTCTCATGCAAAGTATCCGTTCATATGCGTTCTGCAGCCAACTTCAGATAGTTACCTACAGACAAACAAACATACGAGTGAAGCTAATAAAAGCGTGTTAAATACATGTATTCATGTATTGTAATACTATTTATTAACTATTATTGTTTGATTATATAATATTTATATACTTAGCTGTATTTGAAATGAACTCTGATGTTATAATTGTATTTGATTTATTATAAATAAAATTAAATAACAGGAAATAATTGTATTATTTGTAATTTTAAATGATATGAGAATCGTGTTTTTATACTAACTGACATAATAAAAAAAACTTAATAAAAATTCATAAATTTTACTAAATCGTATGTTATGTATGATAAGAGTTTATTGAATATTTAATTCAATTTTTGAGAACCAATATTTGTGATAAATATTTTTGTTCACTTTTCTTTTTATAATAACTGCATTAGTAAATTATTTTTGGCGATACGACGGATTATATATTTTAATTCTGAATATACGAAGTAGAATTTTTTTATATGCTTGTTTAAGTTTACAACGTTTCGATTTGGGAGTTTTTCGTTATTTCCCAATTAGACAGTAGGTAGAACTCAACACACAGATTGCAAAGAGTACAGTCTTTTCAAACTACCTTCGAATTTTAACAAATTCAATTGTTACGATCTTTAAATTATGTCTGCTGTAAACATTAACAATCAATTATAGCCATCTATATGGTAGGACTAATTTTCATAAATGACGATTCGAAAATGATAGGTTAAAAGTATTAGTCCCTTTAAATATGTGTAAAATATATGCGTTCTAATTATTTTTAATTAACCTATCGGAAAGTATTAAAACTCATATATCCTCAAAAAACTCAAATCCTTTCAAAACATTTTATCACATTTTCTCTTCATTAATCAGGTAATTCGATAATAAAGGTAGAATTACATGATTATTGAAGAGGAAATAAATAGAATAAAATGTATCATTCCAAAAAATTACATAACAAATTTTGTTCGATACGTAACAAAACGGAATGTCCACTGGCTGGAAACCTGAAAGTTGCTATATTTTACACTTTTCAGCTTGCCGAACTTGATTTTATTGCGTATCAGCTAACATGGTTTTTGAATTTAAATGAAGTTTCTATTTCAATGATAGAAAAATGATTATCCGTCAATTTGAAGCTAGTGTGCGTAATCGTGGACCTTACGTTTTAGTGACCGTACTGGTATTATTAAAACAAACTTAATATAATAACGTCATAACATAACAAATTATTTATAATATGTTTACATTTTTACCATATAATGAGTTTATTGTTTTGTATATTTATCTTTTCGCTCGTTATTTAAAAGGCCTTTACAAAGCGAGGCGATGCATTTTACTTATCTTGACATTTACAAATATTTAAATAGTTGTAAAACTTTTGACAAGACCAGTTGACTTGGTGCTTGTTTCATCTGACTGAAATAGAGTTGAAAGTAGGAGGTTCTCTAAAATAATAAATCTAGTTTTTTTTAATTCAAAAGGTCAGTATAATTATTTATTCTCTTATGTGTAAATTCGATAAGTATCAAAATTAATTAGTAAATGCAATTAAAATATAAATATTAAAGATATAATAATACAAATAATACGTAATGTAATTATGCTTTTAAAATTAAATGTAAGAACTTGTGTAACCTTCTATAACATCACCTTATCAAAAATCATGATCACTGATAAATTCTGATTTGATATGTAATGTAATACCCACAATATCATAATATTTCAACTGTAAGTAATTGTCGAAGGTTCTCCCATGATCATTTCTGGTCATAGATATTTTTTTGTTCAACAAGTTCACTTGCATACTTATTTAAATTGTAATTTTTGTTTCAATTTCATTAGGATATTGATCATTTTATCAAAGGTAATAGCATTCATTCATTAGTGTTCAGTTTCAAATATTCATTTTATGATTAAATATTTCATTTATATACTAAAATAATGTTTTATTGCAGTTCGTAACTTCAAGATTTTGTTTTGAAGATACATTTTTAAATATTTGAAATTTTATCAGCATCAGTGTTTAGTATACAAGAGGGTTAAGAATTTAATTTAGGAAAAATACTTGCATTATTTTTTTTTCTAAAAAAATATATAACATTTTTCCAAAATTTAATTCTAAATCTACTTTTAAAATAACAACGATAGGATTTTAAATATATAGCATTGCATTTATTTTATTAGTGATTTCAACAGCCGATAAAGAGAGATACTTTTTAAGTCAAAACACGTTTACACTTAAGTTTCTTCAGCCATAAAGAGTGAATAATTTAGTAGTTTACGATATCTTTAGAAGCAAATTGAATATTCTTCAGCTTGCAATGTATTATATTAGAAATAACGAATTTTTATTCTGAACAGATATGTTATAATATTATGACTGACAAAAAACATTAAATTTAATAGAATTTATTTAAACATATATAGTGGAGCGCCGTAAGACATAAAAATGGTAAAATCTCGGAACCCAGGGCCAGTCAATGAATCTGTATAACAAGTGTTTGACTGCATTATTAAAACCGCAAATAAAAAAGTTAAAAAAAAAAAATTGGCCGATCTCGATTACAACAATTTTTATAAACAATTTACTGAAAAATGAAAGGCGCAAGGGGGAAAAAATGTTTACAGTAAAGATATTAATTTTATATGTAATAAATTATGTTTGCAGAGTAAATTCAATGTTAATTTATTAGATTTTCGTAAAAAAATTATTTACAAAAGAAAATTTAACCTTAACTATATACATTATTGTTCATTATTGTCGTCGTCGTCGTCGATTTCGTTGATGTAGATTGTAGGTAAAGGATTAGTACAGCTATCACCATTGCATTCTGAGCAAGCTGCAGTGCAGTTTAATCCACTTTTCCTGCACCCACAAGATGCTCCACATCCTGTTTTGCATGCGCAAAAAATAATTTTTAGTAAAGATTCTGGAGCTGGTCGCTGCGTCATTGTTAGCGGTATCAATATTCCGCGTTCATCTTTCCAACCCCATTCTTCTGGTGATATTTCTTTTCCGAACCATGTTTGAACTTGTAAATATACTCTTTTGAAGTGTTCAAAAGCGGCATCTGCAGTAGGTGGTAAAGACGGCAGTTTAACGCAGGTATTTTTGGCAGTTGCTTTCAAAAAAGAGTTATATCTCAATGCATTAAGATCTTTTATTTTTTGGGGGGCATTATATAAAGCAAGAGTGCATGTAACACCAGCTTTAAAAATTTCATTGATGTCTTTGCATTCATTTTTAAAAACTGTCGCAGCATTTTGCAAGTCCGTTCGTTTTTCGAAATTTTTTGCAAACACGTTTTTGCCACGTTTAAAAAAAGCTGACGTCGTAATAACGATGTAATAACATCCCTCCATCAATGACGTAGGAAAATTTTCGTACATCGTTCACATCCACTGACACTTCTGGGAATATGTCATAAAATGTAGATTTTGTTGTTTTTCGTATTTCACCATCTTCAAAGAGAGCAAGAGGATAAGGAGCTAATTCATAAGTCAAGTAGTTTTTTAGTTCTTCATCAGATTTTTTTAATACGCATATACGCTGAAATAATAATAGCGGATCAATTGGAATAATATCATCATTCACTTTGATTTTGCTAGTGGATGCCAACAAAGGAATGATCTTGTCTTTTCTTGATAACTTAACTTCTTTGAAATTTATTCCATTAATTTTCTTCATTATTTTTAGACCTTGCTCAAAAGCTGCGTAGCAATTCACGTTTTCTTGCCCAGTTATTCCAGTTGCAATAGACATAATGACACCAACATCAGGGAATGGAGGATGTTGAATAAAATATTCTTCCAATTTTTTCACGTCAATGTCGTCCCTTTTGATTCGTGCATCGGTTGAATCAGCGTGTTGATAACTTTTTTTAAAAGATATATTACAAAATTCCTCTATACCTTCTATTATATCTTTTGAAAAAATAACACCTTTTATCCATTTATAGACAATACTTTTCGTTACACCACGTTTAAAAGGTCCGCCTTCAACACTCATAGATTTCATTAATGTTTGTTCTATGGTTTGATCCGTGGAAATTCCAGAAAAAAATACATCGGAACGTCTAGCAGTAAAATAACCCTCTGTGAATTTTTGAAACTCTTCTGGGTCCATTTGGATAGATAATTCCTGCATGTCTTGCAAGTACAGTTGCGCGGACTTTGCATACGGAAAATGTCCTGATGCATGGAAGTATGGGATCATCCTCTCAATAGTTTGTAAATGCAGATTCCAATCACCCATACGCTCAGCTGCAATAACAACACCCAACAGCTGCTGTTGCCCCCTCTATTCCCCTCCCCACCCTTCATCGTTATACCTGCAGTCCCTTGAGACCCAACATGAAGTTTGTAATAGTTCTTCTTTTTAAAATCTAATTTTACACTAATATAACTTAAGGAAAACTCCAAAAAAATAATAATTATTTATAATAATTATTAAAAAATTAAGATCGGACAAAATATTTTTTTTAACATTTTTCTATATGCTATTAAAAACACATTGCCATAGTTTATAAAAAGATTTATTTACTGGCCCTGGATTCCGAGGTATAAACCTTACGGCGCTCCACTAATATTGCATAATTTATATCTATTTCTATAAATAGCTTATCAACAGAAATGCAATGGATTTTAATTATTTATGTATTTATTTATTATTTTTAAATCAGGTTATTTTAGCAGAAATTCCAGTAAATCCATTAATATTTAGAAAAATGCTTTTTGATGCCTTTTTTTAGTTTTACATGATACGTGTTTTTTCACTTGATGTGCCATAGAATTTATTTAAGCATATATTACAGAATTATTATATCTATTTCAATAAATAGCTTATCAACAGAAATACAATGGGTTTTATATTTAGAAAAATGCTATGTGATGTCTTTTACGTTTCACATGATACGTGTTTTTTCACTTATAAATGGTGTTCCTTTGCTTCAAAATTCAAAATATTGAATATAGCAATGTCACGGAAATATGACATTGAAAAACTAATAAGCAGTGATTTAGATAAAATGTAATATTATTATCTTATAAATTAATGTAAATTATTATACAAGACTTATATATGAAATATATCCGAGTGTTATCTAAAGTTTGTAACGATTCCAAATATTGAAGGCACTTACAAAATTTTGGTTTGAGCGTTCATAGAATCACCTAATTAGTACGTTAGTACAATTGTCTATTCGTCCGTCATCAAAAAGACTCAAAAATTAAAAGAGTTGGCGATTTTGGTGTCTTCTTATAAACCTGAAAAGTGAGTTTAAGTTAGTGAATAAAATCGATAATTTGGGTCCAATGGATCGATGACTCAGTTTTTAAACCGCAAAGGATAGTTTTGAACCAAAAACAGTTTTAAAGACTGACAATTATATTTTGTTTCAAATAGTTTTTCGTAAACTGTTTAGATTAGTCCTATTTTCGGCTCAAATTTAGTCAATAAAAATATTTCTAAATATGTTATTATTACGTATATTTATAACTGTATGAACTAAGTATTGAGTATAGTGTATTATTCGTAATGATTAAAAATGAAACATTGATACTGAAACATATTTCGAGTTTCTAAGCATTTGACACTGTTAGCTATTATCCTCACTTTTCCTTCGTACAATTAATGACTCGAAGATAGCAAGATTTTTTAAGAAACATCTATGGAACATGTCAAAATATCTATTTTAGTCACATAATCACATAATGAATAAGCGCAATTTTAACATTAGCGGCAAAAATTTTATGTTTTATTCAGTACAAATTTAAAGAAGTTATTGTCACTGTTAATAAAGAGTTTAATTTAATTTTAAACCATTTTTATTATTTTCAATTTACGTTACGACAGTTTTTTTCTTTTTATATTTTCTACATAAAACTGCAAATGACATTCTGATCATCTGAATCTTTGTTAAGTACAACATCCACTTGACCTTACATTTCATATATCTTAAAAAAATATCATAGTAAATCAAATTTTTGAAAGAATTTGTAAAGGTAATTGTGTGCCCGAGATATTATTGCAAGTTAGGACCTTCAAACTTTCCGGCTCTAATTTAAAATGCAGATATACATATTTCAATTTAGTTACAAATTATATATAATTGTTTTGTTTATTAAACAAAATACTGTTTACTTCCTTTACATGCAATTTTTAATTTTCATGTAAACTTCTTGGTTGTGTATTAATTTACCTATATGAATAAGAACAATTTATTTAAGGTCAAAAACATATTTTGTTTATTTTTATTTTATCCAATCAGCTGATTTTTGTATAAATTATTATGTGAACAATTGATGGTAACGACGCATCATTTTTATTTAGAATTTTACATCACATTGAATAAGACAATTTACATAAATGTGCTAGGTTATTCGTTTCTGGGCTATGAAACTTGTGTGCCCGAAAATTGGAACAAATGCAAGGTTCTACAGTATCTTAGAGATTTCTTCAATATAGATGTCTCATTTTTAGTTCTAATACGACTTCTTTTTATTACGATCAGTAAATTAGATTTCTAATGTTTTCACTTGATACTGGCCTTCTTAAATTTTTAATTGTAAAGGATAATCTACTTCCAGTTCTACATGTTTGTTGAAGATTGCAAACCTGTGAAACCGGAATTGGTGCATTTATAAGGGTAATTGCGAATACTTATGTTTGTTTCAAACATTAAATGTTAGCTTAAACGCCAAACTGATAATTTTACAAAAATTGACGATATTGAATCTTTTTTGGATTTTTTTAAATTATGGAAACTCTTAAAAATTAAGATCTGCCTAGTTATAGTAGAGATAATTTCCAAAACTTGCGAAAATCTCATAAAAAATAGCTTTTGGGAAAACTGTTAGTCTACCGTTTTCTTTTTTTGGGTTTTTCACATTTGTTGTATTAAAGGAACCTGTGATTTCTGTTGGATTAAGCTATAACAAATTTAATAATATCATTGAAACAAATAAATTTTCTACTTAAAGCAATCATTATCACTGTTGTATGAAATTAATTGGGTATTCCAAAGTCGAAACGTAAAACTATATCTTTTTTTACGTAAATCTATCAATTAATAACTTGTGGGTGAAATAAAAATTTTTATTGGATTTTGTAGAAGAAAAGATAGTAACAGTAACCATACTTATACCCCGAAATTTTCAAATGTTTCTATCTAATCTATTTTATATCATAAACGGCGCAGTGACAACGTTCTGATTTTTTCATCACTGAGAGTACGGACCAGTGATTGAAGTGTATAATAGAACATATCCTAGGTGTCATCACTATAAAAACAAAAACGAACGAAGAACGGTAGCCCAGATACTATTTATTAGTGCTTTTGATCTGGGACTAAGTACTTAAAGGACACTACAAAAATGTCTCATTTTAATATCAATGCGAATATTATTAATTTCAATTACAGTTGTCAATTGTAGAAATTTGATTTTATTATCGTATTAAGTTACATCATTATCGTAAGTTAAAAAAACTTCTCAATTAAATTACTGAAAATATATTAATAGTTACTTTTAAAGTCGTATTTTAATTACAAATTTAACGAAAACAATGGAATATTTTTGAAGTAAAAAAAAAAATAGTATAATGGAAATTTCCTGAAGAAGAACTATAAAAGATATTTTGTGTGAATTTTTTTTTCAATAAAATGCGGATATTTATTTAAAGAACCAGTAATATATTTAAATTTTTGTATTTACAGATGTTTTGGACAAGGTTAAAACATTAAATCATTAAAAAAAATCTATTGATATTTAAATGAGGAAATTTTGATAAATCATAATCTGTGTGTATATTAAAACTAATATTTGAATGCATACATTTTTATATGCAACGAATAAACTTATAAACTACTGAACCGATTTGAAAAATTCTTTCACGGTAGGGAAGCCGTACTATCCCCGAGTGACATAAGCTACTTTATTCTTGTATTCTCACGGGAACGAGAACTGCGCGGGTGAAACCGCTAGTTTCTATACAAATTATGGTCTTATATACTTGTTAACACTTTTAATATTAAAGGATTCACATTTTCTTACTGTTAATATATTTGATTCTCTAAATTTTTAATATCTTAATTTTTTACGCGATTCACTTAAAGGGGATTATTTAGTAGGTCAGATTATATAAATGTATATTGCCACGGGGAAACCGTTTTTTATTTTGTTTGATGAAAGTCCTGTAACTTTTTACGATAAAATTAATATTTTACGGGCTATAATGAGCGATTTAAAATCGATGAAAACCAAACACGAAATTGTTAAATACGGATTACCCAGTTCCTACTGTAAAAATTCAAATTTCCTTTTTCTGGTAGTATTTTATATTTTTATGCAGTGTATATGTCGCAGTATTCCTGATAGAACTTTTGGGTGACTGCTTTTCGAACTTAAATCGCGTATAGTTCTAAAATAATTTCATTTTGTTATTTATAAGATCAATTTCAATAGTGCCTATTCAATCTATTATTCCAGTGGCTATACAAACACTATAATCGAAGATACGAATTATAGGTGTTCTTTATTCGTCTACTTTCTGAATACAAAATATTTTTCATTTAACATAGTAGGTAAGTTATGTAAAGTGTTTCCAATGAGTTCACGAAAAAAATATACCACTAAAATAAAATAAGTTTTTTTTTTTATTATAACGCTCAATTTTCAACCAAAAAGCCATAGTTTTCAAAGCTTTCAAATTTAAAAATTAGAGAGAATGAAGCCTTGCGACTGAGATGTTATATATTCAGTATTCAATGCGATACAAGATGGCTCAGCTCGCTTCATACTTTCGATTGATAATTATTATATTAAACATAAGATATATACAGAGACAGACCATCGAACATGGTTTTTAGACAACCTATTTTTGATATTTAGATTATAATTATTTAATTTAAAAAAAAAGTTGCATCCAGCAAGCAGATGGATGAATTGATGTCTCTAATATCGTAATCTCTATATACTAAAATATTTTAATAGCAATATGGAGATTGTGAGTATTAATGAAAATAATTTATTGCATTTAAGTTACATAAAACTGTAATTACTTTAATGGGTTCTAAAACTCTAGATGTTTATATTATAATTATTATAATATAAAACATAATTTTAAATAAACAACGGTTTAATTTATTAAAATTAACAACACTAACATTTTTTAAATCAAAGTTTGGATGTAATTGTAGGTTCTAGGTTTTCATACATAATTGTACCGACATAAGGTATGCCATTTAAGTAACTGTTTGAGTTACATATAGGATATATACATTTTACAAAAATTTATGTACAAAGTGCTCTAAAATCAAGTTTAATGAAATCATTTAAGGTGATAGAATTTGGCAAGCATGGTCAAGTTTATCGGCATGAAAATATTATAATAACTTCCATTTTGGAACATCATATGAAATTTTCATTTTGTGTCTGACCGTATCTGACGGTCTGTGTGTTTAAATTCCAAAAATACTAAATTGATATTTATAAAGTTTGCTAAACATTATTAACGTGTTTACATTTTAAAAATATCTCAAGTACCAATTGTCCATTCAGAACAGGGACGGATCTACACTTTCTAACGCTCAGGGCAAAAGTGGCGTCAAGTGTCCCTGGCTCGCCTACAAAAAAAACTATCATATAAGTAATGCGTCCGTCCTTTGGTGCCCGGGTCTGGCGGCCTCCGTTGCCCCGTCATCCAAGATTCGTCGCTAATATAGAGATACGACGCACTCAAGTGATCTTTACAGTTTCAATTAAATGTCGTTCATGAATATTCATATGATTTTGATGAAATTTTGTTCTAAATTAGGATTATAAAATACCAATTTCCGAAAAAATGAATTTAGACGACAGCTGGAGAAAAATGTATGTAGAAAGTACATATTTTCACCTTATATTCGAATTTCAATTCAGTCGATCGAGGTTTGAATAAATTTATTCAAACATCGAGAGGAAGTTCTGTGTTGATTATTAGCAATGCATTTTTCCTGCTTTTAAATCTTTCAAGGAATTTGACAATTTGATATAATTTTAATGAAAGTGACTTCTTATAACTTTTTGTTGCTCATGTCACGTTTGGTGCCTATTTTATCATACAGATTATAGCTTGAAGTACATTATAATCATTCTTGGGACTGTGAATATCAATAAAAATTTATACACACTCAATATATAATTTACGTCCAATATAAATTTATGAAAAATATAACATTTACTGAATAAAATGCGTATATTATGTTTAATAATAGGATATGAAAACTACTTTCACATTCCAATCAATATTCTTCGTAGGCAGGCAGAAGGCATTAATTACTTATAACATACTCTCCATACTCTATGTATTTAAATAATTGTATTTGTCAATGTTGATCTGTTTCAATTTTTTATTGTCATTTTTAGCTCTAGGTGGGTTTAAGTTTATTCATCTACATACAAATTCTATTACTGTATTACATGGTAAAAGTGTGAATAGTATTAATATATATATGGAAAATTTCACCAAGAAAATATTTCCTATTTTTTGAGGCTATAAAAACTACTGAATTTAATCCCTATTTCTTTGTATTCAGCCCATCGTGATTATAAACAAGTGAAGGTAACAACTAACAGAGTTAATTGTTGAGATACTCGACATATGACTGAATCTGATTGTTTTGAGTGTTTTAAATTAGTATTAAATACTATAATTATCCAGTCTATACAGTTAATTAAATATGTGTAGTAATAATATGTATTGCTATTACCTATATGTGTTAATTATTAAATTTGAGCTAAAATTGCGGCGAATCCTAACATTTTACGAAAACATGTTTCAAGCAAAAGTGGCTCGTATAAAAAAAATAAACATTTTTGTACTTGAATTTTTCGTTAATCTTTTATAGTCTTAAAGTTGGGTCAAGGATTCATTAGACTCAATGAACCAATTTAGCTCAATCACTTAAACTCACTTTTTATGTTTAGAATAAGGAACCAAAATTTCCACTCGCTATCTCTTTTTGTTTTTGAGATATCGTGATGACGGACCGATGTACAGTTAATCGGAAATGGGCTGATTAGGTATTTCTATGAACATCTATACCAAAGCTTTGTCTGTGCGATCAATGTTAGGTATCATTACAAACTTTAGACTAAAATTAATATACTCTGACATATTATGTATGTCGAGTATAAAAATGGAAGTACTGTTCTTTTTTTTATGTAAAATTCAAATAATTTCGTTTTCAAGGGTTAATTTTTTCATATAGTTGACAGTTTTCTTGTAGATCACCAAAAAATTATGATCGTGAATGTTCTAATGAAATTGAGACACAACCTTTATTATTGAAGCTTACAACGTTCTTGGTAAAATACGTAAAAAGTAGTATTTTTTGCATTTACACCTATGGTTACAGAGTTAATTTTTTAGATACACAACATTTGATTTAGTAAAATGTCCAATGTTTGAACTATTTTTAATCAATAGTATTCATGAAATACTTTAAATATCCAGTCTAAAGTTATAAATACTATGAATATAATAATGTATTGTGATTTTATAATATGAATTTATTAGCTAAATTTGATCTAAAATTGTGGCAAATATTTGAAAAAAAATTTTGTTGATAAATTTTTCTTCTACATTTATTCAATAGTTCAAAAGTATGGTCATGGACCGAGTTTCCTAATTTACGAATTTAAAGTAATTTTTTAGGTTAACAATACGCTACAAAAATTGTATATCGGTATCTCCTTTTAGTTATCTAAGACAAACAGAAATGGACTAATTATCTAGGCGTTGTTATGAACACCTATACCAAAATTTTTTTCCGATCAATATTTTCTAACGTTACAAACTTTAGACTAAAACTAATATACCCTAACATGTTCTATATAATGCTAAGTATAAAAATAAATACTTTGAGTTTTGAATCTGTTTCAAGGTACAAATTATTTTTTGTAATATTAGTAAAAACTTTGGTAGTTTAATTAATTAATATTAATATATGCATTATATATTTATTTCATAAATACATTTTACTTATTTGTAAAACTAGTTCATTCATGTTTAATTTTTGTGGAAGTAAATAAATGATTATTTTAAATTATGAATATTTCTGATAATTGAGAATTGGGTATGGTAATATATCTCATTTTTACCATGCATATCTTGATTTTATAATGCACGTCGTAGAGACATGCAGTTTTTGTATTATGCTGTAGGAAAAAAGTCACCCCATTTATTTTGCGTTCAAAATGCAAAGTGTATAATTTTTCTAAAATCTCTAAACATGAATACCAATTTATGATAATCAGTATGTAGGGGCTTTTGAGCATTTACTATATTTCTATAGTGCATTTACTATGATGCATATGATTAAATTTTTATTCATTTTTAGTGTGGAAAATGCACACACAAATGCATATTTAAATGCATAATAAATACAATTTAAGTACTTTTTGGTTCAAATAAACATTTTTATCGTAATCAGTGAACTCATAACCCTTATATACAGAGTTTCATAAATTTTATTTATTCATTTTTAAAATTTTAGAAAGGTTAATCGTTTGTATGAATGTATGTAAATGCATTATAGTATATGTACTTTTAGTAATTTTTGGCTCTAATAAACATTTTAATCGTCATCAGCGACCTTGCAAACCCTTACCTACTAAGTTTCTTAATTTTTTACAGATTTTAGAAAAATAATGATCTTTTTACACGCATTTTATGCATTTTCAAAAGCAAAATCAAAAAATGCAATGAATCACAATAGGTAGACTTTTTTCTAAAAATAATAAAATAAGAATTTTTAGTTTCATTAACTCTAAAAAATAAGGTTTATTTAATTTTAAATTTTTTAATATTTAAAAACCAAAAAAGTTGAGAAACAAAGTTTTATGAAGATCAGATATATTTATTATCCACATGTTTTTATGTGTAATTTTCATTTTTCTACGCAGAAAAATAACGAAGAGATTAATTCTAAAAGTCATGTTTATTAGTGGATGTGAATTAAAATTATCGCTAGAGTATGGAATAAACCCAATGAACTTTAGTCAGCTAGCAGTTTTAGAGTTTTGTATTATTACTTTTATGATCAATTATTTCATGTATGATTATAAAATCGAATAAATAGTGTATGTATCACAAAATTTTCTAAAAATTATCTTAAATTAAGAGCGCATTGTATGACGGTTGCATTACTTTGAGTTCTTTGACCTATTCAAAATTCTAAATTTAAAATTAATAGATGAGTGATTTTTTGCCGACACTTTTAAATAAAACATACATTGTATTTATGGCTGATGCATTTAAATTAATTTGCAGAAAAAATATCAAAATAGTTTGTCAAGTGGTATGTACAGTAAAAGATTCAGTATTTATTTTACAAACACTATGAATTCATTTTATATTTGAGAGCGTTAATGGCTATTAATATAAAATAGATTCATTTTCGTGTAGTATAAAAACCATGACTCCAAAAAATTATTCACACGGTGTATTTAAATTTTGCCCTGTATTCTGTATCCTACAATTATTGTAATCATGAAACTAAAGCGACTTAATATAAAAATGTGGACAAAATTTGCGAAATATTGCATTTGTCAAACTAGTTGATATATATACCATAAATTCATTATAGGTACGGCCATAGTTGAGGCCGCTAGTTGTGCGATCGTAATGAATGCCAGTACAGTTCCAATAAAAAGGAACTGTTCGAATTAAGTATTTTTTATATTACTCTAAAGAGATCTTAACACATTTTAAAGATACAGATTTCATAATTATAAATACGGATCTCTAAAAATTCTTTTATAAGTACTTGAGGTAATTCATTGATCTCATAAATAAAATGTATTTATATATACATTTCTAGGTATTATCGTCTTTTTAGAATAATAAATATTTGTATAATGATTTTATCAAATGCAAATTTGACTTTACCATTTTTAAAATTAATCAATGAATAATCGATAATAAATAATATTATGTGAACAAGTCAATTGAAAATGATGATTTGACAATTGTGACTGTGTGTCAGTAAGGCGGCAGGATGTAATTGATAATTAATATTCATAACCATAACGCATTACATAAATAAATGAAAAATCATATTTTATATATGTAAGTATTATGATATTATGAAATGTATTTTAATCATCTATAAAACTTAATAGAATTTAAAAATTTTTTTTTAACACTAAGACCTAAATAGGTGCGTCTAAAAATCCTGATAGTAAAATTATTGGCAAATCAATAAAATAAATTTTAGTTTTTGAAGTTGAATAATAAACAAAATTGAGTATTCAGTTAAAAATCGCCATGAAATTGATGGCATCATATAATAAATGAATGGATCACATGAACAAAGCACTGAAAGTTGTAGTAGTTAAAACTTTTTCCTTGGAAAAAAAAAATTAACTGCTTGTGAAATAATCAAAACATTAAAAATGATAATTTAAAAATTCTTGTGTTTATACTTTTTATACTCGACGTACATGTATAGAATATGTCAGAGTATATTAATTTTAGCAAGTTTGTAATGCTATCAAATATAAAAAGCACAAACAAAATTTTGATCATAGAATCACACAATTAGTCCACTTCCGTCATATCCTCATTAAAACAATTTAAAAACGAGAAGACAAACATATTTTGGTGTCGTAATTTAAACCTTAGAGTAAATGAATGAGGCAAATCGTAAGTTTATAACACTTTTCGTGCATTGTTTAAATTCCTCGCAATTTCAGTTTAAATTTAGCTAATAAACACACATATAATTATAATATATGTTATCATTATATATATATTTATAACTAGTGGACGTCTCGCCGCTTCACTCGCGTAGTTCCTGTTCCCGTAAGAATACAGAGATAAAATTAGTCTATGTCACCCGGAGATAGTGTAGATTCCCAATGATGAAAGAATTTTTCAAATCGGTTCAGTATTTTTTAAGTTTATTCTTTACATACAAAAATACGTACATACAAATGTTTACTCTATATTATATTGGAATAATAATACGTACATACAAATGTTTACTCTATATAATAATAATGAATGTTTATGATTAGAAATAGTTCAAATATTAATACTCAATAATATGTCAAGTATCTAAATAAACACTGTGCAATTAACACTGTAGTTCTTATCTTCACTTGTTTTGTTTTTCAATTACGCATTTAACATGAAAACCTGTTATACTGACATGAAAACTTGTTGCTTGTCAAAGAGTTATTGTTAAAAAATATTTCTAAAAATAAAATCAAATTATGATTTTTATATTAGAAATTTTTTCGGGATAAACCATTCCACAAGCAGAAGTTTTTCATATAAATATTGTGTATGTCAAATGTCATAACATGTGAATAAGTATCTTTTGACTTATTTGTGCTGGTAAATTGAAATAATTACAGTGTATATTAAATGTTATTAAAGCCAACAGCTGTTTATGAGCAGACTCCTTCATGGCAGGACAACAGCTGTTGATAAATCGCCTAAATACAAGTACAGGCAATGCAATACAGTAGAATCAAATACCCGTCGTAAAAAAAGTATCGTTAGAGAAAAAAATACAACATCAATAATAGAGTACAAAAATTGATTTAAATTTCTAACTTAAATCGTGCATAATGGCTTTTTGAGTTTAAATCGAATCGATGTAAAAATGTTATAAACAAAAGTTGTGATGATGAAAAAAAAGTAAAAACTTTTTTTTTTCATTCTTACCGGTTTAAAACCCACTACGAGATTTAAATTACAAACTTGAAGACAATTCTTAAAGCTAGAATAAAAGTAATAGCTCATGATCGCCCTTCGTTTTTATTTATGATTACCGAAGAGTAACGATTCATACTTAATAATTATATACAATACACTTAGTTAAGATAAAGAAATTTTTGGAATCTATAGAAACAAATTTCGAAATTATTTATGTGTAATACTTAAATAATTCAAGTAATATAATTTGTGCGTAATTATAAAAAGTGAAAATTGTTGATAATAGTTTCTATTGATGATTCATACGTATAATATGACTTATCTATCTATCTGCTTAAGCCCACTACATAAAGTAGTAAAACACACATGCTAAAAGCAACTACATATTTAATTTACACACCCAAATATAATGAAAAGTATTAATGAATTATGATGTATGTTTAACTAGCTAAATATTTATAAAGCTACCTAAATATATAAATTATTCAACATCTTTGCAAAAATGAAATCTTGTCTTGCAGATAATTATTATGATTTTGGTTTAACCTTTTGCAAAATATGAAACAATTTTACTTGAATTAGAAAAAATATTGCTTGCATTTTCAAAATTTTTAACTATGTTATCAAAAAATACAATACATTTCTCGATATAAATAAACGTAATCATAAAATATTAAGTCTAAAAAATCGTTTCAAATTAGTAAGTTTATGAGAAAAAGGTCATGTTAATAAAAAGTTTTGTTCATTCATTCTGTTTATAGCCATGAGTGTTCTTAAGTAGGTGCAGTAATTTTTTTATTGCTCAAAAATTACTTTCGAATATATTAAATTGTTTTAATTGAGAAAAAAAATGTACGCATTATGCGAAATTTTGTAAAAACCAGTTTAGAAATAATAGGTTCCATTGTAAGCTGTAAGGGAACCTTTATGTCACAAATTAATATATGATATTAAACAAAAAATTACTGGACTACTTTCTTTGCATTATTTTTTCAGCTTCTACGAAAATTTCCCATTATTTTGATTGTTCTGATAACTGCCATATGCTCAAGCTAATGTAATAATAATGGCGAGAAAAGTCAGTTCAAAATTTTCTCTAAAAGAGGAATTAATAGTAATGTGAGAAGTATTGGAGGAGATTCTGAAATCTAGCAGATATGTCTTTTTAGTCCAATTTGCCGACCTCCATATTTAGTTCCTTAGTTGCTGTTTATATTAATTGAGCACACGTAAACGGGTATGGAATACTTTGGAAAACATGAACTTAGTGTCCGATTGGAAATATGATAATGTTTTTGATTTATATAAAACAATTCTTTAACCGATTTTAAAAAAGATTATTAATTCGACCTCTTTGTTTGTAATATTATTAGAATATCAAAAATTTGTGTATATTAGTTTTTCAAGTTTCATAAGTGTATGTATGTTTTTCTAAGTATATTTAAAAGTATGTTTTCCGAGTATTTCTAAGAAACTAGATATTTTATAGTAATAATCTTTTATTGACTTATCAAATTTCAACTTGGATGGAACAGTGTTTGTGGTTAACACTGTTAGGTGTGTACTAATCACATGATGGGTGATGTATATTTTTTTTCTGTATTCGCGCATTACGTTTTACAATGTACTCCGATTTCTATGAATATTTATTGGAAAGAGGGCACCTTATAAATGATCTTAAATAAATTCGATGTAAAAATTCTAATGGAACGGTTAAATATTGTACTTTATACAAAGAAAATTTTTAGAAATTTTTAGTTGATGCAATTATCGAATAAAAAAAATTAAAAAAATTAAAAACCAAAAAAAAAGTACCACCTTCAAAAAATCAATTAAATAATGTAAAATTATTTTTTAATTGAATATTTTTTAAAATAATTATTCTTAAATAAAAATTGATTCTTTGATGTCGACTTTAAAAGGTAATTGGTCACAAGGAAACTATAAATATTTAATTTAAAGTTATTTTATACGTCTTGTTTGTAATTCATATTTGATAAATTATCTAATAGAATTGATTTTTCTTTTGTTACAGACCATAGCACCAAGTGAACTTATATTAACAACATCGAATGATAATATCGTCCAAGTAGAGAATAAAAGAATTAGTAATACCGAATATAATGAAATAACAGATGATAAGTACTCGTCTGTGGTTGCTAGTCTAAATGAAAAACCGTTAGTCCGATGGAATAGTTATAATAATATTAATAATAATAATAAAAATAATAGTAATATAAATAATAATGTAGTAACTGATAACAAAGTAATAATTCCAAAACGACATTATAATAGTTCACATAAATCAACAAGTAATTGTAATACTTCAAATATTATTATTAATTCAAATTTATGGTGGCATCCACGACAACGGCCAGAACAAATATGGACAACAAATATATTGTGTCGTCGTCAAAATGGACAATTACCAGTATCATTTGGTGGAGATGTTGTAAGATACATGTCAACAATGCGAAGTAAGCAGCAACCAAGTTCATTACCTGAATATCAAGTCAATCCTTATCGATTGATCGATGATGATTTAAAAGAAGTTTATGATGATATTAGATTGGTAAGTTGTTTTATTTTTTAAATTTAAATTTATCACTATGTGAATTCCAGTTAAAAACTAGTTACCGATCAAATTCAGAGAAAGTCTTTTGAAGTAGGTTTTATTTTCAATTGAAATTGCGGAAAATTGTATTTACACAAAGGCTTTATAATAAGAACTTAACATAGGCATTTGACCAAATTAAATAAAAAGAAGCTTCTATTTTTGACCGTAAAATAATTAATGCCTAGTGTCTAGCAGTGAACCATGAGCAATAAGTAAACAACTGCTACTTTACATACTCATGAGAACATGGGAACAACAACCCAGCTTTTTCAGTGGTGGAGAAACTCAGATACGCTGAAAAATAATAGAGAACCCGTATATTTTATGATTTAACAAGAAAATAGTGTAATTTTGAGATGGAAATAGTCATTAAATTCAATTAAACAAATATCTCAAACTTTTAGACAAAAAATATAAGCACTGGTGTTGAATGGTTCAGATTTTTTTGACAATACCAAACAGATTTGAGGCTTAAAGCAACAAAAATCTGCCCCATAGTTTTTGAAACTAGCTTTATTAGAGAGTATATTATAATAACTAAAATAACATGTACTCACATCTGTTCAGAAACTATAAAAAGTCCTATCACCAAGGGAATCCAACGTTTCTAGGAAGTGGCAAGTAGTTAAAACGAAACGTTGTATTTGTTTATTGTTTGTGGTAGAGAATAGTCACATCTTCCTGTTTAGATGTTTCCCAAAAATACTTTAAGAATTATATGATAAAAGATACTCCATCGATCACTTTAGGTTTGTTGTCTAAAAAGCTTAGAAAATATATTTTTCAGATTTATATCGTGGTTCTCTGAGTTTTTTATAATGGTCGGAGTGGTTAACTGTATCTACTACCCAGTTGACAGTGAACCACTCCGACCATTCAAAAAAATACAAATATATTACATAAAGAGATAATTAGTGTCTGATTGACTAAATACAAGTCAAAACTACAAGGTTTCCATTGAGTATGTTTTCTTAAGTATATTTAGTTAAACAACTTCGGAAGTAATATCGATGCAAGTAATAATTGGTTCACTATTTGACAGTTTATCCTACTTTATATTCACTGATACCACATATATGAGAGAAAAACAACATTTTAGAATATACCAAACGTGTACATATGAATGGCACTCACATATGCATATACATACTCTAACCGTTACTTTAAAAAACTCAGAAAACATAAATTATTAATATATATATATATATATATATATATATATATATATATATATATATATATGTATATATATTTATATATGTATATATATATATATATATATATATATATATATATACGTTATATATATTTATTTATTTATTAATTATACTCAAAAACCAGCCTCAGACTTTCCCTTTTCCATAGATTGAAACAGGAACAGAATACGTTCTTAGCTTTATAAGATTAGCATACACATACAGACAGGCATATATTTTATAAAATTAAATAAATAATAAAATTTATTAATAGATTTAGTAAATATAATAAACGAGACTTTAATACAATTTTGTAAATTATCCAATAAAATATTTATTTATAATATTGTTCAACTTTTTATTTATTATCTGATATACACGATAGGAGACACATTTAAATATAAAAAAGCTATTTATTTAAATTTCAAACGTTAAATTCATTGCTTTCTTAAATTGAATATGGGTAAAATGATGTTTACTATACCTAAACTTTATATACTTTCACCTATCCTGATGCCTTTAATCTTGTTAATTTATTGTCTTTGTTCTCGAATATAATTCGTATTTTTCCCGAAAGGCAATTGAAGTTCATATACATGAGATTTATTATTGTATTTCGACTGATTACTTTCCCAATATTTAGTTCATGCTAGTCATATAATCTTGTAATGTTATAAAATATTGATTATTACATTAATCTAATTTATTATAAGCAAAAACGCAAAAGAATTACAACACCCTTGAACGATTGGCTTTGACACTTTTAATTTTATGTCTCGACGATATGTCCAACCATCAAATCAATAGGCTAGTAGCTTCATTCTGAAATTGCTATATTTCACATCAAAATGTGAAATTGAATACCATAAAAAAATTTAATAATTAAATTAAAATTGATTAAAAAACAAAGAAATTATAGTTTATCAAAAATTATTACTACGTATACATATGTATTCATAGTAATGTATAATATTAGTTGTTGATTCCCAGAGGGACCTGAGGTATAAAGGTATCATATCCGACTAGCAATTATGAAGTCACGGGTTAGATTCTCGGCTGGACTATGCTATTTTCAATAATTACGGTCTTTCATATTGAAAACGATGTTTAAAATGTAATTTATATGGAGCTACTTACAGTTGACGTACAAGGTATTTCAATTTTTGTGAAATTAGGAATTTTGACTGTCCATATTTTACTTCGTTTTAAAGACTATAAAAAAATTACTTCAGATCCACGTTCGTGAAGTAACAACGATGCTACAATTGAAGTAAAAAAATTTAACGTCTTTATTATCCAGTTTGGAAGATATCGGACTCATTGTGTGGTACCCGCTTAAATATTTCGTAAACATGGACGATATTTATGCCGTCTGTTTAGAAATAATTACAAGCCTTAAATAAACTACATGGTGATTTGGAACTGAATATATTTTATTTTTTATGTCATATTATCGCATATTAATATACTTTCAGAGAAATAAAATATAAAATTTGTAACTTCACTCATGCAATGATGTATTTTAGTTATTGTAATAGTAAAAGAATTTTATAAAAAAACATCTCTTATTTTTTCACACTCTAAATATTTAATACTAAGTATTATATATAAATATTAATAATAATGCACATTTCAAAAGTAGATAAAATATAACTATAATAATCGTTTTTTTTATAAATTATTTTGTGAACCTGCGTTACTAATTAGATAGTATCGAAAGTCATACGTTGTTGTACTTTAATTTGACATGCAATAAACAACGTTAATAAAAACTATTTCAAAATAAATGAAGAATAAATAATAACAATATTTTGATCATATATTTTTTTAATTGTATTTCATAACAATTAATATTTATATATAATTTATGAATTTAAAAAGTTTTAAATTAATCAAACAGATTGGGCATCGGTCCGTTTATGCTATTATGTATGAATTGAATTCTTGTTTAAATTTGACCTACCTATTTGGCTAGTCATAAAGTCTCGTCGAGTCTCGTACAAAATTATTTTAATACAAGACAACACTCAATTAGTTCATTTCCATGCGTCCGTCGTCAAGTTCAAGAACAACAATATATAGCAGGGTAAAATTTTAGTGGTGTAATTTAACCCTAAAAAATGAGTTTAAGTTTTTAATGAACAAAATCGGTCGGTCATAAGTGTCCATTGGATACAAAAGACTCAACATTTAAACCATAAAAAGTTGAAGAAAAATTCAAAAACATAAAATGTTTGTTACTTCGAAATTCAAAAAAAATTTTTGTATACTGTTTAGATTTGTCACAATTTTAGTTCAAAATAATTATATAATATACTCTTAAAATATTTAGAGTATTTTATGAATGCTAATGAGTAAAAATAGTTGATATTAAATATTATATATATTTAACCAATGAATTTAAACAATTAACACTGTTAGTTGTTTCTTTGATAACTTTTAATTAAATTTTATTTTATCAAATTCCAATCAAAGGATATCCGCTAGTTGAAAACTTCCACAACCAATGGTAAAAAATATTAACTGAAAATTAACATGGTCATAATTGTTTTAATTTTCACCACGTTCGTCTGAAAAAATGGTGACACCAAAAACAATGTCCTCTAATTAAAAACCTAGTTTATTTTAATTCTATTCCAAATAATTTGCGTGATCTGCAATATCAATACTTACATATTCTAGATTTTAGAATTCGAAATGATTGTTTTTAGTAACTTAATACTCTTAGTTACTTAATAGCTTAATTTACAATTAGTTGAGGTAAATCTTAAAGTAAAATTAATTCTAAAATAATAATTGTAGCATTTTTTGCAAACTAAACTATGTTTCCTGATTTTCACAATTGACGATATTGATCGACATATCGTTGCGTTATGACTAAGAGTGATGAATTTGTTTTCTTTCAGCAATTTATTATTTAATTATCACTGCCCACATTTAAAGACAAATCAAATCATCCTACAATGTTCGTTCAATGAAATGTGTGTACAAGATTATTACAAAAGACTATAACCTAAATTTTCTAGTATATTGACTTTTTTTTTTTTTTAATTTTACATGAAAAGGTAATAAAATAAAGGTGTTATGAATTTTTTGTAATATTTTATTGAATAAAAAAAATATTGTCTACTATAACTACGTCGTGTGTCAAGTATAATATAATATGCGAATATACTTGTTTCGTTAAAACTAACCTAACTTAATAAATTACTTTTTCTAATTAAAAAATCAGATACAACTGAACTCAAACAATTTTATTATTATATATCAGTGTTTTATAATCTAATACTAGGTCACTGATTTATTAAAAAAAATGTTATTTTAAAATAAATTATGTATTTAGGCTTTCTACAAAAAGTTAGTTAATGTGAAATACTCAAGTGATCGCTGTATACAAATATCTATACCGTGTATGTGGATTGTACTTCTTAATAGATGGATGCGGCACGAGTACCTAAAATTTGTAATAATACATTCGCATGTAAATTTTATAGCAAATGTCATACTAAAATCATTGAATAATTTAAAAAAAAAAACTTTTAGTTGTAGTTATTAGGTGGAAAAATGAATGAACGAAGAAATTTGTAACTATTGTAATTCTAAATATAAATAGCTATTGCGTTAAATTTGTTAATAAATTCTTAGAAATTTCCTATGTTAAATCATATACTCTAGTCAAGTATATGCCATCTAGTGTTTTATTTTGTAAATTTTGGTTATGAAAGAGATGTGTCTACTTTGTTTCAACAATAAACATATTATAATAAATAAATATTTTCGTAAAAACTATATATAATATTATGTACGTGATAATATTAGCCATTATATATATATATTTCGTATTTTCCACTAATTTTTTTTCTATAGTAATAAGATTTTTGAGAACCCACTAATAAAACCGGAAACACGAGATAGCGCAAAGATCACGTGACAAACAAAATTGATTAGCGTATGCCATCCATAGGCATATGCCATTTTATAGATAAAGTAGTATTTCGTATCCGTAGCAATGAAAGAAAATAATTTGATAAACGATGGCCATAAATAAATGCTTTTAGTCATTATACTGTAATGGTGAAACCACACTTTATCGATAGATTACTATCGCTAGGTAATAGTGTTCATTCAGTGAACCTTATGAAATATTTTATTACCACTTATTGCTCGTGTTTCATCATCACAATACTATTAATAAATTAATGATTTGAACTTTAATGTTTATCAATTATTCCATGTGGGGTTATTTTCATAAGGCACGGTTGCACTTTAAAGGAAAAGAAAAACTAATTTTGGTGATAACTTTTCGGTAGAAAATACAATCTGGTGAATGTAGAACAAATTAAAATAACTACAAGCATGGTTAATTGTTTAAATAGTCAGTATATTCTCTATTATAGATGGTTAAGGTATGTTATAATATACAAAATTCTTCTATTATACAGATAGTACTATTTGAAATAGTATATTAAACTAAATATAGCTTAGAAAAGTTATTTCAAAGAAACATATTATGCTCATTGTTGTTAAAAAACGAAAACTAATATCGCCTTATGTGATAAATACATTAATATAAGTTATATATGGCAAATAAAATCGAACTTATTGTAAGTTATTAGCTCCAATATATAACTACTTAATTCTTCACACAAATTTATAATACACTTTACGGATTCTGAACTAGGCATAAGCGTACTGAAAAACATTCCAAAGCTAATAAATTTCCATATTTTTTGGCTCAATTTCCTTGATTAAAGATTGTATGTATTTTATAATACATATTTCGACTACAAAATAGTCATCATCAGTATGTATTAGTAAGTCCGCGATTTATACTTTCCAAGTATCTATGAAATTGCTACATCAACCAATCAGCTTCGATCACGTGTTTAGTGTTCGGCCAATGATTTGAAGTATTAGTGAACCATTTGATTTGACAGTTAAAAATTTCAAAAATAAAAATTAAACTTACCATACTTAAAAATAAATTATGCAATTAAATAAATTTAATTTCAAATTTCGCTTCAATTCTAATAATTTAGCCTAAATTGTTACCTCTTCATTAAGTCGGAATTGGGAATAGGAGCTTTATAAATTCATGGTTTCCTTGCCAAGTTTTTGAATGTAGATGCTTTCATATGCATCTAGTTGTATAGGGTTGGGTACCGATTTTAAAAGTTTTATATTAGATTTGTTGATTTTATGGTTATTTTCGATAGCGTGAGCGGCTATACATTATTTATCAATTCTTTCAAATTTGATGTATCCCATGTGGTCTTTGAATCTTTGTGTTGTACCTTGTCCTATATATTTCATCGAGCAATTTTGAGATCCAATGCAATAAATTCCCGACTGTTGTTCGTTGTTAATTTTGCCTTTTGAATATCAAAGTAGGTGTATCAAATTTGGATCTGCTGATGGGAGCTGTTTTCAAATTATATTCTCCAAGTTGTATTGCTATTTTATTGATGTATGGTCGAAAATAAGTTATAATATGCTTACGGTTAAATTGTATTCTCTTACGCTTTTGAATGATAGGGAAATTCAACAGAGATTTGAACCATTTAGTTTTCTGTCAATTGAGATGTCTGAATTAAGATTTGTACCTACACATATATATATATATATATATATATATATATATATATATATATATATATATATATATATATATATATATATATATATATATATATATATATATAAGGCGTAAGAGAATTTTGAATATGTTGCTATATTCTCATGCACGATATCACCAATTTGAAATTGCGTTAAATGCAGCTAACTTTATAACTTTATAACGATGGCGTCATCGAGCAGGCCCAGCATGCAAATATAGAGTTTGAATAGTTATAAAATTAAGAGTATATCAAACAGCATCACTCTGAGTACAGACTAACCTAGAACTAATAATATACATATCACATATAACATACCAAATACAACAACAAAAATTCTTTACCTAAAATGAAAATTGTAGAAAGTTTTTTTTTTTTTTTTTCAGCTGTATAAAAATATTAAGTTATATTATTATTCTTTATAAATATAATCTTTACTATTTGCATTAATATTATTTATGGTTTTATGGAGTGAAAATGAAATTATTTATTTATGAAGGTTAATTGTTTATAAATTATTATTAGTGAAATTATTATTTATGGTATATGATGTTTGTTTTATTTTTATATCGAATGTTTAAAAAGGGAACCGAACTTGAGGATTGAATATTTTCATTGAAAATTTGAATTAAAATTTTATATACTAGTTGACCCGTTTAATTATTTCCTCGACTTTGGTTATAATATCGCGTTGATAAGGATTCGCGTTATAATTACTAATATAAATATATTTAAAGTCATCGTTTAAAATAATTAAATTAAATATCTGAATTGGATTTTGTATAAACAAGCATTTAAATAAATAAAAAAATATTAAAATAAAAATATTTATTTATATTTAAGTATTTATTAATATGGTTTTAATAGGTAAAGGAGCTATTAAAAAGGAGTTTTTCTTAAATTTTTATTACAAGCATAAAATTTATAAAAATAAAAGCCGTATTTACTATAAAAAAATGGCGGAAGCGCAATGAAATAAAACGGAATTAAGTGTTACAAAGCAACCATATTATTTGTATTTTATAATATGTCATAATATGCTATTGATATCCTATTTATATATGTATACTCAATTTCAGCTCTATCGAAAACCGACGGTGGGTCAAATTTAACTTGCAAAATTCTTGACATAAAATACATTTACTTATTATATTCAATTCTCCAATTCGGATAAATACTTATTTTTAATGTACAGTATTTAAACATTTTATACATCATACAAAAACCATTACAATCTTTGATTTAAAACTCAATGTGTTTATTGAATACTTTTGACGAAGTTTAAATCGCCTTTAATTATCGAAAACGTTAATTTTTAACTAAATGGTGATAAATCGTAAATAGCCTAAGGTTAAAAACGTTATTTCAATCATTAATTTTGATTATGTATTGGAGGAGATAGTGTGATGACATTAATCCACTGTGATTTTTTTATTATCAACTTATTATAAAATTGTTTGTAAATTCACTAAGAAATTTCAATTCTTAATTTCACATTTCATTTCATTTCATCGAATATGAAACTAGACTCAATTTAAGACTATCTCTACACCACGGAGTCTCAGAGTAGTTTTAATTACAGATCTTATGTGTGTCACATACCATATTTTATTAAAACATATATAATGATAAACATTGGAAAATATAAGACACATAAGATCTGTAGTTAAAACTACCCAGAAGGAACTGTGATGTAGAGGTAGTATGCCCGACTGGCAATTAGATAGTCACGGGTTCGATCCCCGGTAGGTGTGTAATGTTTTCAATGTTTACTACCTATAAAAATTCGATAATAGACGTTTATCTAATGACGTACAAACGTCATTTATGCTTCTGTTAAATGAATATAATGTGTAAAAAACAACAAAAGTTGTTAAATATATGTTATCTTAAAAAATGACAAACGCACATAAAATGAATGAATGAAATGCTAGTTTTCAAAGTAATATTTATTTAAGGTTTTATAGATTAAATCACAAAAATTGAAGTATTATGAAAGAAATTAATAAAAGCTAAACAAAAACAAATTTAAGAAAAAAAATTACGAAATAGACCTTTTAAACTAAAAATCCTTTTTGATTGCGTACATGATCCACTCAATTAAGTACTAGAATCACTCACATTTAACTGTTTGTTGTGTCAAATGCTATGGGCATTGGGTAAATCGTTCCGTGACCTTGGTTCATGGATTTGTTCCAATCTTCTTTAATTCAATGTTGATGATGAAAATTAAATTAAATATGCAAAGAAATGAAAAGTAGACTTCTTTTCAGCCTAGCTAGGAAATTTTTAGTGCTTTAGAAAAATTGTAAATCACTTACTTTATATATTTGATATCTACTCGTATAAGTCTGTACCAGAGGTGTGACAATAATATTATTTTTTTCGTGTAAAAACTTCAAAGAAGATCGACATATTTGACCTACATTTTTAATATATTATAATTTCTCTTTCAAATACTAATAATTTTTTTGTTTTTGTTTTAAACAATACACCAGTTATTATAATTATTTTATTTGTAGTAGGCATAAACAAAAGAATTAAATATTGTACATATTACACTAAAAATTACTCGAAGAATTAAAATGTTAATTTACTTATTATATACATAAATAATAACAATAATAATAATAACCTAAGTATGTACGGTTCTGCCACACGCTCGCTCACACACTTTTATGTACACAAGTGCAATAAACATTGACCGACCATGACATCTAAATACAATGACGATTTGACATTGATATAGTTTATATTATAGAGACGAGATTTATTTGAATATTTTCTTGTCTATAGTATTTATTATTATTTGTATTGTATCTATTGTGCCAATTTATTATAGAATTCTTTTTTGTTACATTCTTTATCTAAGATTTATTCATTTGCATACCCTCTATTATCTCTTCTGTCTTTATTATAGAATCAGCTTTCACACAGGTTTAATAATAAAAATTTTATTTCAAATATTTTTTATCAATTAAATTTTCAAATAGCATTTAAAAATTAAGTACATGTTTTTTATACTTGACATATTTAATATTTCAGACTATATTAATTTTAGGCTAAAGTTTGCAACGCCAATTCTGGTTGTCCGTCCGTTTTGAAACAACAATATAAAAATATTAATTTTTTGACAAACAACTTTTTCAAACAAAACATTTTTTCCTAAAATGTTAGGATTCGCCACAATTTAAGCTTAAATCTAGCTAATTATCACATATTGGTACCTTAATATATATTATTATAAAAATATATATGACTGTATAGACTGGATATTTATAGTATTTTATGAATGCTAATTATAAATAGCCCAATGACATACAATCAGTATCAGTAATGTCGATTAGCCAAACAATTAATGTTGTTAGTTGTTATATTCACTTGTTTCAATTTTTTTTTATGTTAGCTCATACTCGATAGGTTGGAATTCTTACCGATTTCTGCTAATTTGTAGACAATCTGTTATTTTAATTTTATATAAACATCTAGACTTGTAGATACCCAATTGCAGAGACGAACAAAGTCTCTTTGATATAACACAAGACATGTGTACATGATAATTTTACTAACAATTTATGGATATAATTTTGAATGCAATATGTATGACTTTGATAAAAACTGAATTATTGTTTTTTTAAAATCATTTTGTTTTTATTGCGAAACTAAATATTAATCTGTCGAATATTCATGAAATATTAACATTATCTGCATAATTACGATATGCGTATTTGTAATATTTTATTTGACTGGTGGTAATCGAACGCGGGATATTGTAATTCCTAGATAGAGGTGCTAATCACACGTGAGTTTGACGACAGTTGACTATTTGTCTATATTTTGTCGATACTTCAATTACAGCGTCTTTATTTCAGGGACTGAAGCTATTCTTTGTTAAATCTAGAATAATAAGCAAGGTATCGATACTAAAAAATTCTTATTAAACAAAGAGGGACTAAAGCTACGTATGAACTAACCTGCTTGCATCTATATTCAGATTTTGTATCTCAATAAAGAGATGGAAATTTCGAGTTTTGTTATGGCATGGCGTCTATCCATTTGTTCAAATATCCTGTATCTTATAAATATATAGGTTTAAATATTTGGGTATGGTTGTATTGTTTATGTTTTTCAACGTACTTTATCTTCATATCTGATGATATTGTTGGTAGTTAATTAGAGAATTATAAACGCAGTGTATTTTAATAAAAATGGTAAAGTTTTCTATTTAAAATAATTGTTCATTAACTTTTTTATTTGTTTATTTTATATTTATCTTATTGATAAAAAATGAAAGTCAATGTTTTAAAGTGAAATGAACTTGAAAAAAATATACACACTTTTATAAAATATGAGTATTGGATTATGTCAAGATCAAAGTTTATTCATTGATGTCAGTCAATTAACAAAATAACATTAATAGAACGAAAATCCAAAAACCTAATTTTGTACATAAGATGAACTAATAATATTTAAATAATAACTATTCGTACTGTGCATATAACGTGGAAGGGACTTGTTAATCGATTGATGCGAGACAAGTAGCTAAAATTTGTAGGAAAACATCCATTTTCTAGAAAATATAGCTATTTGTTCAATGGTTTGCATGTAAGTTGTATAGAAAATATCAATAAAAAATTATTGAATAATTACACATAATGACTTTTAATTGAAGTTATTGGGTTGAAAATTGCAAGAATGATCGAATAAATTGCATTTGTAATTATCTTTAATTGCAAATATAATAATTATTCATTTAATTTGTTAATTTGTCATTCACAGGTTTATATAGCATTTGATTAACAGTAGAATTTCAGCCGTTTAGTAGTTACGAAGAAACATAGTAAGAAACGTTTCATGCATACATACAAAGGTACATACATACATGCGTACACCAACACATAGTCCTCCTTTTTTGAAGTAGGTTTAACATTTACTGAACCTTTTAGTGAAAGTTCGAGGTTAAATCATAATTTAATTGCAATATAAACTAAATAGAGGACTATATTCTTTATATGTATGTGTTTGTACAGAATGTAGAATGATTGCTGATTTATGTTCTAATTTATTTCATATGAATTCGAAGTAATCCTTATAATTATAATTATAAATTAATCCTTATAATTCTTACTGCAATAAGACTCCATAGCCATAAAGAAAACCTGAAAAAATGAGAAGCAAAACAATAATAATAAAATAAGCTGGAACTTTGCATGGTTAAATAAATAAATTTTGTCGAGCTCTTCTCTATTCTCTTCGCATTTAAATTTTATCACAGAAATGTTTTAAATATAAATTGCTAATTAGTAAAAGAAAGTAAAGATTGTATTAATATATAACAGATTTTTCTGGGTTTTAATTATTTTTTTATATTTCATTACAGTTAATTCGAAAAAATACGAACAACGAAGAATTACATGCAATAGGAACATATTATTTTGATGGACAAGGTAAAGCATTTCGACCAATGGTTGTCACATTAATGTCACGAGCATTAAATCGACATCTTAACTTAGAAAAAAGGTAAGTATTTACTAGTGTAACTTTTAAATTATTAGTAAACATATTTTTGCATTTTTTAAATGTAATTTCCGGTTTAGTTTTTTACCATCACAAAAAGAAGTATCAATGATCGCTGAAATGATTCATATAGCATCTTTAATACACGATGATGTCATAGATCAAGCGGAACTTAGACGAGGGAAACCTAGTGCGAACGTTTTATGGAATCATAAAAAGGTAAGTCATATTATATACATTTATTTATTGCTATCACCTATAATTACTTTCACTTTATTATTAATACGTCACAATAAAAAATTGTTTTTTTTTTTACTAAATTAGTTAGTGTGGAAAAATTTGCAAAAATGTTTCTTTTTTAATACAAATAATAATTTTGTGTTATTAATATCTACAAAGGAGTATAATTACAAATCTAAATAAAAGTAGGTTATAATAATTCAATTAGACATTAATTCAATTATTCTGTAAAATTGAATTACATTTAATATAGTCCACTACACACAAATATAAAAAAATTGAAGCTTATTTAAATAATTTTTGAACAGTAACACTAATTGGCTATGAATTGGTTGGCATTAATACAATATCAAAGTAGGAAGCCGATTCTACCGTGGTAGAAAGTCGGGTTCAAATATGGACTGAAGTGTGCCGTTCAATCATTTTAGAAAGTATATTTTTTGTTTAGAACGGTGGTAATTCTGGGGAGGGAGTCTTGAACATAAAGTTAAATACAAAATAATATTTTTTTAAAAACACTAGGTTTATATAGGCACTAAAATATTTTCAATATTAAAACCATAGGGTGTGAAGTTAAATCCTTTAGTCAAAATCTTCTTTTTCTTTTATGTATCGTTAAACATGAATTTTTCATCAGAATTTGGTTTTTTTGTTTTTCTCCAACACTTCAACTTACTTTCTTTGTTTTACTTTATTCATTTTAATGGATTCCAAGATCAGCTTATCTTTAGATGTTTGCAAGTTTACCACTTCTTTGTGACTCTTGTGAATTTAAATCAAAAGTTATCAGGGGGAAATTAATACCTTTTCTAGAGTTACAAGTTTGTATTATAAAACTAAATGATTGAACTTTGTACAACATAAAACAAATTATCTTTCCACCTTCATATTATGCTCCACTTTAGCTTGAATTTTCTCTATCGATCTTTACTATAAATATTCATTGTAAATACAATTTACTATAAATATTAGCCACTGTTGAGTTAGTTATTCTAACTAGTTTTATTATTCTATATGAAAATTGAACTGAACTACTATGTTTATATTTCTTCAGTTTATTTAATCAGGAGTGTACAAGATTGTATATAAAAGAATATAACATTATATTAATAATTAAAACCAAAAATAAAAGTAATTATATGAATTAACAATGAACTTACAAATATTAGGTTTATATTATTCTTTGTTAATTTATAAAAGATTATTTAAAACATAGGAATGGAATGCAATTGAAAATGGTTTTTTTTTCTTCATGTTTTAAATATAATAGTTTGAGGGCAATTGCATAAGATACCTCTATAATACAATCAGCCTGTTCATTTGTCAAAAGTAATAAAATCTACATGTGTGTGTTGTTTTTGATTTTGTATAATGGTAGTAATGAATGTGTGATTTCATTTAATAATAAATTTAATGTATTGGTCAACTTCGACTGTGGAATGAATGCCCAATGTAATCATTTTTAGTTGTTGTTTTGGTTGTTGTATTATTTACTGATTATATACCTTTCACTTTTTACATTTAAAATTTATAGTCAACATACACAGGTGATTATTAAACAATTAAAGTATTACTAAAAAAAAAAACTAAATAACTTAATTGAATGAAGTGCAATTATTTTTGTCTTGGCTTTGGTTTTCAATATTTGCATTAATTGAGTGAACTGCTGAGGTCAATGGTGCAACTAGACGACTTTGAATTTCTTTTGCCTGTATCTATTTTTTTTCTTGTTCTGCTCTAACTTTCCAACGCGTTTTCCGATTTTTAAGTTTTCTGTATAGCCTCATTGGGGGTTCGTAATAACAATTTTCCAATTATTGTTGTTTTCTAACTAACGGAATGACGCAGTGTATATATGCTGGATAAAGTAAACCAATTAAAATATAGAGATACGGCCTATGTCTTCTTTCTAAAAATTATTGGGTGTCGTCGTGAGTGAGGCCTACTGATCAATAGAGGCATAGTTATTATGGAACAATGCACTATAAATGGTTCATAAGGTAATAATCGTATGTTTTTTCCATTCTTAGTACACTCAGTTTGATCAACAACTCTTTAAACCAGGGGTCTCAAAACTTTCCAGCCTTAGGGCCATACTGATTACTCCAGTAAGTTCCGAGGGCCAAAACCATATGAATAATTATTCAACATAAAATTAGAATACTTCAGTAAACTACATTTAATTTGCTATAAAAAATATGTTCTCTAAAAGGCTGTCCGCGGGCCGGTTGTGGCCCACGGACCGTAGTTTGGAGACCCCTGCTTTAGACAAATGAGCATATTCAAACGTTGTTTTTGTTTATAAATCTTTCTGATTTCTAAACAAAAAGAAATTGTGGTTAAGCTTGGTTTGCTTTATGGTCTGTTTAGACGTTTTTTTATACTTTTTAACTTGAATTATCATCAAGTTCCTGCAATTATCTTCTTGATATTTACTTTTACCACTCCCCTTACCTTAAACACTCTCTTTTATTACAAACAAAATTAAGCCAGTTTCCACAAGTCTAAGTCCTAATTGCTTATTAAAGGCAATTTTAACTGGCAATTTATAACTCTTACTGTTGTAATATAGGTTATGTTGTCAGTACCAATGTTTGCTGTTTCTTGCTTGTTTTTCTACAGAATCATATTTTGTAAACGGCCATGAAGTATATTAGCATCTATATGCTATGTATTCCAGTAATATTATATATTGCCATCAGCTTAAGATCAGAGTTGCCACTTTAATCTTCACTTTATATAGCATTTTTATAATATTTTCAATATTCAATGTTTATAATAAATATATTGCCAATAATAATAGTTTCATTATTATTGACAACTTATGTTATAGCGGAATTTATAAGGTCACAATATTTTAAAACAAACATAAAATTGGACATTAATTAGGAAAAATAACACAAGTTATTGTATTACTAACAATTTAATTTGTTTGTTTTCATAATACCACTACTTATCATTCTAAGTATTATGCCAACATATTTAACAAAAAAAAAAAATTAAAAATTTAGTGAAACTAATGCATTTGAAACTTAAATCTAAAACGGCCTTCAAATCAACCAAACTATTGCAAATTAAGAGAAAAAAATTGAATAATGTAATTTAAATATTATTTAAATTAAACTTTGAAATTGTTTGAGATTTCGTTAGTTGGTCATATCATCTACTCTATAAGTTATTAGTTATGATTAAGTAATTTTAATTTTAACAATAATATGTTCAGTATTTTGAGAATAATGTTCACAAAAAACACTTACATAATTAATTGGTTTTACATTGTATACAAAACTAATTTAATTAATTTTTTTTTCACCAAATTTATATCTAATATGTATATACAATTGTAAACACCAATGACCTGAATATAGTAACAAAACAGAATGCACTTATTATCAACAACTATTGAAGAACAGCAGGTAAACAGCATTATGACATGACTAATATCTATTTCATTTGTGCACACTTTTTAATTTTAATTTATTTTCTGAATCATTATTATTGTTATATCAAGTTTGCGTGTTTTTTAGGGTTTATAAAACTTCACTCATTGTAAGTGACTTTTATAATATGTTTTAAATGCCTTTTTTAGTTTTGTCGTTAAAAAAATTTTGTACTTTGCCTATGTCTGTAAAATTTTTTCATCTTTTCATCTAGTTTTGTTTGTATATGTCAAGAATAATGAGCGTAAGAACTCAAAGAACTTTATTAAGTCATTATTGTGACATAAAAACCAGTGGTTGCGCTCGACGAAATATAGACGTCAGCGGCATCCACTTTATGAGAGCTATTTAATTTTTCAGCCAGAAAGAAAACTTAAATTATACATTTATTTTATGAGTATACTATATAAAAATTATTGCTAATAGAACAATGACAAAAATTAAATTAATAAACACTTAAAATAATATAAAATAGACGCATTTTTTGATTTGTCGCCTTACCGATTTTTTAAATTTCGTAGCAAATACCAATCACTATTTTTTATTTTAGTTTCAATAGATAGTACTAATAACGCAGATAGTCTTCTTTGGCTTATCGTCGTTTTCAAATAGTCCTTAATCAATTTTAACATTGAGAAACTTCTCTCAGCCGTTGCAGTACTTACTCAGACTATAAACATGATTTTGATCATTATGTAAATATTTGGATATAGTTATTCCAAATTATTGCCCAAAATGTACTTAATAAGTTGTTTTGCATCATTTATAGAGTCCAGTAAATTGGATTTTGAAATCTTGAGTTCTAGATAAAGTTCAAATGACTGTATGTGGCTATTTTTGCCATCCCACTCTTTTGAACCCAAATCGTTACAATGCGTGATAGGTTCTCTTTAAATGTGAAATAATTTACAACACTGATAAACGTATAAAAATTTAAAATGTGGTTTTAGTAGATAGAAGTTTTGCGTCTGCAAGTTTCTGAGTTTTGTGATAAATGATTGGATGAAACAGAAAAAATTAACGATTTGGTGATTCTAAGCATATTTTTTAAACTTTTTTTGCCCCCCACAGCATTGGAACACATCGTTTACAACTTTCTTTCCTCAGATTGTCTTTATTCTATTGTATCTTCAATCTGTGATTTACATCAAATATTTTTTAACGGTAGCAATGGAAATTTTTAAACGATAAAAAATTTGAAAGTAATTCAGCAAGAATCTTTTTTCGAAAAAAACCTAATTATCTAAAAATAATTCAGTATAAAACTTACAAACGAACTTGACTTATTCTATTTACGGCTGAACAAAATTTTTGTGTCAATTTCAAGACCCTTGGTTATTCATTATATGACCCCTCCGAAGGGTTATTATTTCAATGAAAAGTCTTTATGACTTTTAAGACTTCGTAATATTGATTACTACGTGCTTGTGAAAATACAATAATATTTTTCTGTTATTACTTCATTAATATCATATGAATAATTTATTTGTTAATAAAATAAGGTTGAATAATACTTATAATAAGTTAGCATATTGTTAATAATTAAATAAACATTAATTATAGTTTTTTTTATGTATCATTTTACCGTTAGTTATAAATTCATATAATATTTAAGTATTCACCAAGGATTTTAAGGCTATAAATTATTATACAATTATTGTATAGATTAGACTCCGTATATAACTTTACTTTTTTTTTTTTTGTAAATATGGCAATTTAATTAGATTTTATATCAATGAATTTTACTTCCGTTTTTAGAGAATTAAATTTCTTATTTTTTGTTTTATTATATTATTTTTGAACTAATAATGGCTATCATGTTAGCATTAAATAAATATTTAAATAAAAATTAAAAATAGATATTTAATTTTTAATAAATTGTACATAGAAATTGTAGAATTTATAAAATTGCAGATATGTCCATTGGTGCAAAATCTGGATACTGAACAACCTAATCGTTCTCAGTTGACCAATTATTTTGATTTTATCAAAATTTATGTTTAATCCCAGGTATGATTTACCATTTTCGATTAAAAACTGGTATATTGAGCAGTACGTGGAGTTCACGATTCTAGATTTATTCTCAAGAGATAATTGTTTCTAAGATTGATTTAATACAATGTTTATTGCTTTTTTGGTGGTGTGTGGATTCTGAGACTCCCACAAAAAAGAAACACACATTATTGGAACCTAATTAATTCATCTAGTAGATTTTTTAGAATTTTCTCCAGATATTTTGACACACAAGGATTTTCGAAAGTTTCATGTGAACTTTATCGTTCAATATACTAAAAATAGATTGTTATGTCATAAGTTTTTAAATGCATCAGAATATGGAGACTAATTTGAAATAAAATTTTAGATCATGTAAGAAAAAAACACACTCGAAGATTAAACTACATAAAAAATTACTTAAGATCTGTTATCTTTTTAATTATTCACAGTCACCGAATGAAATTTTCGAAAGAGAAAAAACAAAGATTGGATGATCGAACAAAATTGCATTTAGAAATAATCAGATCTATTGCTTCTTGAATATCTTTTGAAATATTTATTATTTGAAATAAATACATAATTCTTACTCACAGAAGCGTTAAATTGTAATAGTATTTTGATGACCCAAACAACCTCTAAAAATAAGTGTTTATGTAAACAAATACACAAATAAATATTTTCTTAAAAACAAATATATATCTTCATTGCTAATATCGTTTTATTTTATACAAATTATTATAATGATTGATAAATATATTGATACATTCAATCACAATTAAACCTTCGATTGAAAATATCTCAAGTATCATTATTCTAAATAATTATTCTTACTTAATTAATAAAGCAAGTAAAACTATTTAAACACTCAGAATTGTATTAAACATATTAACTAGGTCTCCTTTTACAGACACTTAAAATTATTTATAATTTTTGACATTGATGGACTCCCATTAGATCCCAATTTAAAGTACATGCGCAACAATCTGATACTTCTGATATACTTTATATATATATATATATATATATATATATATATATATATTTGTACAATATTCAGTTTTAAAATAAATTCAATAACATGCCGTTTGTAACATATTCAATATAAATTACGAGTGCAAGATCTATGTTTATTAAATCTAATAAGTAAATGAACTAGTTTTTGTTGTTTAAATTTGAAATACATGTTCTTCTACATAGAGTGTGGATAATTTTTTGTATTTTGTTAGTTGTCAAACATGTTTTATTTAAATTTCATAAGTGAAAACAAAAGCAAACTTCAATAATTATTTATGTATATTCGTAATATACATAGAGTTTATAAAATATTGAGGAAAGACTCGTACGTCTCTTTATGAGTTGGTACATAAATTTTATCCTTATCTATTATTATAGTGCATATTGTACAATGTCTTGCTTTTTTATTCGTAATTTGTAACATATGATTGGGGTTTTATATCATTTTCAAAATGTGTAGTTTAAGTAAACAGCTATAATATTCGCACCATGAGTATCTAAAATTTTCAATAAAACATACACATTGTAGTAAATAATTATTTATTCGTTTAATTGTTTGCATATAAGTTCAATAGCAAATGTCAAACAAAATTTTTTGAACAATTAGAAAAAATTACATTTGTTTTATTGGATTGTAAATTGTAAGACTGATCGAAGAAGTAAATATTTTTAAAAATTTTATATTAACAATTATTCCTTTAAATTTATTGATAAATTTTGACAAATTACAATTTTTCATTTGACAAAATGTTAAATCATATACCATTTCACAGGCTTAAATATCATTTGATTAATATAGTGCAATTTCGTAAGCAAAGAAACGAAAGAAAACAATTTGATGCACGGTGCCCATACAACATTTTGGACAATATTTTATATTACCTATTTTTATATTTTACTAGCTCTTACTACTCACATGCTACCCAAGGCAGTTAAATGATACGTAAATAAACTTTGCCATCTAAAGAATATAATTTTTGTACCATATAGAAATATAAATGGTGTAGGTGCAATGAAATAAGATATTGCAAATATTCGTATATTATACAATGCATTTATTTGCGCTTCCACCATTATTATATTATACCTTCAATACTAATTAAATGTCATAATCTTTTTCCGTTTTGACTGATAAAATATCAATCGAATTATTACCACCTCTAAAATAGAATGAATGAAGAAACCAAAATGTTTCTAATTTTTTGGAAAACTTTTCCCAAAGCATAAGGAACATATTCATAGCTCCAAATAAAAAGACTTAGTTTTCCTCGTATTTTTTTATATAAATCTCCGAGCTATTACGTATATTTAGAAAACAAAATTAGGCAAATCGGTGCAAGCGTTTTCAAGTTTTACCTTTAAAAACAAATTTACATTTGATTTATCTATAAATGGATTTTTTGACTTATTTTAATGTACGGGGCATTTAGTCTATAATTTTTAATTCTATCAACGCAATAATCTTATAATATCATTTCTCAAACATTACCATTATTACTCTTGTGGCCTTTTTATACTCGATATGCATATGTCAGAGTATATTAATTTTAGTCCAAAGTTTGTAACGCTACCTAATATTGACCGCACAAACAAAATTTTGTTCATCGAAACACCTAATTAGTCCATTTGCGATGTTCGTCCGTCATCACGATAACTCAAAAACAAAAAGAGATAGTGATCTAAAATTTTGGTGACGAATTCTAAACATAAAAAGAGAGTTTAAGTTCGTGAATGAGCAAAATCGGTCAATTGGGTTCAATGGATCCTTGATCCAAATTTCAAACTATAAAAGATATAAGAAAAGTTCAAATACAAAATTTATTTTTTTGAAAAGAACAACTTGTTTGAAATATTTTTTCGTAAAAGTTCTCACAATTTTAGCTCAAATTTGGTAATAACAAAACATATTATTATTATACATGTATACAAATATAACTGTATGGACTGGATATTTATAGTATTTTATGAATTTTAATTAAAAATAGCCCAAACAATAAAATTAAATCATATTTCAAGTATCTAAACAATCAACTCTGTTAGTTGTTATCTTCTATTAATAATTACAAAAAATAACTTATTGACTAATAATTACAAAGTATAACGAGAAAATAATGTTTTACTAAATTTTTACAACAAAAGTTAATTATTTATAGGATTTTCACATGAGAATGAAACTCTTTGTTTAAATTAAAAATCATTTTCTAGCTTAAATATTTTTCAAACAGTTTTTATTTGGTTATCGAAATTACTAATTATTAACTGATATTTAAAACAAAGTTTCTCACTTATTTAGAATATCATGTGTTAATTCTTTATCTTAGAGAAAACATATACCATATGTTTGGACTCATTTTAATATTGTTTTGATGAAGTGTGGAAAGTATTCATTTAAATCGCTGTTCATTATTTTCTTTAGTTATTTTTTTGCTTTAAACATTAATAATTGAATATAGTGAAGTAACCTACAATCCGATATGTGTATAAAATAACTATATAATAGATGAAACTGATACCTATCTTATGTCTGAACTTCTTTGAGTAAAACTATAATCTTATTTATCAAGTATTAATGTTTAAAAAGCAATTTCGTGAGAGTAAGTGAACTGATAAGTCAAACCCTATTTTTGAGTTTTTTACATTACTTAGTTCTTATCGATACTGATATAGATGCAATAGATAATAATGCCTTTACAGGGTTATTAAGGATTCGTTTTTGTTTTGGACAGTCAACAATAAGTTAAACGAAGATAACTGGTAATTATAGTTTTTATTAGGCTTTTTTTTACATTCTGTCCGAAACGAAAGAGAATCGTATTATTTGAAATAAACAAGTCTAATCGAATTTACTATAAACAAGTAAAGATAATTAATAACTAAGAGAGTTAATTATTAGATACTCGATATATCGTTAAGTATCAATGTTTGAACAATAAGAACTCAAACAATAAATAACTCTGAATATCCAGCCTGTACAATTATAATGAAAATGTTCCAAACAAAAGGTTTTATTTTATTTTTATGGTTTAGAAGTTGAGTTATGAATCTATTGGATTCAATGGACCGATTTTGCTAACTAAGAAATTTAAACTTACTTTTTATGTCTAAAAACATTAACTTGCTATCTCTTTTTATTATTAAGTTATCTTTGTGACAGACGGATGGACAGACGGGAGGGCCAACATGTGGATTTGGGCTAATTAGTTGATTGTATGAACACCATATACCATAATTGTGTTTGTGACTTCAATATTTTCTAGCGTTACAAAACCTAGAGTAAAATGAATATACTCTGACATATTGTTTGTGTGTATGTCGAGTATAGTAACAAGTGATAGAGCCGGTGTTTGGAAACCCTAATGGTGGGTGTCACTTGGTCAGTAAGGTATGATGTAATCAAATATGATATTTAACATTGCAAATATACAATATTGATGACATTATACCTTACTGCCCAGTAACAATATGATGTTTCAAAACACAAACATTAACTATCAGTGTTAGTTATTTAAATATTTGTGACGTCTCTAATCAATTTTAATGAAAAAATGTTTTACACAAAAGTTGATTATTTGATGGGACTCAATTAAACGATTTTGCTATTTTTAAAAAAAAAAATCACTTTTTATGTGTTTAGAATGCGCGGGCAGGCAGGTAGGCAGACGAATATGGACAAATTTATTAATTCTATCAATATCTGTTACCAAAATTTTGTTAGTATCTTTAACATTTTCTAGCATTACAAACAGAGTAAAACTAATTTTTCCTCATGTTGGGAATAAAAAGACTTATTTCAATAAAATTTTAGCTTTGTGCTCTTTCTGAAATCTTTAAGTAGAAAAAATATGTTTCAAATAGATCAAAATTAATAATTCAGTAACTACATGAGGTATTCAAAATCTGAGATTTAACATTGTCAGTATACAATATTGATTACATGTGATTAAGTATATGGAAACATAGCCATAATTCAATATTTCATCTATATGAATAAAAATGAGTGTCTGTCTTTAACGTTTTATGTTTTCATTAATCTCAAAAACGGTTATTTCAATTTGGATTGCACTTTTACGGAAATATTCAATATTTGGCCCAATACTTTATCTGAAACCGGGAATTTGATTTGGAATGTGATGAATTGAGAAACACAATGACAAAAACATACATTATCCTAAACGTGTAATGTTATGATAACAATTAATTGTAATTTTAAATCGGTAAATAATTATAGACGTCGCAACTATTCTAAAATTACTATAATTTCAATAATTTTCAGCTAAATATCTGTAATTAAATGCAATTACTCATGCCTTGCGCTTCCATCATATTTTCATAAATACACCGTTTATTTTTGTGTTAAAAATTCAATCAAAAAATCTTTTATACTTCTATTACCATAAAAGCTTGCGTTTAAAAATATTTTTTGAATTGTCCAATACTTATACGGTACATTCTCTCATACAATCAAAATTTTTATTACTATTTTATATTTTGTAATAAAAATTTAAATATAATTTTTGTTACCTTGTATCGAGTCACTTACATTAGAAATTGGTATTTTTTGTGTAGTATATTAAAAATGAATGAAATTTTATAATCAAATAATGACATCATAAAAGTGTTTCTCAAAATTTCAATATTATTTCGTAATCATTTGTAAAATAAGTAGTATTATTTAGATTTTTTCTTAATTTTATTTAATTGTATACACACTCGCCTTTATTTAATTAAATAATTATTCTATAATTAGATTTTTATACATCTGAGGTAGAAGGCCAGGCCCTCTTATAAAATATTTTATTCCGGTTGATGACATGTGAATCTGGAGTCTGATTTATTGCATAAATAATAAACTTATGGAACTTTTACTTATTATGCGTTTTTTTTAAAGCTTTTACTCAATAATAGTTATGCTATTTTTTTAATCTAGCTATGTTTGTTCCGCTATAACTTTCGACCTCCTTGTTTGATTTTGACGAAATAGCCACATTGATCATACTCAAGAAATTCTTTGTATAGTATATATAGTAAAATAATAGTGTATATTTTGAAAAATTTTCTTTTTCTCATTCTGAAAAAATCACTGTTTTTATAAAATAATAAACTTTTTTCCAAAAAAAATCAAAATAAAAAATTAACAACCAGTTTCAAACACGGGACTTTATGTTTCGAAAGCACTATTTTCTCTCACAACTATGCTACTATACTATCTATCTATGAACTGTTTTTGTTTTAATTTAATGCATATAATTTTTAATCTTGAAATTAAAACTTTAACATCTTCTAATTTTTATTTGAAAATATTTTAAAATTAAGTGCTTTTTTAAAGTGAAAATTAAACGAAATTAAAGTTTTCATTGTTCTTTTATAAAAATGGATTTTTTCAAAATAAATAATAATTCGATTTATTGTCTGAAAAATACCTAATTGTGTTAGATATCTTCTAATTTTTGTGTACCTACGAATTAATTATATACCTTTTAATTACTACTGAGTGAGGTCTACTCTTCACAGTACTATTAGTATATATAGACTCACATTTACTTTATTTTTTAAAATATTTGGTGAAAATGCAAATATTTGTTAATATTTCAAAAAGGTTTTCATTGTAATATCAATTAAAAATATGTATTTCCAAGACAGAATACCAACAGCCTAGTAGCATTCTAATAAACTAAAAACATATTAAAATATGAGAAATAATAAATTATAATTGTAGTTAATAATTGTAAACTCGAATTTTATGCCAAATACTTTGTTAAAATTTAAAAATATTAAAATGTTTTTTCATTTCAAAATTTTTAATCTTACTGTAATTAAAGGATATATTCAATTTCGTTTGTGTTTATAATTCCGAATTTCCTTTTGGAAGTAAAAAATATAAACTTTTAGGTCAAAAACCAAATGTGCCTACACGTACAAAATTTGTAAGATAAATGTGTTTAAATATATAACTAATAATATTTACACCTTTAAATTTGAAACCATTAATTTTATTTTTAAATTACATAAACTTAAAACCAAAATAAACTGCAAAAACTATTTTTTAAATTTGAACTATTTAAACTTAGTACTCATATATTATCTAACTTTTCTAACAAAAAATTTTCAATTAAATTTATCCGTTTTAACGGTTAAATGAAAATTGATTAAGTGATGAAAATAATATTTTGTTAGTATGCAATTTTGATTACATAGTATTGTTGTTTTTGGTTAAATAATAATTGATTTAATAATTAATAAGAAGAAAAAAATAAAGAAAAAAAAAACAGTATAAATACTATTTAAGAGGCCAAGTTTAAAATAATTAGTGATTTTTACAACACATCAATACATTGAAGACAATTTTATACTACTTTTACATACATAAGATCTATTATTTTAATAATAGTAGTAAAATAGTAAAAATTATTATTTTACTAAAAATTATATAATTTATGTAGTAATTGAATAGCTATTGTAATATTTACTTACATTTACTTAAATGATGACTATATTAAATATAAGTAGTTGTGTCTTTTTTGTCTGTTTTAAATTTATTTATTTTTTAATTTTTCTACTTAAATATAGAATTAATATTACTTAATATTGTTACTTATTTAATGCTGTTGATTGTTCTATGCGTGATGACTTTTGATATCTCAAGAACCAAGGAAAAGTTTTAAAACAAAATCGTTGATTAAAAATGTACATCAAAATAAAATTACAACTCAATAATTCATATTGGTTAAACTGGAGTACAGTAATACGGATTTCTGTCACTTTTAACTTTTGGCAGTATTTTCGTGAGTTTTCTGATATAATTTTAAAATTTTGCCGGCATAATAAGTTTCAAATATGCCTGAAGTTATTTTAAGAATTAACCTCAATTGATAATTTTTTTTAAATCTTTCATGCATAATTTAGTATGATCACAAACAAATTCTAGGTTTAATCATTCATATTTTGAACCTAGTTAATTTTAAAGATATTTCTAATATTAGAAAAAAATAATATATTTACAAATTAAAATTTTTGTATCAATGCCAACTTCGAAAACCCATCATATTCACCATTATCTCGACTTATTGATTTATTATTTAATATTAAAATTGGAAGCGTAAAGAATTATATCCTTTTTGGTATAAATTATTTTTATATCATTTAAGCCTTTTAGTTAGTGACAAAATCGTTTAGAAACCGTTTAGTGAAAAAAATATTAATCTAAATGCTTTAGTGAGAAAGTTTAAATATTGTCCTAAGCCCGTCAAACCGCTTTATGTATAATGCAAATCAAAACATAACACTGATAGCTTTGTAATTTTATAAGAAGAAAATCTTGAAGGTATGAAAAATCTTGAATATTTAATTATTATTAAAATATGAATATAAAGAATATGAAATATTAACTATATGTTATAAGCATGCATTGAGCCATGTGATTAAATTGTTTAAAGAGTTATTTTTTTCTATGTTTATAATATATTTAAATTAAAAATAAAATTTATAATACATTTTTTAAAAAAATTTCGAATTCCGCATATTTTGAAATAAATTATCATATTATGAAATGCTTACAAAATTTACAAAACTTTATATACAGTATCTCATAATTATGGCAGACGGATAATTCAATGATATCTATATATCTAATTTTACATCAATTTTGTCTCATTTATAATTGAAGTCTTTCTCACATACTCCAAACTTTCCCCTAAAAAATCCAATACTCCAATCACTTATTGTATCCTATAATTTTTAAGTGTTATTTAGTTTTGTAATTACATTGACATGAAATTTGAGGTTGACAGCTCTGCTCGTGATGACAGGGTTGTAAGAATAATATATATTTTTAAACAGCAAGTCTTGATTAGTAAGTTTCAACCAGAATTGGGAAAAAAATTAAAATAATGTAAAAATTAAATTGGCCTCAAGTCCTCGCACTCAGTAGAGCATTTAAAAATTCATCAACATACACATACTATATGTAATATGGCGTGTATTTGTAAGTGTTTTCGATTTGCAAAAGACGTACAAATGAATCAATTTCTCATTTAAAAAGGTTTTTAAAAAAAATCCATTACTCGTCCCCGAAGTTCTAACCTTCAGGTCTTCAACGTTGCTGTAGGTGGATTTTTGTTGACTATATCAGACCAGTTTAAGCAATTTGGAATGTTCGATTTTAGATATTTGAACGCCCAAAACGCTGAAAACATTTCTTGATGACGTTGGCGTTACCTTACGGAGACAATAAAAAACCGGATGGTTCGGAGCTTTTCACATAACTTAAATTTTTCGCATATTTTATCACTAATGCAAAGCTCTATTCAAATACTTCAATTTCTGCGTTTTAATGGTTTGAATGGTACTTTTTATGAAATTTTCCAAAGGAAAAACTGCCAGGGCTTCGCATCTGCTAACGTCTGCATTGGTGGTAACGTTTAGTAACTTTTCTCAAATTCTCGAAAAATGTCTTATTATAAAACATTTAAGGAATATTCCTCTGAAATTAAATTTTAAAGATAAAATGATCAAGTCATAAACTATGGTAAAATTTGTTTTCTATAATTTTAAATGTCATCTGAAGTTATTCAGCAGATTACGTTTGCTATAGACAAAAACTCGCTGTATTTCTATTTTTTTTTCTATATTTTATGATTTCGGTACAAATGTTCTTTATAGGGTTTATTTTGCAAGACGCGGCAATCAGTGAGTTTCAATCGAATACACCAAATTTACTTATCACATGAAAATAATATGGTGAGAGTGATAAGTAAATTTTGATCATCCTTCTCGGATATAATATTTGAAAATACTTCCTGAAAAATATTATGTTAATATAATATATGAATTTTTTTCACCTTCGGATGACAGAAATGATTAATTAGTTGTATACATATTACGATCAGGTCAAGTCAACCTTTTAAAAACGAATTAAAAAAAAAATTAAATCCATAAAATTTTTCATTTATTTTTTATGAATGTCAACCACTTTTGGGTTTTAAATTAATTTGAATAATAAGTTTTTATAACAATAAATAATATTATTTTTCTCTAAATTACAGAATATAACAGAAAAAGTAGTTGTTAATTACTATAACAGTTTTATATTGACTAAATGTTTGAAGCCAGTTATGATTTAAATTTAACTGCTCATTTTCAAAAATATACTATGGAAAATAATTTTATTTGATTGTAAAATACAGGTACCGGTTTTACATGGGTGAAAATTATTGATATTTGACTGAATCCTTTTAATTAATTACCTAACTAGAATAATAATAATACGCTACCCTCTTTCCAAACAAAATTTTTTCTTACATTTAATCAGGTTAATCCAGCCAATAAAATTTTCACTCATATGCCAATAAAATTTTGACGCTTCTATATTGGACAAAATATATCAATTACCCGAATTGATCTATATTGAACAATGTTATCCAAAGCAATTAAGGAAGAATTTATAATTATATATATATATATATATATATATATATATATATATATATATATATATATATATATATATATATATATATATATATATATATATATATATATATATATATATATATATATATATAATTATATTTATTATAAAGGTAAAACAGTTTTTTGAATTTTCACTTTCGGCTAGCTAATCTGGCAATATCATGACTTTAAAGTGTCTGTTTACGAGACAGTGAGTTTAAAAACGTTTATTTATACCTTGTGCATTTTTGAGCATTGATTTTTAAAATTAATATTTATAAATATTTAATTTGTATTTGATACTAAATAAATAGATAAATACATATACATAGGCGTCAACTGATATTATTTTTATTTTACAAAAAAATTGTTATACATATTTAATATAATATTTATATATTTTTTAATTATAACTCGTTTTGGATGATTTTTCAACACTTACACTTACACCATTGAATTATATATACAACTCATTTGTATATTTTTATTAATTATAACTCATTATTCTGTTCTAAAATCAGTATTTTATATTAAAAGATAAGTCGCAGTTTTTTCCAATACAATTAGGCCAAAGTTGAAGATGTCCGTAGAAAAACTGAAATTGTTGTCATTTTGCATGGCTTTTCCAAATAGTGTGATTCATTTTATACGATTTCTTTTATATTTGAAACATTTGATTGTCCATATAACTAGCAAGTATAACAATTTTCAACAGCAATTTATAATATTTAATAGAATTAAAATTTTGTTTTTCTTCCTATCACTTACTTTTATAAAGAAAACACTTTCGTAAAAGGAATCTTTTGGAATTTATATAAAGACACGAGTTTTATTGACAACTATTTTACTGTATTTGAAAGCCATTCATGACAGATTATACACCGTTTATTCATATATAATCATATCCTAAGAATTTTTCATGGTAAAAGTTGTACACTATGATCCGTGTTTCGTATTAGGAAAATTCTCATAATTTTGATCACTTATAGGATAAAATTGTGTTTTTGATATTAGATGATATATCTTTAACAAAAAAAAAAAAATCAATTACGTCAATTTGTGGACGTAATTGAAAATTTGACGAGCTCTGGAAATGATAACACTCGACATCAAAATGTTACTTGATTTAAACTTGTTACAGAAAGTTTAACTAAATCACTCATAAATTTTTAAAAGTGTAATTATAAACGGTATATTGATGTGCTTATGGGCATCAAAACTTCTTTGACACAGAAGAGAACAATTTTGTGTTTCTAGTAGTCGCTTACAAAATAATTTCGCTTCTTCAACGACGTAAAATAATGATATTTACCACAATAAAAAAATATTTCGATTTCCTACAAAATATTTATGAAGACCCCAGTGTTATAGGAAGAAATTAAAATATTTTACCTGTTGACATATTTGCACGTAATATTTTAATAATAAAAAATTCACTTACTAATAATATATCCGTCAATATATGAGATCATTTGAAGATTTAATACATTTAATATTCAATTGAAAAACTTTATTTTAATAGGTATAGTAAAACCTCATTATCATATGCTTATAGAGTTATATATTATAAATACATGATTATGTACGAACAATACATTTTATGTTAATTTTTGAATTGTATGACAATTAAGGTACAGAAATGGTCTGAATATTTTTTAAATAATAATTTCTATAAAACTCGAACATCCTGCAGTCGATACGACATAACAAACTTTTATTTGAAAACAAAATTTGATTTTTTTTTATTCTATTAAAAAATTTAACAGAATTATCATCTCCATGATAGTGTGATACTTAAAAGACAACATGATTGACATTATGAGCCAATGGAAAGATTTTTCTAATATGTGCTTTTTCTAAGATCGTGCGTGCGAGGCTTATATTTTATTTAATGATCGGTACTGTAAATTACTTCATTTTAATTATGATGCATTTCTTTTAATTCCTTCATGTAATTTTTTTAAGCTGGAAAATAATTATTAACACAACATAATGAAAATATACGGGATAGTTTACTGGATATGTAAGTTTTGGAGGGTTATAAAATTTTTACATATTATAGAAGTAAAATTTACGATTTTAATTTTTGTTTATTTCGCTTCAGCAGATTTTAAGGCAGACACTCACTCCCTCCCACCTTTTATAATGCGTTTAAAATTGCAGAAATGCGCGAAACACGTGCCTCGTTATTTTCTATAAGCAATATTTAAAAATAATCAATAAATTTCCAAAAGTATTTCAGCGAGTCTCTAAATTTTATTACCATATAAATATTTAGCTGTGACTTTTTAAGATATATCTTTATATATAAGTGTCATTATTAATTTCAGCTAAAGTGTTAATTATTTACATTGAAATTTTACTGCATTAGATCTATTATGAGTTTTTGCTGCTTATGTAAATTAACTTTATTCTTGGATACAGAAAAAAACAACGTGATTATCGTCATTTTTCAGCACCATACACTGTTTGATTTTTACGTCAAAATGTATTTAATATTCTGACTACTTATGATCGTTAATACAAAGACAATTTATGAATAAATATTGAAATACTCTTCTCTTTGTTAAATTGTGTTTTAGTCTGTTCATAAATATAAACAAATTTTAAATTCAGTTTACTTAAATCCAACGTAATATTTATTAAAAAAAAAATCCCAAATGTTCTTTTAACATGTTCTTTTGTTAGTTTTTATTCATATCCGTGTAGACGACATATTTTTATCTTGAGTAAATCTTTGAGTTATTTTGGTTAATTTTAATGTATTCAATTAGATTGCCGCCATTCATTTGTTTCGTGACATATCATGAATGTCTTTTATCATGCATTTTGTTTTCTATTTATCAAACTTTTATGTTTGGTCAATAGAAAATCAAACTTTTAATGAGTTTTAATAACATAATCGACCATGGTTACTGATCCGAGAGCCCTCCTGGCCTGTGTTTGCCTAAGTAGCCAGTATTGCATAACTAGGCATATCAAGCGGACAGAAGCACGACTGTAATCATGGGTCTCCGGGTGGCGGAGGGGGGATGCGGCATTTTTCTACCTGTCTAGCTGATGAGTTGGGAGCTTGCCCCCCCCCAACCAAGTATATATGTGCAAGAAGGAAAATCTATTAAATCATTCGTACTCAGGAGTTATTGTGTACTGCGGGTGTTTGGTCAAGTCCGGCACACAGGGCTGTTATTCTTGGTTGTGTGAATGAGGTGCATCTCGCTGGGGATAGTGGTTAAAGCCTACAGCTCACGTTATTGGGTACTAAGGGCGCGGATATTAACCGTTGCAGTGTATCTCTAACTCATATCAATGACCGCTGACATACAGTGAATATTAGTCTAAAGTGTGTCTCCGAATTCCGATGACGAGCGTCTTAAGATGACTGCTTCTAAATCGATATAAATCTTGGTGTTTATCCCTCACTTATGGCGAATAGTACCTTGCATTGGTGACTTACGCGATTCTCTGATCCACTTGTGCCCTGTGAGTAGCTGATTGTTCAACTGGCATGGTAACCTGGTACGCTTACAAGTGCGATGGATATCGCGCCACCTGTATTAAGGGGTTCCTGGAATATTTCCGATAGAAGCAATTAGTAGTCGGGCTAGTAGGCTTGGCGGGCTGGTTGAGTGTATCCCTACACCCGTCCCTCTTTTCCAGGGGGAATGTGAATGCCTTTAATATCGTTGGAGTAAACTGTTAATCAGTAAATACCTAACGTAAAAAATAGTTGTTGTTGATCCGAGAGACCTCCGTATAAAATCCTATGGATCCTATAGACCTCTGAATTGTTAGCACCTCTGATATTGTCTAATTTTACCCGCATGCATGTTACTTCTGGTTAGCTCAATCGAGCACTCTCTTTATAAGATACAAGAGCTAAACTTCTATCAAACAAAGCTTTCGACGAGTGGAGCGTCAACCATTTCCTGTGGACGTCTATTGAGTGTTGACCTCTATAGAAGATATTTTTTGTTTAGATGTCGACACATGAGCGGGTCGACGATGGACACTTTTATTCCACTTATTGTAACCTTTCGTTTGATATAAATTTGGTTCGTGTACCTTACAAAGTAATATCAGAAAAAACGTCAACTAGAATTAAGAGGCATGCAGACAAAATTGAATAATTTTAGGTCTATAGTATTACCAAGCACGCACGAAAATTTGTTTATAATTCTGATACATAGGACTTCTTGGTTTTGAAAATGAAGAGGCAGCATCATTCGTATAAATATATTGATGTTTTAAAACAGTGAAGCATCGTCGTCAACAATTCGTCGCTTTAAAACGACGTATTCATTTTGTTCGATAGTTTTAAAAATATACTGATTGCTTAATTTTATTAGAAATTAAATATTCATTTTATTCTATGTTTTTAAATAAAAATATTTATTGCTTAATTTATATTAGTTATTAACGGTAAGATATTTAGCATTAGTACATATAAATGTTGTTTAATTAAATCTGATGCTTGACATTATATTAGGGAAAGTATAAGTCAAGTGGTTCAATTCCAGCTTCTTTCTTTTCAACCTCTATTTTCCTTAGTGTAACCGCATTTATCCTTTATCATAACCCCTCCACCGGGATGGGCCGTAAATTTTAATAGCCAAGTCCAGAAGGTTTTTGTAATTTCTATAAGAAAACTATTTGTTCACAATTAACAAGACTGACATTTGATTTATGTATAGTTTTCATAGTTATAAACCGATTCAATGATGGAACTGACCATTACTGTTGAGATTTCGAGTAGTGGAGAAAGTGCCTTTTTCAATTAGAGCCAAAGGATAATTTTTTTCTTTTTTCTTGATATGTTCATTGTGCCTAACAAAAATATAACAAAAATAGCATTCGTCCCCATCGTCTCCGCTCCCTTGATGTAGCTCAGCATAGCTTTGGAACTCCATTAACCTAGCGACGTGGCTTATAGGTTTTCACTCATGTGTATTTATTTGTTTCTGATTTAGTTGACCATCAACTTATTGTCCAAAAATAATACTTTTTTATAGTCAAATTTAGATAATATGATATTGTACAGAATATTACAGTATTCATATTAAAACATCGATGTATCGTTTGCATCTCTAAATATGTATAATAATGAATATATGATTTCGTTATTTTCCCTAATACCTAACCATGTTGAAAATTCAAGCCAAACTTATTTGTAACCTAAATACTAATTGCTTAGTACTAATTTCTAAACTTTTCGCACCAATAAAAATAAAAAGTGAATACCCGAGAAATAATTCACAAATGTCAATCGTGCTCCGAACACAATTAAGACCTTATGAGCCACTTATGTCTCCAAGAAATCAAAAATTATGATTGGATATTAATTCATTAATTTTTTTTATCATTTAATATTAACTATATTATTAATAAATTGAAAACGCGAATATTTTATATCCGACCAGCCTAAATACATACGTATTTTATATCCTACTAGCTTAGTATACCGACATTGTACATTTATAACCTTTCTTAAAACAATATATTGGTGAGAGTATTCGTGTAAGTTTTATACTTTTTTTTGTATTGTGTATGTTATAATATTATGTCTGTTAATTATGCAGAGAAAAAATTAATATTTTAGAACTTTTCACTACAATGTGCTAATCGATAACATACGCATTATTTATTTAGTTATCAATAAATAATAATACGAATAAATTATAAAAAGGATTGGCCATTTAAAAAACTATTATTATTTAATAAAAATGTAAGAAATGATGATGAAATTCTATAACGTCTATTATACAACAATATACATACAACAATACATTTAAATGATAATTTTATGCTAATTTCTATATCAAACAAGTGAAGATAACAACTAACAGTATTATTTGTTTATAAACTCGCCAAATAGCTGAGTATCAATGTTATTTTCAATTATTAGCATTCGTTACAATTAATATATTAATAGTTAATAACGTGCATTATACTTGTGAAAGTAGCTTACAATTTCGGAAAAAATATTTCAAACAAAAATTTTCTATTTTGTAATCTTTTTTTGTGTTTGAATTTTTGTTCTATTCTTTTCGGTTGGGTATATGGACAACTATTCAATCTATTGGACACTTTGTAGATAAAATTTGTACAGTCAAATTATATAAGTTTTAATGGCATTTTGAAAGCAATATATGGAACTTATAAGTCAATCGAATGGAATTGAAAATAATTGTTTCACTTAAAAAGAAGAATTTGTAACTCATCTAAAATAGTGAAGTAAGATTTAATAAAAATCTTACAACCTATAATAAAAAATGAATGTGTTTATTTGAATTATTAAAAAATATATTTCTTGTGAATGTGGAATTAGTTTATCAAAGGAATAAATCTAATTTCAACGAAAAATATCTGATATATAAATTTTAATGCATCTTTTCGTGATTATGCAGTTGAATCAAACGAGATGCCATTAGATCTAGTTTGATATTAAATACTTTACGCCTTCAGAAATTATTTCAATTTTATTGAAATATATTCATATCATAAAATTATTTAGAGAATGTATCTAAAATGATATATAAAAATACAAACCATTTTAAATTGATGAAAAATATTTATATCACTTCTATATTTTAAAATTTATTTCCATGTATAAATTTAAATTTTATAATGGAAAACCTTATAATTTGTAGTCCTTCGAGAAATAATCTTTAACTTATTGTTCATTAGTGTTCATTAAAGTTTTGTCCATTGAAAAATAGTTAACGTTGTCATTTGCCAAGAAAATTTAATATTTATCAACAATTTTTTTATAAAAAATGACCCAAAGTCTATATTTTCTACAAAATTTCCTTATGTATAAATAAAACATAAATAAAATTATTTATTAAATATTTTTCAATAGTTAGTATTTAAATTTAATAGAAAATGTAAATAATTTTTAAATATTTTCCACGCATATCTTTAGTCTGATCGAATTGATTGAACTTGTTAAGACCATTAAGCTGGCTTAGTTGTAGCTGGATGTAGTGCAGTTATAAGATCGCAAGTATGCCATTCTCTCTTATTATGCCTAGCTTCAAATTGACGGATATTTGATTTTTGGTGACTATGATAGTAAGATAATTCAAAAGCAAATCTATAATCTAATTTTTTCGATATGTTGTAAAAACCGATTGCTTGATAACCATAAAATTGTAAAAAAATAGCGCAATTTTCACGTTACCGGAAAGCCAAAGATTTCGTTTTGTCAGAAAACGGCGAAAATTTTTGTATTCGCGTAAATTTTACAGTTTCCGGAAATTAGAACGTTTCAGATATTCCGTAAATGAAAAAATTGATACACAGCCATAATAATGTGTATACTAATTTTTAAATATAATTGTTGATTTATTCTATTGTTGACAATCAATTTTTGTATTGACCACCCTTGGGCTTAACGAACAGGTAAAGCTATGCTCTGTTACTTTCAACTGCATTTCTCAGAATATGCCGTATAAAGGATCAGTGTGCAAATATATTAAAATTGCTACCTATTAGTACCATTATTGTAATTTTATTGCCGCTTTAATAATAATACTTTTTATATATAAATAGAAGTGCATTGTACTAAACAAGGTCGTTTTATATCTTATGTGAGTGAGTACCGATTGTGGTTGTATATATAACCTGTTTATGAATGTGTAGCATTCATATAAACGAGTAATATGTTTATGTTATGCATAGTATAACAAACATGTCTATGACTATTTTTAAAGTATATTATTTATACATGGCTCTCTATGCAATTAACTTTGATTAGAAAATACAAAAAAAAAATTACAATTTTTTAATTAAATACCTTCCTTTTTTTACAATTTATCACATAGTGATAAATCATGGACGCTTGTTTAAACTTGTATTTTGCATTTTATAAGATTTTTAATCTTTCAAGGAATGATTTGTGTATAATTACATGATACTCTGATGCAAAAATAATGTTCAATTCTTAAAGCTATACAAATACTAGCTAAGATATGAACTAAAATAGAAACATCTCTAATAAAGACTATCTCTTCTGCTATATACATTGCATTTCTTTATATTTTCGGGCCTATATTACTTATTAAAATATACTATTTAAAATATTTATGAAATGATATGATGATATGATGATTTACATGCTAAATATTAATATGAAAATTGAAGGTACGTTTCCCAGAAAAACATTTATAAAATTTAAAATACAAAATTTAATTTATATCTAGAAATGTTTTGTAAAAAAAATCTCTTCGTCAAGCCCTGCGTTATCATATGAAGATTGTGCGTGCTAATGACATTTGAATATTTATTTTTTAGATTACTTGTTTGCGAAAATTTCAAAATATTCAATATTTATTGCATTAGAGAAGGCTTTTTGTTACCTATCTTAAAATTTTTAAATTGTAATAATGATAATTGAGGTGTTATTTTTTTTTAAGAAAATCGTAGATAACAATAAAAATGTTTAAAAAATCTGATTTTCAAATGTATGCAACATCAAATAATGAAACAATGAAACAAATTTTTTTAAAAAAAAGTCATATAAACATAAAAATTAGACGTCGTAGTGTTTCTTCGTTGTTACACATTTTCTATTTGTGTAACTTCAAAAATCATATTTCGTTGTATGGATTTTAATAAAAGAAAAGTGAAAGAATATATAAAATTATTCTCATATTTTTTGGAAATATTACCCATAAATTTCTATGTTTCATTTTAATAACATAGAAATTGTTTTTTTTTTTATGTCAAATATTTTAATTTCGCTAACATTAATCGTCAAATTTTATTAATTAAATTTGGCAGTTAATAAAAGGTCTGTGTTTTTTGAGTGTACGTTGGATTAAATAAATAAGCAAGTTTATTATAGAAAAATAGTTTGATTTAATAAATTTTTTGTTCCTTTTTTTAATATAACTTTTCTGTATTTGCTATCTACCAATATTGAAAAGCATGCGTTTTCAGAAATGTCAATACTAGAATGTATTCTTGTCGCTTGTATTTAACAACTACCTTACTTCAAGCATTATTTACTCGCACACTGTATGTTATATAGGTACTGATGTTAATGAATCCGCTAACCACAGTTGTCTAGTCTAGGATAAATTAATGTGTACATGTTAAACCTACGTATAAATTCTGGATAATGATTGTTGTTTTTTTATTTGCTGCCCCAACGTCAATCTTTAATCAAATTTCGAAGTTAAATTTGACCCGTTGCCCGGTTTTCGAATGAGATGAAGTTGAGACCATATATATATAAATTGGATGATAATCTAATATAATGGCATGATACCTATGTATAAAAACAATATAGTAGTATTGTGAAACTTAATGTATTTTCCTTGCGCTTCCACCATATTTTAATAGTAAATACATCTTATAATAAAAATTCAAGAAATAATCATTTTTACAAGCTCTTTTATCTGTTACTACCATAAAAGCTTGGTTCTTTTAAATATAATAATAACAAATTAACTCAATTATAAGACTTAAAACCATTTTTTTAACATATTATATAAATATAATAACTTTTTTATTTTATCAATAAAATACACAAGATAGAAGACTTTAATAATTAACAAATAAAATGCAAACTATAATTCAATTATCTTAATTATTTTCGCTAATTAACTTTTAAAATAAAAACAAAATTTTATATAATTGCACACATTTCTTCATAAATAATTTCTTCATTAATTACATTTCATTGAATTATTTAAATTTAATTATTTATAAATTAAAATTTTGTGAATGTGAGAATTTAATCCAAAAATTTATTTCTTTTTTTATTATTTGAACTATTTATAGAAAAAAATTATAGTTTATTTCTATGCAAATTGGTAAAATTATGGTTTCAAAATCCGTTTGTGGTTTCAAAATTACTATTTACTCATATGTTCATGGGACTACTTCCATGAGTTTTTAAATGTTTTGAATCTTTGTTTATTTTGTGAAGGATAATATATGCAACTACTGACCGATTTAGACGGGATTTCATTAGAAGTTAGAACACTTTTCAAGAGACATTATAGGAGTTACATATTCATAAGGAGTTACATTGTATAACGGAAAATAAATACTATATTTTCAAGGGTCAAATAAATATTGCATGGAAACTTTCTGAATCTTTTAACTAAAAGCCATGAAAATTAACATTTGCTTGAAAGTGAACCAAAACGTATCTAAACGACTTATGGAAATCAACTCTTATGGTGGCCAAAGAAGTGAAATTTTCTAGAAATTGATTTCAATCCTTAAATTTAATTTACCAAACTTATAAAATATCAAATAATTTTAAAATTAACAGGATGTCTTAACTAAAAAATGTTTTATCAGATTTATAAAAATTTGTATTAGAAGTAAAAAAAAACCATGAAATTTGAAAATTTCAAAATTGGTGGATATTCCAAGTATGCTTTTAGAAAAACAATAAAAGTTTTACAAGTTTCATAGCTTAATGTCACCACCTTAAACATACAAATAATAAAAAATTATTATTAATCTCATGAGAAACCAAAAATTTTTCTGTGGTCACTAGTAAAAGATATATTGTTAGATTTTTGAGAAAATCTATTATATTATTTCGTGGGAAAGTGATTTTTTTACCGAAAGTCTAAAGAGAGAAGTACCAGGGCGGACTAAAAAAAACTAAGAGAGGGTATGGAGCGAAGAAAAATAACGGAATCAATAGTTATCCAAACAGTCAATAATAACTTATTGATTCAGAATGTTCAGAATGTTGTACGACCCTGAGAAGTGCATATCCATCATAGCTTGTAACTAAGACTCTTCGGCATTTTTCTTATTTATTTAATTACACCGATTAATGTTATTGATTTTTTGAACAAAGGTGTGTTGTGTGTAAATTAAATAAAGTCAATATTCCTCACTTACTATTTTTAACAAGAGTAAATGATTGCTTAAGTTAAGTTAAGTTAATAAATTAAAGTACCTTTGATTTGTGCAACAAATAAAATAAATTAATTTCTTAATTATCTAATAGAAATTATCAATTGTTAATTTAATATTTTGATAAAAAATATCTAATAAGTTTATTATTTGTATTATTTCTCAATGTAATTTTTTGTTCCTCTCTTCTTTGCCTCGTTTAATTATTCATCATACCATAATCATCTGTTAATGGTTGAGGTATCATTTTAAATCAAAAGCAATTATAGATATCATTAAATATTAGATATGTTTTACATTCTAATTTTGTCAATCCATTACGGTTTTTATAAAATGTCAATAAACGTCTTGTGAAGTAAGTTAGATATTACCAAAAGTAAATCTTTGTTATTATACGTTAATCGTTTTCGAAGAGTGTGCATGCTGAACAATAGTTTTATAACGCAGATTGCTATTTCTTTGGTGCTGCTAAAATTTTATTTAATCCGTGTCTGTTTATCCGTCTGTCTGTCTAAATATCCGTTGAGATATAAAAAAAAAAAAACGAAAAGAGATAGCAGCTCACTTTTTTTTATTAATAACGTATTCTCAACCTTAAATCGACATTAAGTTTCGTGAATTCAAATAATTGTAAAATATGGTTCCAATGAATTGATGATCCACTAAGGAGTAGAAAAAATTTTATTGATAAGAAACAAACATTGCTTATATTTGAACTTTTTCTTTGAAATATTTTCTCATAAACTGACTTGATTCGTCACAATTTCAGACCAAATTCAGCCAATGTAACTAATGGTTACAATACATATTATTATAAAATAAGTTCATTTTAATAAATATAACAATAATTATTATATACCTACATATTTATATAAAAAAATTCTTCGTAGCTCTTTAGAATAGATATTTAGTGCATTTTATTATTGTTAATAATTGAAAATAGTTCATTGATTGATATTATTTCATAATATCTTTGATGGAAAAATAAGCCATGCTTACAAAGGTGCACGCACGCCTGGTCAATTGGGAAACAAAATTTCAATGCACTCACGCCTGCTTTTGTATCTTGATCTAAATATGTGTACTTACTTAGATTCATATAGACGTGAGACGTTATTTCGAATCACCATAAATATTTAAATGTTCATGACATTTTAAATACAAAACAAATTATTGATCGTAAGATGCGCACATTATTTTTATTTTAAGGAAATATATTTAATTTATTGAAAATATACCAAGGTACTTCCTAGAATTAATTTCTTTAAATAAAATCAATAACCTAAAATTCAAGTTAAATTAAAACAATCAATACATTATTATGTATTATCTATATAAATAAATTTTTGAAATTTTTTAACAAATTTAAATAAACGCTATTATGACGAAATAACAAATATCTAATGTAACCGGTTTCATTAATTTCCAATATTTTATAATTTTTAAAAAAATATTTGTCAATTTATGATTTCTAATTATTGGCTTGTCATCGTGCAAGAGGTGATTTTATTCACATGTAAGCCTTGAATTAAGATGACCCAACCATTTTTTTAGACTTATGAGTCTTAACTTTTTCTAATAACTTAATACGTAAAAGTATCGCTACTGCGAGATATTGTTTAAATTTAAATCTTAACGCTTATACGTACAACAATTTAAAGAAAATGTTATGCCGATTCAATAAAATTTCACCTTTAATTAGTATAGAATACAAATTAGAAACGTCGTTCACCCATCCGCTTGCCGAATGAAAATTAGTTTTTTTTTAATCAATCAAGTGATATATAACTCTGTGAATGGTGTGTGATTTAAAATAGAAAATTAACTAATTTAAATGAATAATTATTTATATTTGCAATTAAAAATAATTACTAATGCAATTTCTTCAATAATTTTTACAATTTGCAACCCAAAAACTTCAATTAAATGTCTGTTTTTGTAATTATTCCATAATTTTTATTTGACATTTTCTATACAATTTACTTGCGAACAATTGAACAAATATATTTACTAGAATGTGAATGTTTTATTATAAATTTTAGACACCCGTAACGCATTAATCCAGTAAGAAGCCCCTACCACATGCACGGTACAGATACATACAATTCAATATATAATATTTTTATATACTATTTGCGTTTTACATTAAAAATTATTGGAATAATCATACGTACAAATTTCACAATATTCTAACTTCATTATTAAAAATTAGTTTCATATGAGTTTTATTATATTTAGTTAAGTGTTATCAACGATTTACAATACTTATAAAAATTCACTAGTTTTAATCATAATGTATATTTTTTCTCAATTCCCTTATCAAAATGATTTGTATTTTCAAATTTGTTTCCGAAATTATATTATTTAAAGAATTCAAAAGAGATTAATAATTAAATATAATGATAAAATAATTTTACCAGTGCAGTTATTACAACAAGTGTGTTAAAAATTAAAAAATTATTTACAAAAAAGACATTATATCACATGAAATGCATGGTAAAACCTCCATCATAAATTGTATTTAGTTTTCAAAACAACGAATTGTGCGTGCTTAAATAACAACAAATGTCGATGTTTCTGAAAATTTGTGTTGTATTCATCACATTTAGAAATGAAAAATGCCGTTGTAAATCTCAGTGGATAAACATTTGAAACACTAAAATCAATATAATTAAAAAGGAATAATTACTTGTTAAACCTAAACTTTCATCAATTTAGCAACAAGTATATCCTAACAATTTTTCAGTGTTTGATGGAACTAAAATTGGATGGAAATACAAATATTATGGCATAATAAAATAAACAAAATAACATGATAGCGGTGTAAAACTTAACTCTTTCAATTCCTTCCACCAAATTTCACCAAATTTTGATACATACTTCTTATATTTTTATTCTAAAAAAAAAAACAATTCGTGCTTCTGTACATTGATTGTAAGTGAAATTGATTTCAATAAACGGGGTTTCATTAGAGTTGTTTTTGAAAATTGCAAAAGATTAGTGAATAATGAGCCACTGGCAGTTAAAGCCCACTTTGTAGAGTAGGATAATGTAAAAAAAAAACATATAAGTAAGACGAATACTCGCATTTTTTATGTTTCTTCGTCTTATTAACTTCCCTATGGAAAGTTGTTGTAATGTGGATTATGTGAATCCCGATTTTTTTTTTATATATTTACTTTTCAAGGTCACTATAAACCAAATTCAATGCTAGCTCGTCGTGTGATTGCGGGTCGGGTCGCACCTTAATCATTTGTTTAACAAGTAATATGCCTAAACCCTTTATAATTTCCCAAATAACCGTGTATAATTGCCTTACTAACTCGTTTACAGGCGTAATCATTGAAGAGATACAACTTAAATGAGTTTTATTAATATCTAACATGAATTAAAAAATGGTAGTACTAACATTAATAAGTCTGAAGTACCTACATTACATGCTTACAACAATTTTAATTTTAAAACGTATTGAATATAAATATATTGTACCCATGTTGTATTATAACATATGTATAATATAAATTTATTGCCTAATACCTTTTTACCATGCGAACTAAACCATGACAAGGTCGCCTGCATCTGGTTTTGCAGCCAAACATAGAAGAGATCGTTCGTTCAGTTCAAATATTAAATAAATGTTTCATAATATTTTTCATCAATAATAATAATAATGATAGTCACTCTCTCATGTTAAAAACAGACAGCATTTAATTTAATTTTTTTAATATTTTTATTAAATTAATTTTAAATGTAATTCTTAAAGGTTCGATAATTTAATTTGATAAAAAAATAATGTTGATTTTATTCTTTGAAATCCATTTCGTGTAGTATTCAACCAAAGAATACTTTTTTTACTTCTTAAAGGAGTAAGCCTGGTTTTTGATTATATTTTAAATTATGGGATTATATGTAATATGGCTGCAAAAAAAATTTTTGTTTACGAATAAAGATCCATAGTCTCAAATTAAACCGACACACTTTATATGCTTTTCGGGTATTTTTCATATTTTATTGGTCAATCTTTCTGTTTAAATATTTCATTCGTCAATATTCAGGGAGTATAAAATTTCAAGGACTCAAAATAAGACCAGTTTAGCGGGTTATGAAATTTGAAAAGATAAGCCAAGAGGAGGCTTTTACTTCATTTTACATCAAGAGGAGTATTCGAGTCCAAAGTTATAGTTAAGGAAAAAAACATTACAATTATGAAAAATGTTTTTTTTTTCATAAAATCTCAACTTAGGAACTTTAAAGTGCTTTCTGAAGAACCTTCCAAATACCAAACCTTCCAAACAGCATTTTAATAACTTGGCTGGATAAATGTTTAATTCAAAAATAAATGAAGGTATGAAATGGTTATTTTGCACTTGTAGAAAGTGACTCCCGGTAATTAATTAAGAATAAAAATATGATCATTTCCCTTCTTTTGACGAAAAGCACAACATTTCATTAAAATCGATGTAAAAGTGGCCAACATTCGATGATTAAGAATGATGACCCTCTTATAATCTGTAAGAATTAAGCATTTTCAGCAACAAATTTCAATTACGTAATCAATATAAATTATCGATTTTCATTAAGTACTTACTGTATATTTGAAAAATATTTTTCATCAATTAGTTATTGCGTCATTAATAAATGGTAAATAAATAATTACATTAAAAACCAGTTTTAAATTTTATTCAGGATAGCATGTGACTATTGTTGAAACTGATGATGAATAAGTAATCTAAAATTGAAATTGAATTTTAAGTTATTTATACGTCATAATATATAATAACAGTATTTTATTTTATTCATAACTTTAATATTACATAATTATTCATGATAAGTAAACATGAATAATTATGTAATATTAATGTTATGAATAAAATGAAATCTTCTTCGATTGTTAATAATATTCTTAATAAATATGTATACTAAATTTCGGCATTATTATTAACAATGTTAATTATTTAAATACACGACATATTGTTAAGTATCATAGTTGGAATTAATTTTAGTATTAATAAAATACATTAAATATGTAAATATGTAGTCCATACAGTTATAAGAGTTTGTTTGTTATCTAATAGTTTATTAATGTGTGTATAACTGTGTATTACAAATTTGGGCGAAATCAAACAGTTTTCAGTATATCAAACAAAAGTTGTTTGTTTTTAAGAAAACACGTTTTTTTAACGTCAAATAGAAAATTATATATAAAAGACTAAGATGACATGCTTTTGCTGAGTGTATATTACGCAAGAAAATGTTAAATTATGCACAGGGCGCAGATTCTCATTTCTCTATGTAAATAGATAAACGCACTTTTGAATTGGTTTCTTGAAATTTCCCGTCAAAATGCGATCATATTTTCTCAAAATGAAATAATATACCTAAAAAAGTCCTGTATTCCCACATTCAATGTTTTTTTTAATCACATTGATGAGTTGCCTCAGTTTGTAAGTTTAGCCCGAACTGTAATTTTGCATTGAGACTTTAAACAAACTTCCATCATAGTTGAAGCAAGCACTATACAAAGTAAGTTTTGCATATAGCCAAATTTTAGAAATGCAAACAACAATAATAAAATTGTGTATATTTTTAAACTGCAATTTATTGATGGTGTGGTGTCTCGTCAAACTTTTGGAATTAAAAGTAAAAGTTAAATTATAGCTTAAAATTTGCGAACACAAAAAAAAGAGTTTGAGAGCAACTCAGTGAATCCTATAATCATAAACTATAATTAAATCTACTATCTAATATTTTACCGCTCACGTTTTAAATTTTTATTGTTGATTTGAGTCAATTCATTATACAAGAGTATCAGCCAGAACTAGTTGCCTGCCAACTATTCGAAAAGGTGAAAGTTAAGGTGACGTGTAATGTTAAGGTGACTTTCTTTATAATTTTATACTAATATAAGATCTTTTAGGCGGAGAAAAACACAACTGAAATTAAGTTTAACAATATTTTGTTAAAACAATGTGTTGCTGTTCATACATTGTTACTTTAAAGTTATAAATAATATAATGAGAAATTGAAATTAGGTTGTCTTTTAATATCACAATTTCATAATCTATATATAAATGGACAAAGAAAAAAATGTTTAGATGTTTGTCGATCAATTTTATTCATTAGTTTTTTTATTTTTATTTGGTTGGTATGGGCGAGCTTTAGTGTTACCAATAACAAAATTTTGCTCAAATTTTCAAAATAATCAATTTTTAATTTTATTGTTTCTCTCGTATATAGTATGATGAAGTGTGTAATATAAATATTGAAATTGATTTATTATATACAAGACAATTATTTTGAAGTGCGGCTTGTATTTACAAAAGTGCTTCATATAAAAAGACAAAGTTTTATTTTTGAGAAATAATGGTCGAATTTCGACCAATGTGGTGAACTATAGTCATCATTTCATGGGTTACGTAAATGAAAAACACGTAAAATAATCTGGATAATAATACTGAACATCTCTCGGAAACTTGAGCAACCAGGTAGACTATCCTCCTAGAACGTTATTTTCTATAGAAATTAATTAGAAAAGAGATAAAATTAGTCTCTACGTCAAAAAAAGTTGACATTTAAGTTCATCGGCTTATTGATAATTTAAATTACTCTACGCTAAACGTGACGTATTAATAAAATTTCTATACAATTATAACAAAAGAAACAAAATACTAAAATTTAACTTATTTTATATTTCAGGTTGCAATGGCTGGAGATTTTATTCTAGCCGTAGCCTCAATGATGATTGCTCGTTTAAAGAATGATGACGTTACATTAGTACTTAGTGAGGTAAAGTGTACTTAAAATATTATTTAAAAATAATATCTATTAACCAATTGACCTACAATATTTAAATAGTACTTATTTATTTTATAATTTTTTATTTATTTATATTTTTTTTTTTAATAGGTAATTACCGATTTAATTCAAGGTGAATTCATGCAATTGGGTTCAAAAGAAACAGAAAACGAACGATTTGCTCACTATTTGACGAAAACATATCGTAAAACTGCATCACTTATTGCTAACTCACTGAAATCTGTAAGTTTAAATATGGAAGTTTTCATATACAACAAATATAAACAATAAGTTTTTCTATTTATAGGTGGCAATTTTGGCACAAGCTGATGAACAGACTTGTGAATTAGCATATCAATATGGACGAAATTTGGGATTAGCATTTCAATTGGTTGATGATATGTTAGATTTTGTTTCATCATCAGAAGAAATGGGTAAACCCACTGCAGCTGATTTAAAATTAGGTCTTGCTACAGCACCAGTCTTATTTGCATGTGAAAAGGTTTGTTGAAAATTAAATACTGAATTTTTTCTATTTAACCAGATGTTTCCGGTTTCTTTTTTATTTAAAGTTTTATAATCCCCTAGTATTCATGACAGGGACAGTTAAAAATCTTGAAATTAATAAATCTTACCAGTGAAATGCAGCCGGGTAAGAATTCAAGGGAAGAAATAATCAATCCACGTTTTATCAAGAGTGATTTTTTAATATTTAGACCCATAGATTCCCCTTGAAAGCAACACTTTATTTGATAACCGGAATGCTTGTTCTTAGCAAAAGACAGTATAATAAACAAGGAAAGATAACTAACAGAGTTAATTGTTTAGATACTCGACATATGGTTCAGTATCAAAGAATGGCTTATTTTGTGTCATAAATATTCATAAAATACTCTAAATATCCAGTCTATACAGTTTTATATACATATATAATAATAATATGCATTATAATTATATATGTGTTTATAACTTAAGTTTGAGAATTGTAGTGAATCCAAACATTTTCGGCAAAAATCTTCCCAAAAACTTGTTTGATTAAGAAAATTTTTTTTTGTTTTTAAATTTTCTATCTTTTATGGTTCAAAAGTTGGGTCATGAGTCTATTGAACCCACCAGACCGATTTTGCTCATTCACGAACTTTAACATTCATTTTTCAGGTCCATAATACGCTACCAAAATTTAAGCTCGCTATCTTTTCGTTTTTTAATTATCTTGATGACAGATAGGCAGACGAACGGACAAACGGAAATGGACTAATTAGGTGATAACTACACTATGAACATCTATACCAAAATTTTGTTTGTGCGGTCAATATTTGTTAGTGTTCCAAATTTTAGACTGGAACTAATATACGCTAACATATTTTATATATTTCGAGTATTATTTATTATTAAACATAATTGAAATAGTTTGTTTCTAAACGCTATTCTCTGTTTGATTTCGTGAAAGTCTCCAAAATTACAAATAACACATGTAGAAAGTTCAACTATCCTTCCAAATTTTCGCTATTACACACACATTGATTTTAACCAAAAATAATTAAAACATTTATACACAATTTATCCAACTACAAAAACAAGATTTTCCGAAGACATTTTCTAATCTGGAAAAGCATAATAAATTTACTTCCTTACTTTAATTAATACACCATATTTCTTTTGCGTGGAATTCTATGAAAAATTGTTAATAATTTTAATTTTTTGTATTTTAGTATCCAGAATTAACACCAATGATAATGCGTCGCTTTGGTGAACCAGGCGATTGTGAACGTGCATTTGAATTAGTCCATAAATCACAAGGTTTAAAACAAACACAATTTTTGGCTCAGCAACATTGTATGGAAGCAGGACGACTCGCAAATAGTATTACTCCATCACCCCATCAAAAAGCACTTGTACTTATCACAGATTTTGTTTTAAATCGAATGAAATAGAAAATTTGAATGTCCAGTGTCTTTTTTAACGATACCTAATTTGGATACATAGGAAAATTTGCCAAAATATAAAATGCAATACAGGCAAAATTTGTGCATAAGCCGATTTTAATGCTTTTATAAGTTTGATAGTATTTATATTCTGAAATATTATTGGCATTAACGCTCAATTTTTTTTTCTAGTAATTGTTGAAATTATTATTTTAGTACTTAGTATTTAATTTTTAGAATTATTATAATTGAAAACAATTCTCTATGTTACTCTTGTCCTTGTTTCCTATAATTTTTTTGGTTTTACTCTTTAAATTTTTGTAATTTTTTAAGTCTTGATATTATTAGAAATGAATATACTTGAAGTTCCACTTGCCAAATGGAGCGAAATTATTCTTGAATGCTTATTTTGACTTATTTTTCTCTTATATAACACTTTTAAATCTCAGGAATAATTAAACATGAAACTAACTCATTTCACACAATTTGCCTTTTTAAATAAAATAAAATTTAGAAAAAAAATTCTATACATAAATTTTACGTAAATAATTATTTGTTTTAGTCAATTAATTTGTGTAAGAAACAACATTTATTATTCATAATCTAGTCTGAAAAAATATACATAATTTTTGTCCACAATGATCTTCTTAAAAGTCTTAAAAAGTCTTAACCAAAGATACACGACATCGACAATTCATGTTAATGTTTTCAAATAAAAATATGAAAATTCTAATTTTTCTTAAAAAATCGGAGATTTTTTTCATATTTGCTTAGAATGTTATATATTTCAATATTGCTAAATATTGCTTAGATCAATGTAAATGGAAATATACAATTTACTTATCGATCGAAATTCATTCAAGTATATTTTAAAGTCAAGGTCGTGTATAATTTTTATGATATAAACAATCGTATTAAAATCGATTCAATATAAAAATCGTCACTAACTATGTTAAAGGTACTTTCAAGAAGAGTTTATGATTCAAAATTTTTAATTTCTTATTTAAAGGATGTACTGGAATAACTATTTCTGACAAATATTCATTTAGTCACGCATGTGTGAATTTTAAAAAAACTGAAAAAATATAAAATTTTAAACAATAGTAATAGTGAAAGTAGGGTTCTAAGTTATTGAATTATGGAAAAACCTGTTATTTAATTAGTAAACAGGGTCGTTCAATGATTCATTATCCGCGCATCGCTAAACATTTTCAATAAAAATTTCTGACATATAATGTATGAATTGAAAAATCCATGTATTAAATGTGTCATTGAATGATCAATCCATCCACTTTTTCCAGCAACATACTTCGGCCGGTGATATTGAAAATATTTAACACTTAATCAGATGTCAATCGAAATTATTCAGATGTCTGTCTGTCAATCATAATTCTAATGCAGATATTATTAAACATGGATATAATATATCAGATATTAATAAATAAAAACGGACAATTTTAGTTCAGAAAAATGCACTAGCGATTTTTTTTTATACGAAATATCTATCATATACCCTTTCTGACATAAGTTACGGCTCATTCAAATAATTCTATGTTCAGATTTGATATTGACACAATTTACCTAGTAGTACGTCATTTGATATAGAAATCCGCAAAAATTAGAGCTGTAGATAAAAATTTGTTAGCTTTAGTTATTCGGGTACATTCGTCATTATGTTAAAAAATAAAACATCGTCACAAAATATATTATTTAGTATATAATTTAATTGTATATATAATTCATTAGTTATTATTAATTTTTTATTACTCATAATTTTTAAACCGAAAATAATAAAAACATAAAATATGTATAAATTTTTTTTTTGACGTAACTGCAAGATATTGAAATATAAAATAAATATTTAGAATTATTTTTAAAGTTATATATATAATAATTGTATATTTATAAATAAATATAATTAATTAAATTTTATTAATTACATAACAAATGTATTAATTAAATTACATATACAAATGTATTAAAAAAATAGTTTAAAATCTTTGTAAATTAAATATGTCAGTAGTAAATTAGTTTAGATAATTTTATTTTTAATTTCAAAATAAAAGTTGAAAATGTATTTTAAGTTTTTAACAGGGAATACTGTATTGCTAAACAAAAATTTACGATTTTATTGAATTTCTTAAAATGAAAAATTTGTGGAATCAAATACTGTTGGAATCACGATCATTGATATTCGTTACGTTGAACCCTGTTGAGCATATTTGGTGTGCTGTTTTTTGGGGTCCTCTTTGAAAGTTTAATACTTTGTTTAATTACTTATCAGCACATAAATTCATAAGACAAAATTTCATCTTTGGTGTTTAATAGCTCTCTTTTTCAATTAGTAGAATCTGTCACAGGACACTTTGCGGAATACGTTAATCTTTCATATGTTCTACAAAATAAAAATTATGTTACAGCGAATTTAAAAACAAGGCAATGTTAGTTTCTAAAGGTAGAAGAAAGATGGAACAGCAGGTAGTGTGAACTAATAGAAGCGGTGTAACAATATGTTTAGAAGTGTCTATTGGATGGATATGAATATACATGGGCCTTTATACGGAATTTTACTCAAAGCTTGTTACGTTAAGTAAATCAAAATGATAAGTAGATTCACATTTTTTTATTAAACAATAAGTAAACTCCCAATAGAAATAAAAAATGTTTTTATATTATTAGAGATGCCCTTAAATAATAATTTATATAATTATATCATTCAGTGTAATTAAATGTATACTTTAACTAATAAATATTATGAATGATGGTTGAATAATTGAGAAAAAAGAATATTTGTGAATTTTGCAAAAAAAAACGAAATTAATAGCTTTTACAAACATCAATTTTTACTGAATAATTATACTCCCCTTTGTATATTAGTTTTTTTAAAGAACAAAAAACATTATTCTAAAAAAAAAATTATTCTAATTAATCAATCAAATCTATAATGCTATACAACATATAAGAAATTCATACATATGATGTGGATGATAATTGTTGTATAGTGGTTGTGGTACCTTCTATACATATTATATATATTATTATAATTATTATTTGTTAAAAAATTTATATTAAACAAAAAATACTTAAAAAATAATTAATGAACTAAGTATACTCAAAATCTTGTTTCTCTTATTTAGAACATTTCAAATCAAATGTTGAAACAATAAAAAGACAATATAAAATAAATTTAAAAAATGAAACAACAATTTTTTTAAACAAATTATTATTTTTTTTTTTTAATTGAATTAATTAATTTAAATTTTTGTCGAGGGTCTAAAAAATATTATTAATTGTTATTCTTGTTGTAATCAATTTTATAAAAATATATGTTTCTTATAAAAAACGATTTCCTTTTCTTTAATGTTTATTTTAGATTTTACTGTGCTTTGGTCTTTGCAGCGTGGTAAAGCTTACCGAATTTTTTCCATTTTGTTATTTTTAAATTAATTTATCAATTTGTTTATTTTTGAATAGAAAACAAGTTTAAGATGCTCGTCAGCTTAAGATGACATTTGGAAGTTTCCAATTATTGTAAATATTAATGTATAATAGAATAATTCAAACTAACAAAATATTGAAATATTGAAATTATTTTCATACCTTTAATTTTGAATATTTATAAAAGGTTTTCTATGTATACCATAAATAATTTCTCCAGTTATCAGAACTAGTTGATTAATCGACAGTTTCTGATATATGTCATTACTATCACCTTTGTTTGTTTACAAACATTGTCTGTTTGATTAAATGATAATAATATGATCCTCAAAAGGTTTAAAACAGGTAAATTAAATATTCAAAAACTGTAATATAAATGTTATTATTGGGTTTTCTAGACCCCAAATATCATAGACAATACTTCAAACCAAAGCATAAAAAAGTTGTACACATATATAATCACAAAAACTACGTAATGAAGTATGATTTTGCATTTTATTTTAGCCAATATTGCCGTTTGTATTTTATGAGGACTAATAAAATATAATTTAAGAAGGAAAAAGAGCTGTGACCGCCGTTCAACATTTAAGCTATATCATATTATTATTAAAGCTATCATATTATTATTATTATTTTAAGCGCGCAAGCAGAAAATTTCTGTTTCTCTAATTCTTTTTTTCTTCCATTTAAACTGTTTTTTATTTTATCAAATCCGTCTTCTTGCGCAAAATATACCTTACCCACATCAAATTTTGTTTTTGCCCTGCCACTGTTTACAACAACAAAGTTGGTTGAAATGAATGAAAGTAGCAACAAATTTTGAAATGACTTGAAAACAATTGAAATATTTTCTTTCATAACTAACACTCTATTTTGTTCAGAAAATCCTTTTATTTTCAAGGCAATCTGTTATAAATCATGTCTGAAAATAAATAAAAAATTCCGTCTATTCGTTCGTAAAACTTTTACATAATGTTAGTTAAACGAAATATTAAAAAAATGTTTAATATTTGTTTTATGTATATATAGTATCAAAATATTGAGGCGCCACGGATATGGTAATCGTGCCGAATATAATTACAAAAAATTTATTTACTCTAATTTGTTATTGTTTATCGACTCGAAAGTTAATTAATGATCGATATGTTTCAACAGTACAGTAATGTATATGGTAAGTATAGATTTTTAAGTAGAGTTGTTTCCCGGCTTGTTGTGTGGGGATACTGTTGTGTCATGGTATGGACATGTTTCAAGTTACCTATGGAATGGATTCATTTCGTTAGAGATCATGAAGGCGTGTTGTCGTATTATATGAACATGTATTCAGTTGACGTTGACTATGGAAGTAGTTGATGTTTTTAGCTAAATTAAATTTATATTGACTTTATATACAGCTTTCACATATAGCGTTTAGAATAAATAAAAGGAATTTATTTTTATATAATTTTTATGTTCATTTAAATTACAGATACATATCTCAAATGGAAAAAATACTTTGCAAATAAGGTCTCTCTTATCTAATAATAAATGGTTATAAACAAATTTTTATTCTTCGTATCTTTTTTTTATTTTAATTGTTAAAATACTCAATCAGTTTATTACCAGATATTGTTTGTTATAAATAATTGAATAAAGATAGAATAACTTAATTTTTACGTACATTTTTTTATTATATACCAGAATTGTATAATATCAAATTATTTCTACAGTTTCCAACAAAATTATATAAGTTCTTTCGGCTCAGTGCGGGGCTCGGGCCAGAAGAAGTCTAGAACATACCCGCTAAAACCCTAAACTCTTGATGATACTCCATTACCCCGCGCGGCAGGCATTACTTCGCCCGGGGAGGACTGGTTGACTATTGCCTATTTAATTATTGCCGCTGTGGACATCTCCTTAATCGATCTCCCTGGAGAATCTTCATCGTCTTGGCCGCTGCATCGGCCACCGCTTTCCAGGTTTCCTCACTGCGGACCATCAGGCCGACGAGATTTTCAGGCGTACCCTGGCAATGGAGAACAGCATTAAGTTCTGCTCTCTCTGCAGCGTCACGAGGGCACGCGAAGAAAATGTGCTGCGCCGTTTCTTCTTCGTGTGGGCAACTTGGACATAGAGGATTGAAGTCCAAACCGAATCTGCAGAGGTAGGCTCGGAAGTTGCCATACCCGGTCAGCAACTGTGTGACATAGAAGTCCACTTCTCCATGTTCTCTGTTGAACCAGGTCTCGATGTCCATCTTCCGTTTGGTAATGATTCCCAGCGTCTTTGCCACATCTCGAGTATGCGGCCTTTCTTCTGATGCACGTGTCAGAGTGTCGCCAGTGTCACTCTGCCTTCGTTGGTAGTTTCTCTGACGCTCGTTCGCCAAGATGTAAATTGGCGGAAGACTAGCCACTACACACACAGCATCGTATGATACTGTACGGTAAGCGCATGCAACTCGCAATGCACTTCTCCTGTAGGCGCTAATCATTGGGCGAGCGTACGAAGAGGTATCCATGACGACCAGTTTGGTGAGGCGTATAAAAGGATCGAGCTGGTGACTGTTGAGTGTAGCTGTCTACGGCTCTGTTCTGGTCCTCCTGTATTTGGCATCAACTAGGTCAATGCGTTCACCATCTTGGATGCTTTTTGGCATATATATATATATATATATATATATATATATATATATTACTAAAGTTGTTTTTTTAAGAAAAAAAAACGTATTCTTCTATCTTTTATGGTTCAAAAGTGGGGTCCTGGAAACTTTGCAGCCAATGGGCCTTGTACTCATTGACGAATTTAAACTCATTCTTTTGTCTGAAATAGGTCAACAAAAATTACAACTCTCTAGCTCTTTTAGGTTTTGAGTTATCTTGATGACGGGCAGACGGATTACATGAACACCTATACCAGAATTTTGTTCCTGTATAAATGTTAATGTAATAAAATTATTTATATTATTAATTATTTTATAATTAAAAATCATTTTAATTTAAATATAACATTTGAAATAATAAAAATTTGAAATATAATAATAAGTATGTATTTTTACGATCGATTGAATAAATCATGACACATGAGTTAGGAAATTCATAACTCTGACCAGAACAATGTGACTTTATCCACATAAATATTTAACATTGCAGGTTTAAAACATTGATGGGACGATAACCTTGTAAGTTTTGAAAAACAAGCAATATTAAAATTTGGCGTTTGTTCTGATTTGTGTTCAAAATATTTTTGCAAAAAAACTATATAAACTACTGCGTGTATTAAGAACGTTATTTCTGTACGTAACTATATTATTTTAGAAAAAGATATAAATAAAAAATAATCGCATAAAATATGTATAAAGTTTTTATGAAAATTATTGATTGCATAATATTTCTTGGGACAGACATCATCTAATCTCACCCAAACACAATACATATATGCACGTTGATAATATACAGGTGTTTATAATATAATTGTGTCAAAACCTTTAGCCATAAGAAGGTAATAGATGAAACCATATTACATTTGATTATTTATATAATCGTAATTATTTTCTTTAATGTAAATTCTTAGCATCTCACTTGTGGATTTTCATATATACAAAATACAGTACATTTAATTTATTATATCAATATACAATGATATTGGATAGGAATATAATTAGTTTAAGGTTTTTTACAATTAGGTATATTCAATTTAGAATACTAGTGAGCAATATAAAGCATTTAAACGATATACAAAATTAATTACGAATTGCTATTTCTTTAGAAATTCTTAAAATTAAATATTAAAAGAGGACATTTTATAGTAAAATTTATGGTCTATAACTTTGCTTCTAATACAAATTTGTAATATAACATATATTCATCATAAATTCAGAAAATTGTGTTCTAACTTCTCTGTACTTAATAGAAGCGTATAGGTACAAAAAGGTGCATTTCCGTATAGGTACATTTTCATCTGTCTGCCATGAGGATAACTCAAAAACAAAAAGAGATGGTGAGCTGATTTTTTTAAATTTGAATTCTAGGCCTAAAAATTGAGCTTAAGTTCATAAACGAAAAAATCGGTCTAAATAAAAAAAATTTTCTTTTTCAAAATAAACAACTTTTATTTGAAACATTTTTTCGTTAACTGTTTAATTCGCTACAATTATATATTTCATTAATACATATTATTATTATGATTGTGTTAAAACTGCATTGGCATATTTTTATTGTTTTATGTATTCTAATGATAAAAAATAGCAACCCTACTCAACCATTTGCGAAGTATCTAAACTGTTTATACTGTTAGTTGCTATTCACTTGTTATATTTAAAGAATGATGATATACATATAATAAATTGAGATAATAAACACAATTTTTTTAATTTTATTATATGAAATCTGTAGGCATTAATCTCCATAGGAATAAATACGTATCTTTGAAAATTATTTCTCAAAAGCTGTGACAGGCAAAATTTTTTATTTAGTTTTTTAAAAGGAATTTTATTACGAGCATACGTTAAAAATTGATATTTTCGTTGTATTTATTCTAACATGTTAAAATAAAAATATTTTCATATCCGGATTTATGAACAAAATCCTGTATAAAATTCATATAGTATTAATAATAATATTTTTGCCAAATAATATCTAGGTCTATCAGATACTCATTTATTTATTTATTATGTACGTTATACAAAACTATCACGACATTGAACGTTTTGTAAACACGACATGCACAGCCTGTTATTCCTGAATTTTTTATCATAAAGTATTTTTTATATCTACGTAAATATATTAATAATATTATGATTAGAAAAACAATAACATTATTAAAAAAAAAAAAGGATGTTTTAATAAAAATAAACTACGAGTAGGTAATTTTTATTGACCTTAATGAAGGTTTTCTAAATTTAGTAAAATTAAATTTAAATCAACGAAAATATTTTTTTAAATATTTGTATGAATCCTATATACTACAACATTATTTTCGTATAAGTATTATAATAAGCAATTTTAATGAAAAACGATCTAAGATGACAATAAATGTAAGAATCCAACTCGACGGTTAGAAGGTCTTTTAGATGAAGTTGTATAACTCCAAAAATTTTGGCTAGTCTCATTTACCAAACATCTCACCAATCAATTACGTAGATCATCAATCAATCTAGATAAACAGCGCTCATGTGTCATTAAACTATATATATCTCGTGAACTGTTCATCCGATTTTGATGAATTACATGCATGTTATAAGGTTAGATATCGTATTTTATTTTTAAGTTATTTCAGCTCAATCGGTCATTCCGTTCCGTAGATATAGTAATTTATATTCAAACATCAGTGAGAACTTCGGTGTCCATTTAACTGTGTAATTTGTTATACATGTATTCTTACTTTCTAAACGAACATTAATTTTCTCTTTTTATAGCTCTATAGGGTATGTTTTAAAAAAGGCCTTAAAAGATGTACTAAATATGATTTTCAACTTTAATTTCACTGTTCAAATTATAATCTAAGGGGATTGAAAGCTCTATAATAAGTAGGGGAAAGGGGCCAAGACGTGGTAGCTTGTAAAACGGGGTACCTATCTTATATCAAAAACCAATTGGCCAATCATGATTGTTTTTGCGCATGACACACCGCCACCGTGACAATTATAGTCGGAGTCACACGGCAAAAACCCTAGTTGAGTTTTGTGTAAAATTTAAATTGCGCCAACAATCATATTTCAAATAAGCACATAAGTAAGACAGAGTATTGGGGTACCCAATCTTGCCTTACTTAAAATAATAATAAATTTTCTACTTATAATACTAATAAGAATAATATTGATAATGGAATTTTTATCCCTGTTCTTCAGACATTGGGGAAGCAGTAATATGGGGAGATTTTTTCTAATTTTTGAGAATTTTCCAATTATTTATGTAACATATGTTCCTATGAATCATAAAAGAGTGATTACCAGAGATGATTAATAAAATAAACATGATAATATAGTCTGAAAAATGTTGTTTTTATTGAGCTTCAGCCTATAAGTGCCCCATCTTGCCACCTCTATCCTACACTTTTTAATTTACATACAATATACATTATATTTTTTCCAATTTTTGCTCACAAATAACTCAACAAAAATAGTTATACAAATGTTTTGGAATTGAGTATGAACAATATTGACATCAAAGCAGATTGAAAGAAATACAACGAATATTACATTAAAGAGTATACGTTTTACAGAAGTATCAATCCCTCTAAAGGATTAGGGATCAATTAATCAAATAAAGTTATCCATTCGTATTACCAATCCATAAACCACTTCTTATAATGTCCAATAAGTACACAACAATACATTCTTTATAACTTCATACGCAAACTATAGTCAAATTAAAACACTAATGGTCTGTTGTTGTGTGATTGTTTTATCTATCTATATATTATTAATGGTATACTTACTGCGAAACATACAAAAATGACGACCTGAACCTTTCAGTCGGATTTATGCAATCGTAGTATAAGTTAAAATTAAAGAACCCTTGAAATGGAGGTATACAAAGCTAGAATTTTATCAGGTAGTACTCATAGAATCGCAATTTGAATAAAGAGCCAAACAAAAATAATAACAATAATTTGGTTTTGCACATTTTATTGGTGTCATTCACCTAATTGGGTTTTATTCAAAAAGTACGATACCGATTTTCATAAATCTTCTTGAATTAATTTCTTTACTTATTTAGAAAACAAAAATAATGATGCTGGATTTCCAGGAAAATTGTTTCTATATATAAGACTAATTTACAAAAATTATTCCTCCACTTAAATAATAAAAAAAAATAAAATAATCGATTCTAGGAGGAAGTTGCTATTGACTTTGCTCGCATAGTTTTTGAAAATCATTTTTGCAGTTTACAAGAAGTAAACACAAACAAAATATTGATATGTATAAATTACTTACGTTAAGATTTTCCTGTATTGAGTATAAACGTATATAGCGTATATTCTTTAGTAAATATAAACGTAAATAACGTCGATTATAATCGACTATCTCGAAAACAAAAAATTTATAAGTAAATTCACAGAGCACTTTACAGCTAGGAATTATTTTTCAATTTAAACAGTTTTAATTTCAGTACTTTTCCATTTTTTTTTTTAATTGTACGATTTTTTGTGTTTTTATTTCAAAACTTTCGAATTTGTTTTTATTTCAAAATCATACTTTTCAAGTATTTTCTATAAGATTCTACACTTAATTTTCCCTTTCTCGAATCATAAAAGTATTCATTTGTTTCCGATGCACGAAGTAATGAGCCTTTTTAAACAATTTTGAAAACTTTCTGTGCCTTGTAACGTTATCTTCATGCAAGGTTTTGGTTTATTTAAGACAGCCAAAGAAGTATTTACTAAAATACTTCAATTACTAGCCCACATTCTCTGCTTAAGTTTTGGTCTGAGTTTTGGTACGAATAATCAAATATCGAATAAAATTTATTTGTGAAATTTTTATTATTATACTTATAAAGTAAACTGCACTAAGCTATACTAAGTAATGATTTTGAAAAGTAAATGCATCTATCGATGGATACAAGTGTTCTAGCTATATTTAAAAATGTTATGATATTTTAAGATATATGCAACTTATAATGCATTTTTGTGACAATCCACTAAATAACACCTAATTCGATAACTTCATTCGATAATTTCAGGAATTTGGGTTACTTCCTCTGTTATCTCAATTCCTTGTTATCTCTTTTCGTTATTTATAGTGAGAGTTCCGTTAGAGATACCGTTAAAAATAATTTCCCGCTAAGAAAATCGAAGATTTCCAAAATCGGGAAGTTATTTTTTCACCCCGTTTTGAAAAAATCGAGTTTTTATCAGATCTCGACGTTTTGAGGTTACTGGAAGCTTCCCTGACTACCCCTTCAAGGTTGTCACTATGCCTGTATGTTCGGCGACAAGTGTTTTTTTAACATCGAAGCTCAAAAACAAAATTTCCTCAAAAACATTGAAATATGTTAAATTTTAAGTGCTTAGGTATGGAATTAGCGGGAAGTTGCAGGGATGGCCTCTAGGGTCAACCGTTTTCCCAATTTTTTTTTGTTACAAAATAAAATAAGTACAAAATAGAAAATTACTTTTGAACAATATATTGAAATGCAAAAAATTTATTGAAGATTTAAAAGTCGTATTTTCACTTTTACGACTTTTCGGCCTCCAACAAAATCAATATTAAAATCTTGAAATTTTCTATTGAATGATAAAAGATAATTAGATAATCAGAACTCTAGGTAGCCGAAGAAATTTAAATTCAAAATTTAGTATTTAAAGCCGAAGAAATTTAAATTTAAATCAAAGTATTTAAACCACAATCTCATGATACATTTCAGTCTGTACGATCATTTTCAAACAGACATACTCTTACACACCTAATAATTTCTCACAAATTATGTGTAGCTTAAATGCTTTAATATAGTCGCGTGAATTATTTCTAGTCGTTTAAATAAATGCGTTGTGCAATTTGTACGTGTGTAGGGTAAACATTGCAAAGATTAAGTAAATGTAATATATTATTTCAGTTTGTCCAGCCTTCTTGTTGAGGATAAAAAAAATAAAAAACACAAAAAATACTCATATTTGTATTTGTTTTTAATTCTCCTCAATCGGAAATTTTTCGTGTGGACCTTGCATGAGATCTGTGAGACTTTGAGCGCTTATTTTATTTATAATTTACTTGATATATTTTACATAAGAATTTCCTTTTTTTCATATAAAAACGTATTCCATATCGATTTTTAAATTTAAATTGTTCTCAACATTTTTTCGCCTATAAAATTGGGCGATTGTTGAAATTTTACTGATCCTAAAATTCTGTCTTATGGTTATTTTTGTTTTGTGAAAGTGAAATTTTGTATTTTTATTTTTTTAAACATCATAAAATCATCGACATCATTGTTTAATATTTTCTCATTTAAAATAATTTCTAATCTATTATTATAAACAATCATTAATACATTTGAGTTGAATAAGTTGCCTAGTAATTCAATACTTTGATTAATTGATTTTTATAATAACAGTTGAATGACTATGTAAAAAATTTGTTCATGTCTACATAAATAAAAAGACTTGGATAAAGAAGGAATATAAACTCTGATATATATTATAAAATATATAGGACAAACAAACATTCCTGAACTTATGTTCAAATGTGCAAGGTACAAAGTGGTGCCTCGTCACTTTATCGAAACTAATTCCCCTCATCCCATTTTCCATATTACAGACAAACAACTCTCGACGCAGAATGTAATTTATAACGTATATCAAACTGATTAGTCGCGAATAATTTCATTCTTGTTTAGAAGTCATCAGTGTTGCAACAATTTAATAGATATTATATGCATACGTAATAATTAATTCAGATGACACCGTTGACTGAATTACGTAACCGGAAGCTTGAACAGCAACGTTCAATTCGTGAAGGTATGGCATCCGTTTCAAGAAGACGTTTGGAACAATTACAACAAAATATTCAAGAACAAAGAAAAGTTTGTGCTTTAGTTTAATTTTTAAGCATTAATAGTGTCGAAAAAGCTTCGTTAAAATTAATTTCAGATAATATTTTAAAATAAAGTTTCTGCTGAAAACGGTTTTTATCATTGTGAAAGTATATTTATGTGTCAGATTTTGAATATCAGAAAGATTTTTTGGAACAATATACCCACATGGGCAAATTTGGGAAATCTAATTGCGTTTTTTTGCATCGGCGGAATTTCGATAATAGTATGATGAGAATTATTTGATGCATTATATATTTATTTTTAAAAACAGTTCCTATTATCAAAAATTTGTCGAAAATTGTTACCAAATCCGGAAAAAAGAACTTTCTTACAGTTTTTTTTTTATCAGTCTATGATTGAGGATTTTAATTATAAAAAGGTTTAAAAAATCATTTATGAAGAAAAATATTCTTTAAATAAAATTTACGGCGTTATCTCATTATCACACTTACTTTCATAATTACAATATTTAAAAATAAATCCATTTTTTGAATATTTTGAAACGACTACAATACGTATTAGTGATAGGTTTAGTTTATTAAAATAAACTCTGCAGCGAAAAAAATGCGGCACATGAATTTCTCATGCTTATTGAAAATCATATAATTTACAATTTTTATGGTGTATTTTATACTTTATTGAGTTTAAAGTCGATGTTTTGTTTTACCCATATAAAGAAAATGAATTATGAAAACAACATTATACAAAACCTCATTGACAATCTTAATAAACAAATCTGCACTCTTAATATCTTGTAAAAAATTTTATCTGATTTTGGGACATTAACTGGAATATATTCATAGACAAATAAAAGTATTATCTAGAGAATAATTAAGTTACAAACTTCGTTTACGGTCCCTGGAAATTATGTCGTAAGTCACTGATATTCAAGTAATTTGCCACTTTTTCAGCATGTATACACTTGTATTTAAAAACGCGACGACCTGAATCTTCCACGCTTACTTAAAATTCTAAAATACACAATAAAATTACTGTATTTTCTAATTATTTCATTTTAAATTGAATGTTTTAAATAGATAAACAAATTGAATTCTGATAAACAACTCAACACAACATAACAATCGAGTATTTGATATTTTAAAATAGGTATAAAAATAACAAATAAAAAAAGTGTCGCATTTTTGGATTTTTTGAGTATTGATAAGAGCTAAACGTCATTGTAACTTTTTCGTCACTTAAGTGATGCCAATTTTAAAATATTTATATTCAAAATGTTTTTAAATATAACATTGATGTTCGCTGTTTTTATAGTTACGTGATATGCTAGATAAGTATTATCCTTGGGGAAAGCCAGGTGGTGGAGCACCGAATGAAAATATTACACGCAGCAATATACGTACCAATGAATTAATACCGGATGATGAAAAACGTACACGTTTTGGACTATGTCCAAAATATGTGTCACGAAACCGTAGTCCACGTAGCTATTATCAACATCCAACGAACCCAACGATTAGAGAAGATCCAGCGTTGCGGTTTCAAATGGGAGATACTGTTCGACCAGAGATTGAAAATAAATTTCGTTATCGAACCAGTAGACAGCAGCAGGATTTTTATCGTCGTCAACTAGGTATACATTTTTCAAATTTAGAACGTGTTGTAGATACACGTAGTAGATACATTATTTTCGAATTTTTATTCACCGTTATTATTTTTATTTCGTATTTTTTTAACAGTTATTGATTATTCAAAAATAAATAAAAATTTGTTTGAGCGTAGCTGAAAGTAAATTGATTGATTTTTGGTGTTAATTATCAAATATATTTTTTGTTTGTGTGAATTATGTGAATCCGTATTTTTGTCTGCATTCAATTATATGATAATGAGAAAGCATACAGTTATACGAATTAGTTTGTTTTACAGCTAACTTTTGATTGAACATAATCGATTTTGTTTCGTAGACACAATATGCATTTTCGTTAAATATCTGGGAAAAGTATTTTCATATTTTTTATTTGTTCGTTTGTTTGTTTTTATTTTTTTGTTTATTTGTTTATTTGTTTATTATTATTATTTTTTTCCGCAATATAAGTTATTTAAGTATTTAGAAAAGCATTATGCTTATTATATTTATTTTAAAAAAGATTTTTATAGTTTTATCTGTAGGACTTAATCTTTTTACCCTTTTTGTACAGCAGACAGGTAATTTAAGAACATTTAAAATATAAGTATTAATTTGATTCGACATTTTTTACGGTGTTGAATTTTAACAATATATATGTCGATTCTATTTTTACCCTTTTTTATAAACTATTAAAATTATTATTTTCGCGTACAAATTTGTTAAATTTTTTAACTTCCCATTATATCCATCATTTATTACAAATTCAATATTAAAATAGTTTTTTAAATATAACAGATGCAATCGTTGCCGAACAAAAAAAATCACGTGCCAAATTAGATAAGGAAAACTTGGACTATGCTAAACAATTGGTGAGAAATCAATTGAATAATTTTCAATTTTAAAACACTATATTAAAAAAATTAAAAAATTGATTTTGTAGGATCGATTTGGTGCACCGTGGGGGAAAGTTGGTCCTGACGGATATCCTTGGCGACCACCACCTGAAATTGGATCAAATTTTTTTAAATCTATGGTAATTTTAACTTAGGCACTTATTTAATTCAGTAGAGTTGACAAAATAGCATAAAGCAGAGTTTTATATGAAACCTTTGTTCATAAATTGTGTAGAATATCGACAATTTTTAGATTTATTTTTAGATTATTGGTCAAGCCGTTTCCTGTATCTCGGACTCGCTGACTAGCTAGACTTAAGCTAGTCACTTCAATAACTCAAAAAATAAATTCATCGTAGAAAAAAAGTAAACACATGTAAAATTTTGCTTAGGGAGTTCAAGCAGAAGAGTAGATAGATAGCTGTAAGAGATTTCAAAGCTGAGGAATAACTTTCATTTCTCGGAATACTCACTTACACCACACAAAAAAGTAGAAGAAAACTAAAGTTATATTATCTTTTGTTATTGTTTTGCTAAAAGAAAAGTTCAAGAACATTATTATATTGCGATTATTTTATTTATAAATAAAAATGGTGTTGGTGCAAGGAAATCCGTAATAACAGGTATCTGTTATTTAACTGATTTTGGTGGTGGTGCAGGAAATTACATTACAGAAGCACGGCTTTCGGATTTTTTTTTCGAAATATTCTAAGTTATTAAGTGATAGAGAAGTGAATGCCATATCTCAGCTTTGAAAGCTCATAAAGCTATTTCTATCTGCTTTGGCTTATCTTGCAGGAAACGCCTGACAAGAAAGTCACATGTTTTCAGTTTGATACTTCGAATAATAGTTTTTGGGCTACTGAAAAGGCTATGTAAGCTATTTTGCTAGCTTTATCTCAAAAAAAGCTTGAAAAAAAGTTTATTGTGGCTGAGTGAAGCGGCTTTGATTTTGACTTAAAAACAGTTCATTTACATGTACATATTTCGAACGTATTTTTGTGTAATTTAACGATGTTTACCATTATATACAGTTCACAACTGAAATTCAAATCAAGTGTGTAGTGGAATAAATATCACACGGCGTATTTCTTCTGAAATAACACTCATTTTTAAATTTAACATAAAAAAAACTGTGTTGAAATTCCAATAAATATTTTTCAGGGTTGGACAACAGAAAAAATTTTACAAGAAATTGAAAACAATAATTTTTTATCAAAGTCAAAAAAAGAATTAGAAAAATTGCCCAAAATATCCAAAACCTTACCAAAAATTACTCAAAAAGAATTAGAAAAAGAAAATAAAGATTGTCGAATTTGTAATAATCCTAATAAAAATAAAAGTAATGACGAAAATGATCCAGATAGTCAACGACAATCAACTGGTGAACTAACTGGTGGAATTGAATTAGTGCCATTGTTAGCAAAACGTAGGGCAGCTGCAGTAAGACTGCCTCTTTGTTCAACTGATGTTACACGAATACCTGAATGTCCGAAGTAAGTATACTTGACGGGGGATTTTATAAGACGAAGCCTGAAGCACTAAAGTTACTTTTTCTCAAGAATTACATGACGGATCCTCAATGTCAATTGTATAGTTCAGGCAAATAATCGCCAGTGAAAATATTTTTTTCACTTGCTTTGTAGTCTGTTTTGCTATATACTTTAAAACTGCTTATTAATGTACTAATATTCTGTTATTGCAGTAATATATTTTTTAATTCTCTACTCTTCATTTTTCTTTTATGGTGGTTTGCGTCCAATCCCTTGATAGGGTTACCAAATAATAAAAGAATCCATCATAACGAAATATTAACGGCTTCCGAATTTATATATACTACTAATAATAAATAAACGGACACAAAATGAGCGTATTTTTTAGCGGTTTTTAACGACTTTAATATTGTAAAATCTGGAAAACTGTTCGAAATTCAAAAATCATTGTTTGTATGTATTCATTAGAATTTCAAGAACATTAATCATTACTGACCTATGCATTACTTTCATTACTATGAAAAATGTGAAAATTATGATAGTTTTCCTGGTATTTATTTTCTATTTTTGGAGTCGCTTATCATGAATCTGACGTCAAAAAACAAATGAAGAGCTTTGCAACCCGATCAAAACCACGCCTAAAAGTGACAGAGATAATTAATTCTTTTAATTTATAATTTCACCTCGAAAATCGTTTCTCGGTGATTTGCGGATTCGCTGATCATGAATCCAAAGTGAAAATGAAACTGAAAAAGGTTGAAACCTCATTAAAATTACTCCCAGAAATGATAAAGATAAAATTAATTCGGTTTTAGGTCCGGTGATCACGAATACGAAGTCAAGTTAAAAATAATTATACATCTAATACAATGGAGCGAAATAATTCCTATAAAAATTTCATTTTCACGGTTTTGATAGCTGTTTCATTTCTAACCTGAAGGATTTCATTTTTAATTATGGAATTCATGCCGTGGCAAAATCTTAATTTATGTTTGAAAATTCCGTTTTAGAATTTTCAAATTTTTTTCTCACTGACACCTTTAGTAATAGTTTATATTCGGCAACCATCCTCATTTTTTTCATTCATATTCAGCGATTCCGAAAGCCCCCAATATCCAATTTCCGACTTTTTATATTTAGAAATATTTTTATAAAAAATAAAATTACTTTGCATTTTTTGTTGCATCAATTTTTTTTATTTATTAATTAATGTTGACATATGTTTCGATCTATATGATCATTTTCAAAACAGTGTCAAAACTATACAAATATATTTTTTATCTTTATCACTTCTAGCGGTGGATTTAATGGGGTTGAAACCATCCTCTATTGCTTCTTGAACTCGAATTCATGACTAGGTATCCCGAAAACTCCGAAGATACGATTTTGAATTTTTGTTTCCCTGTCACTTCTAGGGGTTGCATCCATCCTTTTTTGATCATAGATTTGTGAGTAACTCCAAAAATCTCAAGAAATTATTATTACTATTTCCGAGGTTTTATAATTATTAATAAGAATAATGAGGACTTTTCAAATAAATGTCGATTTTTTCCCCCCAATTTCCTAGATCAAATTATTTTTTATTTTCTAAATACGTATTTCGACTACAAAGTAGTCATCATCAGTATGAATTAGCTAGTTGTAATGATTCTCTGAGGAGATGTTACTCGTTGCTAATTTCGTGCAAACCGTCACCAAATTAGCAACGAGTAACATCTCCTCAGAGAATCATTACAACTAGCTAATTAATACTGATGATGACTACTTTGTAGTTGAAATACTTATTTATAAAATACAAAATAATTTGATCTAGGAAAGTGGGGAAAAAATCGAAATATATTTCCGAGGTGAAATTTTGAATGTTCAACCCTTTTTTATCATTGTTACTATTTGGAGTGAGAAAACTTCTCACTCATTCAATTTCATTCAATGATGACTTTTTAACCGGACTTGTCTCTACCTTTTCAGACTCTCCGACTTATTAATAAATATTTCTACTTGTAGTTATTATAATCTTTCTATTTGTATTGTAGTTAATAATAATAATATTTTTTTAAATTATCATTATCTACTTTGTTATGTTTTTATTTATATGCTTAGCATTTTTGCAACTAATGTTTAATGTTGTAGTGCCGCAACTTCGCATACCTTTGTTAAGGCAGTCAAACTCTACCGTCATGCTCACTGTTATTACAGTTTCGAAAATTCAAATTTTACCAGCGATTTTCTTGGAAGACTAAATATCTTTGTAATTACTTTATTTATTTATTCGTTTTCAAAATAATCATTGAAAAACAAGCTCTATACAAATTCTTTTTAAAACTTATACAGAGTGTAGCTAAAGATGTTAACATAAAAAACTTTACTTAAATGGAATTTGAAGGCAAGAATTTGATTAAAGTGTTTAAATTTGGAACCAATTCCGAACGTAAAAAGTCTGCCTATTGTTGATTCCTAGAACTTCTTGGCCATTTCCCACAGCGTAGACATGGGGACAGTCACCAGATTGATACAGTTCTTCTAGGCGTCTATGCAATAATCGCATACAATCAACGAAGAAAAGATTCCATAAGTGCATTGAGCGAGATGAGTGTGCTTTGTGTTAACTTCTTCATTCTACACTTTGCATTAGGAGCATGGATGACTCTTGAAGAATAGTGTACTTTCTACTTTAGTATACTTGAATAATTCGTCTAAAAAGTACATTTTAATTCGATGTTTTTTACGTAAATTCTAAATTATCCCAGCAAAGTTCGATTTTTTAATATTAAAACTTAAATAAAAATTACAAACATAAATTTTGAAAATAATTTGCTACGTAATCGAGAAAGATGAAAAAAGAGATAAAAAAATTATCATCTAATAATTATATAAGAATCAATTACAATTTTAATATATATAGAACCTCTATTATCGAATTTCATATTTATAACAATATCAGATGCTATTACAAGTATAAATTAATAATGATAGTATAAATTAATAATGACTTAGGACCAGTACACAATCTATAATTGGAATTAAACCCACGCAAGATTTAAACCTTTAACCAAATAATTGAATAATTATTTTTTGCTCGTTTAGTACCTCTTTAAATATGCATTAATTTATCATCCTCACGTACCAAAATTTCGACGTTAGAATCGAAATTATTCGGAGTTTGTTGTATTGTTGCAAGTTTTAAAAAAAATAAATTTGGTTTATCGCCAAAATATATAAAATGGGAAATGGTTAGAAAAACGAAACAAAATGCGATATAGTTTGGATAAAATGTACAGGGTGGTATTGCATAAAATTGTATACTTCTTTAAAGATTTTGGACATATAATGGTGGTCCCGAATATCTTGAAGAATTATCCACACAAGTAAAGCAGAGGCATAAACAACTCTTGGAATCACAACAAAATGATAAAGACGCTAGTTTATTACATTTTGAAACTTGGGATGCATTTTGGGGTAGACCAGGAAATGGGGCACCAATCTCTGATGATCATCATAAAAAACGTTTGGATGAATTGTTGTATTATAAACCAATTAAATGTCATAATGTTTAATAAATATTTAGGCTTTAATAATTTATCCACATATTAAAATTCAGCACTATTTGTAACGAATAAAAGTTTATTATTTGATGTGTTATTAATTTTTTTCCTTTGAAATCATTGACCTAAAAGCACTCCATACATAGAGAAATTCATCAAAATTAAATATTGAGGCATGGAATTTTGGTTCTAATCTCATTTTTTATCCATTGTTCTCTAAGTAGGGGTTAAAAACCTTCATTTATTCCAATAATTTGACTAGTTCAATAAACGATACATTTCCTTATAACCAAAATACCAGATAGTTCATATATGAATAAACAGTTTTGGTTAAAATCTGAAGTCATTTCCCCAAATAGCTTATGCCAATACATTTTGTGCAAACATGAAAACGTTTTGAACAATAGTTTTATTAAAGATACCCTACATGAAAATAATAAATTTTCTTTCATTTTCCTAACGACTTTAAAAAGCTGAAGTTTTTATCGAATTTTTTAGATTACGAGTGTTTTCGATGCTGTTAAACGAAAAACGGAAATTATTTATTACTTCTTTATAATATTTTCTGTCACCGTATTTTTAAATTTTTTATAAACTTTCAGTTGATGGCCCATGTTAATCTGGCCTCACTCCTATCAAAACCTATCATATTCAAAATGTCTATCAAAAAATTAAGTAATGTTTTTGTGCTCTTTAATTGTTCTATTTTGGATTTTTGTGCTCACACCGTTTTGGTAAAATCAACATTTGAAATGGTGGTGGAAGGCAGGTTAACATTGACTTAGTTAATCTGGCCTCACCCCTATCAAAACCTATCATAATCAAAATGTCTATCAAAAAATTAAATAATGTTTTTGTGCAAAAATTAAATGCGAAATTTATTGGAAACTTATAAAAAAATTTAGTTCTATTTATGAGCTAATTATGTTGCTCGATTTCGAATATTTGTGCTCCAACCGTATAGAAAGTAACAACATTTGAAATGGGAGGATAAACAGGTAGGTAATTTGTATTGAATAATCTCGACAAATTTTATATATATATATAAAAGAAAATTAAACTTATTTTGATTTGTAAACTAATGGCAATCCGTTCATGATTAAGAAATCCATTTTGAAATTTGTTTTAACATTCATAATAAGATGGAACTACTTTAATATTTTCACGTTTAATATCTAATATAAAGTTAAGTACACATCTGATTGAAAATCAAACCTCATGGATATATAGTAAGCAGTTAGCACGAAAATCACGGCGTGAACAAACAAAACCATCAAGATAGGACAAAAAACTGGTATATACACATCAGTCACATTTACGCCCTAGGGTTCAATAGTAGAATGTTTACCTTGTATGCAAGAGGTCGTTGATTTAATATCTGATCCAAAGTAAATATTTATTTATATTGCTGAGTATGATAAAAAATATATATTTAATATGCACTGCAATAAATCTTTCATGAAGTGTTATTGAAACAATCTTTAATATCAGTTAAGAGGTCAATGGTATACAAAATAACGATATTAGATGGGTACTAATTACATTGATATCCAGCTGAGAATGTACGATTTATAAATCGGGTAGAAAGGTTAAAGTTATTTGCCATTCAAGAATACATGACATTCAAAACCAGATGCAGTAACCTGTTAACAGTACATTTTTATTGACCAGACATTCCAGTTTTATTTGTAAAAAAAAGACAAACTATAGTTGAATTAATTATTATAAATATTAAAAACATTTCATTAAATGATAGTGAAAATTATTTGTTTTATTTTACATAAAATGAAAAAGAAACTTTCTTAAACTTTTTTTTTTTTAATATAACAGCCGGTTATTGCAATATAATAATTTATTTTACATATGCGGTTGTTGTTTTTATGACAGAGGGAGGGATTTTCATAATAAAGAGATATTAATTGATAGAATAACTCACAAAAATATATTGTCCTTTCTTCCAACATAACGGTGAATGTATATAATTAAAAATTCTAAACATTTATTTATTAAACTTAATATAATAAATTAATGAATGGTCTTTCTTTCTATCGCAGTAAAATAAAATTATTATTTAAATTTAAGACTAAATATCACGGGTCAAATTGTTTTTGCACCACTAACAAATGACTTACAACTTTTATTGTAGAATAAATCGAACCAAATGGTATACCATCCTAAATATTGAATTTTTATTTGAATAGTTTTAAAAAATTTCAATATGGTAACGAGTTGGTGATACTGTTGTGTTGTCAAAGTAAGGTCTTTAGGATCTTAACATTCCGCTTTAGTTGAAATATTTTCAGTATTGTAAATAGCTTAAAAGATTCCATTACATTGATAGATACAGGTTAAGTTAATAAAAAGGGTGTAAAAATATAAATTTGTAAAGTACCGATAAATTACCAATTCGCAGATATTATGTCGCCTTTGTTTAAAAATTCCTGAATAAAATTAACACTTTTGATGTTTTAAAAATTACAATAGAGTATTCATTTCGTAATGTATTAATTAGATTATGTGGTTAAATTTATGTAACGTTTTATTATTACCATGTTCTAAAATCTTGGTTTAGCATGCAAGGATATTATTTTATTACCATTTCAACTACATATTATGTACGTACATTTATCTATGTATTTAGATAAAAAGGTAAAGAAATATATATCGTACTTGCAATATCTATCCTGGCTTCGCACGTCTATTATTAAGTTATCATTAGTCAAAGAATTAATAAAGTGTAGTTTAAGATGATAAAATTATTATTTCGATAATAGATTGAGCCGAGACAAGATTTTATTGTAACTTTATAATTTATAATAGACATAAAATACCCAAATTTAGCTTAGAGTATATTAAAAGGGGAACGACAATCGTGTCCCCTGTACCTAAAATCTTTGGTCCACTGTACCCACTTTTAGAGCACTCCATCACCATAAGGCGAAGATGGCTTCTAGTACAAGGTAAATTCAAGTTTAATTATGTTGTTGGTACAGCCGGCTACTTTGTTCTTATCCAAGCGACGACAATGTGATCATCCAACCGCCCCTTTTTTAAAATTATAATTGAACAAACAGCGGCAGCCTGCATTCAAACCGTCGAATCCACAACCTCCAGTCAAAGTAGCCAAATGAGCGAAGGTATACGTGCCTTTACTCGTTTTACTCACGGCCACTGGAACGGTAAATTAAACATAAGTATGAAATCTACGTGTGCGTTGTCGTAAAAGCATAGTAAAAATATTTACTATGCTTAAAAAAATTCTTCAAATTACTTCTATGATGACACAAACTTAAATTTTAACTCCAAAGATTAGATGGCATATCAAAAATAAAATCACTAGCTTACAATCGAATTGACTGCATTAGCTCTATATAAGCTACTCGTTCATATCAGATGGTCGTTGATTTAAATTTATACCAGCCACAAACTAATTAGAAGAACGAGAAGATTTGCTCGTATACACTTAGTATTATTATCGTTTGTTTTGATCATGGTAATTTACATTTAACACTAGCATATTAAGAGATTATACGATATAAAAATAATATCGTTTTAATACTAAATCGTTTTTACGCTTCCATCACATTTTGATACATACCTATTTTAATTATATATGAAAAATTCAAATAAAAATCCTTGTTAAGGTACGAGGTTTCTTATCTTTAACTAGAATCAAAGCTTATATTTTGAACATATTTTTTTTTAATGCTTGGTATAATATACAGACACACGAAGGTAATGTGAATATTCTAACATTATAACAATAAAGGCACTTTTCACTTTTAAATTTCAGTAACCATATGTGTTGTGTGTAAATAATTGTAAAACCTCAGACGCAATCCAATGTAAGCGTTTCTTTATTAATAATTATTATTTTTCTATAAATAATTTTATTTAACATGTCATTGTATTTATCTAGACGCTATTTTATAATTAATGATGACGTATTAAAATAGATAGAATTGTAAATTAAATAATTGTAAAGGGTAATCAATATGATATTTGATATGAGATTACATAATCGATGTTTGTCTAATGATTTATTTTGGTCTTATTACAATGATTGGCAAAAAAACTTTTTTTGTAAGGCCATGAAAAGAATTTAAGAGAACATTAAAAAAAGTTCACAGTGGTAATAATAATTTTATGTCTTAGTTAACTCGAATTTTTTGTGGATATCAATCAAAAGACTAACAGCTCTGTTAAAAGTTTATTTACATTAATAAATTTTTTTAATTTTAAAAGTGTAAAGTTGAACTACTTTTTCTTTGATAATTCAGATTTACAGATCTACATAGTCTGGTAGCATAGCCGGGCCCCACTTTTCTTGATAAAGTCAGCTGTGATGCTTCTATGGTTGATGAATAGTCACCGCGTACTTCTTGATAACGCAACTGGGTAAAAACCTTGTTGACCAGTTAGTTATTATTCCTTTCAGATGATATTTAGGTAATACTATAATAATTTCTCGAAGTGATGTTTCTAACCGCGATGATGTTTAACAATAGAATTTCACTGTACGATCTTGTCACTTATGTTAAAGCTCTACAATGCCATTGACACTAGTTTTTCAGTAGCTGAATCACTTATTGAATAAACGAATGAATCACAACATCATGAAGTGAAATTTGTAAGTAATCTCCAGCACAAAAAGACTTATTGTTATTTAGTCTGAAAAATTATTTAGAGTTACGGTTTCGAAGCTACTGATATCACTTGGATTTTGTTAACTGTAACAACACACTTCCTAAATTTCCACTCACGTTTACATTATAATGAAGTATAAGCAATTTTTTGAAATAGAAATTGAATTCGATCGCCGCTATTATAAATTTTATTAAAATACATAATTGAAATTATTTTGATAAATAGTAATTTAAGTAAATGTCAGACTTAAATTACAGACTTTAAAAAAAACGATACATTTCAGAAAATTAAAATTTCAAAAAGACGACGAATCATTTTATAAATTAATTATACAGCTCTAATTCTGACCCACTTTCCAGAACTAGATAGATATTGATCTATGACATGGACATCACCAGCTCTTAAGTAGGAGTTGACAGAACAGTAGAGTTGAGTTAAGATTAAATAAGGTAAGGAAGTGCCTGAAGAACTGATTGTGGTTGCTGTTCTGTTGGCGGAAACGGGTTGTAAATTGTGATTTGTTGTGATTGATCTTACGAGAATTCAAAGTATATATCGTATACAGTAGCTCAAAGATAATGAGTAAGTTTTTAGCGGTAGTACGAATACAAACGGCTCATTTTTATTCCAAAATTTTATTTTAGATTCAGAGTGAAGATTCCTGTAATTTTGTTACATCAGACAGAATAATAAAACAGTAACAATAATGGATTTAACCTCCCTTCTTTAGGTATATAAGTCAATAACAGGATTAAAGGCTAGGGTTTGGCAGGTAATGCGTCTGCAGCCGACTTTTTGAAAGCACTATGTCGAAATAGCTCTGCAGTTGTAAAAGGGAAACTGCTGAAAGCATAGCCAGTTACTTGGTTGTGATCCATGCATCAACAGTCTTATCAATTAACCGACCCGTTAATAATTATTAGACAAACTTCTGTTTACAGGATTCAAACTCATACCTATCCTCTAAGTATTCAAACGCTAAGGAGTGTTACATGTCTTTAGTAGCACGGAGTATTTGGCTGGTAAGGGAAATGAGCAAGTACTTATTCTGTTACATGTTACAGGAAAAATTAGATATTAATTTGAATAATATTCCGAACATCCAATGAAGGACAGTTGCCACTAACTTCACCCATTGGTGATGCCTTTGATCTATGATGATATATGACATAAACTAATGGCTTCAAATTCAACACATTCCGACAGTAAAAAATATATTGGTTTGATTACAGAGTATGCTTTGAAAACCTGTAAGAAAATAAACAGTTAAAAAAGTTTGACTATCCTGAAAAAAATGTAAAATTTATGTATATAAATTATATTTTATATACTTTTATAATATAATATGCTCATGAATATCCCTAATTTAATATCCATATCATAACAATTGAAGAATACAGCCAACATATTGGTGAACCAAGCATTCAAACGTTGCCCTATTCATCTAAATATGTCTATTAGAAGTTATGGAGGAATAAAAACTCAAATACTTACATGAACTCTGATAACATTACTCATCATTAGTACTATCCCTGATAATGATCTACAATGATTACAAAAATTGTATACGCATGAATTATATTATGTACGTTTAAATGTATGTTTATTTCTATGTAGTATCCCTCTTTATTTTTATTAACAGTCAATAAAAAACCATTTTTTTATGTAAAATTTCTATTCTATAATTTTTATTTGAAACTTTTTCTTCTATTTATCTTTTATCTTTTCTTCATCCGAGGGTACAGAAAAAAATTAATTTAAAAAGTAATTTAACAGTTTTTTAGGGTCCTGTCCAGACGTCAGCAGTGGATCTACTAAGTATATATATTCATATACATAAGGCACATAAATTTTTTTACTCTTTTGATATGTTTTAGTGATAATTTTATGCTGTTACTTTATGGGTAAAGGCTTATACCAAAAAAGAATAAGTGTAGCTATTCTTGGTTAAGGGTTTGTTTCTTCTGAGTAAAACCTTTTATTTTGTTATCTGATTATTGCATTTTTCCCGGTGAACTCTTGGGCTGAAATGTTATTTGAACATAAGCAAAACAGTTATTTTTTTTTAATCCTCGCAACAGTATGTTAATATTTTGATACCTACATTTCAGTCTTGTTTTAAAAATTCTAGTACAAATACTATTACAAGACCTAGTAGAACTTCATCGAGATTCTCATTTATGAGTTTACTGTTTGTAAAACCTTGAACTACTTACTGGAAAATTCTTTTTGATCTAAACTTTTACATGTGTTGCAATTTCCAGAAGACAAATAACATATTATAGTCTCTGCCAGAGATGTGCCGGATATTCGTATCCGCGGATATTCACGAGAAAAAAAATCAGTATCTAGAAAAATTCTTATCCGGATGATATAATCATTTGCATTGTTAAGTTTCTTTACGTATATTAATTTATAAGTAAAGGTAGCATTAAAATACTGTTAAATCCCATCAAAATTTTAATTCATAAAATTTACATATTTGATAAAAATTTAATATTTCCACTCAAATTGCGATGAGCTAAGTGGTAATTCTTATAGCCTTATCATGACGTACAATTTAGTAATTACTCTACCTAAATTCAAATTCATTATTATTAGGCGATATCATAAATCACAATCATATTTCAATCAATAAATAATTACATTTTAAGGAAATATAAAAAATTACACCGATTGATTCAGTTGAAATATTAAATTCCGTAAGCGTATCCATATTCGCAGATCTGGACACCAATTATGCGTATTCGCGGATCTCCATTTGAAACGCTAAGGCATATCCTTGTTTTTTGCGCAAACAATATCATTTTTAAAATATTCATCTAAAAATTTATATAGGTAGGGAATGCTTATAATTAGTGTAACAACTTTTTTCTTTACAAAAATTCTGATAAGTGAAAATTATAAAAAGGTAATTAAAAAAACAGAAAACAAATATATGTTAAAACTGAAAAGAAAAACGTCTCATTTACCATAATTTTTGTAAAGAAATATATTCATTACACTAGGCGTAATTAAGCTATATACGATTTTTAGATATAAATGATATGCTTATGAGCATCGACATTTACTTCTATACTTTTATTAATATCGCAATTAAATGAAGTAATATTATGGCTCGCCAAATATAAATATTTGTATTTAATATTTTAATTTTTACCTTTTAAAAATGAAACCTATCACCTGTTAGGTCTCTGCATTTGTATGGTGTAAGAATGCACAGATCTAATAAAACTATTTTAAACAATAAAAACTGAATGTATAAATTTTAATATTTCCATTATTTATGAAGACCAACAACATATTAGAAAATTATTAATAGACCATATTTATTGGTACATATATGTGTATAATAATAATATATAGTTTATTTATATAATAACAAATGAATATATAAATGCCGCCTAGAGATATATTGCTTTAAATTCATGAGAAAATAATATAAAAGTATCATTTGAATATGTATGGTTTCGTACCAATGTAATGATGGAATAAGTGAGTCGCTTTAGCTATCACTATCTTATTCAAATCAGAATAAAATCCAAATTAAACTGATATTTAAACAGTAAATCAAATTTGAAAACCAAGTCCAAATATTGGCAAAATCGAAACTTATACATGAAGTTTCACCTCAAATTAAAATAAAACAAAATAAAAATTTTCGTAAAATTTTTTTTTGATATATTTAACTTTATTACTAGTTTAATCAAAATTAACCTATTACAGATGATTTGTGTAAAACTGTCTTACACTTTTTTAAATTCTAATGAGAAAAATAAGAATAGAACCCGAACGTTATGCGCCTTCCAATGACGCGTCACGATTATACAACTATAATAAGTTTCTATGCATTTATTCAAGCTTTCGATTAACGCTTCATTAAACAGTACAACCAAATTGAAAACCACTAAATCACCATAAATTAAATGGTGGTTTTTTATTAACTGTCGAAAAAAACATAAATATATTTCCTTTAAATTAAAAAATACATTAATATTATAAATCAAATATTCTCCTTTATGTACTATATTTCAATTTTTGCGTATGTTATGAAATTTGGTATGCACAATACGGAAATCAAAACGGGCATTCTTAGAAGCGTTTTTCTAGAAAAAAAATCTAAGGTAAAAATCAAAATTTGATTTAATATTTTATTCGAGAAAAATTCTCCGTTGTTGTGTCAATATTGTGAATATCAAATTTTATAATCCCCAAGGTTGATAATCCTCTTTAAATAAACGTTATAGATTAAGGGAATCCCAAAACCTCAATAAGAACCTTAGATATAGAAACTTTCTTATGAAAAATGGAAGATAATAGAGGATTTAGATACCAAGCTTCCCTGTTACTCAACATTACTCAAGGTCTTACAAAAGCTAACTCGCAAAACAAGTGTAAAACCTGAATTAAATTAAATTTACAATGCTTGAAGGGAAATATGTACTTCAATTACTTCACTTTAAGTCGGTTGAATTGAATGGCCGGGTTCGTTTTAAGCATCTTTAGATAAAATTTATAGAAAATCGTGAAAATTATATTTTTTATTATATTTTTAATCTGTGCATACTCTACTATTTTCATTTACGCGACCAAAATAAAAGTAAAACGTGTTTAAAAAAATACACACAATCAGAGGAAAGTTATTTATTTATTTATTTTTTTCAATAAAAGACACGAATCTATAAGAAATATAGAGACTAATTATTGCAGTTCGGATAGAGTACATACTTATTTTTATATTATAGGTTTTATTTTAAATGATGATCAACTTTATTTTTTCAAATAAAACCATTATTTATATGCAGTTTTGCTTGTCCTGATTCCCGGATGTTAGCATATGTTGAAAGCTAAACTAGACACACTTCCCGGTTTCCGATTTGTCTGAATTTATATGTAAACACAATGCCAGTATAATATTATGACATAGTAGGTATAATACAAATATAACGTTTTAATGTTGTAAAAATTTTTTCTTGTGCTTCCACCATATTTTGATAAATGTGCATTTTATTTTCATAATAAAAATTCAAGAATAAAAACTTTTTAAATGCATATTTGACTTACTTTTTCAAACATCATAAACGCTAGTATTTAAAATATTTTTTTACTTTTATACTTTTTTTTATTGTTGATTCGGAAGTTATAGAGAGAAAAAAATTGAAAATTATTTATCAATTTATTTTTGACATGTAAATTAAGTCAAAACAAAGTTGGTTTATTATTATGTATCAACAGTGGAGTGAATCGATCTTTTGAAAGAGTGGAAATTAAGAAAAATTTTCATTTACATATGGTTTTTTAAGTGGATATTTAGTTTAAAAAAATTTTCGAACGTTTTGTGTACCGGTACGGAATGCTAAGATCAAATGGACAGACACTTGATTAATACTTTAAATACTATGTAGTATTCTAATAAAATTAATCTTTAAATATATAATTGAATGAATTAAGAACAAAATATATCTACAGTGTGGTTATTATAAGATTGATTTACAGATGGTAAGGTAAAAGTAATTGACCCGATGTTGTGCATAGAGATTTTAATGCAAAAAACTTTAATTGCTGGTTAGATAAAACTGTGGTCATAAATGACTAAATGGTGAATTACTCTTTTCAGAAGCAAAATTTTTGATAAAATTAATAGGAAAGAGCTTCACGAAATATAAACGGTATCATTTAAAGATGGTAAAACAAAATCATTTAACTTAAAACTCTATTTAACACGTATTTAACTCTGACTATAGAAAAATGTGATTCAAAATGATAGAAGACTTCACCAAGGAGATAGAAACTATTGTAGAATTAACAAAAAAACTTTAAAATTTGGAGGTTTATAGGATGAAAATTAAAGTGATGAAAAGAATAGAGCACGCAAAAAAGTTTTGGGAAGAATATGTGAAGTTTTTATATGGGAAGGTAGAAATGAAAACCCATCACAACGAAGCATAAAAATTATGTTGGACACTATCCAATTTTGGTGGAGGAAATAATAGTAGCAATAGGCACAACAGAAAGTAGCACTTAATGATAAAAATCTATTTATCATCCTCAAGCTTTTTAACAAAATATTTACCTTTGGAAACTCAAAAGAAGTCTCTAATTCGTTTTTCCTATACCAAAGAAAAATAATCCACAAAAAGCAAAGAATATCGCATCATTAGCCTAATTAAGCACATAACAAAAATTTTTCTAAAAACAGTTGTGAATAGATTTCAAAAACCACTATCAGGAAAAATAATCGAAGTACAGTTTGGATTTATAAAAAGTATTAGAACAGGCGACAAAACATGCAACAAAAAAATCCATATATGTTTTATCGATTACAAGAAATCATTTGATAGTCTAAAACAGCTTTTGGAATCCTAAATGGTTCTAAAATGGAATCCAACGAAAAAGCTATAATAAGTCAGTTATATGAAAGTTAGGGGGCTGTTGTCATAACAACTGGAGGCAAATTTTCAATGACCCCGAAAATTCAGATCACCATTAAATGATTCTTTCATAGAACATTTTTTTTTTTTAAATTTTATTTGCAAGCATTTTTAAGTCAGTCTGTATTTTATGTGTCCATCAGTATATTGCTGAGTATTTTTGATGAAAGATGCAGAGATATACATTCATTGAAAAGTTTCATCATTATAATGAATATTAAAAGTATTTTGTGTATTACATCACAAAAAATACAATATAATAATAAGATGCGTGCAAAAAACAAATATATATATTTACCTAATATAAATATTGTTTGCTTCTATAAAAATCTGCATTTATTTCAAATTATTTATAATATAGTCAATTTTTTACCCATTAATATTATATATAAGATGCAATTTAGTATGCAAATTTTACGTTACATGGATGAATGGAGATCGGTTATTCTGAAAATGATAACGTGTATCTCACACACAGAACACATATCTAATTATAGATTCATGTCACAATACATACGTAATACTTATGTCAATTGAATATTTTAATTTTTGCAATTAATTTTTACTTTCGTTTTACGTTGATAACTACTGTCTGTAAAGGAAGTAATGTAACGGGAGAAAAATTTAATATTATAGTAATAGTGTTCAAGGAAGATATAAAAAAATTTTAGTTTCTTTTACTCATTTACATAAAGTAGTATGGGGCATAAAATGAGGCCATTTAGTTTAACTTTCTATGTGAAAAACTTGTTACTCTTCATTTCTATATGGGTCTGGAAATCCATTTATTTAATAAATGTATATTTAAATTTTACTCGAATTTGGGGTATGTGAACATTGATTTATCATAAAATAAAGCCTATTATGGTGAAACTAAGATAATATATAAGAAGGTATTCCAATCCTGCATCTAGCCGGCATCTAAAGTATTTTCATGGTAACTCTCGGAATAATAACAAATATTGTTTAATAATTAATTACTGTCTAAAAAAATTATTCTCACCTTTCAATAATAACAAAAAATGATAATAATTATTTTAAAACCCTGCGGAAGAAGTTTTTGCGACTTACAAGAAGTCTCTTCTTCATTTGCAGTCCGTCCATGAAAAAGTAATGAAGAGTATATTAGCAGCTGCTGATAAATCATTAGTCTTTCCGAAATTGTTATTATTGAAAGGTGAGAATAATTTTTTTAGACAGTAATTACCTTTGAACTTAAAGGCCTCTCATCAGATACTTTTCTGAAACAAAAAAAAAAGTATCATTAGGACCAAAAAATTCAAATATTTGTAATATTTGATTGTTCTCATGATTTTTTCGTGTATTTCCGGGATTTGCTGTAATTCGCAAGTGGCGAACACCTAAAATCATAAAATACATGCTAATACAAAAAAAAAGTGTGTGTCAAAAATTCCCACGAGTGGGGAAGCTATAAGAGTAGAGACTGGTATGTACCCCACCCTCCGCTCTAAAAGCACCAAAAGAAAAAATGTATAAATTAATTATTTATTTAAAAAAGGAGTTGCTATAGATAACAAAACAATAGTTTTTGAAATTTTCATCTGTCTAATTTTTGGTTCGCGACTCACGACAAAAAGTCTAATTTGATATTGATGGAAATTGCACCGAACGAAAAAAAATTATCCAAGTCCTGTCATACATTTTTACTTACGTATCCATGCCCATGTGACTTGTATTTTAAAGATACAATTTCTAAACGATGAGAGATATAGAGGAACTTTAAATGCAAATAAAAGTTCAGTAAGGTAGTTCTAGCGTGAAACTAGTTGGTATAGTATGATACCAACATATAGTTGGTATAGCCAGATGATATAATCGGAGCAATTATAATATTATATTATAAATGTTATTAGCATTTACTAATATTACATATCTAGACAAGATTTGAGTATGGAAAATAAAGAAAAAAAAATGTCTTGACCTCAATTCAAAATTATGGGTAAGATGAGAAAATTGCTCTTATGCCACTTAAGGACTGGCAGGAAAAGGAAAATTACATAGAAAAAAACTAATGTTTTTACACTCGACATACATAATATATCTGAGTATATTATTTTAGTCTAAAGTTAGTAACGCTAGGAAATATTGACCGTACAAGCAAAATTTTGCTATAGGAGTACATAGAAATACCAAAATAGTCCATTTCCGGTTGTCCGTCCGTCATCACGATAACTCAAAAACAAAAAGAGATAACTAGCTGAAATCGTATTATAAATATGACGTATTATAAAGATAAAAAGTGAGTATACGTTCGTGAATGAGCAAAATCGGTCTGTTAGGTCCAATGGATCATTGACCAAACTTTAAAACTATAAAATATTACAAAAAAAGTTTTGAAACAAAATGTAAAAATTTTTAAGTACAAAAATGTTGTTTAGTTTTTTGAAACAACGAAGAAATGTTTGAGTTTTCCACAATTTAATCTCACATTTGACTTATAAACACGTATAGGTAATAACAATACATATTATTATACATGTATACATATATAACAGTATATACTGGATATTTATAGTATTTTATGAATGCTAATCAAAAATAGTCCAAACAATGAAATTCAATCATTAGTCGGGTACCTAAACAATTAACTCTGTTAATTATCTCCACATATTAATTTTAATATCTTCCGAATAAAACTGATGTATTTTTTTAAATTTAATCTTTGGCCATTCTCTCCAACTTTTTTTTAATTCTGCCGAGAGTTTTTTGTGATATTATAGAAAATAGATTCGAGGACAGTAAATTTTCCATGCTTTGAATGACAAATGATCTCAGAAATCGCAAATTTCAAGCCTTATTTATCTCTAAACTCCCAACTATTCGGGATCGCATAGATAACGTTTTTTTGAGTCTGTCAAAAAAGTAGTTTCAATCAACAACCTTAATATTTATACAAACATCTTTTAATCAAAGCAATTTTTTTGTCTAATCAATTTGAGATATACCTTCCAATCAACCTATCAACCTTTCAATTATTATAAAAATTTTGTATAAATTGATAACTTTAAGATTTAATTGAGCTACTTTATTATACATAAGAAATATCTATCTATGGTTTTGTAACTTGATTATAAATACAAATATGAAACTCTTATACAATTATTTCATTCAAGTTAAGCATATAACTGAACTTTTCAAATTATGAACTAACTAATATCATAATCTATAAAATAATTATCTTTGTTTTTAATGTATAAAATAATCTTCATACGAATAAGAGTATTTTTCACCAATATTTTGAATGGATCTTCTAAAACTCGAATATTTTATGGATTTTTAAGGTAAATATAGGATATATATTTCCTCGTTAAACTAAAAAGACCCTAAGTGGAGATCAATGTAATTCCTCGATCAAAATAAATACTCCGGCATTAATATATTTGTTTAAAAAAATTAACTACTATAACTGTAGTATATCATATTAAAGTCCAAGGTATATCATATAGTCCATACATTAAAATTCAACCCAAAAATTATAAATTTTTACTACAAACATAAAAAAAAAAAAGAAAAGTTGAAAGTTATTTTTGAAAATAACATAAAAATAATAATTATTTTTTTAAACGAATCAAATATTTAAATTTATGACAAATTCAAACATCATAATGAAAAAAAAAAAACTGGTCCCTATAGTATTTCATTACCGTTTAATATTACAGTAAAGAATTTCAAATATACAAGCATAGTTTTATTAATCTGTTAAGTTCTTCTTCGTTTTCAAATAAGAGTTATTTTATCATAACCTGATGAGTGCGTACATATAATATATGTACATATAAACATTGCCAGAGAGAACGTAGAGTCAACATCCCTTCTACTTTCAAGTCATTAATCTCCGTATATTACTTATAAAATACTATGTGAAAGATTGTTAGCGCAGGGTGCTTATCATACTACGCCCCACAAAAAAATAATCATCATATTAACTTTCCACAAGATTCGTTTCAATCCATAGTATCAGTTTATCATTTGTATTCGGTCTAAGATACATCAATAATATATTTGACGGATCTTTAATTATATATCTCAATTGTGTTTTAGTGTTCTAGTAGTTTTATTGATTGATTTTTATCAAATTGTTTCGTTTTGGGACTTAATTTTAATCAGGCGGTGAAAATGAATTTCGTAAGTGTTCAAGTTTCTTCAATTTTAAAATATATATTGTATTTTGTTTTTACTCTGTGTTCTAAAATATTTTGTTTGAACTCTGGTTTTGATATAATCTGGTTTAGTATGGTTGAATGACCTCACGTGTGACCTAACATAATAATATTTAACGTTAAATTATTTCGAAATTTATTTCAAAAACACAAATATGCATTTATTTATTAATAATAAAAAATTTTAGCAATTTCTGTTTTTTATTAAATAATTTTTTGATCATATAAAATCAATTCCATCAAATTTAGGATAAATTTTTTAAGAAAATTTATTTCATCAAATTTTTGTAGTGTTTGAAAAACTACCTAGAATTTATAAACATAAATATTTGGCCATTTTTCAATAAAATCTTTTAACTGTTAACATCCCTCCAAATCAGAATACGCATAAAATTGAGTTTTATCATAAAAGTTCTTTTAAGAGTCCATTAGTAATTTACTGAGTTGTTCAAATTATTGAAAAGACTAAGGAAAGATAATTTGTTCAAGACAAATTAGATATTAACATTATTCAAGGCTTCATAATTATCATGTGGATAATAAGAAATTTTATTGGTATTCGATGTTGAGTTTTGTAGTTTATTATCACTTGATTCATGATAAATATTAAACTGAAGATTATTTTTTGTTTAATAAGAATAAAAAATTCGATGTGAACTCAAGCGAAGTCAAATAGAAACATCTATTGAAAACCAAAAATTGTATATTTTCGATATAGCACCTAAACCATACAAAAAATGCGATGCATCACTTATAGAAAGTTAATTGTTTAGATACTCGACATATGATTCATTATCCATGTTTGAACTATTTTTAATATAAGGATTCATAAAATAATCTAATTATACTGTCCATAAAGTTATAAACACATATAGAATAATATATATTGTAATTATATATATGATAAATAATTAGCTAAATTTGATATGAAATTCTGGCGCATCCAGTTAGTTTTCGAAAATCATTGAAATTTTCTTCTATCTATTATAGTTCAAAAGTTGGGACATGGAACTATTGAATCCAATGGACTGATTTTACTCATTTACTCTTCTCGGTAGTCGTGAGTGCACTACTTCATTTTGCTTATACAGTAATTATATGAACTTGCTTGTTTTCCTGCTATAACTCTTTTTTTTAAGGCAAATTACGATTATGTTTTTTTAAAGGCAAATTACATTAATAACCGTTGTTATTATATAAATGACGGTTATAAATAACCTTTTAGCTCTCTACATTATGCTTTCATAAAACTAAGTTCTAAGATGTTTAAAACTAAGATGTTCCAGTTTTTTTTATAAAAAATTTCTAATTTTGTTTTCCTTTATATTTTTATTTTTGTTTTGAACAATGGCACTGTGGTTAAATTACTCCATTTGCCTTGAACTCACTTGGGCATTAACATTTTAAATGTTATTAGTAACTTCGGTGATACACGTACCAGAACTTTAAACTATGTAGTACTAGTCACATATTAATTTTACTTGGACCACACGTTTTTCGGCTACTTGGAAGAAAGAGAATGACTGATGCAATTGAAGTCCTTCTGATGTCCTCCTTTTTTAATTTTGTTTTTAAAGATGAAAGCAATAACCTTAAGTCAAATTAGGTTAATGTTATTAGTCCATGACAGAAATCAGCACATGAGTACTAAAAACTTCGATGTGAAACATCTATGGGCGAGAGTAAACATTGTTCTTGGCGTGGCGATATATGCCATGGCGACGCATCCCCATGCTATATGATGGGATATATATTCTATAGGTATTCTATACGTAGTCTATAGGTAATGCGAAAGCGACTGTGCGCATTCTCTCTCGCCACACTGAGCTCGCATATCTATAGTATATATAGTGTTATTTACTATGTTACACATATGAGGGTAACCTACAAAATAATTTCGATGTTTCACATCTTCCAGACGTCTTGTGACGGTTCACAATTATTTTATGCGAGTCTCTAAATTGTCCTACTGATGAAGTAAATGTATGTTATCAGGAAACAACTGGATGCTTAAAGATATTATTAACTATTGAATAAAGAAATAAAAAAGCATATCTTTAATATTTTATTATTTTTCGTTGTATAATTTTAATAGATCAAAAGTAGCCGAGAGAATATAAAAAATATTTTTTCCATTTGAAAATAACAGTTCTTTGCAATTGCTTAAACAATTTCGTTTAAGCAATATGGTACCGAGTTCCGCACCTCCATTGCATCGCGGAAAAAATTGATGTGGAATAGTTTTTGATTTTCATGCGCGGAATCCTACTAGATAAATTAAGGCTTAAAATCTCCGTAAATATTCCACTTATAGAAAATATCTTATGAAAATTTATTGAGTTTATATTTTGTTTATTCAACTCCCTCCTCATTTTCTGATCTGTCGCACTTTAATAGGGACGTCAATTTATTGAAATTAATTTCATAAGGAACCTCACATTTTAAACTTATATAATGACTCATTTGACAATTGACCGCTTTAAATTAGCGACACAAACACACTCAAAATGATATTAATTCCCAATAATAAACTAAAGAAAAAATACATAAATCCTTAAGTAAAAAATTGTCTTGCTGAAAAAAATAATATTTTCGTTTTAAGAAAGTAAATTGCTTTCCTTTTTGTTATAAAATACAAACCATAGATTTATTTATTTTTAAATTATTCATAAAAATTTCCATATTTTTAACGAAAAAATTTATCTCATAAAATCATCAAAATTATTAAAATTAATGATAATAATATCTATCAAAGAATATAAAAAAGGCATCCACCAATTTGTATATAATTATAATTTAGTATATGATAATTATTATAAATATTTAAGTAATTTATAACTTATATACATAAACCATAAATAATTAACCGCGAAATTAATTTTTTTTTAATTATATTTAGATTAACTGTTAATGGGTATTTTATTGTAGAGATAATATAATAAAACACGTTAAAGTGACTACACCTGCGATGCGCATAACAAAGCGTCATAAATACTGCTGGTAAATTTGTAAAAAGATAAAAATTAATGAAAAACTTGTAAAAGAAACTTTCTTCCGGACATTTATCAAAATAGATGTATGTACCGACATTAAAATATACTATGAACGAATAAGTCATTACAACTGATGTAAAGAGTTAATGGTTTATAGTTTTGTAGATAAAATTCAAGTAAAAACTGTAAATTATTACATAATAAACTAATAAAAAGAGTTGCACAATTTTTAATAATAAAATGAGACAGGTGGGTCAGATACAAGAGTTCACCACTTTTTTCCAAAAATGTTTTTATTTTAATTTTCCAGTCCTATAATTTAATGAAGAATTGTTTAGTTTACCGAGTTATATCTATGGATACAGGAACCATAATAATGTCCCTATTTATAAAAAGTGTATTTACTCGGATTTAAAAAAATGTTTATAGGTTTATTATATATATGTTGACGTTTTGGTAATTTCTAATTACTTTAATTTTTTGTCTGTCTGTTTGCCGATCTTTTACACTCATGCAGACGAAAATGGAGGAATTCAGGATGGTCCCATTTCTAGAAACTTCATTTTAAATACCAATATGTCATCCAATATTCAAAAAATTTGCTATGTGTATGGGTGGTTTACTTGTATAAAACTAACTTGGATTTTGTTGGTATCAAAAATTGTGGAGATTAAAAAAAAAAAAAAAAAAACTTTATAATAGACAATCGCAACAAAAAAAGAAGTAAATTAATTTCGTTTACTGCTAAAAACAATTTTATGCTAAGAAAATTTTAGAGAACGAATTATTTTTAATTTTGGTAAATTTCACATCAAAATTTGAAACTAGACAAAATACCAAAAATAAAGTTGAAAAATAAATTAAAATTGATTCATAATCAAAGAAGTTATAAGCTACCAAAGTTTTTTTTCTATCTCTTCTTGATGAACCATATTTAACATGTAATTTATATGGAGGCACTAAGAGAATTTTAAATGTCCATATCTAGCTTATTTTTAAAGATTTAAAAAAAATAACTTCAGATCCATGTTCGTGAACAAAAAACGTTTTTATTGAGGTAAAAAAATTCGATGAATATGTTGCTATTTAGGTATTTATATGAAATGTACTTTTATTTCGAGTAGTATTTTGTATATATATAGTCTATTTTTCCAACCGCGATTGAGGTTATTATGAAACTAAAAAACCATAGCCATAACTCATTCAAAAAATTCTTTATTTGATCTGAATTTTGCTCCATGTTTTGTAGACATTAAACATGATTATAACATTTAAAAAAAAAGCATCTATATATTTCACGTCATCAAAACATTCGATTCTTGAGCAAAGTACCGTGGCCCCACTTTGCAATCTCTATTTACTTACTAAATACCATACCGTGCATTATACGCTGAATAGAATTCTTAATCGATTAATGCGTCACAAGTAACTAAAATTTGTTATAAAACATTCACATTCTACAAAGTATAATTATTTGTTCAATTGTTTGCATGACCCCGGACTGACGTAACGTAATGACATGGTTAGACCAATCTATAAAGTTAGGCAACAGCAGTCACAATCTGTATTTGGATGGGTGACCACCTAGCAATACTGTGTACTGTTGTTGTATAAATAATAATAATAATCCCCTTTGGTTAATGGCTATATAGCTGAAAGTAGCTAAAGCCAGAAATTTAAAAAAAAAAAAAAAAAAATTGTTTGCATGTAAATTGTATAGTACATGTCAAACAAAATTATTGAATAATTTAATGACATTTAATTTTAGTTATTGGGTTGAAAATTGATAGAATGATCGAATAAATTACATGAATAATTATTTTTAATTGCAAATATAATTAATTATTCATTTCAATTTGTTAATAAATTTTGAGAAATTTCCTATATTAAATGATACATCATTCGATCTCAAAGACATATGCCAATAATTCATGAAGTACTATTTCGTAGCCATAGAAACAAATGAAAATATTTGAATGCACGGTGTTCATATGGAGGCGGCGAGGAACACACGTACTTATAAAAAGTATAATAATAATTTTTAAATTTTATTCTTATAAAAAAGAATTACAATAACTTTTTAAATTCTTTAAAATACAATAAAGTATAAAAAAAAATATGTATTATTGTTACGAGTAGTAACTTCTTATTTTCAAACAACTCATATATATATACAACAATTTACCATTGTTTATATTATTATTACCTTCTATTTAAATAGATTTGATATTTTTTACAAACAATCTTACTTTAATCATATGTGCAAAACATTAAAGACAAAGGATTTGTAAGTCATTTCAGGTAGTATTAAGAGTTGTTCCGAATTGATTATTGCGTAAATATATTGAAAAGATGATGATTAAAGAGGAATTGTGGTATGCAATGAATTGTTCTATTATAACCTACTGTTGTTTTTAAAAAGTAATTAATTTTATAATTATTACCTGTAATTAAATTATGTTAATTACTTGTTACTTCTATAATGTAATGATTAGGTTTCAGTGTTTATTTGTTTGAAATATTTTATTGAAAGTTAGTTAATATCTATCGTTATTGTTTTATAATCATGATAATTAATAAGACATGTTTTTATTAGAGACGCACTTAAATTCAAACAAAGAGATGGTCCTCTAACACGATATAAACAAATACAGCAAAACAACTTTATATGTTTTGCAAAATACATTATTTCAATGAACAAAATTCCAATGCACTTGGGTAATAGGAAAAGCGTCGCTGTTGAAAAACGTATCGATGCGAAACATTTACTCGACATGTATTAAATATATAAATTTAGTCTAAAATTTGTACCGGTAAAAAAAATATTTATTGATGGTACCAACAAAACAAAAAACATGTGCGATATGTAACTTTAAAGAAGTATTCTAGACCTAGAAAATGAGTTTAGGTGAGTGAATAATTCAGTCGATTGTATCCCATAGATGTAGTTCACAACTCGTCTTTGAAACTTAGAGATAGAAGAAAAGTTAAAATACAAAAAATGTGTGGCACAAATAACTTTAGCGAGGATTTTTGTTTTGAAAAGTGTTAAGACTTGACACAAGTCAAGCTCAAATGCTGCTAATTAACACAACGAACTAATAAAAACTATACGAATTTTCTTTATAATTATGGGAATTTTTTCCAAAAAACTAAATTGTATCTCAAGATCATAAGAACGAAACAAAAGAAAAAAAATTTTGCAAATCAATATTTCTGATATAAGTTTTGCATATTTTTAGTTTTTTAAAACCGTTTTTCAGTTTTTGCGAGTTTAGTCACAAAAAACCTGACGAATTTGCATTTTATTTATTTTCTTTATTTGTTAAACTATTCCTGAACCTTCTCAAATCAAACAAAAAAAAAAAAAAAAATTCAAGTCAATTTGAGCTGTTTTCCAGCTTTTACGTTTTAGTTACTATAGACAGTCTACAAATGCTATGTCAAATTGTCTGATTTACTATCTAAAGTGTAACTATCTAAAGTGTCTGATTTACAATCTTCACCCATGTGTTTTTTTTAAATACCTTCCTCCTTTTATAAGAATTATTTCAAAATTAACTTCATACGTCAGTATCCACAATCTGAAAAAAGCATTTAAAATTATTCTCAATTTTGTATACGTGCAGTGACAGAACATTAAAGTAGGTATTTAACAAAAGCTCTTAAATTTAGATTACTTATATATATATATATATATATATATAAATACATATATATTTATATAAAGGTACCTTTCAAAAATTTCCATTCACTCAACAAATCTAAATAAATCATAGGTCATCCAAATACTTTAATTAATATAATAAATTAATTTTTTGGAAAATAATAATTCATTAATTTAAATGAACATTTTTTTCAAAACATTATACAAGTAGCGAAATAAAACAGTTTCCGTATTAATATTATTTAGATGTATGTTTTTACTTGTTTACTAAACTAATAATCATAATGTTTTAGAATAGACTTTTTTCTTTGGGTCGACACCTATGAATCTGTCAAATTTTGCCCGCATGCATGGAATTTCCGCATTAGAGCGCCATATTCATTTATAAATTAAAGGATCTAAATTTATTTATATCGAAACGTAAAATTGAATAAAAGTGTTTAGCATCGATCAACGCCAGTTGTCGGATATCATGTATCGACCTCTTGTAAAACAATTTATATTCTATGAGGTTGGCAATTAATATCGAACAACTGGGGATGATCGATATTAGGCACTTTTATACCACTTTTTTATCTTTTCTTATAAATTTGGAGCATTTATTTTATGAATATAGATGGTGATCGAAAGCACATACCGGAAATAATATACAAGCTGGCAAAATTGGACAATTTCAATATTTCTTCGAGATTACGTCGTCTAGCATGGCAACTGACAGAAAGCTATGATAACGTGTATTGTGAAAAAACAAAAGTGCAATATTTATTGGAAATTTATTATTAAGGAACCCCTAATGGCATAATAAATTTACTGTTTAGAGTTTCAAATAGTGAGGTATACTTTAAATTTCCTGAATGTTATAGACGTGTCGACCAAATTTTATCAACATACATACATAGGTAGATACAAACAAACGTCAGGCAAAAATTGATTAAAAATATTCTGAAAGATATGTTTAGAACATAAATAGTTATAGAACAAACTAAAAGCAAATCCTAGTTATTTTTGGAAACATTTGTAGAAGCATTAAAAAAAGTTAAAATATAAGATCCAACGGTTAAAGAAATTATAATTTAAACTATTTTGTTTCTTTTATATACAATTCAAATGACGTAATAAAAATAGTAAATCTTTTATTACTTTTTCTACTTTCCTTCTCCAATATTCATTATGAGCACGAACTTATAATAATTTCTAATGACCCAAATAAAGTACTTAAAAAATATTTCTGTAAGTACTCTCTTAAAATCGTGAATTACGGTATACGATAATTATTAGATATATTGTTTTTATCGATAATATCATCATAATATGGATTCTTAGGAAAAATATATGAACTGTTATTTTTATTTTCACAAAAAAAAAGAAACTGTTTTCATTCCTTGAGAATAAATTAATAAATAAATTGCATTGATTTCTTTGCCGAGAGGGCGGTTTGTTTACAAGGATCGTGTAGTAATTGTTTAATGGTATTAAAATATCACGATTTGTAATGTGTTTATTTAAGTAAACAATAAGAAATTATAAAATAAATAAATGAATGATCTCTAAGTTGTTTTTACAGTGAAATTACTATAAAACCATATTTGTAAAATGAAACAAGAGAAAATAATCACAGAGTTAACTGTTTTCATACTCGGCATATGGTTTTAAAAATTGGTTATTTTTGAAGCACTCATAAAACTCCAAAAATCTAGTCTATTTAGTTATAAATACATATATAATAATAATATGTATTGTAATAATGTATATTTATCAGCTAAATTTGACCTAAATTGTAGTAAGCGCAAATATTTGACGAAAAAATGTTTCAAACATAAGTTGTTTAGTTTTAAAATTTTTCCTTATTTTTGTGGTTCTAATATTTAGTCATAGACCAATTGACCGATTTTGCTCATTTGCGAACTTGATTTTACTGTTTAGGCATAGAATTCACTATAAAATAATTCCTAAATATTTCTTTTAGTTTTTAGTTCACGAAAAGCCTAAATATTTTTTTTAATTTACAAAAGTTAATTAAGTTTAAAATTAAAGAAAAAAGCGGCTCTCTATTCACAATCCTGCCCAACAAATACTATAGCTCATCAATTTGCAATCGATCAATAAAAAATAGATAACTAAATAAATAAATAACTAAGAAAGTATCGAACTAAAAAAATATATTCAATTATTTTCACCCTTAACGTTGAATGAACAAACCAAAAATACGTTATATTTTTCGACTTTTCTTTGTAACTGTCGTAACTTCTCCCTTGAAAACATTCTACAGAGTCTAAGGCACAAAATAAAATATTAAGCATATTCATGTGGGTTTTCATCCGCAACCGAAAATCCTATAGAAAATACATAAATTTTAGTTGCTCAAGCAATTTTCTTTGCATATAAATCTTCCTAGAAGCATTAAAAATATTTGAGAAAAAAATTTGTTTGCTTAAACATGAACAAACGAACATTATATTTATAAAATTACTTCAAGAAATATACAACTCCATTATTTTCTATATTCACATAATGGAAAACAATGTCTACGTTTAGAGGACACTTTTAAAAATGTATATTCACATTTTTAAAAAGATGCTAAGAATGGTGATTTTCTTCATTTGCTTAAAATACATTTTGTGCTAGTTTTTTAAGATTAGCAGTCAATGTTAGACGTTTTACGAACGATTAGTTCGATGTTGAACGTTTTACGAACTTAAATAATTAAATCGAACTCTTCGTTGATCTGACCCTGTCTTAATAGAACAGTAAAATGTGAAATATTTACGCCACAATTATTTTGACGGTTTTTCTTTTGTAAAGCAGCTGAATGCTTGGTAACTAATAGCATATAGTCAGATAAAACACTAGCTATTTTAGAGTACTGAAAGGTGAGTAGAATTCATTCAATATAGGCCAAAATGAAATATTTTTTTTTTAAATTACAGTTTAAAAATATCTTTTACCTTTTACCTTTATTAGATTGACCTCATAACAATATTTTTTATATGTAACGGATATACCTAGTTATGCATTCAATTATAAACACAATTAAAACACTAACCAAATACAAATAACAAAAAATAATAATAATAATAAAATTACATCTTGGTCAATAATATTTTAATGATTTACAATAAGAAAAAAATCAAATCAATATGTATTATAAAGGAAATGTATTTTGTTCTTATAAAACAACACAAATCTGTTTCATATATTTGGCCCAATACAAAAATATTTCGTAATAATGATCAGAGTAGTTTAAAATAAATTTATAAGATTGATTTTTAAAGTGTTAAATAATTGAAGTGTATTACATTTTAAAAAAATAATAATAAATTAACTACTTTAAAAGTTTGTTTAGTAATAATTTAATTTTTTTTTTATTTATATTATTTTTTAAGTATAACATATTATCTATTTTGCAAGCGCGTACATTATAAAATGGTTCTACATGAAAGTGACCATAACTAATTTGAATAATTTTTATACTCGACATATATTATAACAAGTCAAAGTATAATTAATAATTTTAAAGTTTATTATACTAGAAAAAGCACAAGCCACAAACAAAATTTTGTTAATGCTGTTTATAGAATCATCATCCGTCCGTTTATTTTGTCTGTTCACCATTAACTCAAAAACAAAAAAAGATAGTCGGTTGAAATTTTGGTGACATTTATTTGACATTAAAAGTGAGTTTCATCTAAAATTACAGATTTAATTATATATTAAAAACGAATATGTTTTCATGAATAATCAAGGCAATTCATGAAATAGTTTCATGAATAATTTACCTTGGAATGAAGGTTCTTGGATTCAAATACAACTTTCAACATATTTATGAAAAAAAAAAAAAAACCAAATTCACTTGGTATAATTCTGGAAAAATATATGTATTTAAAAAATGAATCGATTGCTGTAGTGCAGCTGAAGAATTTTTTTTTTAGACCTCGGACTGACGTAACGTAATGACAGGCTTAGACCAATCAATAAACCAATCAATAAAGTTAAGCAACAAGCAGACAAAATCTGTATTTGGATGGGTGACCACCTACCAGTACTGTGTACTGTTGTTGTATAAAAATAATATTCATAATACTTATAATAATAATAATAATTCCCTTTGGTTAATGGCTATATAGCTAAAAGTAGCTGAAGCCAGAAATTTAAAACAAACAAAAGAATTTTTACATTTCGTATATTTAATCCAATTTAAATTAGGATGGAGGTATGCTTTTGATAGAGACTGTATAATAAAGACAATCTTTAATGTAATCTGAAAGTTGGTATCCACAAACTTGACATGAAAACAGAGAGCATTTCAAGAAAAAAAATAATAATAATTCTAAAGTCAAAATCAAAATTTTATTTTGTAATTAGAAATGTTTTCACTTTGGTTCATGTCAAGATTTTGCATACCAGATTTCATAACATTTCGATAGTTATAAAAAAAAAGTATAATGAATGATTACATTCTAGATTGTCATTATTATATAGATCTCTTTATCGAAAAAATAACACACTTTAATGAGTGTTGTAAGCAACCGCTTGTTTTTAACACAACTATATATCAAAAATACCGTTGTAATATCATCAAAACTTTTCATTTAAAACGTGTCTATGTGTGGTTATACAAACCAGTTTTGAATGGTTATACAAAACACCTATTTTTTTTAAAATTATTAACTGCAAGTGAAAAATTTCTAGGCTTATAGATAAATCAACAATACTCAGCATAAACAAGATTGAAAAAACTGATTTTTAAATACGAAAATGAAAATTTTTATATGAACATGAATATGACCCCTCCCCCACTGATGAAACGTAATTACTGATCTCAACCCAACCGAAAAAGTAAAGGCAACATTAGGCCACAGTAAATACTTGGATGGGTGACCCATAAGAATGCTATATTGTATTTACCCATTGTAGTTACTGTACAATCATAGTAATTGAAAAGTGACTCACAAAAATAAAAAGTATTTCTTTAAATACGTTTTCTTTTGTTTTTCTATTATAACGATATGTGATCGATTATTGGAGTTATTTTTTCAACAATTTTCTATTATGTCACGATGGACAAGCACTTCTGTGAGGTTTTCACCTGAAGTTCTAACTAGTTTATTAGATTATTGTACAAAAAATAGTGTTTTCAAAAGCACTATTTTTGTTTTTAAATTTTAAATATTCTTTTATCTCTATGGATTAAAAATATCCCACTTTTGGAATTTGGATACAAAATTTTAAGACTAGTTTTGAAATTTCCATCATTCCACAAAGTCATCGTGAATATAACATACGTAAATGGACGTTGTAGGTGATTTTAAACATCAAAATTTAATGATAAAATGGAGAGTTTACGGTGTGAATTAACACCAAATATCTATTTATGTAATTAAAATATTAATAATTGAGAAATACCGAAATTCTTAATCAGATTAGCAATTAATATGACCTAAGACCTACCCCACCTTAAATTGAAATAGAATTGCGTTCACGCGAATAGATAATAACGTTAATAAGTGTTATATAATTTAATAAAAATTATTTTTTCTTTACTAATTAATATGTTATATTTTATAACATATTATATCTCCATTGTTTTTATATATCTAATAATTTTCATTATATAAATTAATATTATAAATTTTACCATACAATAAATATCATTTTTAATTTGAAATTATAAATATTATTTTTTCATATTTTGAAATTAAAAATATATAAATTAATTATATATATCTCAATTTATAAATATATTCAGTATAATTACAGATTTTTAATTACATTTTTTTTTCTTTTCTGTTATTCTCAGCAAAATTTGATTAATTAATGAGATGTAATTATCCTAGTAGGTAAATTAGATATGAAATGTATTTTATACAATTCTTTTTTTGAAATTAAAAAAGAAAATTTTTTGAATAATTATCACGAAACATATGATTATTTCTATTTTAATCAAAATAATAAAATAAATTGAAAAATATAGTACGTATTTATATGAACATCTTTAAACTGTAAAATCTGATATGTGATGAGACTAAATTTTATAGAAAATTCACTTCTCAAAATTTACATACACTCGTATTTATAATTTCATTAAAAATTAAAACATTTTTGTTACTTGAATTCATCAACAAAAATTATTTATTACGATAAATTTATCTAATAAGATAAAGGAAGATCAGGCTGGCTAGATGCTGTTTAGACAAATTATTCCAATTATATAACAGTTGAGGTAAAACAGTAATAACTTTTCTGGAATATTCATTCCAACACCTAACTATGTCGAACTAAGCTTAAGTTCTTTCCCTTATTAACTTATGAAATATCGCTTTATAAAGATATGTTTAAATTATTTTGAATTTTTTTAAGTCAAATTATGTATTAGTTCGATTAAAACAGCCTGAAGCAATACAAAACACAACAGTTATTACATGCAAATTATGGTGATATTACTACTTTATTTTTAATAATGAAATTATTATGATTAAGTTTTAAAAGATAAGTTATAATAATATTATTTAGCAAATTAAAAGAAATGGCTTTTGTTTTTTGAAAGTGATTATTACGCTTTTAAATAATCATAGTAATAATATTCGACCGCGTGTCGTACAATTTTAAATTTCCTAGATTTTTGTTTAATAAAATAATGCTTATGTTGTATTTATAGTCATGAAATCATGATTTGAATCTGCCAATTATTTATGACTATTAATTTTTATTACTTATTTATAGTGTTTTTGTTTTTTAACCGATTCATTGCAGATTTTTGTGTTTTAAGGGCAATTTACATAAGTTCTATAACTAAATGTGAAATTTGTAAAAAATTAAAAAGGTCCCCATATAAAGTATAATATTATGGTATTTTGCAAAACGAAATATAAGGATGTTTTATGATATTTAAGAATGTTTTACGTTTGATTCGATAAAAATATAATGTACAAATTTTATTCCTAAGCTCTAAAAAATCGCTGGAAGATAATAATGAAAACAAAGTGTTATATAAACCTATAATTATTTTATTATTCAGAATATTCTGAATTTGAATCTGAATCATCGTTTAATTTATAACAATGTTTTCTTCAATTTCTTCAATTATATTATTCAATTTATACATTTTTTCCACTACTTTGAGAACATGCCCAATAAATTTTTTCCATTCTTATTCAGTCACCTTGTCGATTGCTTTCTCAAAAAGTGTTCTAACTTCAAGTTTTTTGCCGCTACATAACCTTTTACTTGGACCCAAATGAGAACGATTTAGCTCGCAATGATCGTAATGGTATCCAAACCTGTAACGTAATTAGAGATCTCAACAGATTACGAAAGTTAAGCAAAATCAAACACAGTCAATAAATGGATGGGTGACCGCCTAAGAATGCTATGTGTTGTTATATAGAATAATACCCACAGTAGGCACTGTATCACCTTAGTAGTTGAAAAGTGACTTTAAAAAAATTTGAAGAATTATCTTTTAGTAGTAAATTAGTTTTAAATATAGTTTAAAGGGATTAATGAATAAAGTAAAGAAATTTTGTAGTCCTCAATCTTATGCAACTTATAAAATTATCAATCACCGCACACATGTAAACGATTTTGTTTTGTTTGTATTGGCCCTCAAAGCAGCCAATGAAATTGTATGATTTCTGTATTTGAACTCAAATTCCTTATTGTTTGAAAAGTCAAAATATCTTTATCAAAATACTATTTAAATTTGTTTTTATAAATGATTGCAAGTGCTAAAAAATATTGATGATATAAAAATAATGAAAAATAATTAAGAATAAATAGTAAAGTTATAATTAGAATTGTATAAAATAATATGAAAACAATTGAACAGGTTTTCAAAAATTATGCATTTACACTATTGAAATTACAGGTTATAAGTTTACGAATACATGAATTTCACTTTTTTCTATCTAAATATGACTCTTTGTATATTAATCATTAGAATACGAACAGACATATTTTGCATTAAACAACCATTTTAATGTAGACTGATTTATTATTATACAAACATTCAAAAAACAAAATAAATTAAATTATTCTGAATAATTATTTCCTCAATGCACAAAAAAAAAACTACCATTAGTGTAATTATTACCGCGATATACCTAATTATGAATTACTAATACAACAACGCCCTAGGAATGATATGTTATAATATCTATTTTTTTACTTCTGGAATGAAATCACATGCATAAAAGCATTCATAATCAACTTAATGTCTATCTACAATATAAAATATTGTACTATTTTTAATTGTGAGAGACTTTTTTAGGCGAAATTTAAGTAAATTGAATTATAATTGTACATAAGCGTAAAGTATAATATAATTACTTTATAAAAGATTAGAGACAGTCGAGTAGTATATTCTTGCAATAAATTTTTACTGAGCATATGTCAAATATTAAGGATGTTACCGGATCAACTTGTGATCCAATTTTTTTTACGACCTTTATTCTATGTGTTGTTATAAAGAATAAGGTATATACTTATTTTAATGATATTTTGATCATTGTAATTTAATAGAAAAATATTTTCGATATACCTACGATTTTAGATCGAAAAACAGTAAAAATACTGGACATTTTTTGATTTTCATTTTGGAAATATATTTATGATGATTTATTGTTTTCTGATTTTCGAAAATGTCAGAATGCGGTACATTTTTTCACTCCTCTTTATAGGTATTTGGACATAATTCACGTGGCAGTAAAAAACCCGTTCTATAATAGGCTAGTTGACTAAATTTGAAAAATAGATTCATAAGATTTACCCTTAAAATGAGGAATAAGTGATAGGATATATCGTAGATGGGCTATTTTGTGTTTTTAGTTATTTCATTAGAAAATCGAATCACCATAGACTATTGTAAACACTGTTTGACAAAATAAAATTTACTTTTCTTTTTATTTCATTGAATTCTACTCAAATTTAAGCTAAATTAAATGTAAGCCTGGCCCATCGATCATCACTCGTTTATATTGTCATAGAAATTTTCTAGTGAAATTTGGCATGTTAAATATTTGAAGTTATAGAATCAGTGCTCGTTTAAAATATGAATAAAATAATAAATTTTCAAAGCATATATTATATATTTAAAAAAGAAAATCACCGGTTTGAATAATCAGAAAGTTATTAATTAGTCTTATCTGTTAAATGTGTAGCGCGTTATAAGTAATGCGTGGATTGCAAAGAGAATGAATAATATTTAAAATAAAAAGTTTATCAACAAGTTTTACTGTACGAAACAATGTAAACAAACAACACGAATAACTACTAACTCTTTACTAAGTTACCTACCCATATAATATGTAGTGACGAGTTGTTGTGTCTTAACATAACTTCTGTGTAAGTGATGAACCTCATCTTCAAGAATACATGGAGAAAGTTTAATAAGCGTCATCGACCTTTAAATTAAAATAAATAAATTCAGTATTATATGAGTCAACTTTGTGAGTATGTAAAGTTTTTCTAAGACTATTTGCTTTTTCAACAGGTCTATTCACAAGCTAACTTAATGATAATTTTCTTAAAATGTTTGAATTACATTAAATTTTTTATTGATAAACTATGCATCAATATTTCCAATTTTCATGTTATAGATATTTTAATATTTACAACTTTAAGATGCTATAGGCACTTGTAATGTAATACACTAAAAATGGTCGCTATTAATTTAGTCATTTATTTAGCCGCAAAGCCCAGTATATTGACACATTGTTTTTTTCATATACGTATTGGATATTATTCATGTTCTTTTTTTAAGGGGTAGGTCACCGTTCGTAGAGTTGAAGTAGAAGATTGCAAATAAGTTTTCCACACGTAGCTTATGGAAAACTGCTCCAAAATCTAGGCCTATTTAATTTTATTAAACTTTTTAAAATTTATACTCGGCATATATATTATGTCTAGGTAAATTAATTTTAGACTAAAGTTTGTAACCCTAAAAAATATTGACCGCACTAATAAAATTTTGGTATATGTGTTCATACAATCACCTAAATAGTCCATTCCGCAAATCTCTCCGTCTGTCCGTCATCAAGATAACTCAAAAACGAAAAGAGATAGCGTGTTGAAAGACTGCTGATTTTGCTGAATCACGAACTAAACTGAGTTTAGTTCGTGATTCAGCAACATCATCAAAATTGAGTCCAATGAGTCCTGGATCCAACTTTTGAACCTTAAAACATAGAAACAAATAACGTTTGTTTAAAACATTTTTTCGTAAAACGTTTAGATTCGTCACAATCTTTGCTCAAATTTAGGTATTAAGCATATATATTTATTATATATATTTATAGCGGTATAGACTGGATTTTTAGAGTATTTTATGAATGCTAAACTTCAAAATTGATAACATTGATACTCAACCATATACAGTGTATCTAAACAATTAACTTTGTTAGTTGTTATATTCTCTTGTTTTTACATTTATATTCAAAGCATTCTCGTAACAAATGAAAATTTTACTTTCATGTTATGATGTTTTACTAAACGTAGAATTTATTTCTTGTCGATTATTTAAACAATTATTCTCTAAAGTTTAACCAAATATAAAATACTCAATTTATGTAATTTTTACATATTTTGTCTATGCATATCGATCGCATGTATAAAGTATATTGAAATGATGAACTATTAAGTAATTTAAGATAATGTAAAAGAAATTACTTTTTTATTTTGTTTTAATAAACTGTGTATGTTGTTTGCTCTTGATGAAATAATAATTATAAAATTTCTATACAATTTTTTTTATATCTATTAATATGATGACAGATACTAAATAACTTATTATAGTTTAATAAATCAAGGTTGAGTGACAAGTTCATTAAATGTATTTCAAAGTTTTCAAATATTTGATTAAAATTCTGATTAAAGAAGAATGACTCGTTGATATTATTAATTAAGGGTGAGGCACATATCCAAACACAAGTACAAGCTTATATTATTAATTTATTCTACAATTTTTCTAATATAAAATTCGTTGTATTAACTAAAACCTTACAAAAGATTAACAAAAGCAACTCTACCTAATTGAAATTAACAATTATCACTTGTTGTGAAATTCTGAAAATGAAATATTAATGGCGGATTATTTCCTTAAGGATAAGTCGAATCGAAAAATTGATCAAATAATATAAATGGTAATTAATTTATTATCTACAAATTCAATTCAATAACAATAATATTACTAATATTTATGCTTGAAGAAGAGTATGCTTTGATAATGAAGATCTACGATAACGTAGATATACTTTGATAACGAAAAGTGGTTTCGAGCGGAAATTTTGGTACTGTATTTTAGACTTAAAAAGTAATATCAAGTTTCGTGAATTCGCAAAATCGGTCCAATGAGTACAGGTGTGACGTTATTTTGTGGTAACACTGTACACAAATAATCCACACAATTGTTTTGTTTGCGCATTATGATCTAATTTTTTCGGCGTAGTAATATAAATTACTTCGCGGAGTAATATATTCGTTTTTTTCTTCTTCTAAAACATGCCACGTTTTAAATTAGTTTACTATTTACGATTATGGAGAAATTATGAAGCATTTCTCCCGAGAATATCAATCGCTTCTTCCAGTTACGATTCGTAAATCCTCTGGACCTGACGGAGAAAGATCTGAAGGGTAAAATATTGCACCATTATTCGACTACGTCAGGTTGGGTCCAGTTCAACTTTATCCTGTGCATTCTAGCTAAAATTCTCTCGTTCAACAGAATATTTTCAATATTACGATTTAATGCTACTTCTTTATATCTTACTTCGTATAATAATAATTTACTCTATATAAATAATTTTTTAATTAAATTCTATATAATTTAATTTCCATTTTTTTATTTTTCGCTTCACAGGACCCAACTTTTTAACCATAAGAGAGCAGACAACACATATTATTATCATATATGTATTTATAATTGTATAGACTTAATATTTAAAGTATTTTATGAACAATCAACTCTGTTAGTTGTTATTTTCACTTGTTTAAGTATGTATTTACCGTTATCAAAATACACTCGCATATAATATTTACAATAAAGAATATGTTCTAATATTATACATACAATATTTGAACATGTTCTGTTTGAATATTGATGAGAACAATTTCCACTGTCGAAATCTACAAATAATCAAAAATTATAGTCTTAGTCTATAGTCTTCTTCGGGTGGTATAAAAATAACTACAGGCTATCAAACTAAATAACAAAATGAAATATTCAGCAGATAGAAAATTACTTGGTAAAAAAGACCAGCTTTAGCTGCTACTTTCTATTAAAATCATCAAATTAAGTTCGATAAGCTGCCTTATCAAAGATACTTACTCATTTGACAGACTTTGTTGTGTTGTAGGCTCAAATGGCAAGAATATGTTGAATAAGCAATATCGCATTTTATAATTGTAACTAGTGATGATGTAGAAGAAGTTTCACAGTAACGAAAATACAATATAAAATTTGGTATTTTATCCATCAAAATGTGAACTAGGCTCAATACCAGATAAAATTCGAAAATTATATTAAAATAAATTTGATTCAAAAACGAATAAGTAGTAAGCTCTTAAAGATTGTTTTCATCTCTTTCTTGCAAAAAACTTTTATGGGTGGTTCTACGATAAGCGATCATTTTCTATGGAAAAATCGATCGTCAAAATTTTTGAATAACAATGTACATATAACATTTTTATTCACAAACAACTCATTTGTGCATACTAACATTATTTATCTTAAATTTTGAAGGAAAGTGTGTATAAGTGTCATGGACATCGAACATCGATAGGACCCTCATGTATAATCACTATGGAGATGAACATGTATGACGGCATTTAAGAACAGATTTTTTATTATTTTTAAAAAATAAGTTTAAATTCATGTTTGCAAAGTAGAGAAAAATTTGGACATCTTCCCTGTTTGATTAATCTTACATATTATTTCAAACCTAATAATTTATCGCTTAAATTAGTACACACTGCGTATTTTCTAACTACGTTCATATTAATTTCAAAGTAATATTATTATTCAAAACAACTAATACACGGATATATTAAACCATAACATTATAATTAAATACAAATCTATCGACTATAACTACGTTTAAATAAAATTTAATATTCAAATTTGTTCAAATATTTAGTACTGCATAATATAAATAATAAATGAAAATTGTAATTTATTTATAAACAAAACCCACATGTTTAATAGATTAATAATAATTTTATTTCACATAATTATTTTTATACATCCTAATATAGTACTAAAATAAAACTTAAATAACTTTCACGATATCTGGAATTTAGTTTGTAAAAAAATTATATATATATATGTATATATATATATATATATATATATATATATATATATATATATATATATATATATATATATATATATATATATATATATATATATATATATATATATATATATATATATATGTATAGAAATTTAATTCTATAAATTATCAAAATAATTTGTATAATGTGTTAAATAAATATTATTAAATTAAATTAACTATTTGTATTGTGTGTTCAAGTTATTTTTTTAGCAGTGTGTTAATATTTAAAACGATTAAAAATAATTAGTACTTCTACATACGAATATTTATTTAAATAAAAATTGCGATACATGAATTTTGATACCTATTTAAAAACATTAAATGTCCCATTATTATGTTATGTTGAGTTGTTTATCTATCTAAAACATATAATTAGTGTAATTTTTAATTTTAAGTAAGCGGCGAAGATTCAGGTCGTCGCGTTTTTTGATTATTTGAGTATATGTTTAACATATTTGCAATAGTAAGAATGCAGGTTATGGTTTTATAACATACTGTACCTATATCACGTACTATATTATCTATACAAATACACACACTATACTATATCCTTACTGTGTATCTAAAATTTGTAATAAAACCTTCTAATTCTAGCAAATATACTTGTTCAATTGTTTGCATGTAAATTGTAAAGCAAACAAGAATCATTGAATAATTACAAAAAATGACATTTAATTGAAGTTTATGGGTTGAAAATTGTTAGAATCATCGAATAAAAATTGCATTAGTAAACTTCGTTAATTTCAAAAATAAAAATTATCATTTAAATTTTTAATGTTAAATCATACACCATTCACATCATTATATGTTATTTGATTGATAAACTATAGTATTTCGTAACCACAGAAACGAATGAAAACATTTTGATACATACACAGTTCTTATATTTTACTACAGAAAATATTCTTCTTAATGTAATATTTAATTTAGTTGTTTATCGAAGCTTTGTGGTCAATGATTCCAATTTTTTTAAGTTATTCAGTATATATCCTTCTATCAAATTATTTTCCAATAAGTTGTTTTAAATATGTTCAAAAAAAAACTATATTTTTATCTGGTGTTTTCGGAACTAAATCGTCTTCAAATGTCAATGTATTAATTAATTTTTTTGTAATTTATTTTAAAACAACAATTGAACACAGCAGTGTCAGGAGGTCATCCATACATGACTGTGACACATGACCGTAACAATTGTTTAAATTTGAATATCGGTTTTGTTACAGTGATTACAATATGTTATCGGTGGGGATCATTTAATAATTTGTATTTTAAGTTTTGACAATTTTTTGTAATGTTGCTTTTATTGTGTTAACATTACCTTAAGTAAGTACAATATATAAAATATATAATTATAAATAAACGTATATTACAAAGTACATGCAATTATCTACATTCAATCTCAATAATTATACAAAAATTGAAGAAAATATTTTTAATGAACAATGATTTAAAAAATTGTATTAACAGTAAAATGAAATAAATGTATTCTTCCCCTATTCAAGAAATTTGAATAAATATTATTTTCATTTATTTTATTTTATACTGTCCATACAGCCTGAACATCAGAAATTTGTGTATTGAACAAGTGATTCATTCCAAAATTTAATTTGTAATTAATCCTAAACTCTTACTTTTAAATTTATATTATGATTAAACGATAAATTTAAATTTAAAAAGTTGTAAAACTAAAGAAGTCTTAGTCTATTAGGCTTTAACTGGGAGTTTTCTATGAAGTTTTGTTACTATTTTGTTAACATGTTATAAGTTTGTTAACCGACTTGCATATCTCCTGCGAATAATATGACCTCAAATCTGTTTCTAAATTTTTGCTATAATATTGTAAAATATTATAAATATTGTAAATTATAAAAACAGACATTAAATTTGGCTCTGCCAAATAATAGAAGTGGGACTTTAAAATTATTGCTTGATACATGCTTCAAATAAAATTTATCGTGTTAAATTTGATTAAATAATAAAAAATTATTTTCCCACTGAAAGGCCTTCATTAAACTCTAATTGTCCTTAAAAGTAAAAATTAGGATTTTTTACTAATGAAAATTATTTTGATTATACCCTGGGGTTTATTAATTGATTTCACACGATTAACCATCATTCATAAATTATTGTAATTAAATAAGAATTAAAATTACTACTTAACATTTATAATCATTCATCAAATATTAACATCAAATATTAAACTCCTTTATAGATATTATGTCCTTAGATTCTACTAGAAATTAGTTACTTCTTTTGAGTGACGAGTTCTCAAAAGCTAAAAAATAGTAACCTTTTCAAATGCATTACAATATGCGTTTAAATTATTTCAAGTATATCGTAATTCTTATAAAAGTTTCGAATGTGTTTTATCATACAGAACACAAATATTTGCAATATACAGAAAATACACAGACAAAAGTGTAATTGAAGAAAAAATTTCACACGCGTAGGTAATGAAACTAAAAAGTTTCACTTCATAATGTGTTGTTTATAGTATATAGCGGTTTCTTGTTGTTGTCAAAATCGCATAATTTATTGTGCAAAACTAAGGAATACAACTGAACAGATGACATACAAAACAAGAAGAAGATGAAGAGAATTCATATATTGTGATTCGTTTAAAATTTATTAAATACTATTGATTCGTTAATTATATATTAAACAGTAGACCACACCTTTTGATGTTGCTTGAAGCTATAAAGATGAAAATTGTTGATAAATATTCTTTTTTAATGCATTATGTATGAAGGTGAAGTATCATCTTCTATTCTTTAATGGATGTTTTATTTTTTTTTATTTTATTATAAAAAATTTCACTTATGAGTAAATTGTTTTCTTTCATATGATTGAAATGTAATAATCGCAGGTGGGTTTTTATAGTATGGCAATATTTATTACCAGGCGTAATACAAACGGATTTGGGTTGAGAAAACTAATCGTAGCACATATTCTTCAATAATGAATAATTAGGAACATGAATAAATAAGAACCAATATTTTTTATTGTAAAAACAAAACGTTTTAGGAAACATTTTTAATTTTAAACAAGTAAGGCTAACATCTAACAGTGTTTAAATATCCGATTGTTGAGTATTCATGTCTGAAATATTTTTAATCATTAACATTCATCAAATAAGCTTGAGATGTAGCCCATATAGTTATAATTGTTTCTAATAATACATAATTATATGTATTATAATTGAACATTTGTTTAATAGCTGAATTTGAGCTAGAATTATGGCGCATTCAACGAGAATTATTTGTTTAAAAAAAACATTTTTTGTTTTCATTTCTTCTTCTATCTCAGTCATCTATTGGAACAAGTAGACCGATTTTGCTAATACGCGAACTCACTTTTTAGATATTAGAATACGACATCCAAAGTTAACTTCGTTTTCTCTTATCTTTTTTGATCTTGATAACGGACAAAAAGACACACAAGTGGGCAGGCAAATTACAAATTTTAGAATATTTTTATATACTCATATATTTCTTATTTGTAGAATATAAAAAAACTGGAAGGATGCCAACCAGTTTTATCAAAGCGCACAACAATATATTGGTGTCACACAATTACCCCGTACATGCAGCATCCAATAATTATATTTAACATACATGAAACATTTCACGGTGTTTTTATTTTCCATTTAACTTCGTTTAACTTACATATAAAAATATCTTATTTAGTACAGCTTATTAAGTACATCTTCACCCGTCTCGTAGAAACAATATAAAAAAATCGCTGTACATTTTCGCACGGGAATAGGTGTAAAAGTAGACATGCATGCAAATAATTTATAAAACAAATGACAATAATCAATCTTGTTGTCGGCAAGAGGCTTAAATTAACAAATGGTCTAGATGAGGCCTGAAAGGCCCACACGACGAACTTCCCAATTAGTAGAGTACAAAAACAAGAATTTTATTACAAATTTATTTACGTTCATTATTACGAATATGGGTATATGTTTTGTCTTTATTAGATTTGTTGTCCTCAATAAAAAACGGCAAAAAAAAGTATACTGAAAAAAACATTCACTTTTAAATTACGTAGTTACACGTCGATTTAAAGTTAATCCACATTAAAATCATTATTGGTTCTCGAGATAATATAGATGAAAAAACGAACGCACATACATACACACTTACATACACGCACACTGGTTCCTCTTTAAAATTATTGGATTTAGATTAAAGTTAATGAATTAATTTGAGTAATTATTTTCATAACACTTAAATATTGACAATTTTTCTCAATATTTTTAGGTAAATAATGACAAAATTTTAATATAAAATAATGTCACATATACAAACATAAGATTTGAATGATGACGTAGTATTACAGCAGCCCAAAAAATAAATGCACTGTGCAAACATGTATACTGTTTACAAATAGTAAACCTATAAACGATATCTATTTTAGTAGATATATTTTCAAAATATTTATGATAACTTTTTTTAATGACCCACACTGTACATGAAGCATATAATAAAGGTGTTTTTCAAACAATACGCAATAATTATTTAACATAGTTATAATATATAGTCGTGATAGTTTTTTTTTTTTTCTTTAATATAATTACATTTTTAAATGCCATCAATCAAACTGAAGATAGTTATGAGTTAATTTCAGTGTATCTATTGATAGTAAATTAAAAATTTGACCTTTTTACAACAAAAAAAGTAAATGACTATATTTTTCGCTGATTAAGCAAACAACTTCTAGTAAAAAATTGTGTAATAATTTTATTATATCGCAAGAAAAATTCCTTGAATACAAATACAATCATGGTTATAACATGGGCGTAAGAGCTGTTAGCATTTTCTTATTAATTATTAAATTTGTGGAGTTGAAGCCTTAAGCATTATATTATTTATAGATTTATTGTACCTTATTCTTTAATTAATATTATTTTAATTTTATGAATAAGAGCTCTTAATTCATGAATTTTTATAAATGTTACATAATAAAGTGAAATAAAAAAATTGTTTATTACAACTACACAGTTTACAGTCATTATTCAAAGCTCTATTTTACTCGAAACTATTCTCAGGAGAAAAACAACGGAAATATGAACAACGGAATATTGTTTTTCTGCAGCATTTAGAAAGTTTAACGGTTGATATTGATGTGGTTTTTTATTTGAAGACTAGTAACGGAGATGATTATTCGATGTGTTTGATAAAAAAATCAGAATCAACGCTTCAATATACGAAAATTGAACACTCTGAATTTTTACATTGAGCTTTCAAGCAATTTCGATTTTGTGAATTAGGAAATTTGCTGAAGGGTTTCTTGTGTATAAAGGAAAATAAATATATTTATTTAAAATAATGTTTTAAAAAACATTGTAATAAATGCACTATTTTCAAAAAGTAACTCAATTTGATGCTAAGACGATAATAAACTACAAAAGAGGGCAGATATTGACGCGTTCTATGGTCATGACGTCAGTACGGTAGTCAAAAAATGAGTTGTTAAAGTAATCATGATGGTTCTTTGCTTATATGACTTTATGACGCAATGATCACGGTGACTACCGTTTGGCTTTCAGTAAACTAGACAATATATTCTTAGTTGAAAATTGGAAAATTAATATCACGATAACCTTTGTTATTGTACCTTAATCTAACTATTTTCTATCAAGTATTGTTATTTTGAACACTCTGATGTTTTAAAAAAATTTTCAATTTTAAAATATCATTAAATTTCTATACAATTTACAAAAGTTATTATTAAATACATTTTGTTATAAATAGGCATCATTTTATTTTAAAAGGATATTGGACACGGTAGTTAATATGAAATATTGGATACTTATAGTATAATTATTTATATTTTTGCGGTTACATTTTTTTTTAAAGTGTTAATAATACTTCATATTATAGACTGATTACGCTTTATAATGATAATCATATTATTTATATAATATTGTGGTTTATCCGATGAACTTCATGTGCTCATATTATACCTATGCCCATCCAGTGGAGAATTTATGCTTGAGCCCGTTAGGCCTAGAGTATCACTATTTTAGAAGCGGCAAAATTATAAAATCTTAATATTTAAGTAATTAAAAAAACTATGAATGATTAAAATTAAAAGAATATTTCATTAATAATTAAAAATAATCGAATTTTAACACGAAAAGATTCATAAAAATTTTTACAAAATACCGCTTGTCGTAATTTTATTATCTGAATTTTATAAAGTTTGACTAATTAATTAATTTAGAAAAACTATAATTTAAAATTTGATATTTTTAAAATCACTTTCGTGTATCAACATAGACGTCACATTGGATTGGGCAACATATAGCCTAAATAGCACCATTGATCATATCATATTTAATTGTATTTTGAGGTTGTATAAATGTTTTTAACACGAATCGTAGCTCACCACAATTTTATTAATTTTCAATTGCATCTAAATTCGTTGAGAAAATATTTTTATAACACTTTAATATTGACATAAATATTTATATTAAACCAACTCTTAAGGTTAATTTCTTTTATGTATTTGATCCTTCATATGTGGGAATGTTGAAAATAAAAATTAAAAATCAAATTTCTTATTTAAAGATATGGTAAAAAGTTTTCTATATTTTAATGGGTCCTTTAAAACTCATATTTTTGAAATCATGGACTGTGTAAATATAGAAATAAATTCATTGAAAGCTCATCACCGAAATTTCGAATATTAATATGAATTTCTTTTAGGCAAAAATAGTTTTTATTTTTTTTTTATTTGGAAAGTGGACTTTGTGATTATTTCTTTTTTTTTATAAAAGTTATTAACTAGAGTCGGGTTTTTACAATTTCGGTCCTTAATTCTTGATAAGTGTGATATTTTTATGAAACTGGCTAAAGTGGAATTATTTAATTTTAAAACTCATTGAAAATTAACTAAGTAAAAAAAATTGAAGATGTTAAACGCAAGTTTTATAAAATATGTCACCACACCGCAAAAGTTACTATATTTAGATGCAATTCGCCAAGGCACACCTAAAAAGAAACAATATTTACACTTATAATAAAAACAAGTAAAGAGTTAATTGTTTAGATACTCGAAATTTGGTTGAGTATCAATTTCGAACTATCTTTAATCATTAACATTCAAAACTACTCTTAATAGCTAGTTGTATCTTTTCAAAAAACAGAATTTTTTTTGTATTTGAATTTTTCTTCTATCTTTTATGGTTCAAAAGTTGGGTTGGACACAATGGATCAATTTTGCCCACTCACGAACTTAAATTTACTTTTTATGTCTAAAATACGTCGTCAATTAATTTCAGCTTGCTGTCTCTTTTCGTTTTCGAATTATCTTGATGACGGAATAACGGACATGCGGAAACTAACTAATTTAGCACCAACACCTAAATTTTGTTTATGAGGTCAATATTTTCTAGCGTTACAAACTTTAGACTAAAATTAATATACTTTGACAAATTGTGTATGCCGAGTTTAATAATATTAATATATCCTGACATATTATATATGTCGAATATAATTTATTATACTAAGCATATGTGTGTTTGATTCATTTTTCAACGGGTCATTTTTCTTGTATAAAATAACTTGAATAAAACTTAATCACAATGAGTTATTTAAATTGAAGTGAAATTTAAAATACTTATGCCTATCAGTTTTAATGACTATAATGCAATTTATCTTATACCAACCATATTATAAAATTGTTGTTATTTAGCCGTCAAAATATAACAACTGCAGTGTTATAACATTTCCAAAATATTGTATTTCTTAATGGATTTTTTTAATATTATGTTTTTGTTTAAACGACTTATATAATAAACTATTATTAATCATATTATTATTTAATATACACTTATGGACAATTGCTTTTATGCTCTGTATTCCTTACTCGCTGTTACAACTCAGCTTCGCTGGAGAATTTAGACTAATAGATAAATGAAGAAATATACAAAAACTATAACACAGATTAAATAAATATTGTCTCCTGAATTACTGTAAACGTCAAAATTTCAGTTATTAAATTCACCCAGCACTATGTCTAAACGACAAACAATATTTACTTATGATAATGGAGTAGGGCGAAATTGAATGTAATCTGTAAAAAAATTATTATTTTCCAAAGGATCTAACATAAAGGAATATTTAAACAATTTCACATTTATCCTCGCCCCAACGAGAATAAATTAAAATATTCCTAAAATGATTCCTATGCTCCATAGTTTTTTTAAAAACTACTTTGGTATTTTACGTATAGTCCCGGTTTTTTTTAAAATTAAAAACATACATTTTTTATGGTGTATTTTATAATTTATTCAGTTTAAAATGAAAGTTATACTTGGAAAAATAGAATTCCATATAATTCATAAAATTTGTGTAATTAAAAAACAACAACAAAAAACAAATAAACAAACAAACAAAAACAAAAACAAAAGCAAATAAAAATCAGGACTTTAAAAACGTATAAAATGGGCTTCAATATGTTTAAAATTTCTCCTGTGTAATCTTTCAAACCTTATTCTACATTTCCTAAAAAGACATTACGAAAAATTTTCCATAGTACGACTTTAGAAAAGCTATATTTTCATCGAATTACTGTTATTCAACTATAATTACGCATCAGAATATTGTATCCAGAGAAATGAAACTTATTGTCCGAAAATTGTCGGTATTTGTTGGACGTATGTATTTCTTATCAAAGTTGATGGATTTGTAATATGTGACCTCCTTCAATTATACACTAATCAAATATTGCTGCCTGCATATCAATACAAATTTTTTCATAGCTCATATACTGCTTGTTTTATTATCAACATTATTTGTTCACTGCTACTACTTATTTCGATAAAATATCAGGTTTTCGAGTTTTTCGTGAAAAAATCGTTTAAAAAGATGCATTTTTTAAATGTAAAACGAATATTTTAAATCATTAATTCTCAAAAAGTATTGATATTTCGAAAAAAAATTCAAAGGATGTTTTTTTTTATTAATGTTTGTCTGTCGATTCATGAAATATTATTTTTGATAGAACATTTGTCACCTCCGTGGTGGAATGGCATACCCCCCCCCCCGATAAGTTCCCGACTCTAGAATGTTTCTGTTTTTAAATAATATAAAAAACAACGTTTAAAAAAAATCATCAAAATCGGTTCTGTGCGTAAGAGTTAGAAATAAAATGCGTTATTTACTCGACTAATTGTGTATTGTTTCAAGGGTATAAACAGAAATGAGGAATTATTTGTTTCCTGAAAAGTATATCTTAGTGTTAATACTGAATTTGATTCAATATTTTTGACAAAAGTTTGAATTTTCAACAAAGCAACCAGGTAACTGCTAGTTTTGAAAACAAATTTATTTTGTGTAGACAAACCTATCATAAATTTCAAATCTTTTCATTTCATTCATATGTAGTAAGTATGCATGAATAATGTATTAATTAAAATGAACATATAAAAACATAATACCAATAATATTATTTGCTTTAAACAAGACGAACATCATCATAAAACGCATTGAGTGAACTAGGTACAATATGATTTGCTTTCACTAATATATTAAAATACATAATCTTTGTCATTTGTGTCAAACAAATAAATATATGAATACAAATACTATTAGGTATATAGAAATTTAAGAAAGTGAATGCAATACCATAAGGAGGTATCGAAGTATCTTTATTATTTAATTTTAGTAAATATTTCAATAATATCTATGTAATTTAAATTTTTTGGAATTTCTATCTCCTTAAATAAAAACTCAACTAAAACTATAAGCTTGGTAATGGAAAAGAAAAGTTTAAGAAATATTAGCTCCGTGGTACAGTAGACCTCATTCACGGTTACAAACCCATTCTTATTGTGAATATATGCCACATATCCTTATAGTAATTGATTTATAAAAATGAGCATAACAATTATTTGAACGGGATAAATGTGTGTAGCAATTTCATAAAAATCAGAAAACACGTTCGAAAGTTACTGCGGGGCAAACAAACATAAGTAAACAAACATTAAGTAGTACCTATACTACTTAAATTATAAAATACACTAATTTTATCGTGTATTTTATTATTTGTTTAGCTTAAAAAGAATTTTTTAGTAGCATAAATAAAATTGATTCTAACGAACAACTCAACACCAGATAATCGAGTATTTAAATAGGTAAAAAATGAAAGTAGATAAAAGTGTTGCATTTTTTTATTCCACAAGTATACCTACCTATATACTAACGAAAAGTAAAATCATTTAATTATGCCATAGAACTCATAGACCAGAGTAGAAACCTCAAAAAATGATAAATAGTGGAAGAAAATTATAGTAGGATGACACCCATTAGACACGCAAGATAAATACAACTTTTGTATTTACACTTTTTTCACATAACCTTATAATTTTTTGATTGAAAATTAGGGTACTTTTTCTATATTTATTCAAAATAAGATGAAAAAATAAATATTTTAAATAAAAAAAATTACAGTGTATTTGGAACATAAAAAGGTAAGGTTTCACCATATTTCGGAGAAAAAAATAAAAAACCAAAAACTTGGTTATTTCAATTTTTCGCATAAATTTTGAGGTTATGTGATAAAAGTGTGAATAAAAAAGCTGTAGATATTTTTATTACCTACAACTTTGCCATTTAACTTTTTTCCATAGGACTTGTCATTTTGCCGGAAATTCAGATAAATCAAATTTAACCCTTAAACACCCACCCCGCCCGTACTTCCCGAACTCAGATCGACCGTAATTTATTTTTCCTTTCTTTTTTATCATATTATCTTCCGTTTCCAATTGGTTTCAATCTACTATAATTTTTTTTGTTTTAAAAAATTATCTACCCTGGTATATCACCTCATTTGGCCAACGAGAAAGGTAATAGAAAACAATAAATACTACAATTAACTCCTCTACCATTTGTTTGTCATAAAAAATGAAATAAAAATTAAATCTTGTATTTTTGAATATTTATATATCCAAAAATATATAAATTTGTGAAAAATTATTAAGGGCATATTATATAAAATCTATGTATGAATAAATGAAACAAAAACTTTGTACCCCTATTTACGAAAATTGGCTGACGGAGGAGTATGAAATTTGTCACATTTATAGTTTATAGAAAGATAGGCTGGAGAATGCTAATTTTTTTTTCAATTTTACATAAAAAATACATTTACAATTTAATAATAAAAGCATTACACACACTGTGGCATGCGCATATAGAGGTGTCGCTTATATTACACAGACTACCATACACACGCTTATATGCTCTTTTGTTTAATATACTGTTTCGTTTAAAGGCACTGAGATTCACTTTTGAGTGATTAAGGTCGATTTTCCACGGCTCTAGTAAAAGTACCTACCTATTATTTTCTATAACTATGCTTATTGCAAAATACTAATTTAATGAATATTTTCAAATGTAAAAACATTAATAAACTATGCCTTCGTTAAGGTGGGTTATGTTTTTGAGAGAGACACCTCTTTTATAAAGCTAAGTATTATAAAAGTCAAAGTGAGATACATTGAATAATTTTCACCACGAATGTGATAATTATTACAGAACTGTTTGTATATATAGCTTTCCAATAATACCTCGCCTGGTGCATACTGTAATTTTTGTGATTTATGATACATATTTGAAGAGTTTCCGTTAACTGAATTTTTTTAAATTTTATTTTACCAACTTCCCACGCTCTTCAATTGAAATCAATTTTAAATGGAGTAACAATTTAAAATAAAATAATATAAAACAATGTAACTTTATAAAATATCAAGACCTTTAATGTTAAGGCTTTACAAGATTGAAAGCAAACAAAAAATATTTTTAAATCAAACATACGAAAATAACACAATAAAACTGTACGAATCTGTACTCCTTTCTCCTTCCAAAAAACGGATGCGGGTACTTTTATCAGGTTATTTTAAAATTTACAAGTACAGGCATCAATGTTTATCTGGTAAATTAACTCCTTTAAGCTAGTTCCATTCCTTCTCCGCACCATTAGAAATATACTATCTTATTACAGAGAATGATATTCATTAATGTAATTTATTATAAATATCTACATAATCTGCGAATTTCGAGAAAGTTCGCTATTTTCTGAATAAGTTATACAATGAAAAAAATTCTGAGAATCATCGTTTTTATTTTATCAGATGTTGTTTTTATCAATTGAGAATTTTGAAAGAAAGTATTAAAATTTCACTTTTTTCAAAAATTCTCAGATATGCATACAAAATAAGTAATATTTCATTTTGTTCTTGACAAAGAAATAAACAACAAAAATATTCAAAATTAATATGCAAAAAACACTTGTTTGTCAACTGAATATACACAAATATTTACATATGTACAACATTAAAATTTATGGCTTATTTATACTCTTTTATCTTACGGCAATGTAAAAACACATTTTATTAGCATTCTTATAAGATGTGCTAAACAAAAAGAAATTTATTATTCTCGAATATTTTAATGTACATGCATCAAAACAAATTAACCTGTGAAATTAATTAGTCAAGCAAGAGAAGGAACTGCGGGTTGACAAGGTCATCTTTACGTATAGTCCTACTAATATTGGGGTCATTATACGAAATAAGGATACCTTTTAAATAGACGTTAATTTACAAAACCAAATTTTACAAATAAACAAACACATTTCAAGATAAAACAATTAACATATCATATATTATCTAACATACCATATGGTTGATAGTTAACAATATCTTTTTTTGTACAGTTTTTGAAAGTTTCTTCAATGCGCTTCCACAAAGTACAAATATATTTGTGTAACTATTTGTTAAGTATACATAAATAATCTATCCAACGAATTTAAAAACTATTAACCTAAAAATTGTAAAGTCAATTTATTCAAGTCCATCCGAAACCAATTTAAGCCACACTGTATGTAACACTTTAAATTTCTTCCTGTGCAGCAGTTTCTGTGTACCATGCGATGCCTATGTCACATGGCTTAATATTGCCCAGACTAATAACTAATAAAACACTGCTATAAGTCAAAAAGGTTGTAAATTATTCAAATTATACGGGCTAAACTTAATGATTTTATTTTGATAATTAGTTTATGTGTTTGACCCACCAACCACACTTCCGACGCCGAAAGTAACTTCTGGCTGCAAAGCTTTAGGTTTGTCATCTAATAAGAAGTTTTTTAAACAAAAGAAGTTCTTTGCACTTTATCATTTCTATAAATATACCACTGAATTAAAATATGATATTATCTTCACATATATATCATAATATCAATGAATTATTAATTTTTTTGTCTACAAAATTTGATCAAAGTAAATTATAAATACCGGTAAAGTAGAGATTGAATATTTTAATTATTTCTATCTGTATAGATACTATTTTGACATATATTTTATAATATATTTTTTAAGGTGTGGTATATTTGACTTTATTGTAATAAATATAATATTAAAAAAAACATTATTAAAAAATTGTTTTTTTTGAGAGTCTTTCATTTAAAAATACCGTTGTATTTAATATTTGTGTTAGACACATGTATGATTACATATTTATTAATGATTATTGTATGAATAAAATATATATTTTGTATTTATTTATTTATTATATGTTAAATAGATGTTAAACAATCAAAACTATTGTTGTTGTTCTATGATGTGTAATTATATGCAATTGAGAACAATAAAATTTAGTTTGAATATTATTTTTTAATAAACCTTTTTGTAAATTATAATTAAGTATTAATATGTGTTATAATAATACATATTTTGAATTGATTTTTAATTTTAAAAAAAATTATTCATTTTCTATGCCTCAGGCGGATTTCTCCCGAAAGCTTCATAGACCGGGTGCGGTGTAAGTGAGAGGCTCAAAACATCTTAGATATATATTTTGTTTTATATAAGTAATATAAATTTATCAATTTAATATATTAAGGAAAAAATAAGACTTACACGTTTATATTTGAATTGAGAAAATTAAACACAATAATAGTACGAAATAAAAAAAAATTTTCAATAATAGAAAAAAAATGAGACTTCCATATCGTTAGTAATTTTTTTCAATTATAAAATTATTCATATCAACAATTGAAGATAAGAAAGAAGATAACAGACTTAATTGTTTTAATATCCGAAATATGGTTGTGTAATAATTATTGAACTATTTGTGTAATAATTATTGAACTAATTATTAGCATTAGAAAATATACTAGAAATATAGACACATATTTCTAGTGCCAACTAAAAAAATTCGTCCTTTCTATTGTGTGGTCTTTTTAAACCACTATAGAAAACAAATGAACAAAAAATTAAACTGTATATTGGTAAGTGATAATATTGTTAATTACTTGAATTAGAGATAAAATTGTGGCGAATTGAAACAATTTATGAAAAAATTACTGAAACGAAAGTTGAACCCTATCTTTTATGCTATAAAAGAAGGATCATGAATCCCGAGAAATAGTGGTCCGATTTTGCTAATTAATGAACTTAATACGGAGAATAATGCTAGATCACTGTAAGCAACAAATAAATACTTATTATACTCGACATATATACAATATGTCAAAGTATGTTTATTTTAGTCTACAGTTTTTAACGCAACCAAATATTGAAAGCACTAACCAAATTTGGGTATAGGTGTTCATAGTAACACCTAATTAATTCATTTCCGGTTGTCCGTCCGTCGGTTCTTACTTCTGTCCATCCATCACAATAACTCAAAAACAACAAGAGATAGCGAGCTGAAAATTTGGAGACGTAAAAAGTGAGTTTAAGTTCGTGAATAAACAAAATCGGTAATATCTTATTATTAACTACTTTTTAACAGATATTGATCACTGTTATAACCCGGTTATATTCTAATAAGAATGGAGAATTCACAAAATTTACAAAATCACTTGCAATATTTTTCAGAATTTCCAACCAAATTTAAAAAATAATTATTAGTTTACATTTCTAGTTCAATTTCATTCCGAATTAATCCTACAATAGACTAATAACTATAACAAATCAATTTCATTTTGAAACGAAATATTATTTTCAAATTTATTTTTGACATGAGGAGAAGAAATATAGAATATCTTATGTCGTAAATGAAAAATCATTGTTAATATTTAATTACATCAGTGAAAAGCCTCCATCTTTGCTTTCATTGTTGTTTATACGCCTTATTTGAAAAATAGAAAACAAAAACTATTTAAAAAAATGAAAAACATAATAGTTTTGCCAAATGTAAAAGTAATTTTACTTTCAAAATAAATAATAATATATCTGAAATAAACAGTTATTTTTACACATAATTAGCATTTTGAATACGTAAAAAAGCAGTATAATTGCAATCGATGAGTGTTAATGAAGTTAATTATCATAATCAATTACTTCTAGTTATGCGTTTGTACGTACATTATATAAACATAAACCAATACTTCAATCATTGACTTCTTAAACCCAAACTTAATTGCTATTGTATCTAATTTTTAATTTTGAAAATAAAAAGGTAATATAGACAAAATTTAACAAACTTGAAACTACATAAAATAAAAACTATTGAGTTGGTCGTTTAAATACTCTGCATTAACATTGTTTTAGTGGTTTCTTAACAATATATTTTAATACATATTAAAATTTAATCAAAATACATTATGTCATTCGTTAACGTATATGTTAGTATATAAAGTGTTTAAAGAAAAAGTTTCACACAAAAATTGTATTTCAACTTGTATTCTATTTCATACAATTTAAACGTTGGGTCATGGATCTGTGGATCTGTGAGAACCATCGTCTAATGTCAGCCATTTACGAAATTTAAGCACGGTTTTCTTTTCGAACTAATACGGGCGAATGAACAGACATCAAACGATTCAATCGACACAAACTTATAATCACTTTTTTAGCACTGGGAACTTCATTATTATATTTGTTTCCTATTTGCAGTTTAATTAGATAAATAGGCATTTGTGTGTATAAAATGACCGTTTTCACATATATATATTTCGTCAAAACGGAAAATTTAGATTTATTAAAAATCAGGCTTAAAAGTATCCTTCTGTGAAGGAAGAAAGTACTGTATGCTATCTGCTACATTTAAAAATCAAACATATTTTATTTATAACCAGAAGATTCAACAATTTCAGCACAAACGTATTCGCTGGATATCTAACGAAATACGTCCATCTTGGGTATAATTAATTTGTTGTTAATTTGTCAATTAAAATGCACATCCTTTTTATCCCTTCAAGTAACTACTTCAAATATAGTAGCAAAATAAAATTGTTCTATCCGTTGGATAGAATTGGCATAAACACAGAAAAAAGGACATAAGAATAAAACTTATGCCACATTTAGGTTTATATAACGAATATAGCTTTAATATGTAAGCAAAATGTGCGGAAATCAAAAGAATTAAAATTATTTTCAAATACTAAAATATATTACTTTATTTGAATTCACAATATATTTATCTGCATTTAATTACACTTTAAATAAATAAATGAATACTTTCCATAAATATTTATGTTGTTCAGTCTATTATTATTTTCACTAATAAAATGTATAAAATTGTAAAATTTATTTCAAATCAAATAGATTGTATCAAAAAAGTTTCCTATTATTTTATTGAATTGTATAGTAAATAGCTTCTTCATTTATTTGCAGAATTTTTATACTTCACATATATTGTCAAGTTATATGTCAGAGTATATTAATTTTAGTCTAAAGTTTGTAACGCTAAATATTGACCACACAAATAAAATTTTGTGATAGATGTCTATAGAATCATCCTTCCTTCTGTCCGCCTGTCCATCACCAAGACAATTCAAAAACGAAAAGTGATAGCGAGTTAATATTTTGGTGACATACTTTAGATATAAAATGAAAGATCGTGTTACTGAATGAGCAAACTCGGTCCATAGGATGATCCATGATCCAACTTTTGAACCCTTAAAGTTAGAAGAAAAATCTAAAGACAAAAAATGTTTATTTTTTCAAAACAAATAAGTTTTTTAAATAACATTTTTTCGAAAACTACCATATTCACTACAATTTCAGCTCATATTTAGCTAATAAACACATATATAATTGCAATACGTATTATTATAACATATGGTGTTTATAACTGTATGGGCTGAGTATTTTATGAATGCTTATCATTAAAAATAGTTCATACATTGATACTAAACTATATGTGAAGTATAAAAACAGTTAACTCTGTTAGTTGTTATCTTCACTTGTTATTATCCAAATTAAGCCATCAATAAATGATAAATCTAACCTTTTATATTTAAATTTGTATACTTGACAAAAAAAAATGCGATGAACTGCATTTTTCACGTTTTTGTTTAATATCACTTTTGAATGGTGAGAGATATTCAAAAGCTGTTAATACAAATAATATTTATTTTTGAATTTAGTTAATTTTTTTAAATTTTTTAGGATAACCGATAGTTTGGATACAATATGGTACAATCAATATATTGCATGTATTTTGTTTTTGATTTTATTTTTATAAAAATTTGACTAGACTGAAGGCATTCCGTTTTTATTTTATTTAATATCCCACGGTTGGTAATTTAAGGGATAAAACTAGACCATAGGCCTTTGATGGTTTTCGAGCGAAGCGAACACTGAAATTGAAAGACGACAAATTTTTATTTGGAGTCCAAAGATTTCCGCTTCTCTTCTTTGTACCCTTCTGAACCGTACAAATAAATAATCGAAATTGACAAGTAAAGTAACAACAATTATAACTATTATATGTTATATTTTTCTACTTCTGTGGTAAAGCGCCGAATACCAGCTAATAAGTATACAATAAATTGAAATTGTCTGTATTGGAAATGGAAATGAGAATAGTCTGAATGCCTGCTTTTAATAACTTCAATACTGTTTATTTTATATGAAAATTGAATTCAACTTTGTTTTTATTTAACTTTTATACAATTTAATATATGTTATATATCGGCTTTAGTGACATGTGTAACTGTATGTATATTAATTAAAAACACATTATTATATGCGTTAATATATTATTTAATCTTATTTATACATAAATAAAATAAAAATCCAAGTATAAAATTTAATTTTAAATACTTACAAATTTGTTTACCCTTCAGTACAATAAAAAATTGCATTTTAAAAACTATTTTTTACTTAAAAGCTTGATTCGTATTTAATGTAGTCAAATTTTTCTAATGTATATTATACCTACATTAGGTATCTTAATTTTTTTACATAAACAAAATCCCAAGTATAAAATTTAGTTTTTAAATATACCTACCTACTTTATTTATTTTATCATAAATACGAAAGTTTTGTATTAAATAAATGACTTCAACGAGGTCTCACGAATTATATTATTAATATTTTTATACTCGATATACAGATATAAAATAAGAAATAAGTCGGAGTATATTAGTTTTAGCGTAAAGTTTGTAATAACTAGCAAATATCTAAGGCACTAACAAAAGTTAGGTATTGGTGTTCAAACAATCACCTAATTAGTCCATTTCTGCCTGTCTATATGTCCGTCATCAAGATAACTCAACAACAAAAAGAATTAGCCAGCTGGAATTTTGGTAGCATATTATACTGTGTTTAAGTGAGTTTAAGTTCATAACAAAGCTAAATCACACCATCGTATCCATGCCTCAATTTTTAAAAGATAAAAGAAACATCTAAAGACAAAAATGTTAATTTTCAAAACAAACAACTTTTGTTTGAAACAGTTTACATTCGTAGCAATTTTCGCTCAAATTTAGCAAATAAATAAATACATATATGATTATACTCCCTACACGTTATTATTGAGTATACTCGTGGAATCAAAAAATGCGACGACCTCAATGTTGTAACTTATAATTTTTTCAATTTAAAATGAATGTTTTAGGCAAAAACAAATTGAATTTTGATAAAAAAAACAACACAGCATAACAATTGAGTATTTATTGTTTTTAAATAGCAAAAGAATTAAAATAGGTAAAAATCGCATCGTTTTGTTCCACCAGTAGATTTATATGTTTACATATATATAGACTGCATATATGGAGTGTGTTATGAATGCTAAAAATTAAAAATAGTACAAACATTGATACTCAACCAAATGTAGAGTATCGAAACAATTAACACTGTTAAAGTAATTAAAAACATTTCAAGTGTGCGCTTTAGACGTTTTTTTTTTAATGGAATTTTTAATATTATTTTAATGCTTATCCACGAGTGTTTCAATAAAATTAAATAAAATCTCATTTAGAATTTATACGTTTTAAGATAATACAATAATTTAGAGCCACTGGTTCTTGAAAGACATAAAACGGTTATCATTTTATATGTTCAGCTTGAAAGTTTAACTGTGCATAACTTATTTTCTCTTACATATATTTACCAAGATACCGGCTCCCCATGTCTTAGGTGGTCACCTGACTGGCCAATATGTCCATATCCGGTCCATAATTATTATATCATCGTCATATTATACATCGTCTAATAGTATTTTTTTGTATTATTTCAGATTTGGATACACATTGGAATATTAATCATATCAATACTAACAGGCAGTCATTCACAAGATAGTGATGCAAGTAGTTTAATTGATCAGAAACTTAATCTTGATCCTAAATTACGCAAAGCCTTATTAAAAGTTTTAACAAAAATCGATGATGAAAGCAAGGAACAAAAAATTGCGCAAAAAGAACAAGAAACAAATGATAGTGATCAATCATCTGAGTCAACCTCAGGAATAAAAAAAGTATACGATGTTCATTCATTTGCCGCAGATCAGGGGAATGAAAATCAGAATGGCCCTGTTGAAGAAGAAATTAATTTTATCATCTCAAAAAAACATACTCCTGTTGAATTGGAGCCCGACACCATTGTTGCAAGCAGTTCAGATGCCGAAAGTCGTGCATCAAATTCTAATATTTTGTCAAGTACAAAAAAGAATACACATAATTTTGTTACCGCTAAACCTGACGATTTAAATACACCAGCCCCAACCGCACAAACTGAAACAGATGAAGTTAATAGTGATACGGGTAAAGTTGAAGAAGTGCAATTTTTTTCTGCACCTTTAGTAGCTGCATTTACTGTACATCAAGATGAACTTGGTTTACCACACAGTGTTATTCCATTATATAAGGATGAATCAAAATCCAATAAACAAACTGATATTAACACAGCTACGTCATCAAATTCAAATAACGTAGTACCTTCTAGTGTAATTATCGGAGATGACAAACCAAGTTTATTCCAACAGCAGTTGTTCCAACTATATAAGGAACGACAGGAACAGCAAGAAGCACTTTTACAACAGCGACAAAGGCAACGTGAACTAGAAGAACAAAGACGACTTCAAGAACAACAACGATTATTACAGCTGCGATTGAAAGAAGAGGAATTACGTCGTCAACAACTAGAAAATCAAAGACGTCAACAACTTTTTAGACAACAAGGTTCACTAGTGTCATTTCAACCAAGTATTTCCACTGCAGCAAATTCACAGCCATCATTCTTAATTCAACAACAATTACCTAATCGTGAAGCAGTTGACTTTTTGGCATCACTCAGGCAACCAAGCCTCCAAGACTTACCTCTACAGCAAAATCACATTCCGTTGAATTTCAACCAAGCTTTACCACCTTTACAACAAATAAACTCACAAACACCATTTCTAAATAACCTGGTGCTATCGCAAAATGATAATGGATTAAATTCAAATAGGGTATTTAGACAAGAACAACAAACTGGAAACTTTGGATTCAATCAACAACAAAATGGCAATTTTGCATCAAATCAAAATACATTTAGACAAGAGCAACAAATTAATAAGTTTGGATCATTTAAACAACCATCAGTACAAACTTCAATTCAAGATTTAAGACAATTACAACCACCTCTACAAAATTCAATTCAAGATTTAAGACGACCCATAGATTTTCGCCAACAGCCTTCTTATACTTTAGCTGACAGGCAATTAAAAAATTTATTATATCAATCTGGAGTATACCAAACAGATGATGGTCGACAAGAAGATTTAAATATTGTTTCTAAAGTTTTATCCTTAAATCATTTTGGAGGACAATTCAATGGAATACTGAGACGATCGGGTGATTCACAAACATTTTACTTCAACAATTGATTGAATTTAAAAAATCATCCAAATTATCCATGTTCTTCCAAAACTTAAGATGATAGTCCAAGTATTAGTTAGATCAAACAATATTTTCGATAAAATAATTACTAAATCAGTTTATTCATAAAATTTTGTTAAAATAGGATTTTATTTACCAAAATTTAAATAGAATCACATACTTTAAAATCATGACATTTTCTTGGATAAGAAATTTTCTGGAGTTACCCAGCTCTTAGAAATAAATAATTTTGTGTGCCGCAAAATTTTAGAAATTCAAACAATAAATATTACTTTGTATGCATAGTCAGTTATTGTGCTGCAAAATTTTTGAAACTGTTAAAAGTGTGCAGCAACAAAAAAAATTTAATTTTAGACCACAGTAAAAAAATGTTCATCATATTAATTTAATTTTTTTCAAACTATTTTTTACCGTACGGTTACATTGTTAACATGAACAATAAAATAAATTCTTAACTAGTTTGTTTGTAGTTTTAAGTATTTTCACAAGTTAGTACAAAATAATATAATATAATAATCCTATAAACATATAATTAATTAATTGATCATGATTTTTGAATACACAAAAAATCCAGTAAAATTAAAAAATTTCAAATCGATTTACTTATCGTAAAATAATAAAGGCAATTATGATGGTAACATTTTAAATTTTTGAAATTTATTCAATCTTATATTTTATATCTCGATATTATTAATTTACTAACAATACTTGAAACCTTCTGCATTTCGAATTCACTTGGACTATCGTAAAAATACTGAAAAAAAATTGTTTGTTATTTGTTTTGACAAATTTTGCAGAAGATATACATAACATCACGATAATTCGAATTACTTTCATATGGCAACTTGTCATCGTTTGTTTTAATTTTGTAAATACCTCATTCGTATTATATATTTTATGCTAATATATTTTTAAGACTTATTTTCATTCAAATGATATATATTTATTAATTACAAATTATGTTATATAAATTAAATAAATAAAGATTTTTTACTTAAGAATAAGTGTTTATTTTATTTGGTTATGATTATTTCCAATGGTAATTCGTTATTTCATAACTTACAACTTAAAATGGGTGTGGTTAGAGCTTTAGACCAAGTTCACAGTAAAAAGTCTTCAGTACATCTGACCTCAGTATTATTCTAGAATAATCTAGCATTACTTTCCTGGGTAATATTTGTAATTAGCAACTGGTGGTAGAATATAATAATATAGCTCTGTTTAGGTGATAAAATATACAACCAGTTTAGGCTTCTAAACTAAACAATGTACAGAAAATTGAAAAAAATACAAATGTTAGAATTTTGTGACTAAATCCAAATCTTATGATATCTTTATGATATAAATATGAGAACGATATTAATTTATCCAAGATTTTTTCCCAAAAAAAAAAAAAATTTTACGTCTGTTTTTTATTTATTTTATGAAATTTGGATAATTTTGAGTAGTATTTACATTTGAATATTAGATCGTTTTGTACTAAACAAATTTGCATGACGTGTATTTTATAATATTATTTGAAGAATAAATAAAAATTCTAAATTTGAAAGTTATTTGTTGGCGAAGATAGTGTATTTATTACATAGAAATTATATCTATGATTCATTAATAGTTGTTTCCATAGATATAAAAGATATCGGATTAGTAGAGTAGTCATTGCTGTTTTTCCTGTATTCACAATGTATTATACAAGAAACATAGGATAATAAGTTTTAAATAACTTGAAGATAAGATGCAGTGCCCTAAGAAGAGTTAAATTTTTTTGAGAATTAAATAGTATATAAAACTGTTAACGATAAAACAGAGATAATTTTAAATTGTTATCTGTGAAATACTTATTTCATTATTTCAATCAAATTAAAAAAGCATATAAAAATAAGTAATATAATATTTTTAATTACCTTTGTTCATTTTTTAATATTTTTTTTCAGATATAATTTCCTTCTTTACTAGATAGACAAAATAATTTTTTTTTTTTTTTGGCTTTAGCTACTTTCAGCTATATAGACATTAAAATAAATTTTTTGTATATGAAATAAGTAAATAAAACATTTAGATTTTTTCATAAAAATCAGTATTTTTTATGTATTGTAAGATAAAGCCACCTATTATCAACGAAAAACACTAAGAAAATTAAAACTAGGTTTGAGTCTTAAATGTATGATTGAACATGGTAAATATAGCATACTATGATAGCATAGATGATGACTAGCCTAATATATTGTGAATATAAGAAAAAAACAATGACTATCTATATCTCTTTTATCTGAATTATTATGCAGGTCAACAACATATATGCTATCAAAGTATGCTAATTTTACCATTTTTACACCTATAATTAAGGCTCAATCCTAATTGCAAAAATTTTTTGGTGTTTTACATAGATAATAGACGGTGTTTTCTTACAATACATATAAAACATATATTAAATGTATATTAAATAAATGTTTACTTATTATTAAGTAAAGAATGTGGGAATAATATTTGAAAAAAATGAATAAATAAATGAACAAAAGTAATTAAAAAATGTACAATTGTATATTTTTATGTGCTATTTGAATTTAATTGCAATAATCAAATATGTATTTGACAGATAACAATTTTAAATTATCATTAAACATATCTATATTTGACCGTCAACATTTTCTTATACTATTTACTTAGTTCACAAAAAGATCTTTATCTCTTCTGAGGGCACTGCATCTTGTCTTCAAGTTATTCAATGAACTAGCTATCCACATATTCTATGTTTATGATGTTTTATTTCCCATAATACACCGCGATAAGCAAAGTAACATAGCCTTCCCTCTTTTACACAAACCAATAAAGTAAACTGTCAAAACACTTATAAACATAACCTTAAAAAGTTTTGTAATTATAGAAATAATTTTGAATAATATTATATTAATTTATTTTCAATAAGTTTATTTATGATTTTGTATTTTAAATAAATAATGACTATAATGTCTGAACCAAAAATTGGTTCTTTAGAAGATGAAGCACTTAAACGAAAAGAACGATTACTTGCATTAAAAAGAAAACGGAACCACGAAGAACCGACTGAAGAAAACAACGAAAACAATTTAAATAAAGAAGCCCTTCCGAAGTATGTAAATTTGATTTTTGAATTATTTCAAATACTTATGCTAACAAAATTTTGCAGGCCAAAATTTCGAAGCTACCAACCAGAAGATGAATCTTTAAAACAAGCTTTAGTTCCTGCTGGTAAACCAGCGAATATTCAAGATGAAGTTAAAGATCAGTTAGCTGCAGGAAAGTCTCGTGTAGTAATTGAAGAATTAGATATACAGAATTTAGCACCGCGTAAACCAGATTGGGATTTAAAACGAGACGTGGCTAAAAAATTAGAAATTTTAGAAAAACGTACTCAAAGAGCAATAGCTGAATTGATACGTGAACGACTTAAACAAAGACAAGATGTAGCTGATTTAGCAGACGCTGTCAATGCGGTTTCCAATGCAGATTCGAGCGAAGATCGAGAAACGTGATACAAGTTGCTATGAAATACAAGTAGCTATGAAATTTCAACAATAAATTAGGTTATTTTAAAGTGAGTTGTATATGTAATACGTCTAATGTTGCATTATTTTATAATACATATGATAATTATCAATTATCGATCATTTTAATGTACTCTATTCAGAAATATCGACAACTTTTATTAGTCGTTTACTACTCAAAAGTGTTATGAACGGCGGTTAAATAGCAGATTAGATGCTTACTTGTGCTTGGGATAAGTTTTCAAATAGATAATTAAGATGCCATGATTAAATTTTTTATTTAATTTTCGTTTCCGTTTGGGTTTTTTTATTATATACTGTAATTTATGTAGGATAAACAACAAACTAAAATATATCAATTTTTTTATCAAATATTATTATTCTTAAAATCATGAATCCTTTGTCAAACAAATTTTTAAGACTTCTGTTTACAACAAATTTCGTTCAGTATTTCTGACAAGAATGTAAATTTTTCTCTTTAGATTAAAATTAACTGTGAAAGAAATTTATGAAACTAGACAATCGCATACTAAAATATATACTGTTTATTACTAAAATATTCTGCTACCCTGTTATTTAATGGTGATTTGTTATTGATTTTTGTCTATCCCGTTTTTATTGTATCCCATGTGAATGAAGTATATTCGAGAAAAACTATCAAAGTCCATTTTATCCGAAATTAGTAAAAAAACATGTATATTACAAAGAATATTGAATTGTTAGCTGTAATGAATGAAATTCCTCTAATTAAAAACTTTTTGAAAAACACAAAAAATATGACACCTATCTTTTTTATCATGTATTGCTATGTTCAGTTGATTGTATTAAGTTTTTTAGTTATTGCAGCTTCTCTATTATTATTTTGTACTTTATTTTAAGGTTTTATCGATATCACGATAATTTTTACATTTATCAAAAGTAAGTATTTCCTTACGAAGATTGCGTCAAAGTTTATGTATGTAGAGATGTTCTAAAGGCACGAAACTTAACAAAAAGTGGATTAGCTTTCGAAAGAATAAATGTCAGTTACATATTCGTGAAATATTCGATATAAACTTAAAAAATTATATTAATTGCCATAATATATTTCTCAAATCATAACACTACTGTTAAAAATACACAAAGATTACTACTTTAGCCTTGCTTAAAAATTTGACTTAAACAACCCAAATACTCCAACCACTCAAACCGATATCACTCATAAATAATCAAAGTTTTTGGATGTAACAAATGTAAAACATTACTCTAAAATCTAAAGTATCTTTGTAAAATATGCTTTTCTCTGAGTATTCGAATATTTTTGAATGTAATTTGATGTTTTGTTGATATGTTAAAAATACGCCAGAGATTTTTTTTATTTAGAAAACTAAATCCGAATAGGTTTATAAAAAAAGCGGTTAGACTAAAAAGGAAACTAAAATAATTCTAAAGACTACTTATTCAAAGTTTCACCATTCTATTTTCATTTTATAGTATTTGATGATTAGAATTCATATTACTTTGAAATTAGTTTCTATCAGAATAAAACTTTGAATGTTTTAGAAGAATTTGTACATTAAATGCCAAGCATTTATATTTTCTTTAAAAGCTAAGTATAATTTTTGTTTAAAGTCAGAAAAATAAGCGAAATTTGGAAAAAATAGAAAAAAACAGATCAATTAATTAAACAAGAAGTCAATTCAATTCATTTGTTTTGATGAACAAATTTGATAAAACTAAGGTTGTGTCGAATTTTTGAATTTGTTTATGAGTATTCAAAATAGAAAACTATAACTTACGATAATTTCTTAAGGTTAGTGATTGCGATTGTATCAAAAAATTAAAATATGATACTATCCTTGAAATATAATTTTTGTGAAATATTAATATAAAAGATGCCATAATTATCCAAAAATAAATATAATTCAAATAACTATTCCATTATCTATTGTAGAAATATTTCCCATTCACATACTATTGAACTATTGAGTATTTTTCACTTTTTTAAGATTTATAACGAATTAAATTTTTGTACCAGTAAATTGGCTTTTTTCATTCACTCAACTTCATCCATTAAATCTAATTTTTACATCAAATTTATTTTCTCCATTAAAACCATGTTTGATTTGATCGTTATATAGTCTTTTTATATTAAAAATTTAGATCTGCCAATAATAAAAAGAAAAGTTAATATAAATTTGTATATTTTCATCTTAAACTGCAATTTCGGATACAAATTATCTTTTTCAAATTTTTCAGAAATTATTCAGTCGATTTCGAACACACTTAGAATGTTTCAATAATAAATAAGGTGCTTGATTTGATGTAATTAGTTGAGTTTAATTATTCATTCATTAATTCTGCGCAACTAAATATTAAATTTTCAATACATAGTGATTTAAAAAGAAAAAAATTGTTTCATTACAAAAAACTTTTTATACAAAATTTTATTAACATTATTATAAATTGTCGTTTAATTGTGTATAATTATCAAGAATCAATGATGATTAAGACAATTACTTGAATAAAACTAATATTTCGATTGTTTAAACTGGTTTCCTAATGATATTTACCAATTCTTCTTTTTTCCAAAATGTGTATATCTATTATGACTCAATGTTAATTAAGAAAACTATTTGAATGCAACGAATACTTCGATTGTTTGACGATAGATTCCTCAATTGATTTATACAGGAGATAGAGTTACTCGCCAGTTATCGTCTACTTAGTGAAACAAAAATTTTATTCTTAACAAAAAATTGTTGGAGAACACTCCTAATACACTTAATTTTCAGAAAGTATAAATTTTCGGACGCCTAGATAGAAGTTTTCGTTAAAATTAAAAAAAAAAAAATCCAAATTATCAGTTTTCCCAGTTTCCGTAAAAAATTTCGGTATGACCATATATTAACCAATTTTTACCCAATAATTCAATATTTCTAGTATACTTTACTACTAGTGTAAGTACTTTGTTTATAATAATATAACAAAATAATAAATATTATAATAGGGACAAAAATATATCACAGAAATCGCATTCATCAAAAATATGAACAAATTAAAGTTAGTAATTTTCTGTTATTGATAAAGTAAGTTTATTTAACAAAATATTTAGTATTGTAACAAAAAGTGTAGTTAAAATTTTCGTCTCCAATTTGTAAATATGGAAGGTCAGCAAATGTATTTTTTAGATGAAACCGTCTAACTCAACCATCGTAGCAAATATTTTTTTTCGGCGTATTCAACTGATATCATAATGTCTTGGAAATCCAAATATTTAATTTTATTTGAATTTTCTTTTTCAGATTGCATTTTCGTGTTCGTTTTTTATCTCCTGTTCCAAAAAAGGAAAATTAAAAATTTGCAGTAGTATGCAGATAAACTACATAAAAATGACGTGATTTGGCTTTTTTCGTTTTTAAATCACTTGTGGCTCGAAAAATATTAACTTTATTGTAAAAGTCATAGGGCATCTTTTATTCGTATTTCATCAAAAATATAAAAAAATTCCGGTTTGAAAATATGCGTTGCAATTATTAAAGAATTTCGGTCTAAACAATATAGCCCCGGGTTTCCCCAAAAAATATGCATTAATATAAATAGGACAATTTAAAGAGAATCGCGTAAAAAAAATTGATGAAGAATACTTTTTGGTACTCACGCGCCGATTTCTACAAGGTTCTAACACTTGATTTGTTAGAGGATTCTTGAATTTTCTTATTTTTTTAGATTATTTTCTTTTTCTCATAATTAATTGAATTTTACTTGTATTGCGAGGTCCTAAAGTAATTATCCAATTACTTTCAAACTGTTTAATTATGATAATTTATCAAATATACGCCTTTAAAGTTTAGTAGGTAAATCCTCAAGATGTTTGATTATCTTTAAAGTAGGTCAAAAAATAATATTATCTTTCTAGGGTTAAAGGACTTTGTGTATGTGCATTCAGATCATGTAACTAAGACATTCAGGTTGTAACTAGAATATATTTGGGTTAGAATCTTTTAAAAGATCGAAATCTGGAAGTGGGTGGCGAACAGGCATGTTGATCCTAAGTAATTTTTTACGGTAAATCGTTAACAATGTCAAGTGATTAGTACAAAAGTAGGTTAAACTAATTTTTGTATTATTTAATAGTGCAATTTAAACTAAATAAAATAATAATTTTTAATTAATGTTTAACATATTATTTTAATTGAAATTTTGTTTCCAATATATAAACCTTTGAGTAGTTAATATTATAAAACATTTGTGTGGAAAGAATAACTACATAAAATAAATAGGTAAGTAAAACAAATAAAGTATACATATAATTATATTTCGTGAAGTTAAAGATGTATGTACATAATACAATAAAACATATAAATAATAAATTGAAGTAATAATAAATCTAATTATAAACTAAAAAGTACGCACTATAAGTTTGTTTATATTTATTTATTTTTTATTCGTTTACGTAAATGTCGAATTTGTTGATATGCTAAGAAAGATATTGAATTTATATGTTAATATATTGTATAAATATTAACAAGTTATATTGAATTTATTTTTTAATATGATAAATATTAATTGCCTGCTGACGATTAGTTAATGATCCTAAAAGATAAATTTTCATTTTTTACATGCAAAAATTGATTTCTAAGTTGTATTGCAATCAAATACTTACTTGAGTAACCTATATCTGTGGACATGTGTGCAGACTGCATGATCCATTAAATAATCATGTTATCGTGACCTCACATTCAGGGTAATAAGTCAAGTAGGGTTACAATAAATTAAGTTCAAAATTTAATTGTTAGTCTGCATTTTTTTGTAATGGATTTCGTAAAATGAATAAATTAGGCATAAATTGATTGAAATTATAATTACAATTTTTTCTTAATTTTTCTTATTCTTACCAATTTTTGATAATGGTAAAAAATGAAAGAAAAAATGGGTGCTTGTACTTATGTACGCGCGCCAGCAGCTATACTTCTTTGGCATCATTAAAAAACAATTTTTAATTGCATGCAAATAATTCATGTGACAATAAAATAATAAAAGTGCTGGAGAAGGATAGTCAACACAGTCAATAAAGCTCAGTTAAAATTTGAAAAATTAAATAAATAAATATATTTTCTCTTACATTAAGTGTAACATAAATTCTCTCATTATGCGAAAGTTATTTTTAAATTAACAACCTGTGAATTTTGTGTGACAGTGATGCGCGCGCATCTTAAAACTTCACTCTCATCATTTTTTTATAACGCACCGAAAAATAACTTCAAAACTGAAAATTATAAAGTTAGTCTTCATAAATTTAATTTTTCCCGAATCTATTCGTTTTTCGAAAAAACGTTTTAAAAAAAAGTAGATTTTTATGATTGACACTAAGATATTGCTTTTTCAACTTTAACTTGTTGTAAGTTGGCTATTATTCGTATTCTGATCCGAAAAACCACTTGTACAGGCCACTAAAACGAGAACCAATATTCGCCGTATTTAGAATTAATTAGCGGGAATCTAGAGTTGGCTTTATTCTTCAAATAGACTCAAATAAATGGAATCTGGGTTTGCACCATCTTAGGTGGTTAATTTAATTTTTGCCAGATACACCAGCGAAATTTTAGCAGTTTTCTTGGTTTTACTCCTAAAACTCGCAAACGACTCATCCTACTTGATATTGACAATTTTTCCGTAGGATGCGTTGTGATCAAGTTACAGGAGATGAATATCGAAGTTTGTTATCTTTTTAGCGTTTTTAGCGAAGTTGGAAAAATCGTTCAACTTTGTAAACTACTACAGGCCAAACGACAGAACTGATTTTAACTTTTAAGAGCTTATTGGACAAAATTGACTTTCATTTTTATATTCATCAACTTTTTCGTAGGATACGTCATTTCCAAATTATAGGAGTTGAATTTTGAGTTTTAACAATGTTTAAGAGAAATTAAAATCAATTTAAATGAACAAACAACTATCAAGTTGGCAAGGAAATTTTTCAAATTGAAAACCGTATCAAGTTTCCCTTTGATGCTAGGAGTTTGACAGCTGCATATATTTTTCGCATTTACCCCCTTCCACGTCCATTTTATTCTATATAATTTTTCGAAAATCAGCTTTCGCTCAGTGATACATTTCTAACCAGCGACTTCAGCTCATGTTGGTAATTGTATACTTATGTCTATAATGATTTTTCAGATTGAAATGTTGTAAACAAACAAGGAACAAATTTTTTATGTATTTAATGGCCCCTTTAAACAAAATTGAAAGTTAAAATTCGTTTCTAACGATTTATTTTTATATTGAATCTTCCTCATAATTTGGTATATATTTTAATAGGGAAATCAGGAAAATTTAATTAAAATGGAGTACGTAATAAATTGCTCTATTTTTTTCTTTATTAACTGTAGCATATATGAATTAAATTCATAAAAATGATTTGTTGTTTATTAACATTAGTAATTACAATTATTTAGTTTATTAAAAAGAAAAATTATACTAAAGCTGAATCGTATTCGTTAGTCCACTGATCATATTAAGGCTTGTTTTATCGATTCTATTTTTTTGATTAATACATATAATATTATAAATATATTATATACTATGTCATATTGCATATTATACATAATAGTGAACTATTATTTACAAACGAATATAATAACTTTCAAACAACCAAATTGTAGAAAACAAATACGTGAAATTATTGTTACAAATAATGGACTAACGTAAACGAGTCAACTGTAGCATAGATAAATCATACTATGTTACATCTATTATACTAAGTATACTAGATATTATTATTGGTACATAAATATATTTTTAATTTTATTATCACATTTTTGTTTGTCAATATAAGCTTATTTTATATTAGTAAATTTTTAATTATATAGAAGCATCTAAATTAAGTCGTTGTGTTGTGCAAAGCTTTTAAAAAAATATTTTTATATAATTTTATCGTAATATTAAGTCACTTTTATAATTGAATAAGCTCTTGAAGATCAAGATTGCTTTAAATCTTAAATATAAAAAATTTTATTATACTAATTTATGAAGCTTAATTCGTGTTTAAGCTCCGCTTAATGCCTATTTTATAGATGTTTGAAGTTTTTGAATCTCAGCCTTAATAAAAATTACCAATTAAATTCTATTGAAATTTAATCAGAATGAATTGGAAATGAATATGATTTAATCAGAATTTTGAAAAAGTTTTTAATTTTGGATTCCATCCAATTAATTTCTGTTCGTAAATTGAAAATAATTTCGTATATATTCAATTAGATTCATTGAAATTTAAAATTTTGAATAGGTTTTAAACGGAATAAGTTACAAATAATTTTCGAATCATTCTCATTCAAAATTGGAATAATTTTTGATCAGCAGTTTTGATTCCGATTGAATCCTATTCATTTAAGATTCATTCCGGTTCAATTTCAATAGGATGTAATTGATGTTTGTAATGAATATTAACAGTGTTAAGCGAAAGTTACTAAAGTCTTAAATACAATATATGCAGATCTTTGGCTATTGTGTTTTGACATAACCATAACGACAATATTGAAAGACAAGGTGTATTAATTTGGTGTACTTATTATTAAATAATTTCATTCGACAATTGTAAATTGGTTCCCGCAATCTGTAAAGTACTTGATTATAAAATAGGTATTAACTAAGTTAGCGTTATCGTTAACTTACATAATAAACAAACAATTTTTTGACGTTTTTTTTTTTTTGTTTCTTTTACTTACTTTTAAAAAACTTCGGGATTGTCAATATTGGTAAAGTTGAATCCTTTTCATTAGTCCACTAATTACGCATTCATTGCGTGGCTTTATTGATTCTATTTTTATGGTTAAATACATATTATATTATAAATATATAATATAACTGTGCCGTAACCAATCAAATTGTAGAATAAAAATGTTCACATGAAACTTTTGTTTACAAACAATGGACTAACGAAAACGATTCAACTGTAGTAAATTTTGTCATTGATATGCATTTGAATAAAAAGAGAAACACAAATAAAAATATGTTAGAGAACCATGTCTGACTTAAATGAATGAAGCAAACTTTTTATTCAGGCTTGAGTCAAAATGAAACTCGTATGGGTTCTGTATAAAATATTTTCAATCCCGAAATTCTTTACAAGAATAATAAATATACCTATAATAAGTAAGTTTGTATTATAAACCGTCCATTGTTACTATGGACGTGGTTCTTTGCCATAATATTTTTACAATTTTTTTAAAAATATCTTGGCTTCGACTAGTTTAAACACAAAAAATATCCCGAATATAATTCGTAAATATGTAGTTTAATCGTATATACAGGATTGAAATCACTCTGTTACATAACATACGCTTTGTGTGTCGACTTAATATTCTGTATTTTATTTATAACAAATAAAACAATGGTTAGTTGTCGGAGGCTTGCAAATGTTTAACCGAGTATTTATTTATAAATGCACAACTAAAGAGGGATTGTAACATAATATTAAGCACCCTCCATTATGTGATAAAATCTTTCAATTTTCTCGCCCAAATAAATATAAATTCGAATTTTGATTTTTACCTTAGTAATTTTTTTAAAGAAAAACTCTCCGATAATCAATCCGTTTTTATGTCAATATTGTGAATACCAATTTTAAAACCATTTAGATAAGTATTTTTTGAGTTATTTGGGCGCGAAAACTGAAAGGAATACATTGTATATTGCATGAAATTTAAGTCAACAGCTTGTTAGAAGCAGACTCCTTTATGTCAATCACAGATGTGGATAATCGCTATTAAGATTACTATCTAAAGTGAATAACGATAGTTTATGTATTTTACTTTTATATAGGGGGCCACACATGATCAGTTAAAGCTATGCGATTCGAACAGTTTTAATTGTACAGATAAATCATACGTGTGTAGCTAAATACGACGTTGTTTTTAAAACTGTGCAGTTGTTTGGAAATAAATTGAGCTGTGCAGATAAAATAATGTGTGTGTAGACAAATTGTACAGTTTTTAGTTTCAATATTGCCACGCGGCTACTAAAAGAAGTTATTAAAAAGAAATGTAAATATTCATTTCTTTTTAGTAATCACTGTTTACATCATAAGTTATGTTACTTATTTTTTTAAATGCATATTAACCCGATAATTGCGAGGGAGTCATTTATCGTCCCCACCAGTAGCGAATTTAGGCTTAGGCCCGTGAGGCCCGGGCCTAGGGCGGAAAATTTTGTGGCAAGCCAAAATTTTCAAGATGACTAAAATAACCAGATTTAACTTAACTTAAACTACTTAAGCCCAGCGTATATTTAATTCGAACCCCGCGCTCTTGACCTGCGGTGATTCGAGTTGCTGGCTTCCGTCAGGGCTCCACGGTCGCGGCAAATCCCAACCTGGGCCAGTAATGACACTCGCATCCAAAAACTTAACAGTTCGGTCAATGTTTCCGTCCTGGTTGACATGGGACTGTCCGTCATTTGACCGGTGGTCGCCATGTTGTTCGACTACTTTATTCCGATTGCACACTCAAATCACTTAGTTTTAATTGACAATGTGTACGTTTACCATTAAAACGATTTATCTTGTACATAAAACTGTTAAGTCGAATTGCACAATTTTCACTGATCGTGCGAGGCACCTTTTAGCTATTTTTGTACAACCACAACTTTCTCGCAGATATTCAATCCTGTAAATATGTATGTAATTTATTATTATGTTGTTCTGGGCTGTGCAATATTAAGCACCTTCTCTACAAATAGTTAACAAACATGATAATACGATTTTATTGATTAAAAATAATTATCTGTATTATAGTTTGAAATAAAATTAAAAATTTTACGAAAGGTCTGATAAAATATGAAATGATGGTATAGGTACTGTTTAAGCCAAAGTGGTCAAAAGTGCTAACAAACTCAAACCTAAAAGTACTTTTCCACAGACTATTCTATTGGTAATCTTATAAAATAGTTTTCAATACTATCTATCCTCTAAAGATCCTTGCTTCGATAAGGCTTCATTTCCGCCCCAGAATAATGAAAAAACATTCATACGATTTGATGTTTTTTTTATAAATTCTGGAAATTACAGTGCTTCTTGTATAATTTATATAAAAAATTTGAAATGTTATTGAAAATGTAACATTTTTAAAAATTACAGTTAAGCCCAAGTTTGGTGCCTTACAAGTAATATTAATTGTAGTTTATTTTTCTAAAAATATATTTTCTTATTCAGCACGCCGTCTACTTCCAGAATATATAACGAAAACATTAAATAATTTGAATTTTTTTCGTAATTCCGGGACGGAAACGAGGCTCTCTCCTTTGCGTCGGAGACAGATAGAATCGTAGATACCGTATATACTAAATAATAATAATTTAAGAAAGGTAATAAAATGGGCCAACTCTAAATTACAGAAGCTTTAAGCATTATTTTTTAAAAAGAAAGAAAATAAAAAATATAATAAAAAGAAAATTATTATTAAAAATTGTTTCAAATCAAAACAATATTTATTTTTAGTTGTCTCAGCTTTATTTTCAGTGTTTAGCTCTTTATGTGTAGTCTTATTTTCTTGACAAGCAGATAGACTTTCATTTATTTCTATAGTCCCCAATGATTTTTTTAAATGCATAAATTCTCGTTAAAATAAAAATTTCACTTTGTGGAGTCTGTGAGCAGTTTATGGTATAATACTGTACATTTTTAAAATACTATCTGTAACTATTGACCTAAAAAAAAAATAGCACAATACCTATATTCCTATTGTAAAAATAATGTACGTATATTGTTAACTATTTGACAACCCTGAATAATGTTACATTAAACTTAACTCGTAAAATGCTTTTTAAGTAATATTAAGCCATATAATAATCTATGTATTTTTGTTTATATCCGTTTAATGTCTTTTGTTTAACCATAATAATATTGTTAATAATGCTATAATTGTAATTGTATTTGATGTTGTTACGATAGCTGCTCCACGTCCATTATCCACTTCATTATCACAATAATCACAATTTAAATACACATGTCTATCATTAATGGGTTGGACCGGGCGGAAATTATGTTTCATTACACCAACGTGATCGGACAATTGACGAAATTCATCGAGCTGTAAAACAAATTGTTAATGAAATTAGAGAAGAATTCAATTCAACATATATGTTTAAATTGGTTGTCATTCAATCTGAAACATTCGATGAAAATCCTGTGCTTATGATTCGGTTAGTATTGAAGTGGCTGTAAATCTTGAGGACGAAATAGGCTAGTCTTGTAAAGTTACTGAAAAAGCCTTTGTTGGTTAACAAGCCTCTGTTTGAATTGAAGCCATATTAAAGGTATTTCAAGACTAAAAATCACTATAGTTATAGCTAAAAACCAATTTTGTGCTTAAAAACCAATTTTTAAAATATTGAAAGTTCTTTTTAATCCACATTTTTAAACATTTGTTTTTAAATCTTTTCTAAAAATCTTAGAAAATAGCCATGTAGATATAGAGAGGTCAGTTAAAGAACAATGACCACAAAAACTCATAATAGCAATAAAAAAAACATCATTAAATGGAGGAGATGCACTGGGAAATGATGGAATTTCAATCAATAACTAAAAAGTGGAAAAAACTAATAATAAGCAAGTTGGCACTGTAAAAAATAATTTATAAAAATATAATATTTCCAAATACCTACTATGTGATTTATTAAAAAATTTTATCTGCTTTTTGAAACAGAGAAACTCTTTTAACTCTTTTACTATATAATGAAATATGTTGCTGAAGTGTGACATAATTTAAGTATTTTTAAAATCAAAATTTCAATTTGTATGTATTACCATTCATTCACTTTAAGATTAGCCTATTGAAGGGATTGTTATATATTTAATGAATTTTTCCTTATTTACACATAATTTTATTTAGTGAATTTTATGCAAGAATAATCATGATGGATTATTTAAATTTCGTAGCCACAACAACAGTATGTTTTAAAATTCTCTGTTTTCGAAAATATTAACATTCAGCTATTGACTTTTGACATCGAATATACAGCGTGTCCGGAAATTGCAAAAGTTAGATTGGAATTTTTTGTATGTGAACTGTATAGAAATGTAGACCATTTACAACAATAAGAGAAATGGTTCAAGAAATCACTTCTGAGATATGTACGAGTGTATTTAAAGTATTTTGTAAAAGAACAATTACATGTATGAAACGCGAAGGTGAAAACGTTGAGGCAAAAATGAACTGAAGATAACTGTTGTTACTTATGTCAACAATAATAATTGTATTTGTAATGTAATGTATGAAAAATAAATTTTCTATATGAATTATTTTATTAGATATTATTTATTCATTTAATGTTTCAAATCAACAAATAAACATTTTTTAAAGTACGATGGCTGGTTAATTAGGATAACAGATAACGTGTTTTATAAGTAGGATTTGCAAAATTTGATTTAAAATTGAAATGGTATACAAATTCTTATCGAACTTTTTCAATTTATGGCCGCCCTATACATTTAGAGATTTTTATAAAGAATAACTTTTATTCGTAAACCTTATAATAAAAAATTTTCAATAGGGAGCCAACTTAAGTAGACACATTGTATATAATTTATAATAATAAGTATATTAAGAGGGGAACCGCAACCGCGTTCCTTGTACCTAGACTTATGGGGTATATTATAATAATTTATCTATAATATAAAAATGAATCGCTGAATGTGTTGCAAATCTGAACAGCTTAACCGATTTCGCTAATTATTATTTTTAGAATATTCATTGAAGTGCGAGGATGGTTATTACGCAGAGAAAAATTTGTAAAAATGCCTGAAAAAGTCCAAAAACAACAGTTTTCTATACTCCCATACAAACGATTCGTAATAATACTTAAAAGTCAATTTGAACTGTAATACCATCCCATAAAATTCAAATGCTAGTGGAGAGGTTCCGGTAAGGCAAAATAATTGAACCACGTTATTCTATAATATAAAAATAAGCCGCCAAAAACTTTGCTAAGCGCAAAACGCGGGAACGATAAATCCAGCTAACTTTTAAAAAAAATATGCTTCCGCCCCCTGGGTCAAGGGGCCTAGATACCAGGTGTTTTACACCAAATACCGGGTGTATATATAAAAATTTCGTATCAAGGGTTTCGTACTTTTTTCTGACTCGGAGCCAAGCCCGAAGGCTAGCCAGGGGTACCGGATGACTCATATCAAATACCGCGTGTAAATTTAAAAATTTCGTGTCACGGGTTTCCTACACTAAATACTGGGTGACTCACAACAAATACCGGGTGCTTCAAATTGCCACAACAACGCATAACCGGGTCTGCTAGTATACATTAATTAAAATTATGTGTAAATAAAATGCATAAAGTTTATGAAAAAAATATAGTTCTATAATCGAAAATTAAGTTAATATTGACACTCGGTAATTACATCTGTTTTGTTCTCGAAATTTTTAACAGTGACTATTAGAGTTGTAAACTCGTATTTTTTACAGTATGATATTTTGGAAAAGTGGTATGCTAAGAACTAATTAGAAACAGGTAAGCGAGTTTAAGTGTAAAGTTATAAAATTGTTAAGTTTCAGCAAAAAAAAAAATGAATCTCTATAATTGACACTCCGTATATTTTATTCATAATTGCAGTTGAATGAATGAAATTATTACATTACAATATAACTATTTAAATTTTAATAGAAATAAGTGTTTTACAAACCTGTTGATGTGATAAATTAATGTAATCAGAGAATTCAATCCATATAACAACTTCTGAACATGGTGGTGTAGTTAATGAGCCCTCATATGTAAAATATTCAGCGAGACCTTGATCTACCACTGGACGAATCAATTCTAATATACTCTCTTTGTGTGCAATTGGTGTTGATGTATCAACTTCATGAATTTTATTTAACGAGTCAACAAAATCTATATAATCTGTATTATTTGTTTCGGATACCTATAAATAAAAGAATCAAAATTATATTTATTAATATTTGTTTAATAAATGGAATCTAATGCAAAATATAAAATTTTTCGTTAGATCTAGAGGCGATTTCAAAAAAATGAACCAAAAAGTAAAAAATAAGGTTAGATAAATACTTCTACCTAAAGTTCCCCTGTTTTGAGGTCTTGGTGTCGATGTCGAAAGGGTACTTTTCAGTAAATTATTTACAGTTAAGCATTTAATTTAAGTTTTTTTTTACTTTTAGACCGATTTGTAGGAAAATCTGTATTCTTCAATAGTGAGTGCTAAACTTAGTGTGAAAATTTATTAATTTATTCATTTGAACGGTCTAGCCGCTAAAAAACTTTGAAAGCAGATCGATCTTATCAGTTTATGCCTGTTTTAGTTATTCTTTAGAATATAAAATTCTACCCAATTATGTTTTACTGGAAATATTTGGATTGAATTCATATTATTTGATTGCATAGTGAAAATCAGACTACTTAAATGTTAGCTTATAAATAATAAACATAGGTATCAAATGAGGAAGGTTTAGAATATACATTTCGTTTCAAACCCTTTACGCGAACATTTCACTGCATTTATACAGAACGATTTGCCTAAATTTGTTCGTATGCCGATCACTTTCTTGGAGTGAAATAAAATATACTTTCGTTTTTTACCTACTGCCACTAAGCTACTGTTTCTGTTATAGCCATTGCCCCAATGGACATTGCTTAACAAGTTACCATTCACACAAGATCGAAAGAGTATTTTTCTGTTATTGTGGGTGTCTGTTACGTATAGTTGCATATATAGAAAATCTATTAATACAGATTAATTATTATTTTTTTCAGTTACTCAACAATAAGAAATTACTCTCGTTTCAATATCCTCATTAAGGACTACGCGATAATTTTCAGCTACTCACCTTCATGAATATGAATAGTTTGCGTTAACCTTTGATAGTTAATTTACTTTTACAGGCCAAATTATTAAAATAATTAAAATATGATCATTAAATATTTAAAAATTTTAGTATGTTAATACCTAATAATTAGATACCTTATCAATTCATTTTTAACATAAATTAAGACGTAACTTGTCTCATATTGGCGCCTATTTTTTAAATGAGTAGCTTTACTTTATATTAATATAAAGTATTCAAGCTCTTGCAAACTCATTCTAAATGTTTTACGAAATGGTAACGATCGATGGATTACTCCAACTAGACCTTTTCTACCCTTTTAATTCCTGCATTTCGTTAGTAACAATAAGGGCATTATAAATTTTTTTTGCACATATTTGAGGCATTATCTGAACAGAACAAAACTTAGTAAATTATATGCCTAGTTTTGATTCTTCATGCAGATTTCTGTACAGGAATACCCATAATTCGCTGCAGTTTCTGTATAGTTAGTTGACAAATAGCACAGTAAATAAACCAAAAAAAATTTGAAAATGCGGTAAAGTGGTGAAACAGCTCCGATTTAAAAAAATTCTTGTTTGTACGTGTTTTTTAGACCTTTAGGGACATTCATCACCACTAATCTTTACCTCACTTTGAAAATTTAGAAAATAAGCGTTGTTTTTTCCCAATCCCAAATAATAATAGTGATAAAAACATTTAAAAAATTATAAATTTCACCATGAAAATCGCCTCGCGGGGGTTTTATGGGTCGCTCATCACAAATCAAAAACAAATTAGGGAGGTTGCAAACCTGTTAAACTACCCCTAGAATCGAAATTTGAATTCTAAAATTTTTTTAAATCTTTGTCACTTCTAGAGGTGATTTTATTGGTGTTGAAATAATTCTCGAATTTTTTGGATCTTTGATTCGTGGTAAGCGACTCCAAAAACCTTGGAAAGAGGTTTTAATGGGATTGCAAATATTCTTGGTTGCTTTTAAAACTTGGATTCATGATCAACTCCAAAAATTTTCAAGAGACAATTTTAGTGGTGAAATTAGTATTTTTTTAAATTTCAAATCACTTTTACTATTTGGGTTGGGAAAATGACTCTAATTTTCACTATTCAAGTGAGGCAAAGGTTAGTGGTGCTGAATGTTCCTAAACGTCTAAGGAACATATACAAATAATAATTTTTAAAATGAAAGCTTCCACGATTTTTCCACATTCTCTGGCTTATTTACTGGGTTATAATGAGTAGACAGTAACAAACAAATGTTTACCACATAGGGTAACAAATCATGTTAGTGTAATGGTGGTACAAAATTCACATATTCTGTGTATAAAGATTATAAATGCGTGTGTCTTCTGTATGATATATTTAGCCAACCACATGTTACTACATTTTAAGTAATTTAATACATTTAATTTTTTAGTCTTTCATATTGATGAAGGCAACACAAGAATGCGATGGATATTTTTACCCAAATTCCAAAAATGCAGTGCAATGTTGTGCGGGTCTGAAATATACGTACGTAAATACCTCCAGTTGTTTGGCACATTGAGTGAATTTGTGATATTTTAGGTGCCGTTGAATTTGTTTCATTATGGTAGTGTCATGTCCTTCAATATCAAAAATTTCATCGACAAAAAATAACGTTAAAATGACCGTTTTTTAACAATTTTTATTCTGTGAAAAAATTCCCCTATTGCAGTCGATATTAAAATAAAAACATCTCTTTAACTTACATTACACAACTTAATGGAAGTTAATAAGAACATTAAAGAACTTAATACAAGTTTACTTAAAAATGAAAATTACTGTGGAATTACTGTGGAAATAATATGATTTAGATCGCTAGAAACAAACACTTAGCAAATTTGAAAATTCAATGTTTATATATTGATACAGTTGAATGATTAGGGGAGGCGGAAATTGGAAGTCTCAAGGATAGATTGTCATAAACAGACTGATTTCTCAACTAATATTGAAACGATCTTTCCGATACGATACAAAGATACTTTATTTTCGAAATATGCACTTAAAATTTTTTCATAGTTAGCTCGATTTAAATGTTAAAAACGATATTTGAATAGGGTTAAAAATTTGTAAGTTTACTTCAAGCAATAGCTGTTTACTTCATTTAAAATTTATTTATTTACTCACTGGTACCCGCCACTTCGCTGCCGTCGAAGTATAAAAACAGACATAATAATATTTAAGTTTATAGTCGATTTCGCTTTTATTGCTTTTTCTTCGAACGTTGAAAAACACTTTAATCTCCAGAAAAAGGTATGTCGCTCTCCGAACTGAGTTCAGCCTTAACACTCAATGCTCGCTTTGGTCGCAAAAGAATTAAGGAAGGCTTAAAGCCTAAGAAGTTCGGTTCACTCACAAGGTAAGAAACACCTTTAGCTTTGATTTTTGGGCCTGAGGCCTGGCGTTAGCCTCCAGTCTCAGTACTTGCATCGCCGGCAAGGGAAGTAAGGAAAACATTAAATCCACAAATCTCGCTTCCTTCTCAAGATAAAATGCGCCCTTAGCTTTGGTACAGCCGTTTTGGAAAATTTTTACTAACAAATTATTATGTGCTGTATGTCATGAATTATTTTGAAACAATTTTCAAATAGATCTTCAAAATATTAAAACACTTTCACAAACTAAAAACAAAATATTATTATTAATTTTTTATTAGAGCATGTGGTTCAAGAAAAATACTCACCTTAATTTAAAAAAATAAATTTAAATAAATAAATCTGGCTTTTTGTTTATATAAATTTTATTACTTTATATAATATAATTGGAAAACAGGAATCCTTAAAATACGTCACAATCATCTGTAAATATAATTACGATTGGACAACTCTTATTCCATCAAGTAGTAAAAAATAGTATTTTTTTAATTTGAGAAGCGATATCTCAAAAGCAACTTTCTTTATTGAAAAAGACGGTAATACTATCTGCATTAAAAAATCATAATTATTTGTAATATCCTTCATTTTTTCCTTATCGTCATAAGAATCAAGAAGGTGAGCTAATAACAAACGGTAAAGTGATTTGGTCCAAATTTAAACTCTTTTGGAAAATTTGGAAAAAAAAATTCATACAAAATTTAAAAAAAAAATGTATATCAATTTTAAGATAAGAATGTAAACAAAATTTCCCCAAACTTTCTTCCCAAAGCATCTTCATAAGTTTTATCATATAAAAAATGTGGTATCTAAACTAACCATGGCAAAATATATGGTATCTAAGCTAACAGGTACTAAGTTAAATCGTTTTTGAAGAGAATCTTTAATAAAAACTAGCTTTTGTATAGTCTTTTCAAATAGAGAAGAAGATTCCTAAGTGATGACGTATATCTTTAATAATATTATTTTATCTTTGTTTATATGAGCAACTATTAGGAATTATTGCATTAGTGTTGAATTTTTATATTTTGAATAGGGTATGTTTTATGATTTTTGGCTTTTCTTTGCATGCCGTGAAAATTGCCAATCTTATCTTTGATATTTTAAAATTCATTAACTAGAATTGTAGACCCCGGACTGACGTAACGTAATGACAGGCTTAGACCAATCAATGAAGTTAAGCAACAGAAGTCACAATCTGTATTTGGATGGGTGACCATCTAGCAGTACTGTGTACTGTTGTTGTATAATAATAATAATAATCCCCTTTGGTTAATGGCTATATAGCTGAAAGTAGTAGTTAAAGCCAGAAATTTAAAAAAAAAAAACTAGAATTGTTAATTACATAAAGAATAAATAAACTAATAAAAATAATATATTCATTACATGCATATTTGCATACATGCAATTTAAAAAAATCATAAAAATTTTCCAGAAAAATGTTGTTAGATACTGTGGTGATACACCCATCATATTTTCTATACTGAACTTTAATTAGATACATAGCAATTGATTGTTGTATCATTTGATAAAATGTACATTGATCGTTGATCAACAGAGTATTGTCATTCGGAATATTTAAATTTCATTTTTCAAATAAATTGTTATATCCAATTTATAGGTTGTTGCTTATTTGTAAAAAATCCGTGTTGAATATTACCTCTTGTAAACAAACTTTAAATTTTGTTTTATTGTAATAAATTAAAGTTTTTAGTTTTATTGTATATTAATATAACTTTCAATAAGCGACATGCTACTTTACTCAAGCTTATAGAAAATATAAAAGTAAGACAAAAATAACTATATAATGAGTAATTTAGGAATGTTTTCCCGTTTTTGAATCAACTATATTTGCAATATAGAGGTATAGAAGAATTTATACGATCGACCTTAAAGTACTCACTTAGGTGGTGTAATAAAACCCTAAGAATTATCAATCAGTGTATACGAAAACGGAATACAGTTCCTTAATAATATTTATACTGAGTGTGTCAGTCAGTGTATCTGAATTTGTAACAATTGTCTAAATTCTGTACCAATGATCATGTTGTAGGTTTTATGAATAATTCTTATAAAAAACAACAACTTTAAAGCTTATAAATCGCACTGAATATTTTGAACAATTAGAATGTGAAAACTTTCTAAGAATAGAAAAATTTTAAACTTTCTTAATATTACCGCCTAAAACTTTCAAATAAACTTTTTAATCATTTAAAAATTGACTTTTATTCCTTAGATAAATTTTATAAATCATATTTGGCTTTAGAAGTTGTCGTTCTCTAATGTTGAAAAATAAATATACATCGGAATTCGCTAATTTTCAAAAGGGTAAACTAATTTCAACCAAATTTTGTCGACATAAAAAGTAATTTTTTAATGCTTTTTTGTCTATAAATATTGGAATTTGTTAAAAACAATAGAAAACGGTGTAAATAAATAACAAATTTTTGACAAGGTTAAAGCTGTTCACACAGCTAATTTGTAATATAAACAATAAGAATGCACTGGAAAAAAACATTAAAATCTACATAGATTCATATTTCTATGTTAACTACTAGATTCATACTTAGTAAATAGGATTTTCATTTGGAGTCATATAAACGGAAGAATATTTAAACGAAAAACCTGTGATTGTTGTTTTATTTCCTCTGTAGCTGATTTTGCAAAAATCACAGGCACTCACAAAGTCATCATTTATGGAAATTTTATATTTCTAATCAGAGCCGAATCTAGACACGGGAACGTCGTATTTTAATAAAAGTGATTAAATTTTGGTAGGAGTAACTTATGGCAGAAGATTAAAATTACTTTTTGAATTTCAAAAATTTCCACTGTTGAATTTCATAAGTGATCAAATTGTTAAAAAAAACGGGGAACGAGAAAATGTAATAAAAGTACAATAAATGAGGCAAAATACATTCACTAATAATGCTTACATCCCTTTTCGGATATTTTCCCAATGTGTAAATATTTATAGTCAATATATCATTTTCTAATAATACATTGGAATTTTTGAAGCAAGATGTAGGCTTCATATTGAAGTGTTGAAACTAGAGTATCAACCTAGAATCTCGATTTTTCTTTTGCTGAGAAATCATTAGCGAAAAGGAGGACACTTATCAAAGAACGACAACACCTGAAAAAGAAGTACTATTTTAAGGTGAACGGTTACCTTAATATTTCAAACCATTACTTACCTATTCAATACGCTAGCCCTATAGTGGTGAATGGACAAGTTATAAGAAGATATTAAAAATATGGACACTATTCAAATATAGTATAAGCATGTGTTTTGGGCTGTAGTTAGCCTCGATAGCTATGATGAATGATTTGATTTGCATCAAGGTAATTTTTAATATGGTGCTTATATATCGGAGTAAAAAAGGTATATTCTGATTTTTCTTAAATTATTTTTTATGCCATTTTCATTGATGTGTTATAAATTAATGTTTTCGAGGTAGAGTAAATATCTACAATTTCAAAATTCTGCGACATTTTCATTATAATACAGCAGAGCGTAACTAATCCTAGTAGAGACAAGATAATTTTCTAGATATTAAACATGTCATGTACTCTATGAAACATTCTGTACATTTGTATAATAGTCATCTATTTAAAGAAAAAAATACCTGATTTATAGACCTTTGAACTTATTCAATTATCTTTCTAACAAAAACAGAATAGAAACTTGATATTTATTAATGATATTGTAACAAAATGAAATATGTTTTGAGCAGGTGAAAGAAACATTCTTAGACATTATGTGTAAAGAAGAATTTTTTTTAACTTGTATGGCTCCATGCAGGAATAAATGCTATGACCATTGATGGATATTCTGTACATTAAACAATAGACTATCTATAATATTATTCGAATGTATATCCTCACTGATATATTGATTGTTTATATACATGGACATTTGTGATTTGTTTGTTTACAGCCATTAAATTTGACGCATTTTTCTGTTAATCCTGCGAAGACACATCAAGTTGATTTCGGTATTATTAATTTCGAATCACTACATTCCTCTAATAAACATAAAAAAGCAAGAAAATGTCATCTTAAACTCAACTATTAATCGTCAATCAAGAAAGATAATTGAAGTATAAGACAAGTTGATGAGATGAATTCGAAAAGAAATCTTAGAGGGTGCAATGAGAGTACTGTACCTAAGTTACATCTACGTATCCATTCTATTAAATTTAATTATTTCAGTATAGATATTAATTTAACGTGATATATTTTACGACGATATCATCAATTGAAAGTCAAGGTTTTTTGCCCTTTTAAAATTATTTACAATTATGGTACCCTCACATTGAAAAGTTTGGAAATAGTGTAATTTTGTAAATCCAAAATTTGGCACTATCGCCATATTTTAAGGTCCATACAGTCTAATCATATAGATTTTAATTGAGTTTTTACATGTTCTACCATTGAAAATTGATTGAACCTAAACACTGATATAATACATTTTTATTTATACCCCACATTCATACGCCATCGCAGGCTAAGCCCTGAAATATGCTAAAACATTCAGTATAATATATTATCTGTGCGTATTTAACATGGATAGAAGCTTTGAGCCCAGTTGATTGAGCTGTTGTAGTTCAAAGCCTTTAGTGCCTTGGCAGTCACTTCCCTATGGTAAATATGTAACATTTTCCGACACTTTTCACAACACTTCCCATATACTTTGAACTGTAATTAATTTCAACGTCTGGATTATCGTTTCATACACAAAATTTTATACAAAAAACCTTGGGAAACAATATAAGAAATATAAATATATACATAATATCTTACTTCATATAAAAATGCTAAAACTGTTAATCCATCTGAATGTTCCATTGCTTCTGCCGAATTTGCATATTTTGTATTGTAAAATACCATATGTAATTCCATTGGAAATCTGTAACGACAAAAATATGGGTAAATTTGCATGCAAAATAAACTGTACACATTTAAAGCGTATAAAGTTTACGTCAAACTGTTCGTTATTTCGTTATTCATCTACAGAAATGAAAAAGAGATATTTCTACTTGTTTTTCTACAAGAAATATTTTTCATAGCGCATTCGTCAAATTGTAAATTTTATTTCGTTTTCTTATTAGTTATTATTCTTATTTCTTATTAGTGAGTTATTGCCACTGAGTAACTTTTAAGTTATAATCCTTTTTAATAATTACAAGATGGAGAAAAGTGAGTAAAGTATATAGGTTTAATAAAAACAAAGTCAAGTAATACATACGTCTGATTATCAATCCGATTTTCACTGCCAAACGTATCGTTGTCACCCCAATGAAAATGTAACTGAACAAATTGATATGTACTGCGTAATGGTCCACCTTGAACTGAAGGTAATTTTGTACCATCTTTAATTTTCATCATAACTGAAATGTAAAAATTTATAATTCATTTCAAAACATAATTTTATAATTAATTACAAAAAAAAAATCGAATTTTAAAATAAATTGTGTTACTTTTTAATAATTGTGTGATCCATGCGAGGCTGTACAACTAAAGAAAACTTTTACTGGGTTTCATTTGCTCTCATTAATAGCCATAAAAAATCAAATTACCAAACACATTATTAATTAAAATACATTCAATATAAATTATTGAAAAGTATTGTAATATATTCCTCAAATCATTTGAATATTGTTTGAATTTTAAAGGCAATTTTGTCAAATTTCGAAGCATAACGTGGTCAAACTAAAATTAAAAATCCGTTATTGAGGATGTCCATTTAATATAGATAAGTGGGTAGTAAGTCTTTATTCAGGAAAAAAAGAAGACTTATTTTTTACTGACTGTTACCCAGCCGTTTCGCAGGCCAGTTTAGAATATTCCTAAGGATAGTCTTGAAATAAAAATTTAATTCATTGAGAATTAAAACTTAAATGCACAACTATGTACAACACAAATATGCAGTTTTTTTCATTAGTTGTTGGCTTCCGTGAGTTGTTGGCTAGCTCTTAACAAACGAGTTTCTGCTGCAGAACAAGTACAATGAAGATGGTCTCTGGTCTCAGAGCTCGCAATGGAGGTAAGAAAAATCTTTTACTTTGTGTCGGCATCCGGTCGAAAACCTTAAATGTCTTATAAACCAAAAATCCAAAAAACGATCTTCACGCTTGTTTTGCTCTTCAAGATGTTTTCGAAGGTTTTTCTCCAAAAACCTCAGTTCGCTCGCAAGTAAAATAATTGTATATTTGTATAACAGTATCAGTTGAATATCATAATTAACAAAATTCAAAAGAATCTCAATATGTACAACACAAAACTAAGAATATTTCCTGGTCTACACGAACTAGTTTAACCTTAAATATCAGCTCCATCCATCCGAGTTATATATAATTTATATGGATGGATGGAGCTGAGATTTAAGGTTAAAGTACTTCGTGTTGACCTACAGTTTCATCCAAAAATATTAAGTGGTTCAGCCACGATCCTATTTCTGTAAAATTTTAGAATATTTTAAAATAAACAAATTATTGTTTTCTTATATTATCATAATTAAAAAGTTCATCAGATGAACCTAGACCAGTTTTTTTTATACAAATTTAATGCAAATTACTTAAATATATTTTGTGAAACAATCATAGAAAAATTTATACCTTTTAAAAATGTTAATATGCCTCCATCTACTCTTAATTTTTCAATTGTTTTGTATGCGCATTATTAATTCTTGTATTTACAATTTGGTACAAAATACAATTTATAATTTTTTATATTGTCAAAAAGGTAGGTACATAAAGAATAGTAAAAGTAGATGTATTAGTGATTTTTTGAAGTTATACTTCTTTAGGCGCGTTATGAAAAAATGATGAGAGTGCAATTTTAAGATTCGCGCCCATCACCGTCACACAAAATTCACAGGTTGAAGCTGTTGTTATGATTTATGTTACACTTAATGTAAGAAAATCTATTTCTGTATTTAATTTTTCAAATTTAAAATGAGCTTTTTGACTGTGTTGACTGTCCTTCTCCAGTCATTTGATTATTTTATTGTAATTAATTATTTGCATGCAATTAAAAATTGTTTTTTAATGATACCAAAGAAGTATAACTTCTGACGAAGATCGAAGTTTTTAAATACCAAATATTAATATCTTTAATGTTATAACTTCAAAACAGTGTACTGTAATTTTACTAATTTTTCAAAAATTTAGTTTGACAAGCCAGTGCGTGCATGTAATGTTGTTTATTTTTTCTCTGTATATATATTTTTTTTATTTCTGGCGAGTGCTTTTAATTATTATAAGTAGAATTAATAAATTTAATTTATATTCTTAAAAGGTTTATTTAATTTTCTACGCTTAGCTAGTTGATTTTATTTTTATTTGACGTGATTACATATAATATCTATTTGTTTGGACATAAATTAAAATTATTATAATAAAAATATGAATTTTAAAATGTTTTATATATCCGGGTAATATTTTGATTTTCATCTTTAATTATTTAACCAAGATATTTATTAAGACAAGCTCATTAATTCTACAATGGTATAAATGTTAACAAAACATTTTGGCTATTGACTGAAAACCCATGACAATTGAATGTTTTTAAATAATGTGCATCTGCAAACTTTGATAAAACGAATGCAATAATGAATTAGAAAATGCCAGTTAGTTTTTATGAGTATATTTCTATACACGTGTTTTTTCTTTCAACGATTCAATTCACACACATTTATAGATTTTGAAAATCAATTATAAATCACGTAGTTCTAATTCATTATTGCAAACGTTTTATCAAGGTTTATAGATGCCCATTATTTAGGAACATTCAACAGCTATGGTCATCTCTTGATCACTACAGGTAATCATATTAAATACCGACATTGAACAGAAATTGGTTTACACAAAAATTGGACTTTGATTGTACCCAAAGAGTTGGAGAATTTCATATATAATAAAGAAATTAATGAAATTATGTTTTCAAATCCAAGATATTTTAGTTATCAATCTCAAAATATACATATATGTCATATGCCAAAATATATTAATTTTAGTAAAAAGTTTGTAGCGCTAGAAAATTATGAAGACAACAAATTTTTGGTGTAAGTGTTCATAGAATAATCTGATTAGTCCATTTCCACGTAATCGTCCGCTATCTATCATCAGTATAACACATAAACGAAAAAACAATAGCAAGATGAAATTTTGGTGACCTGTATTGGACATAAAAAGTGAGTTTAACTAAAAGGCAGTATTCACAGATACAAAATGTTTGTTTAAAAATAAATAACTTTCATATGAAATATTATTTCGTAAATTGTTTAGATTAGCCACAATTTCAGCTTAAAATTAGACCAATATTTGCAATAGACATTTATTATTATATAATATGTATGGGGTGTATATTTAGGAATGTTTTATGAATTCAAACCATTAAAAATAGTTCAAACATCGATAATAAACCATATGTTGAATATCTAAATAATTTATTTTAATTATTTTAGCTATTATAACACAAAGCGTTATCGGTTCGTTTCTTTAAATAAGATTTAGATGAAAGCATATCATAAATGTCGAAGAAATATGTGAAAGATTTGCACGGTATTACTTATATAAATATTTTCTATTTTGTAAGAAATAATTTTAAATATACATAGTCATAAAATTATCTGATTTTTCTACTTCCTATAATTTTATATGATTTTATCCTATAATTTTACAATTATGCAGATGGTTAAAAGTTTTAGTTTAGTGTAGACAGCAATTTATAGATACTTTATCTTGTAAAATTATTCACATGGTATTCATCTGTGCAATATAATATTTAGTTCAAAGTGTTTACTACTTTACTACTTAAATAAAAACTTGACTAAATAAAAATTTACCTAAAATTATGATAGACCTTTTCTAAAAAACAATTCTGGAGAATAAATAATTTATAAAAATTATTTGTATTTTGTATAATTTATATATTATTTGAAATATCCAGACACATTTATTTTAGAAATCTTGAACTAGTCCTGGTGTCCTTAAGCATATCATTTATAAATAGCAATGTTTCTTCTACGTAGATTCTGATAAGTGCAAGTTTCTTTCACGGAGCCCGTAAAATTTTCGATGGTGCCCTCAAACTTAGATTTTATGGATACCAATACGTTTTTAATCATGGTAATGGGAAAATCAAACATAAAAAAAAAAATTTTAAGCTAATAGATGCATTCGAAATTTTTACGTTCTCAGAGAAAGATTTTTATTTTTAAGAAGGGTGTAAATCATTTTGATAAATTCCAGACTTTAAGTACTTTGAGTTGAAAGTACTTCAGGTAATTGTTTTAATTAAAATTTTTACTTACTCAACACAATATAATAAACAAGAAATGTTTTCGAATAAACAAGAATATATAAAAAACCAGTTAGGGATACAATCAAAAATTAGAACGTTTTAAAATTCGTAAATTCAAATGGTCGTAGGTGAATTTGGCACGTATTCCATTACATAAAATCTTGCTTTAAAATCCTGCTTTTTTGTTTTCAACATTTTATATGAAATGTTTGTAAAGGTCCATAATCTATACAATAGCTACATTTTCTTTAAGAAAATTTGCTAAAAATGGATCTAAAGAATTTAATGGAATGTATAAAAGTTGCAGGTAGTGAACTTGAACTCACCTAGATTTCGATTCTGACACAGATATCAGCATCAGGAATGATAAAAATTGTCAAGTTTACTCACTGTAGATCTTACCATCCAAACATGAAATCAAACTTAATAAACCTCCCCTTTTAGAACCCCTGTTGTGCCGGTATACACATAAATAAATTAATCTCTACATTTTTATGTGTTTGAATTTACAGGTATATTTGAGAGTAAAAACCCACAGACTGTTAAATTAAAATCAGAAATTATATTGAAAAAAAAGACCTTTTGTTAATGTCAATTTACAATTATCCATTATTTTTTGTTGTTGCTTTAATTGATTTTCTGATTACCAGTAATTTCTTCAAGTAAAATAATTAAATTATTTAAAACAAGGTGAATGAATTTACATTTGCATAACGGATCATATGATTTTATTTTATTTTGTTTTGTTTTCTTTGATTTTAATTGATTTGTCCTTCAACTTTTGATAAAATATTGGGTTTTCAGACAAAAAAAACTTGATTTTAAAGGTGAAATATATAATGTCATCATTTAAGTGAATTAATTCGTATTGTTATTTCCTATAATCATTGAGATTTTATTATTTTTGGATTCTGACATAATACTGAACTTACTATTTTACTATTTTTACTATAATCTTAACAAATAATTATATTAATGCATTGAAGATTATAAAAAATCTAAATGGTTTCTTGTAATTTCAGAAATGTTTCGATATTATCTAGAATCAGTTAGAAATTTACATCTGCTCGTGAATATAAAAGTAATGACTTTAACACCAATATTCATAATGATGAAGTAACGTTTTAAGAATGGTCATGGTCGCATTCCACCTTGCGTTCATAATGTATATGTATTCGAACTTCATCTTTTTGGACGTAATATTCAGCATATTAAGTCTATGTCACTGGACCATATAATCACGAATCGATTGACACCTCATTTATCAAAATCGGTTTAGTAATTTAACCGCTGTAGTGGAACACACGTTCATATAAAAATACATACATATACAGTCATAATCCTTCCTTTTGACTTTGTCATAGTCGGGTAAAGTGACAAAAAACAGATCAATGGTATAATAAAATTTCAATATTAAACCAAGAAGAAAAATTCATTATTGTATGTTTAATTACCTGAATCTTATTTTAAGGATACTTTTTACCACAAATTTTAATCGATTTCAGTAATTGTAAGTGAAATTCCATTTCGAGTTTTTCAAAATATAAAAATCTTTTTCTTTAATTTTGTAAACTGGTTTATCGTCAAATACGAGTTAGTTTATGTACAGACGTAAAATGAAACATTTAGGAAATAGACAGACCTACGTGAAGGAGAATGAGAAAAATTTTCAGTGTCAATAATCGAAATGAGTTTATATTTCACGAAAAATTGAATGTTGTAAAATACAGTATGGTAACGAAAAAAATTTCATGTTGAGATTCCGGCGGAAATAGTAGTACAGTATTAAATTGAGACTCGAGGTAGTATATAATTGGGTTTTTTTTTTTAGAAATTCGACAATATTATTCAATCTCAATTCTGAAACATTTCAATGGTACTTTCAATGCCTTTTTTGTAGAAATATTAATAGTTTTTCTTTCATTGTCAGTATTAAACCGAATATATTACACGGTGCATTGAAGCGAATATTTTATAAGATACTTTAGGCAAGACCCACTTAACTTCAAAATGTCATAAATTTTATATTTTATTATTTCAAAAAAATAAGTTGTATTTGCTACGAAGTGTCATCTTCAATTGAGTTCTCACAAAAGTTATTAAACGATAATATTTAAAAAAATTAAACCTTCTTGGTCGAATATTGGAAAAATCTTTTTCGTTGGACCTTATAAGACCAAGGTGAAATAAAAATTTCATTTTCCGAACTTGCAGTTTTATTTTTAATTAAACGTTAAGCTGCTTTTTAGTCTTCGGAAATGATCTGGATGTCCATTTACTTCTGATAACTTTTGGTATAAGAAGCACAGAAATATAAGCACAGTACTGAAGTGGTTTCTAAGAGTTTTTTATGGAATATTTAGTATATTAAGCGTATCATCCTAATAGATTTGTTCCCGTTTTACAGCATCTACACTTTTTATGCCCATTTGTCGTTCATATTTTATATATTTTAATATACGGTCAACTATGCTAATATGGACGACTAACTATTACCGATAGATATTTTGGATATGTCATCATTATACAAAATAGTGAAAAATACAAATATAAAAGTAAGTTAACACACACGCAAGATCTTATCAGTCCGTTCCTTTGAAAATCGCTCGTGACTGATAATATAGCGATACGAACGGCTACGAAACTGTTGCTTTGTGCTTGTACCGACTTATAATGACATATCATTTCACTATTTTAGCACTAAAACCACTATAACTTGTAAACTTAAAATTTGAATTACCTGGATAATTCAATGGTAATTCCAACCAGAACAGAACATACTCCAGGGCAGTTTGAGAGTACTCAAAAAATCATATGGTCTTTTGCCAGTAGTGTCATTTATGTGCCATACTGGAAGTTTACTGAGCGAAGAAATAATACGAGTCATATAATACGAGTCCAAAAGCATAAAGTAAATTAATGAGTTCTTACTTTTTCATATAGTAGTATAATGGGTGTTTCAGGCTTTAATATACAAAATTTAATAGGGGATACCAAAACCAATCGCTGACAAATTTACAAGGTATTGACGCTTTTATTTTTTTAGAAATATTGTAATTATAAGGAAATTTATTTATATGTAAAATCAAATTATCACGTTGTTGAATTTATGCACAGAGCTTAGCTCACCAATACATAAATAACAGACAGCTTGATGATTTATTGCCGAATTATCCATATGACTAATCAAATGAGTCTCAAAATTTTAATATGGAACGTTTATATTGCAAATAAAAAAAATTTTGTTTAGTCTACAATCTGTCCATACATACAAAAATAATTTTATATGCAAATTACTGTTTTATGACTTCACTTTTTAAGTGTTAATATGTAGATGTTTATTTTATGTCTTAAATAATTTATTTAAAAATTACTTTATTGCAAATAAATGATTAATTAGTTTTGAACTATTAAATTGAATATTAATTTATCAGGAAGAATATAAGAACGGTGTCGGAATAAATGATGAGCTATAAAAAAAACATAAACGGGGATAAACGCCTATTAATAAACGTCGAGACTAAACTTGTTATCAAATTTTTGATAATAAATTCTTAACTCGATATAGTGTTTTTTCTGTTAATTTTAGAAAGAACATTTCTTAAATCGAGCAAAGTCATCAATATGAGTAGTCGAAATTTTGTTTTTTCCAATTATCTCTATTCCTGCCTACATATGCTTATAGTCTGAATTATCTTCGCTTGTAAATTATCGCTGTTTTCTTTCACAAAGCATGTGAAGTGGGAAGGTTGCAAATTTGCAAAAAAAAAGAAAGTATGTGACCTTTAAAATATTTCTTCACGACGCTCGAGTAAATCCCCATTTAGCATCGTGGTCTCCCCAACTATGATACTGACATAAGACAAAGACCGCTATTGAGTTTTGTCTGATGATATTACTTAATTTACCAAGCGATCCCGACCTATCCGATATAATTAAAAAGTTATATATGTGATATCAAGGATGCTCCGCATCGAGTCAAAAGTGTATTTATCACGCTGAAGAAAGTTAAGAATCTCAGATATTATGATGCCCCGGGCAAATAAAAACGATGTAAATATAAACAAAATGTTATGGTTCCTGTGAAGTTCATTGGATATTACTCACCAATGTCAAGGTGGTTAGTTTATGAAACACCCAGTAATACCATGGAATAATTTTTAATATGTTATTTTAGTGATTTATTTATTTTATGATGATTATTATTATTTAATAACAATAATTATATAACAACACTCAACACATTGTGAATAAAAATATAATGCAATTATAAAATTCCACGATTCGTGTGTAGAATTAATTTTAAATGATATAAAACATAAATATATTTTTTGCTCATACAAACAAAAGCATTTATTATATTGCAAAATGCAAATTTTGTCTGATTTAATTAATAAACAATTTATATTCGAAATGGTAATAAAAATAGATTCGACAAAAATTTATGATAGAAATTAATAACTTAAATAGAAGAATATTTTTAAATATAACCTTTAATATTTAATATTATCAAATTATATTTAAAAAAAATTTGTACGAATTTTTAACTTGCCATTATATACCATTTGTCCTTTTAACTGGCAGTTAATGTTGTTCTTCTTTGTCAATATTGCATTATAATACATGGAGATTTAAACTCCAACAATCCAATAAGTGAACAAAAATGAAAATAAAGTTTTAAAAATAGAAAACTATTATCGAAATACGGCAACGAGTAATTGTGACTTTATCTGGTAATAATTATCAGGGGAGTAAATAAAAATAGTCTAGCAAATATTGATTTAACGAGGATAGGTTTAAATTTAAACTTTAAAGCAGACATTTGGCCTAAAAGCTTCGATAGGCTAAAATCTCACTTCGTTCACCATGTAAGAACGACCTTTAACCTTGTCCTAAACCTACGGCCTAGTCTCGTCGTTCGGCCTAACAAAGTGCTCTAAAGGAAAATAATTCTATAATTTTATAGGAGTATGAATATTGTGGTTAACAAAATTCAAAATAATCTCAAGAAGTACATCATAAAACCAAAAATTTTTCCTAGCTTAGGTAACTATGAATTACTGATAGTTTTTATTACACCAAATTTGCATAAAAATAAAGAGAAATGCAAAGTATATTGATTAGAGTACATAGGCGCAAATTGTATCCAAACTATTAATTATACAAAATATATATTTATTATATTTAAAAGTCGAAATATATTGCTAAAATGCAGCCAAAAGTCTTTCTTATCTTGAAGCGGAGTGAGGTGTAGACAGACGGTCAAACTGAGGCCTGTAAGTATACCTTTAACTTTCTTATTTCCTTAGCGAAAGAAGCAAACACTGAGGCCGAATGCAAAACATGTCATCGCAAGTTCAAAGAGAAAATCGCCAAACATTCCGATTTACAAACGGTAAAACAGACATTTTTCGATTCAAGTCTGGAAAATGTGGCCGTTTACAAACATTGACAAGAGAAAAGTTTTCCCATCTTGGAGAAAACCTTGATCTTGACACCCTTGAACTTGAGAAAGCTCCAAAAATACAAACTGTATTCTATTCATGATATTGAGATGTATTAGTTTTTTTTTTTTGCAATCTATGTGAAAGGGTAAGGGGGAGCCAAAGTAAAAATAAATATTCTTATTTCAACCACTGTTTTTGTAAAAAAAAAGCTTCAAAAATTCAAACTCATTTTTTGTGAAAGCTAGGAAAGAAGCCGTGCTTGCTAGTTTAAAATTCAAGCTAGTTTTAAATTAAAGCTATAGTAAAGTATTATTCTAGTCTTATAGCTATTTAGAGCCCCACAATCATTCGATGTATTTCGTTTAAAGGATCAACATTGCAGAGATTCTTTCAACTCAGCGTACAAGCAATACAAATTTTTGTAATGAATAAAATACGTATTTACAATTTTAAATTAATCGAATACCGGAAAGTAAATTTTAGATTGTAAGAATTAATTACAGGCAGTGCTGGGACAGGTGAAACTAAGCAAACTTTTAAAAACTTGTATTGAGAGTGTTAATTCAATCAGTGTTTCCTTTAGAATTCAGCGTGGAAATAAGTGTAGTTTTCAATATTATATAGCGTCTTCTAATTTTATTCAATACCGTTATCCATAAAGGTAATTTACCACTGAAGGTGTCTTACAGGTACATAAACGTAATACTAACGTACATAAAATTCTAACGTCTACAGGTTAAAATTTTACGAGCGCATATTATTAAAAAGAAAATAAGAGAAGCAAAAGTAATTACATGCATGCATGGTTGTAATAACAATAATAATATTTATGATTATAATATTAGCAAGGGGAAAGTGGTGAAAGTATTTAACAAATTATGAAATATAAATACTTATTTCAAGGTAAACTTCGGTGTTTCTAACAATAAAATTAGTAACAGGTAAAAAATTGGATGATTTAAAGTGAAATAAACAAATTACCTACAGGATATTTTAGCGTGTAAACAAATTAACTATTATTATTCTGCGTTAAAATGTTAAAAACTAATATATTATACCAATTCGTGCCACAGTTTATTCTCGAGTTGTAAGTTAAAATTGATATGCAAACTAGCTAAGCCCTTCGAAGACTGACCTTCGCTGAGATTTTGATATTAATTTTATTAAGGTAGTAAGCAAAAATAGTTAAAGCAGCTAAAGACTTATCAAGAAGACGTTTAGGCGTTGCTGCCGCAGAAGATGTACATACAAAATACACTGCCTCCGGCCTTAGACCTCGTATGGAAAGTTAGAAAAATCTTGTACTTGTCGCTATCCTTCTAGGCTTTGGTCCTCGACCTTAAGCAAGATTACCTAAAAATCTAAAGAGTTAATAGCCGTAAAATTTAGCTTCGTACGCAAGGTAAGAGATGCCTTCGGCTTTGTTCTAAAACTAATCGACCTGACTTCAGTTTACAATTCGCATAAAATTGATAAATAAAATTCGAGAAAAAGAATTGCCTTCAAAAAACTGAACTATAAAGGTCAAAAATTTTAAATGTATAAATGCCTTTACCCCTTGGATCAGTAATTTGTTTTCAAATTAATATGGGTCCACTTTGAAGCTAAAGTGATGACAATTTTAAGAATTTTAATAATTGTGTTATATTCAGTATAGCTTCAAAGTGATCCCAAATTCATTTGTAAAAAAAAATCCAGCTCTAAGGAGTCAGAAGGTGCAAAAAGTTATATATGTAACATATATATCATATAATGTATATATTTCAAGAAGCTGAAATTGTGTTGAATCTACAGAATTTCTCTATGCACACAATTTTTATAGGGGTCTTCGTTATAAAGGAAGAAGACTAATATATTTTTAGAAAATTTTATTAAATCGATTTCTTTAAAATATTTTGGGATTTCATTCGCAAATCCCCTGGTTAGTAATTCATTTGAAAACTTGATAATATATCTGTTTAAATCTATTGCACGAAATATGTCTATTAATAATAAATAAATAAAAATGTATATTAAGTGTATATTATTTGTATAAATGTATGAATATGCATCTATTTTGTGTTGACTTTGACAGAGACATTGAAAGTTAACAGAAAAAATTTATTCAAATAAAAAATCAAATAATCACGACAATAAAGTTTTATTAATAATATCTGCATCAAAATTTTGTATAAGTATAATAAAAATATGTAAATATTATCACGTTGACATTTTTAAATACCAATTAATTCAATTCATCAATTTTCGGGCAAGACTATAATGTATAAATTTTATTCAATTTGCAATAATTAAATGCTAAAAATATTTATTATATAATACATCGTTTTTTTTAAATACGTGCTATGAAAATAATACTGAGTACAAACATAACTTTTTTTTTCGAGTGGTAAGGAGAAGGTCACGTATTTTGAAATTTTTATATTCGTTATTAATTATATCCGCGTATAGTATTAGTATTGTCTTTTATACCATATTCATAATGTCTAGAGATTATTAGATGCAAATAAGATCTGTTGGAATAATTGAGTATATGATCAATGGAAATTTTTGTATAATTTAACATGGAATCGTTTTTGCTGTAAAAAAATCTTATAACATTCATATATAGAGCCTAACGAATTTCTGTTAAGTTTGAAAAATAAACGTACATTAAATAAACAATATCCAATATAATAATATGACTTTTGGGATAATTTCTAAAGAATTTTTATTTATGATTCGGACGTCAGAATTATCTTCAAAAAGAGTACTTTAAGAAGTCATTAAGCTGTCCAATGCGATTCTTATTGAGCACGTTAAAACTTCATAAATTTGAATGCTTTAAGAATTATTTTTTCTGACTGCTAAAATAAATTCGTTTCTTAGATTACTTAAATAAATAAAATATTTTTTCAACAAAATAAAATAAATTATCTTAACTATTTAATACTGATACTTTGACTTAAAACTTCGTTATTTTATCGATTACACCACAATGGCCACAAATATTATCATCAAATATTAGATATTTTATTTAAGAGAGATATTTTATTAATTTTTTTTTTGTCTGATTTATTAATATTGAATACAAGCAGGAGGAGTTACATATTTGCAACAAAAATCAAAAATAAAATTTGCTAGAAAATTTTGAGATAAAAAACTAAACAAAAACCAAAAATTTACAATTTTTAAATAATCAAATAGCCCTTAATAATTCCCTTTGCTAAATTTAAAATTATAAATATCGAAAAAATATTTATCAACTCCACCCACAGTTTCTTCATTCACAATAATCTTAACCTACTTTCCCTATATATTTCCTAAATAAAAGAATAATTATTGATAATGACTTGATAATGACTTAATAAAACAAAAGTTCTCTCGTAATTTTTAAAATTTTAAAGTGAAAATTAGACGAAGAAAAGTTTTCATTGTTATTTTATAAAAATGGACTTTAACAAAATAAATAGTTCATATATTAATATATTTTCTAACAAATTTTAATTATATAATCACAATTGATGGTCACCGTTGTATAATTATAATATCACTGCCATACACCATAAAATTAGTGTTTATAATTTTAAGTAAGCGTGGACGATTCAGGTCGTGCAGTTTTTTGAATACTTGAGTATAGGTATCTATCGCAGTAAAAGTATAATAAATTTAGTTAATGTAAGAAATAACTGGTTAATGTATACATTTGTTAAATAATTCAGACTTAAGTATACATTATTAATGATATGAATGGTTTAATTAGAAAATGTATACTTTCACTATCATTATCTAGTTAAAGTGTACACAGTCTTTTCTTTTAGAGATGGGGGCATACAAATTTTTTTAATATGAAATTTATTCATATCCGTATCGTATGAATTCATATTATAATTAAATTAAACGTATTAACATTAGTCCGAGTATTTATATAATTTCTACCTAATATTGAAGGCACTAATAAAACACCTAATTAGACCATTTTCAGTGGTCTGTCCGTCCACCCGCCTGTCCGCCACCGCTTGTCAAACAAAAATAAGGAAATGGTACGCTGAAATTTTGGTGACGAATTAAAACAAAAATTATTAATTTTTTTGAAACAAAAAACTATTGTTTGAACAATTTTTTTAGTTAAATGTTTGGATTCACCACAATTTTAGCTCAAATTTAGGTAATAAATACATATAGTAATTGCAATACATAGTATTATTATACATGTATAAACTTTATAGACTGGATATTTATAATATTCTATGAATGCTTATTAAAAATAGTTCACACAATGATTTTCAATCATATGCCGAGTGTTACTATAGTCAATGTTTCAATATTCACAAACACTTCACGCTCCACTGTTTCACCACTTCTGTGATATGGTATAATTTCTTATTGGAATACTTCTAGTTTTCCGATTCATGTAGTTTGATCCGAAATAAAGTATAAGGTATTCAAGGAGACTAGCAAAAATATGTCGAAACTACAAAAAGGTAAGGACGACATTCGACAAGGATTTGTTCCTTGGCCAAAGCACCTTTCAGTATCAAGCCTAGGCAACTATTTTTTGCCAAGAAAAGAGGGTTTAGTAATGAAAAATTACATAGAATCATCTTCTCGTACAAATAAATATAAATACTGTTTGAATAAGATTTTTGGAAACCTCAATCGATAGGCAAGTTTTCTTATTTTAGCGATCTCATACACATCCATATACAAAGAACCATTTTATTGGTTTGCAGATAAGGTTGCGATAGTGTTGGGAACAATATTTAATTATTTCACGAAATTTCGTCATAACAACACTAAATGACTATTGGCTCACGTGGCTGAAAAAGTAAGAGTATCCTGAATATTGTAAAAATTTTCTTATTCTGTAGTAATCACACCATTTCTGTATTTACACTAAAAACATTCTTTTAGCCACACCAATATTTCTAATTCCTCAAATGATCATATACGCAAACTGTATACCCTCTTTGGGCACATTACAGTTATTGTTTTTTGAATCATTCAAAATGATTATAAACGAATTGATGAGGCTATTTTTAAAAAATAATAATTACCTGTATGTCCATTATTAATAATTTCAGTAGTATGTTCAATATCGATATTATTAAATATTAATTGCGGATATTTAGTTTTAATTACAGTATGCATATCGATGTTTATTGGACTTTGATGTTTACCAACGCACTGCTTATACTGTTCTTGCCAATGATTTGGCCCTGAAACAAAACAATAAATATTGTGATTAATCAAATATTAAGAGTGATTTCAAAGACGTTTAAGTTGACATGAAATAACTACTTTACTAAAATCATTAATCAAATTCACATTATCGAAAAGTTAATGTTCAAGTATGTAGGAAAATTAATTCACAGAAATTCACATTTCCCAATTAAAATTATATTGAAATCTGTTTAAAGTAGTTAAAGAGGTAGTATCTGTTTATAGTTGCGACCCGATCCATCTTCGCACTGGTATGCCAATACAGATAATTCAATACAATCGTAAAAATTTGAAGAAGGTAGAGTAAAAAAATGAATACTGTAAGTTATCCTTAGATGATACACATCTGATGCGGACTTTTTTTTGGTTTTAATTTTTTGTATCTGTTATATCATATACGACAAAACAGAAATTTAAAACCTATATTCTAGCTACTAATTTGGCAAAATCTGTGTCAATAAGGAAATTAAAAAAAAAAATTGTCTTGAATTATAATTAACATTAGCGAATACATATAGGCAAACGGAGAAAAGAGTCCTCTTACTTTTACTACGTAGTGTCAAAAAAAGCTGGAATTAGAAATACAAAAGTCTTAAAAGAACCTTAGTAATTTTTTGTCAGATAGATCAGTACGTAGAGCTAAATACATATGCATGATAAAGCTGTTTCAATGCGCACTAAAAAATTTTAGAAAATTTTCTGTGTTAAACGTAAAATAGTTTTTTATCACCAGAAACTGGGAAGAACAAATTCTACAGTAGTGTATTTCGATTAAAAATGCATTTGCAAGTTATTGAAGGCTTTAATACAGCTAATTTTTTGGGTAAAAAGTTTTGAACGTGTCGTCGAAGGAACCAGTTGATCGTCTTGATTAAAATTGGTAATTAGCAAAAAATTATCTCTTGTACACATGGCACACTTGTCAAACATATGGCACACTGATTTAGTATATGTTTTTCATTCAAAAAACGTAATACGTAAATAACATATATATTTCTTCGATTCCGTTTTACTCGATCATATAAAAAATATGAAATTTGTGTGCACTATTTTGGTATAGGTAATTTACTTTGTCGGTTGGCAGTTACCATTCTCGTAATTCAATTTAATGCCTTAAGGATCATGTATAGTGCTTTTTAGAATATCATTTCGAAGAGAAACAATGGTAAAAATATCCAAATATTTTTAATGATACCTAATACTTCTGAAAAGCTGACGTATAATATAATTAAGGATGTTGCGATTCGATTGTTTGGAAGAGAAATGGTTCACTTGGAAGCGATGCAAAAGAAATTATTTTATACAAATAATTTAGTCTATTTTTTGGGAACTTGGATAGTAAATATAATCAGATCCCCAGTCAATTTTAGATTTAGCATCTTTGTAAAACAAAGTTTGACTCTATCAAACTAAAGTCGTGTATTTATAAAAACAACTAAAAATGTATTTGGTTAAAAACCTTTTTTTTTTTTTGCAATGTAAAATTACACCCATTTTATCATTAAAAGTAAGGTATTTTTTTCAACACACAGTTGATTTTTTAATTATAAAATGGGTGCAATTTTATATGGAAAAAAAAAGCTTTTATTTAAATTTGTTTTTAATTGTTTTTGTAAATACACGAATGTAGTTTGATGGATTTAAAATTGTTTTACAAGAATGCAACATCTAAAATTGTCTGATGAAGCTGAAAATAAATCGGGAAATAAGAAAAATCAGCATCTGATTATTTTCACTGACCAAGTTCCCAAAAATAATTAAACTAATTTAACATGGATAATCTTTAACATAAGCATTTGACATGTGGCAGATAACAGCAGTATAATATTCAATAATAGCCATAATAAGTCTGCCATTTGATTGTCGTTTTTCAATAAATAACCGTTTATATCCCTATTTAAAAAAAATATTGTTAATATGAGTAAAAACTTCTCTTTTTAAATTTCATTAGTATAATAATAGATTTTAAAACGCCACAAAATTTTTTGTTATTTGAGCTTGTAAAATTAATGAAAACATAATTCTTTATGTAGATATTTTTACATATATCCACACAATTAAAATCATTCTGCATTTTTTATATGAAACTTTAGTATTATTTTACTAAAGTAACAATTCATAATGGCTTTTCTACGAAGAATTTTGCTTTTCTTTTCACCAGTATTTAAGGGTATAATAATCCAATCACAAATTAGACTTTTAACCTTTTTAAATATTCATAATTTCAAATAAATTGAAAAAGAATAAATAAATAGCAAAAAATATTTAATAAATTGCATGTAAAGGAAAAAAAATTACTATTTTAATAATAATTATTGGTTATCAATACGAAACGTATTACGACTTGAAGAATGTACAGGTTGCATCTTAGGAATAATGCAGATTTTTGAATTATTTATAGAAATGCATTAAGAAAAAAAGTCTATACCTATTGTGATTCATTGCTTTTTTGATTTTGAGTTTAAAATGCATAAAATGCATAAAATGCATTCATAAAATGCGTTATTTTTCTAAAATCGCTAAAAAAAAGAACAAAATTTATGAAACTCTGTATGTAACGGTTTTGAAGTCATTGATGACGATAGAAATGTTGAATAGACGTAAAAATTATTTTAACTGCATTTATTATACATTTAAACATAAAATGCATATAAAAAGTGCATATATTTTCTAATATATTATATAAGTTAATAATAAATGTAGTTAAAGTTATTTTTGGCTCTAATCAACATTTTAATTGCCATTAGTGACCTTAAAAACCCTTTTAGACTTTATGTGTCATAAATTTTTATTCATTTTTAGAGATTCTCAAAATGCTGTAGTTTTGTTCTATTACATGTTTTGTTGGTTTTACATAAAAGAGTTTTTGACAAAAGTTGTTAAAATCAGAAATTATTTTAAAAATTTCTTCTTAAGTTTTTATTTAAAAATTAAAATTCGATATACCACTCGATGCATTACATTCGATTCATATACCACTTTGTTTTTATATTATACCCATTAGATATTTTAATATTTAATTTATTAGCTAAATTGGAGCTGAATCAAACCAATTTATGAAAAAATGTTTCAAACTAAACTTGTTTGTTGTAAATAAATAAACATTTTTTGTTATTGAATTTTTCTTCTATCGTTTATGGTTTAAAAGTTCGATCATCTGATCATTAGACACCATGAACCCATTTTGCTCATTTCGAAATTAAACTTACTTTTTGTATGAACCACTAAAATACACCATCGAAATTTGAGCTCGCTATTTCGTTTCGTTTTTGGGTTATCTGGATGCCGGACAGACAGGTGGACAAGCGGAAATGTACTAATTACGTGATTCTACGTATACTTAAACCAAAATTTTGTTTGTGCGGTCTATATTTTCTAGCGTTACAAGCTTTAGGTAAAACTAATATACTTTGAACAAGTAAAATTTAAACATTTCAGAGGTTTGTGAACGAGATAGTATTATTCATGTATCGAAGTATCTGAGATATATATAATAGCCTACTATAACCATTACTCTCTGTGACCATGTATGTTTATTCGATGTAATATTATATCGAGTATAAAAAGTGTATAGGAAAAAACAAACAAAAAAGTACTAAAAAATTTTTTCCTATCTTACTATTTATAATTTATTAAATTCTAAAGCTATTCAAATGTTGAAAATTTTGGAAATAATTATTTGTCTTAAGAATTTTTTAATAAAATCGTTTTCCACTCTAAATAACTATTGATAAAAAGAAATCTCATTAATTCATCCTTAGTTCATCCATTACTTTTTCTTTCGCCTACACACTCTGTGTTCTTCAATTTCTTTAAAAAAAACTAGCTTGAGAAAGTTTTTAAATTATATATTATTTTAAATAATATATTATACTTATCCACTTTAAATTGTATATCAAACTACTATATAGAATATAGAAAATAAATTAAAATTGGTTTATTTATTTATTTAATTTGTTTTATTATTTATTTTTTTATATTAACCATGTATAGTCTCACGCCAGCTTAAAATTTAAATTAATTATAAGCTACATACTACCCAAAGATTTCAAAATTTCAAAATTTTCTTTGCGCACTTGACTCCAGTTTTTACATGGAAAAGACGGCCTAACTTTGAAATTCTGCATAATTCTGCACCGAATAGCACCAAAATTAGGCTTTTCGTGCTACTTCAAAGTTGTCGAGGTTTTACCCTGAGGGTGGACTCCTTCTCAGGTATGCAAATTTTTTTTTATTAAAAATAAGTATGGGTATGAACAGATTGAGTAATTTCAACCAATTTTTGTTCTATAAAAATTTTACAACCTACGGCCAAATTTTGGTACTAATCGGTGCTGTTTGGTAGAATTGCGAAGTAAACCGTGCACAGAATGGACAAGTTCCAGTAGTATACGAAATTCTATCTACGAGATTCGTATTCAATTGAATCTTGTTTAAATTTTTAATCCAATTTTTGATATTGCCTATATTCGTTTCTAAGGAAAAATTATTAATTATTCGCACTTGTGTGTCGGTATGAATTTGGCTATGAATTTCTATAAACGATGAAATATACAAACAAGAGGTATTTATTATATGTATAGCAATATTTGAAGCAAATAGAAGGCGAGCCCACGATTCAAAAAACAATATAGAGAGGTAAGATTTCGAGCCAAGTACTCAATAGAGTACAAGGTAGCCCCTTGTGATACCAAGATATTCTTTTGGTGCATATCTTATTCGTACACGCGAGCGAGATAAACAAATTCCCTATTGGGCTCTCTTACTATAATTCTTACACTTTAAAGTTTGAGCAAATAATATATTAAGAAGTATTCTACGATGGCACTCATTTATTATATTGACTTATTCTGCTCATTACAATTAGGAAATTTTCTTTATTCCAATTATAAACATTTAGAAATAAACCAACAAAAAAAAATTTGGAAAACGGTTGATCCTAAAGGCCATTCCTGCAACTTCCCGCTAATTCCATACCTAAGCACTTAAAATGTAACATATTACAATGTTTTTGAGTTTAAAATTATGTTTTTGAACTTTGATGTTAAAAATACACGTTCCGAAATAATTCGTTAACGATATCTTTCGAACCAATCAACCGATTTTCACGTTCTTAGCGGAGATCGACGTGGTTTATTGAGCTTTAATATTTATTTTATTTCATCAAAAATGATCCAAAAAGAAATGTCGGAGTTATATTAAAAAAATACACGTTCCCAAATATTTCTTTAACGATATCTTTCGAACCAATCAACCGATTTTCACGTTCTTAGCGGCGATTGACGTGGTTTTTTGAGCTTTAATAATTATTTCCTTTCATCAAAAACAGTCCGAAAAGAATTGTCGAAGTTATGTAAAACACTTTTTTAAGAAATTTTTCGTTTACGATATCTCTCGAACGAATCAATCGATTTTAACCGGATTGACGGCGATCGACGTGGTTTATTAAGGTTAAGTTTTGATTTTTGGAGTTGACCGATAGAACTTTTTAAAAGTTTTTCTAAAAAAAAACACATTAAAAAACAATTTTAAATAGAATTAAAAATCCAAATTTGGTAAGTCCTTTCGAATGGCTCCAACCGCGATGAAATCTGTCGAGCCGTTCAAAAGTAATATGCGGTTCACATACTTTCACACACACACACACACACATACATACATAGTGACAACCTCGCAGGGGTAGTCAGGGAAGCTTCCTGTAACCTCAAAAGGTCGAGATCTAATGAAAACTCGATTTTTTTAAAACGGGGTAAAACCAATAACTTCCCGATTTTTGATAATCTACGGTTTTTTTAGCGGGAAGTTAAAAAACAATTTAATATTTTCAACAAATAAATAAATCGTCAACAAATATTATATATTCAAATAGTTTTGTAAAATCCATTTTAATGGGGGCCAATGTATATTTTATGATTTAGTATTTCATAATTTTTATTTTAAAACCTTTCGAGCATAATTTTGTGTCTATTAAATCAAAAAAAAATATCTGAGAAATATCTCAGAAAATCACCTATACTAGCAATCTTTGGATTTATTTCTGGTATGCATATAAAACTTTTTAGAACTTAGTCAAATCTAAAGTTTTAAACATAATTTTACCAATATTATTTAGTTTTCTATTCTATGCAGCTTTTTCCACGAATTTTAATAAGTAGGGCAGGAATTATGATTCGCAAATTTATATGGAAAATACATAATTGTTGAAATACGTATTGCTACGATTATTAAGTACTGAGGCGATTAAGAAATTTAAAATCAATATGATGATAACATTTGAATAAACAAATACAAAGTATCTATGTATATAAATTCACAACATTGTTCTATCTATATATCTAATTATTGAATTAAAAATCTAATTACTTCAATAAAGTCGTTTTTCTTAACCTTGAAAATAAATATCATAACATTATCATATGATATTTGTTATAAATTTTAAAATCAATTTACAAATTCAATATTTGTTAAATAATGAAAAGTGTGTACCTAAAAATATTTTTATTTTATTTATTATTACAATATCAGGATATTATTTATTGCAAAATAGTACTACCATATTTCACATATTACTATTAGTTCTGTGAGCTGTAGGCCTCACTCAAAAATGACCAAAAAATCTTACATCCTTGTTTGTACAAAAGTAGAGGAGATTCAGAAGAAAGCCAATATTTTTCTATTTACTCGGATCATATATATCATTTCACTATTGACTAAAACTCCATCTTTCTAGCTTATACAGAAAAAATATTGGGTAGTTTTTTGAAAATTTTCCAAAATGGGAAGGCTACGGTTTGTTAAAAAAATTTTGTTTCTCTACAACCTTTCATAATTTCGCATCGATTGCAAAAAACCGATTTTTTTTAGTTTGCATAGAAAAAATTATGTACTTGTAGAAATGTTTTTCAAAAGGGGCGTCAATAAAAACTACAGTTTTCCTATTTTTATTTTGTTTTACAACTAGTAAGTGGAAGTATTGCAATCCTTTGATATCGAAATTTTTGATATTGGGGTCTCTTGCATCCAAATAGTGGGTTTCCAACATTGGCCCATGTGCATGACAGCGATATCGTATGGAAAACTTTATCCGAAATTCTCTAAGCTTGGTATTCTGTCGTCATATTACCTCTAGTTGCGCCGTGAAATATTTCGTTAAAATCGGATTAATGTTCCATATTATTTATATGATTTTCAAGTATTATTTGTTTTCTTCCGAAATTTGCTCGATTTTCTTCAAAATTAGTATGTTCATAGAACATTTTGAGCTGTATAACATTTCTCAAAATTCAAATAGGGGAAACGAATTCAACTAACAATATTTAGTTCTAACTATAAGTAATACTGTACTCAAGTTAAACCATGAATCTCATAAGAAAGAATCACATTAACCTAGCCCTTCTATGCTGTATTTTTTTGTTCAAACTTGCTGAGAAAGTCACATTTGAAATGGCGGAGGGGTCACGTTAGCATTGACTAATTATTTAACAAAAGTTTAAAATAATTAAAATCCATATTTTTTAGTTAATAACTGCCGATCCGATCAATGTATTCATGGGTTTTTGGAGCGTTTAGATTCATATACCGATTTTACTGTAAATACTGTCTGTTGTTGTTGTTCGTTTTTTCATAATGTTAGGTCGGATTCTTAGAGCGACAAAATAGCAACAAACTTTGTCATATTTGTTTTTTCGATAGACTATAACTATGGATTTAAGCTTGGATGTTACTATGGTATATTCGGGTTTCATTGCAAACGGTTATTTTTTCAAAATGTTAAGTCGGACAAATAAAATAGACACTAATTCTGTAAAATTAGTTTTTAGAATTTTTGGAATGGGAAGGCTAGGTTAACGTTATCTTTTCTCTCCCCCTATTTCAAATGTCGATATCGCCTAAACGGAGCACAAAATTCCAACATAGAGCAACAACTGAGCACATGCCACTAAATTTTTTGACAGGTTGCGAAAAATTTTGCTATTGGGAGGGGGGGTGCTAAATTAATATGGGAAAAATAAATAAGTAGTTTTCTAATTTTCTACTTTTCAGTTTTTGCTGGTCTATAAAACCACAATTGTTTGTTTTACTGTAATATGTTCATAATATTTAGTTATTATTGAAGATATCTGCTTCAAAACTGAGTTGCAAGATTCCACCCGAGCCAACATACATTGCAAGTTAACGGCTTTAAACGATCCAATTCAAATTAATTGTATATTCTGATTAAGGATTGATAATACCTAAGATTAAATATTTATTATTTAACATAGAGATAGATAATATCGAATAATTTTTTACAATAATTTCATAACATAAAATATTAATTTGAATAATAATTATTAAAATAATATATAATAACAAATTTTTCATTCATCTAATTACACTGATATTACATTATTCATTATAAGTAAATAATATGTAATACCTTGAAAATTGAACTTGCTTCTATTATTTATGAATGTAGTTGTATTGAAATGTTTATGCATAGTTAATAAATAACATACCACCCATTGTCTACTATGAAATTACAATTGAATGGAATTCCAAACAAATGATGCATTATATAGCTGTTGAAAATCAAATAAATCATTTTTGATTCCTTTTTTTTCCCTTTTTTGAGCAAAAGAATCAATCAAGCTATTGATGGCTCCAAGGCTCGTAGTAAATACAGTTATTGATTGAAATGTTATGGGGGGATTATGCTAACATTAAAAAACACCATTTTCAAAAATTGAACTCAAAAATTAAAAATAATTAGAAATTTTTCCTCACGACAACCAATCAATTTTTTAGCGAAAGATAAGATTGACACTTCCAATGATAATTGGTCACAAGGAAAAATTTAGAATTATTTTTGCTTATTATTTCGTTTTTTTGTAGGCGGTTCTTTTATTTTTTGTTTGTTTTACTTTTGAGTGTTCATGGTACCATCCTTGGGATATTTTCTTTCCAACAAAAAATAGTTCATAAACGACGAAGTTATCCACGAACACACACATCACTAAAAAATTTTTGTCCCTTCCTTTAGGGTCATCAGATCTAGACCAAATGGAAATGGGATAACACGGGACGCATCAACTTCCAAATAAAAAAATAATAATTAAAATTGGTTCACTCAGTCGAAAATTCTGAGGTTACTTACATAAAAAAGAAAAAAGCCAGTCGAATTAAGAACCTCCTCCTTTTTTCCAATTCAGTTAAAAAGTGCAATTTATTGCAATATGGATTTATTTTGACTATATGCTTGGAATTCAGATTCCTTAAACATAGTCCACTTTTAAATATATACTTTTGTTTATGTACTGTCATATATAACTCAGATTTTGCAAATAGAGAACATACAGGTAAGATTTTGGATTGGTGAATATGTTAAGTATATCGTTTTAAATAAAGTAACATGTGTATCGCGCTTAGTATTGGCACGGTATCATGCATCATATGGAGTCATCAATCTAGGACATCTGTGAATAATATTTGTTATCGCATGTAAATAATTTACTAGTCTACAAAATTACTATCACAAATTAATCACTGAATTTTAAATAAAAATTATTATCATAAATCAATCACTGAATCAATCAATTAAATTCAATTTTTTATCCATATATCTGTCGCTCCATAACTACAGAAATAAAAATGCACGTGTTCATGCATGCTAAGTTGTTTTGTTTTGTTCGTCATTTTTCATCGGGTAATACAAGCCTTTTGGGCAAACCTTCGTATAGTTTTAGGTCGAAGCCGAAGCCGTAGATTCGGTCGAATAACACTATACATTAAAATCTTGATTTGGACCATTGTAGTTTTAAAGACACCAAAAATAGTCTCTAGTTGCATATTATTTAGTTTGAAATAAAATTGTATTCTTTAAAATTCATTATTGTTAGAACCGTAAATTAGATTCAAATGTCAAATTATCCCGGCGACAAAATAACGCAATGACATTAATATACCTTGGTAAAACATCCTATCGCCTAAAAAATAAAAATATTCATTCGTAGATACGTCATTATGCAAATAATAGTAGTTGATTAAAATAATTACCGAAGCGTCAATTTCTACATCCACCGCTACTAATTTATTTATTTAAATTTCAATAATTGGTGGTATAAAAATTGAAAATAATACTTTTATTTTTATAAATTGAAAATAGATTATTTTATCGATGAAACGATAAAAGTTTTTTGAAAAATGATAAAAGTTCAAAACTGTTTATTTTTGTCCAATTAACATGTATGGAAAATTTCTTGTATTTAAAAAATTTTCGTATGGGCGAAACAAAAACACTGTTTGGCTCTTATTATTTTTTCAATTCGATAACAAAAATCTAAATTTTATGAAAAATTTTGGGGAAAAACGACATACATTGCAATCAAACATCTATTTACAAGAATTTAAAAAAATGAAACCATATTTAAATATGAGATGTCTCTCTTAAATCACTTATATCATAAAAAATCAAAAAATCCTTTTTATTCGTATTTGATCAAAAAATTTAATGAAGTTTACCCGTTTGAAAATATTAATACATTGCAATTGTTTAAGTCATTTCGGATTAAAATTGCCTTTGATAGCAACATGCAATTTTATTCATCAGTAAGACAATTTAAAGAGAATCGCGTTAAAAATTCGAGGTGGAATAGGATCTTTATTATTCGTTTTTCATTAAAAAAATTTAAAAATGTTTTCCGGTTTAAAAATAAGAATGCCTTGCAATCGCTTAAACAATTTCGATTTAAACAAATTGCCTTTGGCAGCAACATGCATTTTTATCAGCAGTAGGACAATTTAAAGAGAAAAGCACCAAAAATTCGTGGTTGAATAGTTTACTCATCGAGTAGGATTTTCTTTTTCTATTTTATTTTATCTTTTTTATTATGTTATAATATTAAATAATAAGAAAGAATAATAATATTTATAAATACAATAAATTTGAGTGATCCATATCCATTCAAATAGTGAGTAGGTATAGATCTATTAGGAAATCTCAATGAGCAAACGGTAGAATATTTCATAGATAAGGAAGTCTCGTTAATAAGAAGAAGTAACAAAGAGTTAATTTAACGCAAAACTATTTTCATTTCAAATTTATAAATCTATATGATTCCAAATTGACAGAGCAACTCATGGAATTTTTCAATAAAAAATAAAAAACTGTAAATTTTTTGTACATGTTATAATTATTTATAGAAATCGATTGCAGTTAAAAGAAAACATATTTGAAATATTATTCTGTATATGTAAATTCTTTGTTACTTATATAATCCCTTATTACAATAATAAAAGACTTACATACATATTAATTATTCCTTGGCTATTATTATTTTTCTTTTTCTAATGTTCTTATAAAAAATGTAAATACAAAATAAGTATTGTACTTGTCAAATTAATGTCCGATATTTAATTTGTGTTTTTATGCCTGTCATTATATTCAGGGCCAGAAATGTCTTCATTATGTCTCATAACAAATGATATTATTCATTTATATAACCTTATAGGAATAGTGTATTTAGGTATTACACAAAATTTAAGATTCTTAGAGGATGAAAAATTTAAGAAAGTCAAGTATGATAAGGTGGCAAATTTATTTGCTGTGTTTTCAAAATTTTTCTTTTTCCTCAGAAAATCGAAAATATTGAATTAACTAGCTGAGTGGGAGATCTTTATGGCGAAAACAAGATATTTTATTACAGATATTAAAATTTAAGCTAATTAAAATTGACCTAATTGATTTATTGACTAAGAAAACCTGCCTTTGCTTCTGAGTGAATGTATGCTTTCTAGTACTTAAGATTTTCTTTTAAACCATCAAAGATTCAAATACAAAAACACTTTCAGCTGCATATTTAACAAGACAGGAATATAATTACAATATTATTAAATAACAATATGGACTACGATTTATCTGTGTTATTAATGTTTACGATTAAAAATAATGCAATTATTGATACGCATGCCCATTGATAGTATATCAATGATCGGGTATTTAAACAATTAATACTGTTATCTTTATTTTTAGTATTTTGTTAAACTGATTAGGAATGATATATTATTCAAGTTAATAATACTATTAAATGTACATTTTCATTTGTAATTCTCATGATATATATAATTCTAATCACGTTATTTTACAAGAGACAAACGGGATGCAGTCAATCAAACAAGTGATATATAGACTTTTGTTTGCCGTATTTATGTGATAGCCCTCAAGGTTGCATTAATAGTTTCCGGATTCAACATGTTTTGTAGTTTGGAATTTATATAAATATTTAACATATTTCCAAAATGTGTCATAGAAAATTTCTAATGAATAAGTTATAAGACCGCGTAGATACAAAATCTGTTTTTTTTTTTTATATTATTTATGGTGAAACATGTCACTAATTATTAAATCTAATATAAATTTTAAAATAAAAAGAAAAGTGGAGAGCTGGCTACACCCATTCTATTTTTTTTAAATTTAATCATACTGAAATGGGTTCTACATGCTTCCTACTTTCATATGTTGTACAGATATTTTTTCTGTATAAGATCAAGCCTCATTCTCATCTTTTACTCTTGTGTTTGCTTTTATTCAGTTAACATTTTATCTTAAATCATAGTTATTACTTTTTTTATGAACCTAGTTTTTCCAAATTATTATAATTGTGGCCAAAAAATACTGACATAAGGAAAAGTTATCAATTTTTGTGAGATTTCTTCTACGATCACCTTGTATTTTATATTAATCTTTTATTTCATAATTATTAATGTGTAGCTTGATTTTTTCCAAGGCGTTAGGCTAACACAAATAATATGGTAAAATTTTCAGTTTTTATAGTTCCAGAGAAAGTTATAAAATGTGGGGTTGAAGTAAAAGTTGAACGACGGCTACCATGAACCTGACTCTTTTATTTTGGTCACTAGAATCAGATTGTGACTTATTTGAAATAAATAAATTTAACAAACAGATTCAAAATACAAAATAAGTATTTTAAGTTTATATTTGATATTCTTTAAAAGTATTATTTATGTATTTGCATTTATAACGCATTCTGATAAATACTTTTTTATTTTGAATATTTTAAACACTTTTTAATATCTCGTGATCACTGATGTGAGAATCACTTAATTTTAGAATAACATAAATTTTAAGTTTTTTTCGTAATTCCATACACACAAAAATATGCAAAATTACAGACATACAGGCATGGTTGTTATTACAGAATAATAATCATGAAACTCACACACCATAGAATCAATATAAGGCATATAATCAGTATCAGTATAATACAATTTGATTTTGCAACGCACTTTTGATGCTTATTGTCTCCGTGCGATTTAGTTGTCTAGCAGTTATTTAAAGTTTCCAATCCCGGTCAAGTCAACAGTACGACCTTGACGTTTAACCTCCCAATATCACATTCCCACATCAAACTTTTTTGTTCCTGCATAATTGCATATTGATTTTCTGGAGTAATATGCAATTATAATAATTTTCAGAGGCCCAAATATCCTTCGCAACCGTTAGTGTATTTCTTCTACCTCATGTATGTCAAACATTCTTACACTATTGTATATGAATTAAATAAGGTTCAATTCACAAAATAATGTATTTTATTTAAAAAAAAAAAAACGATTATTTTGAAAATATTAATTTTGTATTTCAAATACTTTTTTCAAAAGTATATTATGCTAGCAGATTCGATCACGCGTTACTGTGACAATTTTGAGCACCCGGTATTTGGTAAGAATGGTATGGGAAACCCAGTATTTGCTTTGGAATACCCATTCCCTCGGCACCTTAACCGCCGGAGCGGCCTTAGCGTCACTCAAATGTACATGTACCCCGGTACATCGGCCTCTTTGACACCCGGGACACTATCATTATAAATAATATCCTATGTGTTATTCTGATGTATAAGGTACATTATTGTAAAATTTCATTAAAATCCCTTCAGTGGTTTTTGCTTGAAAGAGTAACAAACATACATACAGTAATATAGTTATAAATCTATAAGGGTCGGAATTTTTATTAAAAATATTAAAGAAAATCGATAATGATTACGTTCCGAGTTGATGCACATTTATGCGAATGTTTTTGAATTGTTTCTTGCAAAACATCTGATAATTTGGTTACAGAAAAATTGGTAATTTGGTAAACAAAAAGTCAGAAATGATGTCTGAATCACAATGATGTCTCAATTTGGAGAAAATGTTTTGTGTGGTGGTCTGGTGACCGAGTTACATTTTCAACTTTATGAAATAAATTTTACACCTTCAAGTAAATTTTTAGTGATAAACCAAATCCAAGTTTTTCTTTTATAATAGAATTGTAGCCACTAATCAATAGTATGTAGTGCGTCATGCCATCATTGATTTTTTTATTTATGATTTTGCTGCAAATAAGATTTTAAAATGGACTCTTATGTTCGCTAAAATATTATATAATATTACGTATGGAAATTTTATTGACTCAACATAAAGCTTTTGTAAATCTATTTTTTTTTCTTACCTTTTTGTCCATCATATCCAAAGTCTTGGGCATTTCCTGAAAATTAAATAAACAATAGATTAATGATTCAAATTTACATATATTCATTGAGCATTAATAACTTATGAAATTATTCATTTAATAAATATGTAAAATAAATTATAGATTTTAAAGATATGCTTTTCCTCATAAAAGTCTTAAAATTATTAAATAAAATTTTTTTGTTTAATTCTATGTACGTTTTTATATGTTAATTAATAAATATCTATTATTCATCAGAATATGACTGTTTAAAGTGATTCGAGATAATTATTTTATATTTTTAATTTAATTAATTGATACTATAGCTTTTAACCTTTATACCTTTTAACTTAAAATTTTTAAATTTAAAAACCAATTGAATTGTATAATGCGACGTTTACTCTTTTAACGACTTGCAAATCATAAATACTCTGTTTAAGTCTTTGTCTTTGGCCCCCTTAGCAACGTTCTATACATTATTCAATAAAAAATATCGAAATAAATTATTCTAAAAGAAGTATCTCTGTTTTTATTACTTTAATTCATGTTCAACCCTTGCCAGAATAAGAAATTCATCTTTTAAATTTATGAATCGAATTTCATAGTATAACAAACTACGAAGCTTTTATATCCGACATATAAATAAATTTATAGGGTCATTTTAAATTAAGACGGGAGTTCGTAAGGCTAACTGATGTTGGAGTAACCAAAAAATTATTGGTATAAGTGCTCATAGAATCACTCAATAAGTTCATGTTAGTCATTATGTCAAAAAATGAACAGTTTTAAAATTCACACAAAAACAATGTTTATATAAATTAAAAACGGACAATTTTTGATTTTGAAATTTGATTTTCATTTCCATTTCTTGAAGTTTTATTTTTCAAGTATATAATAGAGTATTCTTTAATATTAGTAATTAAACATACTCAATCATACGTCGGGTATTTTCAACTATTAAGACTATTCGTTCTTGCACTTGTTTAAACTGTAGTTAGTAACAAACATTTGAACTATCAAAGCATCCGCGTAAAACACAATATCCTCTATAATATTAGCCAGGTGACGATCATAATTAAAGTATTAATCATATTTTGACCGTAAGCTTAATTTTTGATATTCATTCTTATTAATTGTTTTGCAACATAAAATATAGAACTGCACTTTTAATTTTCCCCCCAAGATTATTATTTGTATGTAAAACATAATTATTCAAATGTTTTAATTACATAAAATTGATTTTTTTTTCTTCATATAATAAATATAAATTGTTTCTTTGTACTATTGATTATGTGAAAAGCATTAATCGTTATTATCAAAGAAAATAAATTATATATCATTCTAATTTTTAATGAGACAAAAAACTTGTTGATAAATTAATTCAAGCTAGTACGCTTTTTTATGATTTTCTGCATATTATTTGATTTTGTTATTAGTTACTACATGAGCGTAGAACTGGCTCGAAAATGAATATTAAACTGCAACCTCCTTGATTGTACAAAAAAGAGATACCTGTTGATATCATTTCTGATTATATCTTTGTCCCCCCGATCATATAATTTCTTCCTATTTTACATTTTCTTACAAAAATACTTTTACTTTTTTTCAAGCAAAATGAAAAGCCAACAAAAAATTACAGTTTTCCTAGTCATTCTGAATATTTCACATTGAATAAAAAAACCGCACAGGAAAGCTTGTATAGAAAAAACGAACTTCTGTAGATTTTCCAATGGGGTTGGGGATGTAATAAAAAATTTCTGATTTTTCTATTTTTTCTAGTTATACCATTTCATTGTACATAGATTGCTAAAAACCGCACCTTTCTTAGATAAACAGAAAAAAATTGATATTTTCGGATATTTTTCCCAAAAGGAGATGCTATAAACTAAATTTCCTGAATGTGATAAAATTTCTTACCAAATTTCATCAAATTCAAAAAAATCGCACCTTTCTTGCATGATTATAGTAAATTTTCTGATACGATAGATAAACTGACACGATAGATAAACCTGTGCATCAAAATCGAACAACGCGTTTGAAAGTTGCAATAGAACATGCAGGCTAAATTTTATCAGCATTAAAAATAATCTAGCTAGACCATATAGAATATACCGCAGTATGTTAGTCACTATTTTTTCTCACTTATTTACTCGATAAATTATTTTACGTGATACTTAATGTTATTAATACATGTCTATTTAAAATTATATCCCGAATTACAATCCAATATATATATATATATATATATATATATATATATATATATATATATATATATATATATATATATATATATATATATATATATATATATATATATATATATATATATATATATATTATATATGTATAATTTTTGAAATATATTAGGATACCACGCATCGTATAACAAAAAAATTCTTATAAAATAACGTGTATGATTACTACATGTGTTTTTTATTATAATAAGCTTCTCGCAATTTATTGGAAATATGCATTTCCATATTATAATTATCAGGTGTGGTGTACTGCGACCAATTCAAGGATATTTCTCATATTTGAAAAAAACATAAGAATATTTATCGTTGATTTGAATATTTTTTAGCAAATATTTCTTTGATCTAGATATTAAATACAGATAATTTATTTAAATTACTAAAGGTAAACGTAGAAAACAATTCTATCAATACACAAAATTACATTTATTATACATTGAAGAATTTTAGTATAAAGGAGAAACGATCTTTTTAAGTGTTTAAGTTAGAAATAACGATGTACCATATTATAAGAAAATGAAGAATTATTTTGCTCTTAACTATTCCTATGAAAATAAAATTCTATAGCTAAATGTTATACTCCAACTTCTACAAAACAAAAAATGGGGATATACAAAATTCCATTTTTCAAAGTTTCCTATCTGTCCACGGCACTCTACAGCGTTCGCTGTCCTTAATAATATACTATATAATTATTAAAAATATCAAAGAATTAATGTAAATTCCTGAAATAGAACTAACAAATGAAATTTCAACTGAATTCTCTTTGTAATTGACGTAATTTTTATACTCGACATATATAATATAATATTAATTTTAATCTTAAGTTTATAACGCTACCTAATATTGACCGACCGTAGAAAAATTTTGGTATAGGTGTTCATAGAAACACCTTATTAATCCATTTCCGACTGTACGCCCGTCCGTTCGTCATCACGATAACTCAAAAACAAAAAGGGATAGCGAGCTGAAATTTTGTTGACGTATTTTAAACATCAAAAGTGAGTTTAAGTTCGTGAATAAGCAAAATCGGTCAATAAGGTTCAGTGGATCTTTGACCCAACTTTTAAATTATAAACAAAAAAAAAAAATGTTTATTTTTATAACCAAACATTTTTTTGTAAAATATTTGAGTTCTTCACAATTTTAGCTCAAATTTGGTAAATAAACACATATAGATAATAATACATATTATTATTATTATTATTATTATGTATACATATATAACTGTATAGACTGGATATTTATACTATAGTATTTGATGAATTCTAATTAAAAAAAGTCTAAACAATGAAATTCAATAATATGTCGAGTATCTAAACATATAACTCTGTTAGTTGTTATATTCACTTGTTTTTTTCATAGAAACTGTATCAAGAGCATAATGAACAACACAAGAAAATACTAATTGAATAACCATCGTATGAACCGTAAGCGTTAATTGAAAAGTCCTATAGAATAATACTTAAGTTTTTCCAAATTATCCAGGCTACTTATGTTTCTGAAAAAATCGAACTCAGTTCTAATATTATACTGAACGTATGTTTTCACATGCAAATTTTGTATTATATAAACATTCGCTTAATATTTCATTTACAATTGTGTGAAATTAAAATAAATTGAACTGAACTATTTAATGTATACCAGTGATTTTTTTAAACGGTAAGCATTCTTTTTAAGAGCCTCAAATAATAATAAAATTATTTTAAACTTTATAAAGATTATAGTTGAGTTTAAAATTTATAAGATTAGTTGAGTTTTTATTTTTGATAGGTACAATTGAAAAATAAGTTATGGTTATATTATTTATGTTAATAAGAAAAATTAAGGACGCAATTATAAATAATAATTATCCTATCAATTTCACCTTGATTTACAAATCATAATAATTGGATGTCTAATATTATTCACAATAATTTTTTTGTATGTGGAAAATTAATTAAAATGTATTTTATTTATTACAATTATTAATGTGTATATCTTTTTTTAATTCAAAAATAATATTTCATATAAATATGACAGAGTGTACATAAAAAAAGTATATTATGTAAGGCAATCGATGATGAATGAATGCCATTAATCAGGTTCAATCGCCAGATTTACTCCTCAAAAATACGCTATGTCTGAAATAATGTTTTAGAATTCATTTCCTTTGACATAACAGTAATATTACCTACATTCTTGTCAGAACGTGGTTTGCATATTATGATTTATTACTGATATTTCAATTTTAAAAAATTCGAAATGATGAAAAAATCATGATTTCGTTATCTATGTTTATTATTCAATTATAACAATAAAATCATCATTCATAACTCTTTTGTATATTCTCTACATACAGCTTATATTGTTCATTTCATAGCAAACATTAAATGCCAAAAACAAAATTTAATAAATAATGAATATAAAAATTTCAAAATTTATTTATTTATATAACAAAAGTTATTCTAATACGAACTTATTTTACGCTGGTTGTTCAAATTGGATTGGCAGAAATCTCGTCACGTAACGATAAATATGAATACCGTCTCCAATATTAAAAAAGATGTATATGTATATAAGACTGTTTGAATAAGACACATCTACAGCCACACCAAGTCGATTGCTTCTGATTCTGAAATAATCATAATTACACATTTTTTCTTTTTAGGTTAAGGCGTATATTTCTTAAGTTAGTTATTCGGATGGCTTATCCTTCCATTTAGGCTAAGTTTTTATTTCAAAAAACTTATTAAACAAATTTGAATGCTGCTATAATTTTTTTTTTTTAATTTCACATATATTGATTTTTATATATGTAGGTACGTTAAAAATAAAAATAATTAATTGTAATCATTTATAAGTAATTCACTATTTTATATATAATTTTTAATTAATGAATATTTTTTCTAAAATATTAAATGACTTTTATTGATGTAAATCTTCATATTTTTGTTTTGAAAAATGGTACAAAATAAATTAAAATATACAAATTAGTTGAATAAAAGAGGGGTTTTTCAGGTGACAAAAATTCACTTATATAATCAATAGAAAACTACAATTAAATCACGTTCGAACTAACATTAAGAACTTCAAACCTGGCGCGGGTTTCTCGACCGCACTAATTTCAAAGTCAAATAAGAATTTATATATATATATATATATATATATATATATATATTTTATTTATTTATTTATTTATTTATTTATTTATTTATTTATTTATTTATTTCTTTTAAATAATGATGTATTAACCAATTGTGTTACATAACACAATTTGAATCTATGGTATTCTGTAATTCAAATGTGAATAAAAAAAACAAGGTAAACCATGTATTAAAAAATTTAAATAATAGCCAATATTATACTAAACTGTATGACAACGATATGCACTGGTTACGATTCACTGATGATTTATTTATTCAATTGAAAAAAAACTTGTATACTTGTATAATTGTAGGTTACGAATGTAATTGTTATTGTTCAAGTGTACCTACTATATACTAAAAAAAAAACTATTTCAACTTATATGTAAAATTGGATAAAAAAAAATTTAATTGTGCCAAGACTTTCTGTCAAATCAAATAAATTTAAGTAATTTTTTTTCATTTAAATTTATTATGAAAGTGTTCTAGATAAAGTAGATTAGATACGCAGTATCAAAATTCAAATGCAATTTATTGAAATTGTGAATTCATTAAAACCTATACATAAATATATTACAGAAAATTCAACCTAAAGATTAATTAAAAATAATCGTATCGGAGTTCTCTGATGTGCAGAGAACATAAAATTGGTTTTTACTACAGCAGCTTATAGAAATTTATGGTATATTTACGTATATCGCAAATTGGTTTTGTGTATATTAGCAGTAATCTCCAAAATTAGCGAGGACGTAAAGTTTTTAAAAAGGAAAAAATGTATGGGGTATTAAAATTCTCTGCTTAACTCGAAAAGTGGAAAATCAACTTTTTCTTCCCCAACAAATTAAAGAAATTTAGAGCAGTTTGAATAAATTTTGTAAATAAATAAAATACCTAAAATAATGAATTTTATCAGAATGGTAAACTTCTTTTGATTTTGAATTGAAATTTCTGAAATTTGAAATGAAGCTTATTTTCCCTGAAAAAGTAAAAAACAGCGAAAAAAATTTTTGTGACTTTTTAATTATCTTAAAGATTTTTTATAAAATCACAAAAAAACTCGTTAAATTCGCAAAAACTTTAAATACCAGAAGTACGTTCTTTGTTGTACCGAATATTGATATTTCTTGTAGGTTGATAATTCGCAAATGGCTTATAACTAATATCTTTGTGACATTTCTAACAAATTCACAAGCTTCACAATTTTCTGGAATGTACCTATGTCTTAGCACCATTATCAGGTCCATATTAATTATAAAAATAAACGAAAAAATAAAAACTTTATGCAGACGAAAGAATAGATCAATTAAATCTTTGAATAAAATGTAATTATAATAAAAGTTAAAAGTGTACAATTTTTCAATGATACATGGCGAACCCATAGTTTTGTACAGATCTTACCTTGGAGACCTGTTCTAGAGTAATAATGATTTTTACGTAGAGTAGTTTGAATAGCATCATTCTAATTTATGGTTTTCTTAGGAAAGGCTTTATTCATGACACTAGACAAATATTGCATTTTTGTGGAATATTGGATGCACTCTCGTTTTAGAAAAAACAGTCATATAGGTTATAAAATTCAAGCCACAAACAAGTACTTCTACAGCTGAGACGCGTCGATATTACATCGTGTTCCACAAATTGTCGATAAATTTTAATCGCATCAAAAGATGTTGCTAGGTGGGGTTAAGAATAGTGTGGACTCAATAACGCAACATTTGCAAAGACAAGACGTAAACATGATAAATTTTTATTTTAGTTGTATTTAAATAATTCGATATAGAGTGTAACGAACAAATAACAGTACAATTTATTAAAATTTATCAACATAAACAAATACTTAAAGTGAAAATACTATGCTTGCTAAACAGATGAAACGCTATGCAACAAATAGCAACATCGTAACATCGCACTTTTGGTCTTGTAACACGTAACAGTACAGAATTACGTTACGGTTTTACGTCACGAATGAATGCCGCACGTGTGTACACTAGCTTATGGCTTTATGTGCCATTCTAATTCAAAAATGGCCCAGCAAAAACATTTTCCAAGTTTAATTTATCTTCAGCTTCAAAATATGAATATCACCTTTACATATCAATGAATTTTAAATGAAACGATTTTATTCATCGAATAAAGTCTTGCACCGTAATTAAAATGTTTTTCACATTTTTATTCAAAAAAAATATTTTTCTCATTAATTGAATTAACATTTGTTCAAAGTCAATTATTATGAATGCAGTTTATTTGTTAAAACATGTATTCAATTTCCTTTTGATCTAAATTTTAATATTATATTATTATTCAGATATCCATTTCAAAGACATTATTAAACAGTTAATAAACCAATAATTTTTTCTTAAATACTTTTAAAAATATCGATAAATATCTACGTTTTTCTAAACAGCGTTTTGATTTCAAAGATTCAGATTTTTATCGATTTTTCCACCATGAGAGATGTATACTAAATTTTTTTTAACTTTAATTGAAGCGTCTTTTCCCTGCCAACATGAATCTGAAGCTAAATTATATTCAAAGCTTGGTTAAATAACCCGTGAGATATGAATAAATGAACCTATTCATTATGTATACCCATAGTAATTGTATATAATAAACATTGTTTTGCAAAAAATGAAGACCTTATAACTTTCTTCGTTTTTCAATCAATTTTTATTTAATTTTCAATTTTTTTCATGATTGTCAACTAAGTTTCATATGTTGTGTGAAATTTTGTATCAATTAATTAATACAGAAAAATACTTCATTTTTATACTCCGTATAATTGCGTATATTAAGTCTTATGAGATGAAAAATATGAGTGGTGCAAACAAAATGTTGATAAAAGTCTTTACCTGTCTATCATAAAATATGCAAAAAGTAAAATAAATAACGACATAAAGGAGGCTGTAAAAAATACAAGAACAGTTCAAATAAATAAAATTTAATTTTGTTTTTTTTTTTCTTTATTTTTTTTTCTTACGATGTTAAGAATCTCCCTTTGCTCGTACTTAAACCCATGAATATAAAAACACTGATCAATTTCCCATGTTTATTTAAAATTAAAGAAAGTACAATGTTTTTGGTGTTTTAAGGTCTTTATCATATTTAATTTAGTTTATCTAAGTTTTAACTCAATAAATAATAAAATTTACCATAAAATCGTGTATTTTGTACTTTTCATTCAACATGAACGATTAGTGCGTTTTATTTATGGGTACCTATACATAACTATAGAATTATATATAGTTAATTTAGTCGATGAACGTTTTGTGTATTTTAACAATGTTAATAATTATTTTTACTTAACAGTTCAAATGAGCATTATGTTGAATATTGTAACTGAAACTACTGCAGTGGGCATATAAAAATTAACTCTGTTATTTTCAGTTATTTTTTATATAGTTTGTATTGGTAACAAAAGGTCACTTTTGCATATTTTCATCCCTTTGAATTTAAAAAAAAAAAAAAAAAAACGGATTCGCCAAAAATCCAATTTATAACTTTAATAATATAATATTTCGCATAGTAACGATAAAAAATATCGAGTTACTTATATAAAAATACATTTGTATATATCAAAGTGGAGAGTAACAACAAACCCTCATAATTCATAAGAATGATATTTTTAAAAATTATCCTTGCAAACATAATTCAATATTGTATGAATCAAGACTTTTTTTGCTAATTTTAAGCATTTAAAATAATTTTAAATTAAAAATTTCTATTAATAATTTCCTTATGACAATTACGTTTCCAATCGACGCCAACCAATCAATTTTTAACTGAGGTTAAATTGGCACCGGCAAAGGTAATTAGTCACAAGGTAATTATTTAATGAAGTTTTTTATTAAATTTTTTTTTTACATTTTTGTTAATTTTCTTAAAGCTGGTTGTTTTTTTTTTTGAAAAAATTTTAGTTTTGCTTTACACGTTAAATAGTTATTTTTTACCGACTTACAAAAAGGAGGTTTTTAATTCGACTATATATAAATATACCGTCCTTTTTGATATCGGTGTTGAAAACCTCCTTTTTGAAGTTTTATGCATTTCCCCCTGCATCCTGCATACATTTATATATCGACCGTGTATATATATATATATATATATATATATATATATATATATATATATATATATATATATATATATATATATATATATATATATATATATATATATATATATAAAATCATCTATGACAAAATACGGTGGACGATTTCTCGAGATAGAATCAATTTAGTTTTACAACAGAACCATACTATGACTTGACTCATCTCGCACTTGATATAAAATCAATTAAAAAATTTTACACGAAATCTAATAAAAAAAGTTTTAAAAAGCAGAAACAATTTTAACAGCCACCCTACCCTGCATTATATAGAATACAAAACTGTATAAAGATACAAAATCTTTTACACAATTTTAACTCACGTAAATGATGTTTATTGTGTATGTTAAACGTTATTTTTTCTTTTCTTTTTCGATAAAAAAATGGATTGTAGGTTAAAGTAAAGAACCAACAAACTATTTTCATAATAGCTTCAAAATATTATATCTGAATAGATAAAACTACTACGGGCAAAACACAAAAATATCACAAAAGGAAAGTATTCAAAATTGAATTTAAATTTGCTCAAGATTAGAAGCTTTTTAGGTGCTAAAATAGTAAAATTCGGTGCTCAAATTTTTAATTTCAAATTTAAAAAAAAATTGCATTTGTAAAAATACTATAATAAGGTGCTTTTATGGTTTACATACAATAAAACAATTCAGTAAACATCCCGTTTAACATGAATCACTACTGAAAAAACCGTCAAGCTATCGGTGTCATTTTGAAATAACAGAGCAAAATATTCAAAATTGAATTTAAATATGCTCAAAATTAGATGTGCAATTTAATAAACAATACCAAAAAAATCACTGTAAACAACTATGAAGCAATAGTTCATGTTTATTACCAAATTTTTTAATTAGATTCAATTTTGAATACTTTTTTATCAACTTGAAGCTTGAAGGAGATATGCTTTTTTCAGTTATGGATCATACATAGTATGCCAAGTACGGAACCACGGTCTCTGCACGTCTTCCACTTTTATTTATTTGAAAAGATTGAGAGATAATTTGGCTCAAAAGAGTAAGAGAAAAAATTACCAAATAAAATTGAAGTACATAGAATTTAGTCCTTTCCATATACAAAGCACCATATTACATAACACTATACAGTTTATGTTCATGCTTGACATACAAAGTTTTATATATCTATGTATTATAATACCGACATAATGTGTACAAAATCACGGTGTTTTTGTTCAAAAACAAAATCAAACTATAAACTTGTTTACAAAACCAGTGTTGAAGTATAACTCCATATTGGATACGAAAAATACTATTTAAAAAAAAAATGTATTTTTTACAATATAAATTCTCACAATGATGACTTTTCAATACCATCTCGTATTTTAGTATATCGATTATTATTACGGTTAGCAAGTAAATTGCGCAGATTTATCTACAAGTTTTCCTTAACAATACAAATTTAAAACTTCTAAATAATCTAAAGTTTTAACAATATCTATATTACAAAAATTTTTAATTTTTTCGAGTATTTAAATAATTTCTTTCTAATACTATTCCTTTCTGATCTATCAAGATTTTGTATACCGATATGATAAAAATGCAGGCTTGGATCAGTAGAGTTGTAATAATATATATTTTGATTTAACTAAAATTTTGTCTTCGGTTATCCTAACGATGACGACTTCTCTTTTAAGAGAGCAAAGTATTAATAGTGGATGAGAATAGAAAAAATTAGGCCAAAAATTAGCCAGACAAAATGTGAATCCTTAATAATCAAGTTAATTTTAACTCGTATCTATTGGCAGAATTCAGTGTACAAAATTAATGCACATTACGATCGATTGGTTTCAAAAAAAAATTATGAACGCTACTTTTGTATACGAGTAACATCTTCTCGAAACCTATATTATGAGTAATCAAATTTGCGCCATTTACCTACAAACATCTGTTACCAAAGACCTTAACACCATATTACAACACATTGACATGTTTTAACTGATCATGCAAATTTCATCTCTTTTAATACAGTGAAATCAATTCAATTAAGTATATACAATCTTTTATTTGATATTATTCTATTGTTATACTGTTCGTGAAGAAAAGACGTTTTTATGGTTCTCATTGTCGTCATGGGCTGCTATCCATTATATCGTAAATGTAACAATATCAATATAATAAGGAAGATGCAATAAAGAAATTGATATTTTATCCATCGAAATGTAAAACTAGATACTAAACAAAATTCGAAAATTAAATTAAAATTCAAAAACGAATAAGTTATAAACTCTTAAATATTATTTCCATCTGTTTCTTACAAAAAATGTTTTATGGTTGATTCTACGATAAGCGCTCATTTACTATAGAAAAATTGTACAACAAATTTTTAGAATATTATTGTCAATTTTTACACCATTTTTATTCACAATCAACTCATTTGTTAATACTAACATTATTTATTATCATAAATTTTGAAGAAAAGTGTGTATGTAAGTGGTGTCATGGACAGCGATATGACTTCTTACCGTAGAATGAACATGACGTCATTTATGCAAATTTCCCTCTTTATTTAATTAATAATTTTGAACGTCCATATTTTGGCTATTTTTTAAAAATTAACTTCATGTTCGTGAAGTAAAGATGCTTCAATTGAATGATGACAAAATTTAGTGCATCTTCCTTATTAAAAGTTTACATAACGTGTAGAGAAGAGCAAGGATACATTGAAAGAATCACAATCCCGATTTAAGCAAGAAAATTATATAGATGAATTCATCAACATTAGTTATTACTTTGGATTTGTGAAAATCTTTCGGAATTTTATTAAGTAAAAGTTGAATGGTAATCCAAAGATAATTCAAACACCAAAATAGATGACCAGCTAAAACTGTGTGATGTACTCTAGACATAAAAAATATGTTTAAGTTCCGGTTATAGTTTAAGTTATATATATTATAGCGAACTGATATTATGGCGAACAAATAGTTCTAAACAGTTTACAAAAAAAAATTTTCGAAAAAATGTTGTTTGTTTTAAAACGACAAACATTTTTTGTTCTTCAATCTTATATGGTTCAAAAGTTTGGACATGGATCTATTTCATGTCATGCCATTGACCTAGAATATTCCGGAACTTAAACTTATTTTTTATGTCTAAAGTACGTCAGACAGTTTTAGCCGCCCATCTGTTTTCGTTTTCGAATTATCTCATATAATATATATTATTTATATTATTTAGTTTGATTATAATTATTTTACACTTATAATTTATAATATCAATGTAAGGTTACTTCATCTTATATGGAGGTTAATGTCCGTCCAACCAATTACGCATCAAAACCATTTATAATAATAGTCAACTAAGGCTATTTACGGTCAGCGGGTCAACTTGCTATTATTCTTGAAGCATATAACATAATACAAATTTATTTCCTATTTGTACACAAAAACTTAATAATTTGATAGGTAAATATATATTGAATAACCGCATCATTAATGTATAATTTTACGCTAATTAATATATACTTATTAAATTTAACTCATTATAAATATTTCGTATACTAATTGAGAATAATTACTACTTATTATTTGCAATGAATATATAACGTGGACTAGATATGGAGTATTTGGTAAATTTTAAACCCAAAAACGTCATCTGTATAGTAAGCGGGTGAACTTAGTCCTTGTTCGATTGTTCCTGGGCGTAGGAATTTTATTATTTTACGTTCGTAGGTAAATAAAAAAATACACAAAAAAATCTAAAAATTATTATAAGATAAAAACCGCCTGTTACTTGTTTACATATACAAATTTCCTCTTTTTTGTTCATATCAAAATTAACAATGTATTTTAATGATAAACATGCCCCCCTGCTTAGGAAAATTACCAAAAATAATTCCTTTTAGGTAAAGGATTCCAAATGCAACCCTTTTTCTATTCAAGCTAGGAAAATGTACAATGAATTTTGCATCTATATTAAATGATGAGGGGAAATCGGAATAAAAAAATGTGTTTATTTCACCCTATCTTTGTGGGTGTGAAAGATGTAGTTTTTTGAAATCGATGTGAAATAATGAGGGTAAATCATTGTTGCAAATATTTTTAAATTCACCGACACGTGATAATTTTTCTACGGCACTTACTAAAATGTTAAAAATAAGTTTTTATAAAAATAATTTAAAAAATAAGCTTTTATATGCTTTAAAATAAGAAAATTCACTTTAAATTCAATAACATGCATCAATTTATAACATTACATAACTTATAGGATATAAAAGCTTATCGCGAGATTGACCTATGAAGTTAAACAAGAATACAATATGTAACTTAACATACAAATCCTGAATAAATTTCGATTTTTTGCCCTAATTTCCTAGATCAAATTATTTTGTATTTTTATAAATACGTATTTCGACTACAAAGTAGTCATCATGAGTATGAATTACCTAGTTGTAATGATTCTCTGAGGAGATGTTACAAGTTGCCAATTTAGTGACGGTTTGCACCGAAATTTATTCGTAAAATCCTAAAGTTCTCATTAATAATTATAAAAAAAAAAAAAAATACAAATACAAATCCTGCAAGACAAGCTTTAGTTCATATCACAATTTATAATGTAATAAATAAGCTGTAAAATGTGATTTAATTTAAAATTTATTTTCTTCTTTTTTGAGCATTTAAATACATGCTTATTTAAAAAAAATGCTTTTTTACTAACATTTATTTTGAAATATGCGATTCTTTTGTATTGTCTAATTAGTTATTCTAAATCAATTCAATAGTCTAATCGATTTTTCATGATATAAAAATATATTTATTATTTTTAAACCGAACGTGTTGAATAATATAAAAATATAACAATAATTTGTATACCTATGTTCATTTGTTATTAAACATCCGTTAAATACGATTATTATCGAATGACATTGAAAGATAATTTTAAATACAACAAAACCAGAAGCAAGAAAATTAGCATATTAGCATGTGTATATTGAAATTTTTAAAGTATAATATATTTGTATTTACCTAAATCTTATGTCAATATTGATAAATAATTATTTCCAAAAAAATTAAATTAAAAAGTTTGATCAATTGATTTTTGAAATCACACCACCCAAATATATAAAAATGTCGTTACACACTTGAATTTTAACATCAAAGTTGGATATTAAGAAATACGCCACTGTAAGGGAATCAAACACCCCAAAGCTAGCATTCCGAACCAGGCCTCTAACTATAGCTCAGTAGATACCAAAGTAGATGTAAAATTATTCGATGTTTTGCTTTACTACACATTTAAATACTCGTCATGTATAGGATTTGAAATTTGTAACCCTGGCATATAACGTATGCACTAACAAAGTTTTTCTAAAGGTGTTCATAAAATCACCATAGTTGTATATGCATCCGTACACCAATCTGTTATTAAGATAACTCAAAAACGAAAAGAGATATTTCGAAGTTGTATTCTAGACCTAAAAACAAACATCAAGTTCGTAAATTCCAAGATCGGTGAATTGGATTGAAGGGATGATGCTACTAACGAACCATAAAGGATAGAAAAAACAATTTAAGAAGAAAATAAAAACATATTACTTTTATCTTTTATATATGTATTTATAAATGAAAGAATTGCAATATTTTGTGCATGCTAATGGTTAAAAATAGTTAAAAATGGCTAAAAATTTGATTCTCAATCATATGAACACTGTTAATTAGTTATAATCTTGATTTGATTATTTATAAACTTATACAATCATAAAAATTTTGTTTCAATATGTACAAATACAACTCATATATTAGACCCCGGACTGACGTAACGTAAGTTAAGCAACAGCAGTCACAATCTGTATTTGGATGGGTGACCACCTAGCAGTACTGTGTACTGTTGTTGTATAAATAATAATAATAATCCCCTTTGGTTAATGGCTATATAGCTGAAAGTAGCTAAAACCAGAAATTAAACAAAACAAAAAAAAAACAAAAAAAAACTCATATATTAGTACTTTACATTAGGCCTGACATTATTAAAGCAAACAATAATTAAACAGGTTACATGATAGAAATATATATCACAAAAAAAGATAATAACATAGAAAAATATGCAAGAATAAGAACTAATGCGACTTATTATTTTTATGTTTCTAAGACTAAATACACTTTTTCCACTAGCCCATTTTTTTAAATAAAAATATTTAAAAATTGACAAAAAGCTTTTGATAATGGACAAGGATGTTATTGGACTGGGATTTGGAATTATTTTCTTAAAGAAATAATTGAATGCAAAAATTATTTTTCCAGCATCTGATACAATAGGTATAGTCGGATAAATCAAATGTTCCAAAAAATTGCAATTAACATATTGTCGAGCTTTGAACTACGTTTTCGAACGGTAAAAGAAAATTGAGGGATATTCATGAATTTTAAACTGATTGTGTTATCAGTTATAGTTTTTATATGATAGTGTTATGGAAAATTTGCCTGTCTCTTACTTATGAAGTGAAATAATAATTTTCAAATTTTTCTATTCAGTCTTTTAAATAAATAAATGATTATTTATAACTGAGTTCCTGTAATTAATGGATAAGATTAGGTTGCATTTTGATAATTTTTAAAAATGCATTAAAACTACTAGTTTTAGTTGAGTCATCACCACTTCAAACTTTTTTGCGTTTGAATATTTGTGTATATGTATATTTTTTCGGCAAAATTAAAAGAAAAATGCACTTGTATACTGTTGCTTTTTATTCAAATCAATACTCACGAATGTACAACTTTCCCTCGGCACTACAATTTTTTTATTTGGATAATAATAGATTTACTTATCATTTATAATATTCGAAAATCTGTTTGCATTACTTTGATTAACATATTTTTTATGAGAAGCTCTTTTTAAAACTTTTCAAGCATGAGGATAATTTTTTATTGTTATTTTATAAAATGAAGAAAGAGGTTTTAATTATAAAGAGTGCACAGAGGCACACTTTTTGGTCATAATTACATTATAATAAAAAACGCATTAGTATTCTCTAGTCCTCCACACAATCTCAAAGTATTGCCAAATTTCATACTCCTCCGTTCACCCAATTTTCGTAAAAATAAAAAGGGGTACAAAGATTTTGCTCTACGTATTAATTAATATATAGATAATAAATTTATCAATCTGTCTAAAAATGACACAGACATCTGTCTAAAAATGGTTGATTTGGGCTATAGACCTTGAAACGTAATGATATGTCAAAATTTAGGACAAAATCGATCTCATTGCAAGAACTTTTACAGTGTGAAATTAATAATGCAATAAATGTCTGCCATACACACAAATGCAAGTTAATTAAAACATTTTGTCTATAATTTAATCCCACCTCAGATAATATTTGGAATAAAAAAACACAGAACATGCTAATACTAAAAAAGATGTGTATTCAAAAGCACTTTAGTTTACTGATTAAACAACCAATCACTTTTTTTTTTTTTTGAGGTATTGCGAAACATGCTGAGAGCTTATTGAAAACAAATAGTTTAATTTTAACATCAAAATTTATTAAATAACTTTAATTATTTTATCCAACTACACCAGATTTACTAGTTATTCAATAATAACTCAAAGTAATAATTAGACTTAAAAAAACAAAACAAAACAAAAATATTAATAAATTTTAATAATATTAATTGATAAAAGAACAATAAAATAATATGCTCATGTGATTTAGTCAAATAATATAAAAAATATATAAACAAAAATTGTAAAAACATAAGACAAATGCAAAATTTTATAATTAAATATCTGTGTGAATGACTGTTCAATCACTTAAAATTAAAATAATCATATGACACGTATAGAAAGAATCAATCATGTGACTGATGACTTCATAAGGGATTAATTAATTAATTTGATGTACCTAATGAATGATTTTTATTGTTTTAATTAGTTTAAAACGGTTGCTATATGTGTGACTGTTATATGGGTTTACACGCTAATACAATTTAATACATGCGCCTGCCAAAAAAACCAAATATTTATTTTTTAAAGAAGTTTATAAAAGTTTGTTTTTTGAGAGATGTGAATGAAATCCGTAGTTCAGCTACAGGAGAAAGATCATTTTTTACTTAAAGATGTCTTAACAAATATTTTTCTCATTTCTAAGCTATATGATAATCTTACTATTTGTTTTTCCTACGGTATCCCTTTAGTTTAATAATAATATATTAAATAATTCGAGTTCGCCTTTCACGAAAATTATGATCATGGTATCATTCGAATCGGCGTGGAATCGAAAACTTCTAGAAAAAAATTAGTCCCGCAACAAAAAATTGCGAGAGCTATAAAATTTTTTATGAAAATAAGAACTGTTACATACATTTGAAATCCAAAAAAAAAAAATTTTTTAAGTGGATTAAATTTCCTAAAGATACTTTTATGAATAATAGCCCATGGAAAAAAAATTGTTGATTATTTTTCATGCTTTCATTAACAAACTAATTTTTTTTAAATTGGAATCAAACATAAGCACCAAACATAAGATAATAAGAATCAAACATAAGATAATTTTTAATCTGAAAATCTGATATTTTTCATCTTCTTGGATCTTATCATTTAACCCTTTCAAAATTATTTATGTTGGAAAAATTTGTAAAATTTTAAAAGTATATAGATTTTTTTCCCAACCCCATTATTTCATCTTCTTATTGTTAAAAGGTACATAAAAATTTTTTTTCCAATTGTGACATTGATTAAATATTTAAGAATTTTTATTCTTCATTGTTTAATAAACAGTTTAAAAGATTCAATAATGAAAAACTCAAAAACGTACCAACAAATTATTTTTTATAATTTTTTATAGTTTTTACGCTTAATTCAATTGTGAATTTTCACCATTTTATATATTTTCTGCGTTGAATATTAGTTGGTGGGACAAAAAGAAACAAATAATTTCTGGATTTAATAAAGGAAAATTGATTATTTTTCTGAATTTAAACTTAGAAAAACAATTAAAATTGCTAGAAACCTGTGTACCAATTTAGCAATGACATTTAATTTTTTTTTTTTTAAATCGCCAAAACAATAAAAATATGTTTAAATATGTATTTGGTTTTCTAAATTAAAAGGCGGAATAATCTATTGTATTTATTTAAACAAAAATACTTCTGTTTGTAAATTTTTTTTTAATTTTAGATTTAGGGATGCAAATTATGTTTTCATAAAATCGATGTTTTGTTTAAAATATCGATCTTCGTTCATTATAAATAATATTTTAACAACGATGTTTGACGCTTAGATTTAGAGGCATCTCACTCTCAATGCGTGTGTATAATAAGTGCTAGACATTAGAGCTAGACAATTTGTTTGTGATTAACTAAACATTAAAGAACCGGTTTTTATATTATCATTTATTTTGGTCCGTTTTTTATTACTCAAAATTTAAATCAGTATTTTGAATTGTAAAACTTCTGAATTCTTTACAAGTCCAATCAATATGTTTATTTAAAAAACTGAATTTTTTTATAAATTGTGTAAACTCATATCTAAAAGGCCCCTTATTAAAGAAAAACACGTCATTTCTAAATATGGATCACCCAATTTCTACTAGAGATTTGTTAATTTTCTTACTTTAAACACTTGTAAAAATCTATATTTTAGGCTATATACATTCTAGCCTATCAAAATTGTTTATTCCTCATATAGTTTTGTGTTTTTGCTGACTGTTTACTTAAATTGCCTTTCGCCTGAAAGATCCTTCGATTTCGTGCTATATTCGATTTAAATTCAAAAGGAATCACAAAAAAAACGAAAATTCAGTGCGAAAGAAAAAACTTCGTGAGGCATGGAAATATGTAGCAAGAAAATATATCTTTACTAAATATAAAAAATAAATAAATAAATAAATAAATAAAATCAGAAAATCTCGAATACTTAAAAGCCAAGGTATTCTTAACACAAATTTATTGAGAGTTTTCTCGATTTTTGTATACTCAAGTGCCTGCAGCTTATCTATAACATGCTTTAAATTCAAAAGTATTTTTTAAAATACAAGCTATAATGATATTAGAAAATAAAAGAGCTATTTTGGGTTGACGTAAATGATAAGATTTTCTAATCAAAAATTCTCATGTATCCTAAATTAGACCCCGCACACAAAATATCTTATCGTATGCTCATGTATACGATGCCGTCTGAGTAGCATCAGATTTTTTTCTATGTATTTCTTATTATGTTATCTGAAGTGGGCTACCCGTAAAAGTAATTATTAAATTTAAAGTATTTGAAAAAAGTTTATTATTTTCTTGTCGTTCCATGTTCGTATCCGATGATATCCGATGATATACGCTTGCTATATGTTTTATTTTGATCGGAATTTCTTATCAGGCAAAGCTTACCGTGTGCGTCGGTCCCAAAAGTGTTTTTTTTGTAAATTTTTTAATATAATTATTATTTATCAAATAATGGCGGAAGCGCAAGATATCAAATAAATTAGATTTTACAATGCTATCATCATTTTAGTATCTCATATTATATCATAATATTATATTGTCATTCGATTTACAATCTTAGGTCAATTGTACCCCCAAGAAACGAATCATATTTTACTTACAAGATTTGACTATATACATGTAGACAAAGATCAGAATAAGTAAAATAAACAAAAGCTTGTAAAAAAGAAATTACTTTAAATAAATTGAAGATAATGTTTTTAGATTTAATAACATTTATTTTATTTAAAAATAAATTACAAGTATAACTGATGATTCATATATTCTATTTAATATAATATTATTGTTGGGATAATACAACCATAGCCTTGAAATATATATATACAATCAATAAAAAATCAGATTGATTATTGAAAGTGATATTCTAAATAAATACACTAATATTTTTAATGAAACAATAATTTTGTTACACAAAAACGAAACAAATTTAATTAAAATTTCTTTTTATTGTACAATATATTAATATAACCTTATAGATGTTATTAAAGAAACAAGTGATGATCGGAACTAACAGGGTTAAATTGGTTATTGAATAATAAATAAATAATTATTAAATTTCAAGTTTTTTATCATAAATAATATTGAATATCGTTAGGAAATTGTTTTAAAACCTATACACAATCAATAAACATTAAAAACAACTAATTACAAAAAATTAAAAGAATACAATAACATTTTACAGAAAACAGTGTGTGATTTTCGGGATATAATAATTTTAATATACGTATAGATTTTTTTCACATAAACTGTTGCTTAAAACTCATCAATTTTCAATCTAAAATTGCAAGTGTATTTATAAGAAACATGACCAATTTACGGTTATTTCGTCACGAACACGATACACTATGTCTTATAATGTTACGTTATTATTATTATTATTATTTTTTTTTTTTGAAATTTTATTTAAGTACTATAATTACGTGTTTTTATGAGTGCCTTTTATAAATCAATTTAATCAAAATTACAAAAAACAATCCGTGCAACTTGACACTTTTTTCAGCATTGATTCATATTCCGCTGATTTTTTTGGTAATTTGATTAAATTAATTTATTCAAGGCACAGTAGTATTTCATCATTGCTCTCCCAGTATGATATCTCGGAAGCAGGGCATTCTTAATGACTTAATTTTTTTAATTAAAAGCACCTAATTTAATTTTTCAACACATAAAAAGCAATTTAAATTCAATTTTGTATACTATGATCTTGCTTGACGGAGCTTAAGTTGACGGTGATTTTATTAACTAGAAAGACCAAGCAAATAATTCATACCTATTAAAAAATTGACGGAATGATTTCATTATTTGATCAGTATACTGAGTTTAGTGCATTTTCAAGCAACAAAAATTCATTCAAACCATTTTCGCATAAAATAATCCATTTTCTTTATATTTATAATTATAAAAGAAAATAGTATGCGTTAAGTTTTATGTGACGAGTAAAAGTTTGTAAAAAACCTCACTTAATAAATAGTTATTCAAACAAGACGTGATAATGTATTTGATAAGTGATGTTTTATAAAACATCTTGGTAAAAGAAACTTCAGAATGTAATGTGATATATTTTAATAAAATATTTCTTATATAAAATATAATTTATCTAAATTTAACTTACTGCATACAGTGTTCCAATTTATAACAAATATTTTACAAGTAATTTTAAATATTACGTTTTCTTAATTTATGTGATTTATGTTGGTACCAAATAATTTAATTTCTGAATATAGGCGCTATAAATTTTATACTTATATAGCTCTATTGAAGTAGTATACCTCACTCGCAGTGTAACCCCATTCTTATAAAGAGTCAAATATAGGCCACGCATCTTTATTGTAATTGGATTATGCCCTTGCAAGTCAATAATTTGTAACATATAATATTTAAAATTAATAAGTAAAAACTAGTTTTTAAATCTTTTTCTAATCATTGAAACAAATAGAAATATTTTATACAATCTTTTATAAAAGATCTTTTATCAAATATTTGATAGCCAAAATTCTAATTTTATTTTTTTTTTTTAATATTTCCGTGTACCACTAACCTCTGTAAATATTTGCCACTTAACAAAAATTACTAATGATGCAAAAAAATGTGCCAAAAAACTTACTTGTATTTTCATAAAAAAACAATACAATTTACACAAGGCCAACTAATTATTATTTTATTTTTTATCTCAACAAAATTTTTTTGCGTCATTAACTATTTATGAAAGATGTTTATAAATATGAAAATCATGGGGATTAATACTTGAATTAAAAAAAAAAAGAAGAAAATATTGAAATTATATTCAGATTTAAATGTTTTGTAACAATTATCTAGTAAAGGTTCTTAAAACCACGAAGTATAATACTTATGAATGAAAGAAATCACTTACAATGTCATTTCTTTTAAAATTACGGATAAGGTTTCTCTGACATAAACCTGCGTAGACATCAAAATTTATTAATCTATACAATAAATAGAAGTTTCTACTAAGTTATTAAGCCCCTTCGTATTTATAATTGATAATGAAACTAGCTCCTACCCGAAGCTCCGCTTGGGTGAAATACTTGGGTTAAATAACCGTGTTATAATTATATATTTCACAAATACAATTTTAAATTTTATAACTTATGGTCTCACAACGCAATTGTACCCTAAAAACGATTCTTTTTCGATTTCATTACATCATAGTACCAATTTTTGTCAAAAACCACGATAATGCAGCTTTTAAAGGTCGTAGTATAATTTTAGGTAGCTTTTAACCTCCTTCAATAAATATGAAAATAAAATTGTCGATTTTGTTTCGTAATTTCAAAGATTAAGGCGTATAAAAATCAAATAATACTCTGAACTATAATTATAAATTCTTACATTTTCAAATATTCAATATTATTTATTTATTAGATATTATTATAATATTCAAATATTAGACTAATAAAATAAATGGCCATATAATATATTTTAGCAAAAATTATGATTTGTTGGTGAAGTTTTTAATTTTGTGTTGCTGCTAAGCAGTGCCGATTTTAATTTTGTGGCAGACATCAAATAGTGACAAATGCACCTTTTGGAAATCGTATGAAACGAATGAATTATACAATCTGGTGCTATTGGAAATTCTAAAATTATTAGTTGATGGAAGCTATGTGAAACACTCAGTATACTGATGAAATAATGAAATCCATTTTTTACAAGTACAAATGAGTATTTTAGCCCTTCATTCCATCAGTTTTTCAGTAGGAATCTATTATTTGTTTGGCTTTTCCAGTTAATAACATCTGCGTCAAATTATTAAAGAGAACTAAGATTTTTCGAATAAATTTAAATTTTTGCCCCAATTTCAAAGTTGTCAACATCAATATGAATTAGCTAGTTGTATTGATTCTGTGAGGAGTAACATCGTTGATAATTTAGCGACGGTTTGCAATTCATAGTGATGATGACTACTTTGTAGTCGCAATACGTATTTATAAAATACAAAATATTTTGATCTAGGAAATTGGGACTAAAATCGAAATTTACTCATATTTTTAATTAAATAACTTGAGGCATTAAGACGCCCTACTTCCTTGATATCATACTAAGTACAATTATCTATACACTTTTAATTTCTACATTTTCTACGAGCCCTTTTGGGCAATCAGGGGCTTCGCAATAACAAATTTTCAAATATTATTGATATTTTTCTGCACTTGCATAAGCAAGTGAGATAAAGAGGTTTGGGCTATAAAAGTTTTTAAGAAACAACGTATTTAGTTAACATATCCATCCACCACAAAAAGTATTGTGTACACCGCCAGTTTTAGCAGTATTTTATTTGCAAGTGTTTTCATAAAAATGAACACTGTAAGAAAAAAATTATTTGAGCTAAATTAAAAATGTTATAATTTTACAAAAAAATATGTTTCTTAATATTATAACAAGCGACATAAATTTAGTACATTGTTTAAATCAATTTTTGTTTTAGAATAACGTCAGTGATAAACCCATAATTTTTAAGAAAACAAATAAAATTTTACAATTTTTATTTAAATTACAATTTAAAATGTTTCGTTCATTTAATGAATAAAGATTTACTATCCAATCATTTTCAACAGTAATATAATATTAGTTGTATCGTGACTATTTTTATAAATGAAATACTTAAAAATACTTGCTTTGTTCTACCTATATAAAAGTATAAATTAATTTTTACTATGTAATAAGTATCTAACGTATTTAGTAATAGTAACTAACTAAAGATGTACTATAATTATATTTTTAGCCATATTAATTAATAATATCATTCATAATTATTATATGTTATTTTTTAATCATCAATGACATTGACCTGACTGCGCTTGTTCTGAATGTTTTTTTTTTTTAGCAAATATGTGTAATGCTAAATTAATTCAATTTTTTATGAAGATTTCATTTAATTTTGCGGTTTTACTTTGCAAATATTATTAAAGAAGAAATTTAAATGAAAAAAATACATTGTCAAGTTGGTACAGGCTTATATTACAATTTATAAAAATAAAATTTTTCAACGAAGCTTCTATATAGAATTAATTCTTAACGATTGAGACGTTGAGGTCGATATTGAAATACAATTTTCAGTGAAAAGATTTATTATTCTAAAAGCTCATTTAATTTTAGCTCATTTATAATGTTGTGTTTTTTTATCATGATATAACTTTAATGTTGCTTATTACCAAAGTGAGATGTCAGATGCTACTACACATCATCTACGAGTAGTTTAAGCCTCGCTCATTTTTTATTTTCGTTATTTCATTGGTTTCGTAGTTTTTATAGCCTACCTTACAAAAACGAGATATTCTCATTTTATAAACAATCTACAATTCTTCAACCAAAGACGTATTAATCAAAACCCCATTTTAGAAAATCACATTTCATTAGCCTGTATTCTGTAGACTGGCAAAAGAGCATTCACTTCGGGATCCGAAATCGTGGACAACATAATTATTATTACTGTAAATTACATATCAAGTTACTTAATTAATGTACACGTATAAAAACAATAAATTAATGAATAAATTACGTTTTTGTTAATTACTATAGCTACTGTTGAATTTGTATTAATACAATTTTAAATATTTATTTAAATTATTTTACTGTTGTTCATTATCATAATTATTTATTTTCATTTTGGTACTGTGAAATTTAATCCCCCAGAATAAATTATTTTGATTTAAATTCAAAAGAAGCATTGAAAAGTCAAAGTCAAGGTTCAAATTTATAAATAAAAATTTTAAACATTTTATTCTGTACTGCATATAAGTATAAAAATCCAAAAAACCGTATCGACCTGAATGTTCCTTAAAATTAGATATTATTTTAAACTGAATAAATTTTAAAACACACTATAAAAATTTTGAAATTTTAAATTAATATATAAAGGTAGATGCTTTATTTTTTTATTTAACTCTATCATATCTTTAGTTAAAATTATTGGGATTATATTTTTGACATTTCAAAAATTAATACAAATAATAACAACAATAATACAATGGAAAAATTCAAACACGCACTTTCTTATGATTATTAGATTACAGTGAGACGAAAAATTTGAATTTTGAGGAAACTTCAAAAGTATTACTTTTTGCTGTCAGCGTAATAAAAAGTAATAAGGAAAGTCGGAACTAGTTTATTTAATTTAATCAAAATAAATTGACATATCGTAAAATTAATTGATTTTTTTTTAGAAAATTATTTATTTAGCATAATTTATAATTGACTTCCAAATATAATCTAACTTTATTTAATAAGTTTTGAATTATTTCAGTTACTAGATTTTGAAATTATAATAGTATGTCACTATTTAATTTTTGACAATATAAAACCTATAAGCAAAATTTGTTATTTGCAGTGGTATCTCAATACAACGAGAATATGTTCTCTAGAACGACAAAGGACAAAGTTTCGAATTTATTTAATCATTAAAAATCTGCTACACAACAAAGAGTCATTTTTTTATATTTTCTACAAATTCAATTTATTTATAAATCACATATATTATAAGATTTGTATTGCAATTCGTTTTTTGAAACGACAGCTTTAAACGAAAATCTGAAATATAACAGCACGATTAAATTTCTATAGTAGGAGATTCATTTTAAGATTTCACAGCTATAAACGACTCATAATACACTCAATAGGGCGATTCTGTAAGTCTAGTGTCGGTAAGTCTTAAAAATTTGTTAATGTCAAATTCATAGTGAATCTAATGAATATTAAGTTTAGTAAGTTATTTTCTAAATTGCCGTAATAAAATTCCGCCCAATTTTTAAGTTTTTATTTTTTCATTATTTTCTGTAATTATGTTTTAATTTTAATTAATTTAAAAATGGTATAATTGATTGTAATTACTTTAAAAAATCAGTAAATAAACATATATAATTGATATAGTAATATAAAAATTAGTTAAAAGTACTAATTTAATACTAATATTTATTTGAACTGATTTATAAACGTTTCCAATATCTTATTACCAATGATATTTAATTTAAAGATTCATAAAAAGGAAAAATTAGTGTGCAGCTTTTTATTTTCAAGAAATATTAATGTGCATTTATCCCAAATATGGATAACAGCTATGCTATTCTATGAGTATAAATCAATTTATAGTTGATAAAATTATGTCGAATAAATTACCACAAACATTAGTGCCGTATGGGTATTTTCATCCATTAAAACGAATCAATGAGTACTAGTTGTAGAATAATCAAAACTCTAAGTCTAAATATTTGCTAATATTTATTTATGGATTTACACATAAATCATATTTATTACAATGTTATTTAAAATGTCATTATACAATTTTTCTTTAAAAAAAACTTCAGTTTGCACTGCTTTTGTTGAATTGGATAAAATGAATGAGACAATATATTACATTAAAAATTAATTCCCCTTAGTCGCAGTGTGGTTGAACTTGTATTTAGATTTTATTCACTGTTGATGATTTAGTATAGAATATTTTTTCTTTGTGTAAGAATAATTTCCATTTTGTTTGCTTCGTGGTGCAATCCTATTAGGTCTAAAATGTACTCACGCCAAATATTTTATAAACAATGTTAGTTCAACATAAATTTTACAAAAGTAATATATTTAACAACAAAAATAATCCCAGAATCACACTGCCGATGACTAGTTCCATAAACTACAAAAATGCGATTAATTATTAAATTAAACACTCAAGTACTTAAGTAATATATTGAACACTCTTATGAATTTATATTCTAAGTTTTAAGCCTATGATATTTAAATGTTGGGCAATTCTAAATAGTTCTTAATTTAACCGTTAGTTAAAGCCTTTCTTTCATAACATGGATGTTTTACCTGTTTCGTCTTTGAGTATACTTATAAAAATAAAATAAAATAAATAATGAAGAATTCTAAAATGAAAATGATATTCAAAATTTATATTTAATAACATTTGAAAATTGTTTCAAAAATAACTGAAGGGCAAAATGAATTTGTAATAATTTTTTTGTCAGCGAAAAAAAAATAAATAAAACAGATTAAAATAATAATAATAAAAACAAAATAAAAACAGTATTAATAAATACTTGATTATTTTAATTGGATTTCTTAATCATATTTCTTTTTTATAAATAAATTTTATTTAGACTACTATTTTAATTAAAAATATTTACACGTAATATTAAATATTAAACATACAATTATGCTTTCTAAATTTTAACAATAGTAACAATTATTATGCTAAGTGCATGGAAGTTAATCTTTAATATTGTCTTAGTTGAAATACCAATAGTTAAATTCATTTAAAATATTAACCATTTAAAGACAAACAAGTGAAAATAACAATTAACAGTGATAACTGTTTAGATACTCCATATATAGTTGAATAAGGTACTTTCAATATGTAGTTTATATAGTTATAAATACATATATAATAATGTATTTTAATTGATATTTTGAAAAAAAAAATTTGGAAAACGATTGACCCTAAAGGCCCTCCCTGCAACTTCCCGCTAATTTCATACCTAAGCACTTAAAATTTAACATATTACAATGTTTTTTAGCTAAAAATTTGATTTTTGAGCTTTGATGTTAAAAAAACACTTGTTACCTAATATTTCGTTAACGATATCTCTCGAACCAATCAACCGATTTTTACGTTCTTGGCCGCGATCGACGCGGTTTTTAAGCTTTAATAATTATTCTATTTCATTAAAAACGATCCGAAAAGAAATGTCGAAGTTAGTAAAACAAACACTTTTATATGAAATTTTTCGTTTACGATATCTCTCGAACGAATCAACCGATTTTAACCGGATTGTTGGTGATCGTCGTGGTTTATTAAGGTTAAAATTTGAATAGTTTTTGGAGTTGATCGATACAGCCGTTTAAAAGTTATTTCAAAAAAACTTTCGAAACGCCACTTGTTTGGATCAAATCGGTCAAGTCGTTTAAAAGTTATAAGCGGGTCACACACTTACCTACATAGACACACATACATACAGACAGGGTGAACCCTCACAGAAACCGTCAAAATAGTTTTCTAGAACCTTAGCGGGAAGTTAAAATACCTTTATAAAAAAAATAATTTTTTTTATGAATATTAAAACTTTATAATAATTAATATTGATAGAGTGTAAAAAAAACTTTTAAAAATTATTTGCTCTCTTTAAAAGTAATAAAATTTATCAATTACAAACGCACCATGACGTAATAATATTTCAGTGTTTACACGATTTCCTTATAAATAATAGATTAATATAAATTTTTGTTAAAATGTATACGTCTGTACTATATATCCGTAGCCTGTTTTTATGAGTAGAAATAAATATAACCAACGCGTGGCGTAACGATGATAAACTTTAGTCTGGGAAATATCATCGTACTGAATCTAAAAATGTTTTTTTTTTAATTTAATATACCTTTTTAATTATAACGAAAAAATAAAAATTGTTTTGTTATAAAACTTGAACATGATCTTTACAATTATTACAGCAATTTTTTTTAAACCTAATCATATAGGTAGGTATGTGTTTATTAGCAAAATCTGAGCTAAGATTATAAAATATAATAGGAGGGTGATACATAAGGAGTGCTTAGCTTTAAATAAAAATATAATTACAATAAATTTTTGAACATTATTAAATTATAACCAGCTTCGGGGTGAACTTGAATATGCAAAAATTTATCACCGCATTCCACCAATAGTATTGTGTTAAAATAGTTTAATGATCCGGTCAAAATTAACTCTTGCATAAATTCCCAAGAACTTACAATTTTACTTGAACGTTCGCGATTATAATGAACTTTCCATCGAACCAATGTGTGAAAAAATGTTGGGACAGGTGAAAGTTCGCAAAAATACGTGGATTTTTTAGCGAAACGGTTACTTTTATGATAAAAATAGCTCAGATAAATTTTAGATGATAATGTAATTATCTACAATTTTCGTTAATATTTTCGCTTATGCTTCACCATTTATGAGAGAAAGCGATTGTAAAATTTACTAAAGTTATATTCCACGCAACCTATGAGGTTGTGTCGTCTCAATCATCTCGAAAACAATTAATAATATCGTCGAACCACTTTTAATCAATGCATAATTACGAAACTAAAAAACGAAGGCCTTTTAACCAAAACCGGTCAGGCCGTTTTTTTGTTGGGGATAAAATATTATATACCAGGGTAGATAATTTTTGAAAACAAAAAAATTTTAGTAGGATGAAACCAATTAGAAATGCAAGATAATATGATAAAAATGCAAGGTAAAATAAATTATGGGCGATCTGAGTTCGGGAAGTAGGAGGGGGGTGAGTTTTTAAGGGTAAAATTCGGTTTATCTAAATTTCCGGCAAGACTACAAGTCCTATGAAAAAAAGTTAAATGGCAAAGTTGTAAGTAAGAAAAAGATCTACAACATTTGTATTTACACTTTTTTTAAATAACCTCAAAATTTATGTGAAAAATTGAAATAACGAAGTTTTTGGTTTTTTATTTTTTTTCTCCGAAATTTGGTGAAAACTTACCTTTTTATAAATTTCGATTTTTTCCCCAATTTCCTAGATCAAATTATTTTGTATTTTATAAATACGTATTTCGACTACAAAGTAGTCATCTTCAGTATGGATTAGCTAGTTTTAATGATTCTCTGAGGAGAGGTTACTCGTTGCTAATTTGCTGGCAGTTTGCACAGATGATGACTACTTTGTAGTCGAAATACGTATTTATAAAATACAAAATAATTTGATCTAGGAAATTGGGGAAAAAATCGAAATTTATTCGAAAAATCCTAGAGTTCTCATTAATAATTATAAAATTACCTTTTTATGTTCCATATACACTATAATTTTATTGATTTAAAATATTTATTTTTTCATCTTATTTTGAATAAATATCGAAAAAACACCCTAATTTTCAATCGAAAAATTTTGAGTTTATGTGAAAAAAGTGTTAAGACAAAAGTTGTAGATCTTTTTATTACCTACAACTTTGTCATTTAACTTTTATTCATACGACTTTTAGTTTGGCCGGAAATCGAGATAAATCGTGTTTTATCCTTAAAAACTTACCCCCTCCTACTTCCCGAACTCAGATCGCCCGTAATTTATTTTTCCTTTCATTTTTATCATATTATCTTGCGTTTCCAATGGGTTTCATCCTACTGTAATTTTCTTCCATTTTTTATCATTTTTTAAGGCTTCTACTCTGGTCTATTAAGACAAATTATACCAATAATCGTAATAATATACAAATTATGGTTTTTTATTCTTCTCATTAGGAAGTTCGTCGAGTGGACCTTGCGACTTGAATCTAAACCACTTATTTTTAAATTTCATTTTAATTTAACGAGTGCAAATTGCTTATTCAGTTAAAATAATCAGTTTCTTATGTTTAGTTGTTAAATTAAAAAATAAAAAAAACATTATTTTTAATGTATTGCTAAATCATGAATGCCATACTAATTATTACGCGTATTAACTGTATTCAAAAAATAACAAAACGAATCAAATTAAAATAAATCATAAAATCCATAAATAGTTTTTTTATCATAACGCCGTGTCTGCTTCTTCGTCAACTTTAATAGAAGAAGAAATTAAAAATCCTGAATTGTGTAGGTGCTATGGTAAAATTCGTTATCCAAACTCTTTGAGAAAGTAATTTAAGTACTCGTGTGAATATCATTAGTATTTTTACAAAAAAATATTTGGTGTTTATATCTTTATCGACTGCCAAAAAAGGTATATGTTCTTCGCGCGTATATGAATGTTTGTAAATTTCTTTATTTCCACTTATTTTCCAAACGGCTGGATGGGTTTCAACAGATAAAGTATCGTATATTGTCTTAAAATCTCAAGTGTTCTTAAATAGATATTTGAAAATAAAAAATTTTTGGAGCGAAATAGTAACACATTAATGAAAAAAAAAATTAACCAAACGTATCGAGTAAAGTATCAAAATAAAGGAAATGAAAAGAGGAAAATATATAATATGTCTTTATATATAAATAAACAAGGCGTTTACGTTCATGTCCTTGATAAACTCCGAAACTACTCATTCAATATTAACTGCAGATTTTTTGAAATGTATGCTGTTCTTTTTGAAAGTTTAAGATAGTTTTTATCTCGATAATTTCGTTTTTGTCTTGCAAAATTAACGATTTTCGTTCTTTCCTATAAGCTCATGATCTTAATGCCCATAATTAAATTAATTATGAATTTCCAAGGCAACAATCATTTTTATTTTTTTTTGAAAATCAAATATGAAAATTATATTCAGTGGTCGTTGATAACCTAGTTGTGTAAAACGACTTAAAATAAAATAAAATAAATAAAAAAAAAAAATAAAATTAAAAAAAAAAAAATATGAAAATTAATCAAATTAAGATGGATTATAAGAAAAGTTTCGATTTGAAAATCTTATATATTTAAATGAGCAATTCTTGTATATACTTTATTCGTGTTTTATCGATAATTTTTTATAATGTAATGAAATATTTGTTTAATATTTATAGTCATATAGTCATTGGAGTGGCTAAGTGTTAGCGTGCGAGGCTCTTATACAGAGATCCCGCATTCAAATCCCGGCTCGACCGACGAGTAAAATTAATTTTTTTTACATTTTAAACCCAACCCAACCCAACAAAACAACACAATAACGTGATTATTTCCAAAAAACACAATTTATAAAAAAAAAAAAAAAAATACCGAGCAAAGACCCAGCTTTCCAGGTACTATAAATTAAATAGATTATAACGATACGGCTCCCCAACGATACATTAGTATTTGATTCGTATAAATTGTACATATTGATTTCTTTGATTTCTTTAAAAGATTTTCTGTTATAGTGCGTTTTCGTATACTAGCTGTAGGATATGTATTTTAATATCTTAATATATTTTCGGTTTCTTGTTCAGCTTTAATGGTATCACCAGATTAATTAATGGTTTTGTCAATATACACCGATTGTCAAGGAAGGTGATGGTAAAATCATGCGTATATGTTTGTAAATTTCTCTATTACCTCTTAGTTTCATACGGTTAGACGTATTTCGACACTTAAACTACCATTATACTCTACTTAAAATCCCAATTAGTATTAAATATGTGAAAAAATGTCGAATTTTTGGTGGGAAATAGTTAGACGTTAATAAAGAAAATAAACAAAATTTCTTGAGTAGGGTATCAAAAATAAAGTTAATTACAAAAATATATACAAATAATAAACTGGTTTTAAAAGTTTATAAACCAATGTAGTTTGTATATAAAAGTGTGCTGGGACATTAAACAGTCTGAAATAAAATAAATAATTTAAAAAACTAAAAAACCGACTTCAAAAAAGAAAACGTAATACACTAGACCGAACTAGATTGATTAAATTTATAATTTAATACTTTCTTTCTAATGAGAATAGGGTGTCACCTTTGTTGAGGTCTGTATCTCAATAGCGCTGCTGGTTAATATTTATTATGGCTCAATGTAAACAATAAGATATAAAAACAATGCTAATTAACGTGGAGAATGCATTCGTAATGTTATGTGGTAGCAGACACGATCTATTGTCCAAGTGTGAAATAAATTACCTATATTTATCATGATGACAAAAAAAAAAAATTGTTTTATTTTTATTTTATATTATTTGTATATAAATTAACATGTTATTATCGTATTATTACGATTATAATTCGATTCATTACATGTGCATTAAACTTCAAATAAAAACACAATGTACAGATTTTTATTATAAAATAATTCTATATGGAACTATAAAATAGTAACCTTAAAAAATGACTCAACTTATGAGCCAAAATATATCGTTCCCATCAACCAAACTTCCATAAGTAAATATTAACCTTTTCCCTTAATTTAACAAACAATTATTTATATATATTAAAAAATTATACTTTTTGTTAATTTTTAATGAACTTCAAAAAGGAACTTTTCGGGTATTACTTCTTTGTTTATGAATCGATTTTAAAAATTTATTTACAGCTTTAAAGTGGCCCAATATTAGTATGAAGCAAAAATTCCTGCCGTAAGATGAGAATTTTTAGTAATTAAATTTTATATAAATGAAAAATCTTTAATTGTATACAATTCTCAAAATTGAAAAATGAAAATTATTCATAAGATAGAACCGCCTTCAAAAAAATTAACTAAAAAGTAAAATTTAATTTTAAATTTAAATCTTCTAAAAACTTCTTAAAGTTAACCAAACATATCCTGTAGGTTACCAAAATAAAGGAAATGAAAAGGGGAAAATATATATATATATATAAAACATGACTTATTACGTTGTGATCATTTTCATTTCAAAGCCGGCGCCAAGCATATCCTTAGCTATAAAATTGATTGGTTGGCGCCGACTGAGATAAGTAATTGGTCGGGACAAAATTATTTTTACATGATTTAATTAGAAATTTTATTTTGTTTTGTAGCTCTTTTTTTTTAAGTCATTTCTTTTTTTTCTTTTTTAAATTATTGTTTTTGTCTTCACTACTAACATAAATGTCAAAAAAATAAAAATTTAATAAATAAATTAAAATTAAAAACACAAATAAATTTTTTACTTATTAATGCATATCACACTACAGTCGGTACATCCTCTTAGATGCTTACTATTACATTCTGATTTGGTTTCATTTGTATGTTCACATTTTTTCTGAATTTAATAATTATGCCCCTAATTCAGTTATTTCGACATAACTGGTAAGTAGCTCAAAATTAGAGATTTTACAAGAACCCGTTATTATAGAAAATTAAATGTTCAATAGGCATACGTCTATTAAAAATTTATTTTTTCTTTTCTGTACTCAAAATATTCCAAAAACACAGCTATCCAGCTATTTCAAAAACACAGCTATTTGGTCCAATGTATCCATAACTAAACTTTTAAAGCAAGAAAATAAAAGAAAAATTCAAGAAAAATAAATGTCTGTTTTTTTAAAATAAACTATTTTTGTTTTAAACATACTTTTATTAAGTGTTTAGATTGCAATTCAGCTCCAACTGAACAAAATGTATTTATAGGTACTTTGATAACTCAGTAGACTCTGATCGTACGGATGTTTAAATGTAGTCTTTTTTTTCCTTGATTCAACGTCTATATTTTTTACTATTTGTATTTAGCTAGAATGCCTCCAGATAGAAACATAATTTTTCCAAAATTTTTAGCTTTGTTTTTGAAATATTTTAAAATCTCTTTGCAGTTACTTTGAAATAACTAAATAGGGATTTTTTAAAAACACACTCCTGAAAAAGGGTGATTTTATCATATTTAGATGCCAAACTAACATATTAAACAATTAAAGATTTTGAATAAATAAAACTTCAGATTTTCTCTTCGCTAAGTCGACTATATTTATAATATCTTTAACATGTTTCGTCTGATATAGACATTTTAAAAAAATAGTTTTTTTTAATCGTCTATTTCATGAAACATGTCAAAAATATTATAAATATAGTGGACTCAACAAAGGAAAAATTAAAGTTTCATTTCTTCAAAACCTTTAATATGGAGTTAAAGGAAAACTCTCTACAATAAATTATATTAAACAATAAAAATGCTTAATCTTAATTGTTCTTTTCTAAACCTTATTTTAAATAGCCTAATATGTAACGAAAAAAGTTTCGACTACGATCATTGCTTCAGCCAGGATATAAAATGATTGTATAGACTTTTTGAATTATGTAGAAATTTTTCAACGAAAATGGCCAATTTTTGAGACTTTCAGTAAATATAAAATAAAACCTTAGCTTAGACTCTAAAAACGTTGGAAGCTACAAATTTAAAAAAATTTTGTTTATAATTATCAAGAATAGTTTGCTTATAGTTTTTCGAATTTGTTGTTTTAAGTGTATTTATGATATCGTTTTAAAAAATTATATGCCAGATTATTTCGATCTATGTTTAGTATTTTTGTACTCATTTTTATTGAATAAAAGTGTACCCATAATGGAACCACCATTCAATTAATTTATCTAATTGATTTATATGTAACTGTGACTTCCGTGTGAAAGTCATTTATGTACAGGATTATTGTATTTATCATTTACTTAGATCATCTCTTTATAGCATTTCTGAACCAGATCAATAAATGGACGCTGTCCGGATCCGACCATGCTTCAATGCTTTTGCCTTATTATTTTTATATGTTATTATTTCATCACCATATATATATATATATATATATATATATATATATATATATATATATATATATATATATATATATATATATATATATATATATATATATATATATATATATATATATATATATATATATATATATATATGTATGTATGTATGTATATATATGTATATATATATATATATACATACATACACATATATATATATATATATATCAATTTTTATACTTGACATATATCTATAGACTATGGAAATTTTGCTGTAGATGTTCATAGAATCCCCTAATTATTTTATTTTTACCTGCCCGTCCATCTTCTTATCCGTCCTTTCACCATCAAGGTAACTTCAAAACAGAAAAAGATAGAATTCTGAATATTTATTGATGTATCTAAACCTAAAACGTGTGTTTAAATTCGTGAATGAGCAAATTCAATACATTGTAAGCCACTTACTTGGCTTGTAAACCATGAAAAAACAAAAAATTTCTGTATTTTTAAGATCAGACTTATAACCATAGTCAAATTAAATAGTCAAATAAATAGTCATAGTCAAATTAAAGCCTAGTCAAATTAAATTTGACACATAAAACAATGTCTTCTTTATTTTTTTTTTCTGTTTTTTCGTGTCATCGGCTTGACCGACTAATCACTTATTCAGCTAGCCGGCTAAATATATGGTCGGTACTAATAAAAATCTGATTGCAATACATATTATTATTAAGTATGTATTTATAACTATATAGACTGGATATTTGGAGTATTTTTTAAATGCTAATGAATAATAATAAGTCAAATATTTATACTCAATCATAAGTCGAGTATCAAATTAAGTCATAGCTACTCTTAGTATCGTTATCTGTCAACAATTAACTGTTATATTAATTTCCTAATTGAACTAAATTAGTAAACCATAAAGTTATAATCAGTCTTCAAGTTTGAAAAGCATTTCTAATATTTTTTACGTACGAATTATTACGTTATTTATGTAGTTAGCTCCTTGCAAAGTTTCATTTAGGATAAACCATTTGCGAATTTTCTCCCGAAGTAAACAAATTAATTATAACATGTTTGTACGCATGTGTATTGGTTTTCATAGTACATGACCTGGTATAAAATAATCATCTCTCAAAAAATGTTTTCCTTCAATAATACAATTTTCACTATAGTTTCTTTTCATTTATATTTCTAACTTCTTAACTTCTTGTACAGTAGTACTTCAACTTCACGCACCTTTTGTTGTATTAATGATACATGTTATCTTAAAAGACAATGAAATGTTTCTACATGTAAAAATTAACCTAAAATAATAGGCATACTGTGACAATAGGATCAAAACATTTTAATTCATGAAAAAATCAGTAATACATCGATTATTACATGAAATATAGAAAACTATGATAGTTTTAAGGCCCTACTTTTGAAATAAATTGAACAAACAATTAATACATAGATATTTATACTTTATAGACACAAAGTATATTTCTAAAAATCCTAACTTGGTTATAAACGGTATTCATTTCGTTACTTGCATTATGCATGCGAAGATATTAAAGTGATTTTGAATACTGTCTTAAAGATTCCATCAATGTTACTTTTAAAGTATATGCAAGAACCTACCCATGAGACTTGGAACCCCAAACTGTTCAACAAATTTGACAGACCTAATGGCCATACTACTATAGAATTATAAAATTTTTATATTTTATTTAATTCATAAATGAATATAAAACCAAAAGATAATTTTATCATCATAAAAAATTGTATTTTTTTATGTGGTTTAAATTGCATCAAAAATGATGTGTGATGGATCTATGTGTTTGCATAATAGACCAGGAAATACAAATGTTTATATTTTATTGAAAATTCAAGAAGAAGTAAATTGATTAGAGTTGTGTAACTACCGCAAAAAAGGAAATCAATGGTTGGTATTTTATAATAATTCGGCGAAAAATTAAGGTTGTCTGACCAATTTAATGTGTAGATAAGTAATCACTAACGAGTGACTTATGTATATATATATATATATATATATATATATATATATATATATATATATATATATATATATATATATATATATATATATATATAAATATGTATACATATATATATATATATATATATATATATATATGTATATACATATATTATGTGTGTGTGCGTGTGTCTGTTCGCGATAACTCAAAAAGGAAGAAAATTCCTTCGCCTCTATTTGTATCCTATGAAAGTATTGAAGAAAAAGCGAAATTGTCAAATAAACTGAATATTATTAAATATAATATTACCATTACTTCTAATGTTTTCATTACTTCTACGGTAACAAAGCGATGGGTATTACTTATTATTAAATATTTGTGAGTATATTAAATTCGGATTTAAGTTTGTAACGCTATAGATATTAAAGAGACTAACCAAATTTTAATATTGGTGTTGAGGCATTTTTATATAAATCATCTTTTGCTTGTTAACATAACTTTTTTTATATTGTTTTTAATATCCTCAAAATTACAAGTTATTAAATAAATAATAATTGTAAACAGTCTTAACCTCGTTAGAACTACTGTAAAATCACACAAAGGCTGAGATTCTTTCATCTATTTCATAAGGAGATATAAGTAATATATTATAGTAACATAAAAAATATAAATTTACATAGGTATGGAAGATTGGTTGTAAGAGTATTGAAATTTGTAAGTAGGCAAATAATAAGTAGAAAACTTTATTTCCACCTCGATTATCATGTGATTTGTCCTAGCATATATCGAAAATAATGATATTTTAAACGAAAAAAATTCGACCATTTTATCGGTGGATATTTTCGATACTTCCAATAAGTATATAAATTATTGATAAAAATATTTGTATTATCGATATATTTATCAATGGTTCTATCGATATTAAAATACCCCAACATCCTTATTTTTACCATTTATTAAGGTAATTGTAACATTACAGATTTTAAATGGTTATTAATTAATATAAAACTGAAATAAATTATAAAATTCTGCTGAAGATGTTTTTTCTTGCCTAGAATTAAGAGAGTTATCTATATATTCTAAGAAGCAAGTATTTGAACGACCATACATTATAAATTAAAAAAATTTATTAAGATATGTGATATATTACTAAATATTTATTAAAGCTAACGTTTTATTATCAATTTATAAACAATTCGATAGAAAAACATATGGTTATATATAGCCTTGGAAAGTTCTAATTATTAATAATATCGCAATTATTAGTAACATAAATTTATAACAATTAAAAAATTTTAATATAAAATTAAAAAAAAAAAAAGGCATTTTAAATACAAATAATAACCGTAAACGCACAAATAATTAAAACGCATGTTTCATTGAAATGCATTCAAATGTAAATAACAATAATAATTTCCTTGTAAAATCATTTATTATTAGTCTAGTAACTTCACATTTTTAAAATAAGATTTTGTCTTGCTACTTTTAAACAAGGCATTTTCTCAAACATTTATTCATGTGTGATCATTTATTAAGATACTTCAATGATGACATTAATTTTATATTTCAATTTTTACTGGAATTATTAAACAAGTTCATCATACTTCGAAATATGTTTAATTCAATTTTGAGCAAAATAAATTCATATTTTACCGGATAATCGAAGAATATCTATAAAATAACATGACAATTAAGCAACTGGAATACACAATAGATTTAGAATTCAATAACCAAATATTGGCTCTTGTATACGTATGCATCATTCAAAGTCCTTCCAGCCTTTCATTTCTAACTGCCTTTGAAAATTCGAGGTTTGCACTTTAACTGTATTTTTTTAATGTTATCTCAGAACTTTTGACTGGGTGAACCGATTTTAATGTCGCTTAGAGGAGATAAGGTGCAAATATAATTTTTAGTGATTTATCTTAGTCGATAACTTCGTCGTTTATTAACGGATTTTAAGGATTCTTCTTTTTTTTAGACAGGATATATCCCAAGGGTGGTACCATCTTAAGGAAACCAGGATTTGATGTCCCAAAGAGAAGAGGCAAAAACAATTTTTAGTGATTGAATTTTATCGAAAAAAAAAATTTTTCATGATTATACACAACATTCAAAAGTAAAACATAAAAATAAAGAATCACCTTTTACTTTTTAGTTCCTTTTTTGAAGGCAGTTCTTTTTTGATTAAAAATTTTTTATTGAGGCCGAACACATATGTATAGAACGATGCAGATTTTCCCATTGAACCAAAAACTTTAACATTGAGCCAAACAACTTGTACTCATTTTATACGCGTATTATGGAACATCAGTCTAATACATTTTAAGAATTCTACAAATATTCTGATACTTATTATTAATTACATTCCTTAACATCCGATATGTAATTAATGCCACGCATTAACAATTTGTAATGATTTCGAATGGATAGATATAATAATGTACAATCGGCAACAAAAGAAATTGCACGGCCTGCATATTTCATTCCTATATTTAGAATTTTAAAAAATACATCCATTTTGTGATGTATTCAAATTAATATCAATGTTTTATTTAAATAAATAAAATTAAATCTTGTAAATTAAATAACACACCATGCGTTAAGCATTGTTTAAATATACTAATTTAAAAGTAAAAATGTGTTTTTTCACTTTTAAATTAATATAAAATATTCAGATCGTCGCATTCTTTTTGATTCGTGCTCTGTTTGTATTGAAACATTCCCGCTGATAAATGCAATAAAAGTGGTGGACAAAAAAATTATTTATAAAAAATTGAAAGCCATTTTTACTTGGCTTTCAATTTTTTGTGTAAAAATTCTTTTTCCAAAAATTTCATTAAATTAAAACAAAAACAAAAAACTTTGATAAAATGTAAACATTTTGTCGCTATGACGGAAAATCAGATAAATGTCTCAAACGGAATTATCATTTGCTTTTTTGTAAATTACCTGTTTTATGATAAACACAATAAGAATGTCTAGGTATCAGAGATTAAAATAAATTATTAGTTTTAGATATGTTTTAATCTTTATTGGTCATTTGTCTACGAAATGTACACAACTATATTATTGTTATTTGAACAAAAAAATATTTTTACATTTACTTTGAATAGTTCATTTTTAATATTTAAAAATGAAAGAATTCTAAAATTCAAAGGGTATTCAAACTTACATCAGATGTTATTCAAATACTGAAGAAAGTCGAGTGTGAACGATCATATTATGAATAAAGGTATACCTGAGAGAGAGAGAGAGAGAGGGAGAAGAAGAGAGAGATTTTTTACATACAAATAAAAATTACAATTCATTTATCTTTAGCATTTACAAAAATTTATAGTTTATATTTTATAGTTAAAAATTTAAATTTTTCTAGATGATTCTTTCTATACGAACGATCCCTTCCTGGCATAATATAGTAATTTTTCTCCATTATATTATTGTAACAACAGAACAAATTCGATGAGCTAATATTTTAACAGAAGTTTGTAATGAGAGTTAAAAATAAATTTGAATTATTTTAATGTCTATAGATTTTTGTGTGCTTTCTATACACAAGAGCTTTGACCGCGAAACCAAAAATAAAGGTATAAATTAGAATCGAATGGCATTATGTAACACAAAGTAACTTCCGGAAAATCATGAATTTAATGATTCTTCTAATGTTCTATTAGTTAATATATACAATTTATGTTTTTGATAAAATCAAAAATTCACATAAAATTTAGGATTTAAAACCCTATTTACACGCATTATTATTTAAAAAATTTTAATACATGTATTAAAGACATTATTCACGCATCCTAAATATGTCCGAGTAAGCATTTTTGGTGCATTTTATTATAAATTTGACAAAAATTCCTGAAATGGAGCACTATGATAAGATATCAAGATATCTTAATTCCACGGTACCTCAAGGAACTTTAAAGGCTTCATATTCGTGATCAGGAAACACATTTTAACACATTTTATTATAAATTTGACAAAAATTCTAGGAAACGGGCACTATAACCAGGAGTTTCTGATCTCCAGGTGTCTCTAGAACTTTTTCAGCATGATGATCATGTTCAACGACCGCAAAAACTACCGCGTGTGAATTATAAAATCATTTTCATGTAAAACTGCTAAAGGCATTCTGGCCTCTTGGTACCTCGAGTAAGCAGGCAATATTCATTTTTGTTGTTCTGATTCGAATGTAAGAAACTGCATCTCAATCCATCTTACTGTATAAAAATTGATAAGAAAATTGAAAAATTATTATTATCTTACGTATAATAGTTAAAATTTATTTAAATTTACATAGGAAGTATTCAATATCCGTCATTTTTTTATTTTTTTTTTTAATTAGGCTTTCAATTTACAAAAAGTAAATTATTCAGCTACATTACGCTTACTTAAGTACATAGATAAAACAGCATTATTAGATTATTTTTATTTCAATACCTATAATCTTGATTAGGTACATTAAAACACATTTCTGTTATATTTATTGATTCAACAATTCAAAATAATTTTAATAATTAATTATTCTTGTAGGTAATTTTCTGTTATATAAAAGCAGAATTAATTATTTTTTTAACTGCAAAACAAAATTGGATACGGATAAAAAATTCATAAACGTTAAATATATTGCACTTCGTTACTCTCATATCAAACGAGTGAGCAAAAGATTTGGTTGTATAAATTATATATTCTCAAAGGCATTCGATTACCCTCGTCAGGCATACCGACATATCAGTATCATTTTTATAGGTCGATATCAATAAGGTTAAAAATATCTCTATACATTCGATCAATCATTTTTTGGCCTACATCCAATGAAAAAGTTTAAATTATCTAAATTTGGATGCGCTTTATGCATTCTAAAAGGGATATTGAACTATAAAGAGTCTTTGCATATTTTAGTATAAAAGGGTTATAAATAACCCTTTTTAGCAGAAAAATTTTTCACATGTATCAAGCTTGGACACAATTTTAGTCTAAGGTACATGGGTGGTCACTAGACTAGAAATAGTATTGAATGTACACATTCTTGACGACAGAATGAATTCTTCCCGCCAAACTGCTAGAAATCCATCCTATGTCCTTGATTGTAATATGAGTATATACATATTATATAATACTTTATTTTGTTTATTTTATTAACTTTAATAATAATATACCGGGTACTCAAATAATAACACACAACTGTGTGTTATCATGTTAAAATTAAATTTCTGATAACGTCATGAAATTTAATAATATTTATCTTATACAACGTTATAACAATCAGTATTTATCAACTCTTCCGAATTTTATCTTAAATGATTGAATAATCTTAATACACAAAAATTTGGAAAAATTACCACAAGCGTAATATTTATTTCACAAAATTATCATATATTTGTTCAAAGATTTAAATACTAGCAACAACAAAAAATTCTATGCTTTCTTTTTCAATATATCTATATAAAAATTTGACAATCAACTTAAACCACAGATTACATCATAAATGTTTCCACAATTAAATTTTTGATTAATGTAGTTGATAAAACAAGTAACAGCGAGCCGAAAAAATTAATAAATTATGCCGAATATCGATAGTTTTTCGTGGTCGAAATAATCAGTACTTCGGTATTCAAGCACCGATTTAAATTACATAAAAGTTTATTGACCTATTTTATTAATGAGCCTAGTACTCATAATTGATAAGTACACATTTAGAACATCATGTCACTATTTTATCGCTTAATATCTTTTTTCTGAGAGATGGTATTATCTTCTACGAGGAATGAAAAATTACTAGGATGCTGATAAACTTAAAATTTAAGAATTTTCTTTTCTTGAAACTGTATGTAAAATAATAATAATTACTTGCAATATACGTATATAGAGTAACTTTAAGCTTGATTTTATCAGACACTTAAACAACAAAATAAAATAAGTAAGAATAAAGTGAATAGAAATAATAGTATCCAGAAAAATTACATATAGACTTATTGAATACTTACTGCTAGATTGAATTTTCCCAAAATACAAATTAAAAGTATTAAAAAACAATAATATATATATTTACGTTTACTTCCTCGTATAAGCGGTCTCATTTCAGTTTCTACTAGTCTTACTATTAAATACAGAAAAATAATTTCTTGATATTCATTATTGACAACATTTTAACAACATAACAATATTTTCTATCCTTCCAGAGTTCAAGTGAATGCTAACAAGGAATATTAGTTTTAGTAAAACTGAGAGGCCATACAAACAGTATATGGTTTATAAGGTCTCCCTTAGGATTAAGGTAACAAGTACTTGTATAGCCTATCTGTTATCTTATTGTTTATTACAATGTGGAAAACTCTTAAATTAGATGTTCGTTAATGAGACAAATTCTTGTTTATTTGTTATGGATTTGATTTTACATACTTAGACATTAGTCTTGGTCATAGTCTTCGTGTTACAAACAAGAGTCTCACTAATTAAGTTATAAATGATGATTATTTGATTATTTTTCATTCAATTAATATTACAAAATCCTAGAAATATGTGGAGCTGGTAGTATATAGTTAATATTCGTTTTTTGCGATTTGCTAGAATTAATAGCAATTTAAAAGTTACAAAACTTTCTTACTAGACCTTATTTACAATAACCTCAAAATTATCGGAAAAAATGCAAGAAACCTTCTATCGCAAAAAATTTATGTAAATCGGTAAAATGTTTTTTTTTTTATATTTAAAACATGTCGAAATTTTTTCAAAGAAAAATATACAATTTTCGATGTTTATGAAAAAAAAACTTAAAAAAAAGACCTATTTTCAATCGAAAAATTTGGTTGGAAAATTTTTGAATTTTGCAGTTCACAAACGCTCATTTTTTTCGTTGAAATCTCAACTTTAATATAGAATTAAAATATAATATAATTTATGTACAAAACTATCGTTAAAAAAGCAAAAAATTGAAAAATAACAATATGAAGAAAAAACGATAGCAATAACATTATTTTACTTTTAATTTTTGTAATTTATACTTAATTTTACTGTATTTTATAAAACGCTTTGACTTAATAATTTGTACATACTTAGTCTCAGTTCACAGCATTTTAAACCATTTAAACACAGAGTTATTTTTGAAAGCCGAAATTAGTTATGTACCTCCATGTAAATAACTTGAATAACTTAGTGTTGATAAGAATTATCGCTTTGTAACGTTTTTATAATTAAAAAAATAAATTTCTCTTTTTTTTAGTTTCAGTATTTTGCTGTTTCAACGAAAAAAATGAGCACTAGAAAAATTCAAAAATCGAAAATTGGGTCTTTTAAATTTAAATTTTACATCGAAAATTCAATATAATGCTGTAAAAAAATTTGGGCTTGTTTTAAATACAAAAAAGAAAATTTTTAGCGATTTTCATGAAAATATAAAAATGCGATAGTAAAAACAAAAGGTTTTTCTCGATAATTTTGATACTATGATTAATGATGTACATTCATTTTTTAAATTCCAAACTGTATTCATTTCCTGTGTCAAAAATCGGGTAATCGTCAAGGCCACCACCTAGCACTTTTTAAAATCAAATTGATGTCGAAAAAAAACTTCACAGAATTGATGTCGAATCGAAGATTTTTGAGCCCGTATGCCCAACCTGTGAGCCTACAGTCCTCTCTTAAATTTCAAGACTAAATTTCTCTTTAAGCTTAAACCCATGGCCTTACCTTGGGACTAAGACTGCCAGAGACGCTACTCTTCACTACTAATTTAATTTTATTAAGAAAAGAAAAACCAATAAACCAAACCTCATATATTTTAAAAAGACTCACATATTATTTTATGATTTAGAACTCATTAATTTTATTTAGGAATTTCTAATTTGTGTTCAATATAAATTTTAAAAGAAAAAAATTACACTTAAAATTACGATAAAAGTATTAATTTATAATACTACTCAAAATCATATCAACCATTCTTATCTCAATGATTGAATACTTCATATTGCAAAAAATTGCAAGTATTATCATAAAGCGTAATATTTACTGAATGTGTGAAACATCTAATCCAAATAATTAATTTTTTTTTTTCAATATTTATCTATTTTAAAAATTTTCCAAGAATAAAATAATAAAACAAGAAGCCACTAAAATCACATATTGAATAACATTGTAAAATAGACCAGTGTCGGAAATTTTTGAAACTAAAAAAATTATAGTAGGATGAAACCCATTGGAAACGGAAGATAATATAACAAAAATGAAAAGAAAATTTAGTTTTTAATAGTAAAACACAGTTTATCCGGATTTCCTCCAAAACTACGTCCTATGGAAAAAAATTAAATGGAAAAGTTGAAAGTAATATAAAGATCTTCAACTTTTGTATTTACACTTTTTTCACATAGCCTTAAAGTGAAAAATTCAAATAACCAAGTTTTTGGTTTTTTATTTCTATCTTTTACAAAAAAAAATTTTTTTGCACGAAATTTGGTGAAAACTAACTTTTTATTTTCCAAATACAGCGTAATTTATTTGATTTAAAATATTTATTTTTTTACCTTATTTTGAATAAATATCGAAATGCACCCTAATTTTTAAAAGTTATAGATCTTTTTATAACTTACAACTTTGTGATTTAACTTCTTTCCATACGACTTGTAATTTTTCCGAAAATCGAGATAAACCGAGTTTTACCGTCAAAATGTCATCACCTTCCACTTCTCGGCCTCATATCGCTCGTAAAAAATTTTTCCTTTCATTTTTGTTATATTCTCTTCCGTTTCCAATAGGTTTCATCCTACTACAATTTTTTTTTTAGCATTTTTAAAGGCTTCTACCCTGGTCTAAAATTAATAAACACCTGAATTTGTACATCTTTTGTGTGTACAACTACATATCAGTTAGGGCTGGAATAAAATTATCAATATCGATAATATCGTACCAAAATAAACAAGCTGTCTTATTATTGATCTCATGATTAATAATTTCTAATGTGATATTTTTATGATAGCATTGAAAAATTATACTTATAGATAGATCAAGATGTCACCGTAAACTGATCGGTTAAAGGAATTACTTTCTTGGAAAGATTGTATCTAAATAGTAGATAGGCATGTCGTAAGACTTTTAGTGCCTAGGTTGTCACAAAATCCAACAAAATAATTTAAAGATGGTAACTGACATTTATATGATTTAAAAATTAATTTAGTACAATCAAACATACAAAATTTGAACCATTTTATCAAGCTTTCAACAATTCAATAAATATTTTGATTAAAAACATAAGCACAAAATTTTAATATAGTTGTACTAATAATTTCATTTAATTGTAAAATCATTAAAATTTCGGTCACCGTAACTGAAATAATACTGAAACACCGTCCATTATGTAAAAATCTCAATCAATTTTCGCGCTCCGATAACTCAAAAAATTCGTTTCCAAATGTTTTAAAATTTGGTATACACAATTTTATTGATATGATATCTGAGAGCTTATCGAAGAGTTTTTCTCGTAAAAACATTTTTAAAATTAAAACTTTAATTTTGATTATTTTCGATTTTTAAAATTATTATTTAATTTTTTTTTTTTTTTTGAGAATATCTCTGCGACAAGTAATTTTAGTCAACAGCTTGTTAAAAGCACACTATTTTATACCAATAACATCTGTGGATAATCGCTTTTAAATTAAGCTAATGGATTATGCCATAATCTAATATCATATTTATAAGCTATCGTATGTATATAGTTTTATATTTCTACTTGTGAATTATTTTTGTGGAAACTATGTAATTAACTACCGGTTTGTTTATAATGGTTGAATCTATGAAATTCATTTTTTATATGCCGCAAAAGGATTAAAACAAACACAAGAAAGTTTTTTTTTCAAAAAAATCGAATCCTTCACATAAAAGTGTTACCTTTTGTCGAGCAATCTTTTTAGAGTATAAATAAATCTGATAGAGTTTAAAGAATATAAAAACCAAAGAACCATATAGTTTATTATTATAAATATAATATTGTCAGATCAGAAACATTGAAATTAAAGAGAGCAAACAGCTTTTAAAATTAATTTCAACTTAGTCAAAAATTTAGTTTGACGCAGTGCAACAACATTTTGAAAATTATTTTTTTCCTTTCGACAAAACAGCCTTGCCACAAACAATACAATTTATCGATAATCTCGACTCATCGCCCGTCCATCATGGGGATACTTCAAGTCTAGGTGAATAAAACACAGTAGAAATTTTCGAATTTACGATTGTTCAAATAATAAATGGTTAATTTTTTTAGTTTGTCCCACTTTGTATATATCGTTATTACAATGTTTTTAGAATTGGCATTCATAACCATAAAAAATATTTATATTGTCCAGTGATTTTTTATAAGATATGAAAAATGGTTTAAAAATTTAATACCCATCGTTTTTAAGTGCATTATGCAAAAGCTCTTCTACACTCTATTAAATCGGTATTTATAAATTCGAAATTTAAGATTAAAAAAAAAAAGCGTGACTTTCAACAGTCCTTTTACCCAGTATTGCCTGACTTCCTAAGAATAACGCCTACTCAAATATGTGAATAATTTCAGAAAATATACCCATATCAAAGGAACGAGTAAATTATCGAAAATATAAATTTGTGAATGGAACATTTTTATTTATTCTCTTATAAAACATAAATTCAAATTACATTATTAACGTTTAACAATAAAATGTATAATTAAAATAATAAAATACCGCAACCGTCTTATTAATTAAAAGTCCGTTATCCGTTATAATAAAAATTTCATTAATATCCCACAAAAAATTAATAATAGATAATGATAAAATCTACCCTTTTATTAATTATTTTATGCCCTTTCACAAACATCGTATACTAATATATATTTGAAGAAAAAAAAACAGCGGTTTTGATAAGCGCAAAATAAAATTTTAAAATTTAAATAACTTACCTTGGTAATTTGATAAAATTACAACAGAAATCACAAAACCAATTTGAATATTAATCGAGTTAAACTTTGTCATTTTTTATTTATTTAAATGATTAATTTGAGTTTGTTATACAAATTATTTACGTAAAAATTAGTTGATATTATTATTATTTGTTAATGTATAATAGGTATGTTATAAGTTTTACTGTTGCGAGTCAACCGACGACTGATGCGAGATGATTGCCCGCCATTGGAATATCTCAACACATTTATATATTATTTTATGTGTATAAATATATATACATAGATAGATATACATATTATATTTATAACAATACCATGATATAAAACTTCTTTTAATACTGCGATTCACCTACTATTCAAATGTCCTTTGACATCTTCAGTATGACGTAGACGCGTGTCTACGTTATAAAGAAGGTTAACATGTGCTCGAATGAATGGATGATAGTTTTCACCTTATTTAAAATAGTTATACAATTGTTTGGTTCAAAATTTTGTGATATACGAAATTTTGATAAGAGGTTCTAATCATATATTTTAGTTCCAGAAATCTAATGGCAAAGGGTGGAAATATGTCTCAAAGGGTTAAGTCGAAAGAAATGAGGAAACTCTAAAAAATAGAATATAGTGGCGTAAGCAAAGGCAGCGTTTAAACTAAGCATAGTCAACAAATGATTCGTGTAATTCAAACAGAGATTATATTGGTGTTACCATAAATACAAAACGTAAGGATCCGAATTTTAAAAAGATATAATAGATCATGCAAACCGAATCAACATGTCGCTTTAAGTATTATGGTAATTTGTTATATTGATACTTTTGTTATTCAAAATTCATTATATAATTTTGTTTACTTAAATAAATGTTTTACACAAAGTTTCAAACAAGACCCTTTTTGGAAAAATTTTAGAAATTACGATAGAAATTTGTAGTGTTCTTGCGCAATTTTTATTTATTCTCATATGAATAACAAATAGAATAAACAAAATAATAATTTTTCTTTCAATTAAAATTATCCTGACAAATTATCAGCAGTGCAGATCAACCTTATCGAGATATCACATATAAAAACAAGATGAACATAATCATTTTTTGTACGTACTGGCTTGATATTGTGGTGAATATTCAATCCCAATTTACAATTTTACAAAAATTATTCCTCATCCCTAATTTGTAAAAGACTCTCTGGATTCTCAGTAAATAAGAAATTAAATTTTCATTGGTTTCTTTTGGTAGTCCGTTTATAGTGCAATGCTTTTATATTAAAATAAATAGTGGAAATATTTTCAACGGAACTGATTGTGAAATTTTTACTTATCCCTGGTCTCTTCAGCAGTCTTCATTTTTAACCATAATTCATGATTCGTTCTTCGAATGTTGTTTTCTGCACCGTGCTACTACTGAAATTAACAATTTTCATAATCGTGTATAATTGAACAACAAATTTATTTCTCAATATTAATGAAAACATGATAAAAAAGTTCGGATGGTCGTAAGAGAAAAAATCGAGCAAAAACAGACCATTCCTAACTACAATATAACATAAACATTTCTTAAATTGTTTTAAGTAAGAGCTATAAAATAATATGTTAATTAATTCTAATAATAACAAGATGAAATGACTTTCACTTCTGACTTAATTAAATAATCGATAAAACACAATGGATCAGGCATATAAAAATAAAAAAATTCACTTAATTTCCTGCATTATATAACACAAAATTTAGTTATTTGATTATCAAGGTTAAAGACATCTCGCTTACATCAACCGTAACTTAATAAGGTGATATGAATTAAAAAATTAAACAAATGAGATTATCTAATAAAAAAAATTAGATTAGCAAATTGGTTCTATTTTTAACCGACTTTAGAAAAACGTGGTTACCCAATTCGACGTTATATATATGCGGTTTATGAACCAATTTTGATGATTCCTCTTTTTTTGGAAAGGAGATATTCTAAGGATGTACAATCATAAAGAAATCAAGATATGATATCCCTAAGGGGAGAGAAATGGCAAAAACAATTTTTAGAGTTTGACTTCATAGGAAAAAAAAATTCGACGAAAATTTTTCTTGGTGGTTTCTTAAAAACTAAAAATTAGCTAAGGAAAAGATTGACACCGACTTCGAAAAGATCGAAAGGAATTCTTCACAAGGAAATTATTTATAGAAGTTTTTAATTTAAAATTATTTTTTACTTTTTAGTTAATTTTAGTTAAGGGACTTATTTTTTTTTTATTTTTATATTTAAATAATCATTTTAAACCAGGTCATAAAATTAGAGTAAAAATGTTTTCTATCAGTTACTAAAGTTTGAATGATAAAAAAACACCCTTTAATTTATATATTACATTAAAGTTATCAAAAATTATAGTTAATGTATTGTTTTAACAATTTACAGTATTTAGAGATCGAAAAAAATTATAGTTTTGCTTTATTGTGCAAATTAATCTTAGTAGACAAAATAAATATTAAATGTCGTGAAGTAGATACTGCCGGTAGTTCAATATTAGGAAATATTCTAGACAATTGAAAGCAGAAAATAAAAAATATGAGCGTTAAGAAGACTTAATTAAAAAAAGGATAGCGTTTTTTTTCAGAATTCCATTGGCGAACTTAACTTAAAAATTTCGCGAAATTCAAAAAAACATGTTTTTGCTAATAAATCATAAAGATTGAAATTATCTTTCGATTTATGTGTTGTGTAATGTCAATTAGTGTCTCCTACATGGAACAAAACGCAAGAAACCGTTAAAAATCGTGATTTTTTAATTTAATTTTTATTTTTGATTAAAGAAATCTTGAAACTTTGTACCTGATAATAATATTGCTTTTGGCCATCTGAATCTTCATATTGTATAGGCAAAATTTTTAGAAATATTTCTGAAATTTCTATTGTTGTAAAAAGAAGCATTTTCGCAAAATCGTTCGTTACAGTTCTCCGACATCGTAGAGCATTTTTTCGGAGCTCTATTTCTCGATGAAGAAGTTTTTGATTCTCAGCAAAAACGGGAAGAGTAGATTAGTATGGAAGTAAAGATGACAGAGATTCAAATGGTCAAATATACAATATTACAACCAAAAAAGTTTCAAAGTTTCAAGGTTGCTTTAATAAAAAATTATAAATGAATTTAAAAACACGATTTTAAACTGTTTTACGTTTTTCTCCTTGTTATTAGTGTCTCCTAATTGATATTACATAATACACCAATCGAAAGAAAATTTCAATACCTACTACTTTTGCGAATTTTTGAGGTTAGGTTTATCCATGAAATTCTGAAAACAAAAACGCTATCTTTTTATGCTTCAATTGTCTGGAAATTAACATGACGAATCTGTAGATCGATTGAACTATGGCGGATAATTCACATTTGTAGTCTTTGATTTATATCCTGCGACATTTTACGTTTGTATTTTTCATTATACTCATCTGATGGAAATAACTATAAGCTTAATTTCAAAACTTCTTTGCTTTTATTACGCGATTCTCAGTTGCTTAAAGTAAATTCAATTTTCATTATAATAGGTATCTAAATATAATGATTAAAGTGAATAAATACTCCTGCTTGTGAAGAAGGAAAAGTCGAAAAATCGGGCATTCTTATGATACTTAATTTGCTTTATGCTACATTAGCATATTAAACTTCTACATTAGCATATCTAAACTAAGAAATTATAAGCTTTTAAAAATTAACTTTGAAAACGTTGTTTTAAGTGCAATCTTCTTGGGTATTTATATAATTACGTCACTACAAAGTATCACTCACTATATCTGTTTAGGACCACCTTAATTTGATTCAATAATAAATTCCTTAGAAAACTTGGAAGAGTGTATTAGTGTCATGCATGGGTTAAAGATAAGTCAGAGAGATTAGTGACAGAGATATTGAGATATTCAGGTAGGGAAGACCGGACAAATGGCATTCACTTACGGAAAAATGTTAATATTTAAATCAATTTAACACATTCTCTAAAAAACAATCGTTATATTTGCCTTTTAATGGCTTTGGTATAATTATAAAGAGGTAGCTTGAATTTTTAAAAAAATCGGTTTTCACCATCATTAGCCACACACGCAGTTTATAGTGGTCGCGGTCAAGGAAATGGCGGTCTAAGATCCCAAGTCATCCCACTGCACTACACAAAAGTGTGTGACCAGAAACCCACACAGAGTGCATCGGTATATTTTTTTTCCTTCAATCTAGTTTGATGAGTTGAAAATGGTATTTCCATTTGCTCATATATTCACCTTCATTGATCGTTTCATAGCTTTTTAAAACTTTCTGTGTTCCATTTCGCTCTTTACGGTAGACCTTTGTCTTAATTTTGACGTCTATGTAATAAAAATAAATAAATAATTTAAATCTGTAAAGAGTTTAAGGCGAAAGTTGAGGGCAATCTGAAGACCGTCATTAACCGATTTTGTATCAACATGCACAAAATAATGTAGTTAAAAATAAGTGCAAATTTATTTACTAATATCGTTCGTAAATGTTTTTCTGATCTATAGTTCAAATATTGTATAAGAATCACATCAAACTAAAACAAAATTATAAAATCCATAATTGTTGTAGAATCTTATTGATATATCAAAAACGATAAAAAAACAAGATGCATCACTCTCGAATGAATATCAACATCTGAATATACATATGCCGGTAAGCTATAGAATGTAATACGAAGATCTGTTACCTACTCAGCTCTAATAAATCTTTGCGTTTTGGAGTAATTATGCTAACCGCCAGCCATTGTACACTGAACGCTATTACCTCTGTTTCCCCTATATATATAAAGAAGACTCGACTCTTTGCCGATGAAAAACTTTATTTCTTTTCTTAGACATTTTTGTATATGTTATTGGCCTTCATATTAATCATTGTTTTTGTAGAAAGTGAAAATTGCTCTTCGAAGCAGGAGGCTAACATCGTGTAAATATAATAAAATTAAAATTATTTATGCTTTACATGGTTTATGTACTCTTCACTTTATTTTATTATTTATTATCACTGGATATTTTTGCATGTGTATATCGTTAAATTTATTATGAAAATAAATATTATATTTGATAATAATTCATTCATATGAATAGCATTAAGGTCATTCAGTGTAAATGCATTTGGACTACCTCAATCATAGAAACTAAGTAAGCCAAAATAATACCGTGCTCAAAGTTCACTTTTACACCTTCTCAGAAAAGACGCTGTATTCTCAGAAATGAGTCCATCTATAATAAAACACTATTTTTGTGAACAATTACTCGAAAAATATTATAAAATCATAGTATCAACTTTCCATTGGCCACACGAAATTAAAATTTTAATTTTCATCGTGCTACCCCACAATTACCCCAAATAAATAAATGAAATAATCGCATTTTTAGGAAACACTGGGTCTTACTCCTCAAGAACAATATCGACTTTTCTGGAAACCATCTTCTGTGGGAGTGAGAGTGAGAAATTGCATCAGAAATAATTACAATAATCAAAAAATTTCCTTTTAAAGTTTTTTTTTTTTTTTTAAATTAATTGTTTCGTGTTTGAAAATGACCATTTTATATATGATATTCAACATTAAACGCTAGTTTCCTTCAATTATCCCCGAAAAATATTGATGCTGCACGATTGATTCCAAATCCCGCTACGGTTTTTTCATTCGATTACGTTAGAGTTTAACATAAAATTTGATTTTTGTAATGAATCCACCTCAAAAATGAGAAACCCTCTAAAAATACTCTTTATTATTATAGCCATTTGAGGGTATATTTGGATTGTATTTTTTGAGTTTTTTCTCAATTTTGGGGTAGCTTCATTACAAAAATTAAGTTTTCGAATTTTTACTTTAATGTAATAAGCATATTCAATTGTAAAAAACCGCACCAATCTATTGTAATTAAAGGTGTGGGTGAAATCGTTTTGAAAATTGTATTTTTTTATTTTTGCCTAATATAAAAATAAATAAGCGTCCAATGTAAAAAATCGCATCAATCAGTAGAAGTGGCTAAGTTTATAGTAGGTAATGTTAGAGGATTTACTCATTTTTGGAGTGATTTCGTTACAAAAATCAAATTACAAATCATCAAGTTAGATTTTTATTAATGTTAAACTAAAACGCAATCAAGTGCAATAAACGTATTACTCAATCATATGTTATAGAAGTTAAGTTAGTATTTTGGAGTTTTTCACCCCATTTTGAAAGGATAGGAATTAATTGCAAAACATCTATGAAGGGTAAAAATGATATTTAAGATACAAGGAACACGTGAAGAAAGGTTTCATATTAATATGAGCTGTTTCTTCTACTTTAATTTAATTATTACATCTTTGACCCGACTATTTTTATATGCTTCATTTTTTATAGTTAACCGTGTTTAGATAAAATATAAGATTTTTAGGTTTTTCGTAAAAAATCGTTCAATCCCACGCATTACTTTAAAATACAAAACGATTATTTTACCATGAACAACTCAAAAAATATTGCCTGTTGGAAAATACTTTATAGCAAGTCTTGTTCTTAGTTATTTTTGATGTTGCAGTTTTCTCTCCCCATATCCATTGGAGTGACATCCACTATCTGATAAGTTTCGCGCTATAAGGTAAAATATTTTATTGACGCGCCAATTTGTTTTTCCAATTTAAAAATATCACTTCAAAATATAAACTGAGAGGAAAATATGATATAAAATGCGTATGTATTAAAACTAAGTAGAAGCGCTGTAAACTAAAAACAATAATGTTTATAAATTAACAAAGTAAATGCTTGTATGATGTTTCCTTTTTGTTATTCGGAAAATTGTACAAAATAAATAATTTGCTGTTATCACAAATACAGTTAATTTTAAATTATTAAAAAACAAATATTTATGTAAAATATTTGTACCTATTATTTTTATTATGTTATATTCAACCGAATTTATTAGCAAATAATTTACTTTACATATAATTTCTTTGTAAATTAAAAAAAAAAAAAATACCGATAATTTAAAAACATTAGTGAAACTTATTTTTGTTAATATAACATTGAAATATGAGTGCAGCTAAAAATTCAAAGACAATAATAATTGTTTACTACAGACATCAAAAAAAAAAATTTTCAAAATAATATTATAAATAATAATCGTTAAAAATCCTATGTTTTACATATAGTTAGAATTTACTAAAATTAATTATTTATCAAAAAGCAAAATGATAATAGATTTTTTTAATACTTAGTGTCTATTGTCAATTCTTAAAAAAAACTTATTAATAGATCAAAAGACTAATATGCGAGTTCGAACGGTAATCTACCCTCTAATAGTGTAACTTAGTGATAAAATACTAAAAGCATATGTTATTAACTTAATCTATAACTAGAATTTATTAATCTATAACTAAGAACTGTTTAAGTAAGCCTAAATTTTAAATCTAGAACATTTTGTCTGTTTTGTCGATTTACACTATCACTATTCTTTAAAAGATTTTGGATGCCTTTCGAGGCGAGACAATTATCTGTAACTAAAACGTTTCAATTCTTGTGCGTCAATTTCTTCACGCACTGTGGGCATTTCCAGATATCTGTGAATATCGTCATTACGCACATTTCACGAGGATTCACTTATTGTTCATAGCAAATTTGATTGAAAAATTTGGAGAATTTTTATATTGCTTTTGCTTGCAATTCCCCATAGTTGAATGCCATAAGTTCACACTTATTGTTTAATAATAATTAACTTAGAACCTTGTCCCAAAAGCTAGTACAATTTAGAAAATTTTCAGTTTAGCTATTTGCTGTTTAACAAAATATGTTTACGCCATGTGAGTCTTCTATTTAAGTGTGAAAGTTGTGGAATTGTAACAGCCGGGCAGATTTCTTTTCTCAAAGTAAATGTTACTTGAACGGATTTCGTCTCGTTAACATAGATACGCCATTTATACAACCAATGTTGTATTTTATCGATACTATTTTGTAGTCTTTGATAAGAAGCTACATTTGAATCTATAGCCATTGATAAGATGGACGTATCATTGGCAAATGTCTCTGTTATTTATGTATCGACGGCTGGTAGTCGGACCTAGAACAGTGCCCTGCGGTACACTAGATTAGATTGGAAACTAATAAGAAAGTATTGTTTATAACAATTGGCTGCAAGTTGGGACGGGAGTCTTAATACAGCGTTTTCTCAAAGCTAGGTACCTTTTTACAAGCAGTTTTTATAAATTTCGCATTCTTTGAAGTTAGCTGAGCGATTTTCACCACAGTTAATACATTTAGCAGGTTGCTCTCTGCTTGTTTTTGGATCAGTATTTTTCAAATAGTTGCCTGTGCATTTAACGCGTCTAAATGCTCGATCCCAACTATTTTGTGTGTTCAAATCTTTGGCATCGCTTGTACTAAGGAAGTTCAATTAGGTTTGGCGGTTCGAATTTCACTATTTAAATCCATAGTTTAATAATAGAATATGTCGATTTATTATTTGGGATATTTCTTAGATCGATGAAAAACATAGGTGAAGGGTCTTTTGATTGCCTATGTTTAAAATTTGGCACATTTTCAACATCGTGTCCAATTTCTTTCAAATCTTGAATAGTCTACTCTGATGGTGTACTGCTGTGTATATTTCTTAGGACTACGTGGAATGAACGTTCTTGGTTCAATCGATGAGTAATAATAGATATAAAGAAATTAATATATAATAATATATACATTAGAAAAAAATTAAAAAGGGCTAAAATTGTGAATAGCATTTTTAATTTCATTTAAAAATTATGAGCTATTAAAAAATAAAACTGCGTGCCATAAATAGCTGTAAAATTTTTATGTCAATTTCATGAAAAATATTATCGTGATAATTATAATAAAATATCGTTTTGATATTTTCTGTTTGCAACAAGTAAAAATATTTAGTATTTATGAGGTGCTTGAAACAATAGTTTAAACGTTTTGATGTTTAAACTAGAATTAAATTGTCTTAAATAACACAATTTTCCATGCGATTAATATTTCAGAAGATATAGGTGGTTACACTGAAAATTATCAAATTTTGAGTGTGCCTTAATAATCAGTAACCCGACCAAAAATTTATGTTAGAGCAAATTTGAATTTTTTTTCTTACGTTTACATTTCTCCTTGAATTCTTTTTACACGTTCAATAATGTTCCGCAGTATAATCAAATTAAGAACTGATATTTTAATTTTTTTTATATTTTTGTCTTGAGAATAAATAGTTTATAAATCTAAAAATATTTCTAACAATAAAATAACAAATAATTATTGTAATACAAAAAATAAATAAAATAAAACTAAGAACATCAATTAATAAATATTGATACAATGGTATATCTGCACCAGCTGATCTAAGATGTGGCGCGCCTTTATGTCGATTAACATATTCTATCCAATATAAAGCTTTCTCCATTGGTGTTACAATTTGATCACTATATATTGTTTTTTGCTTGTTCGCATTTTCTGAAAATCTACAATACGAAACGATTAATGATTGTTAAGACGCTTAATACCATAATGTTTGAAAGATTAATATTTACTGTCTATTATTTTTAATTATTATATATTTATAAATTTTATGATAAAATAAAATGCATGTCGTGGATGGAGGAAAATAAGTTGGTTGGATGAAAACTAAGAATTAAATTATATATATTAGATTCTAAAAGAACTGATTTTCTTGGGAACGTCTTTAAGAGAGCAGCATTTATCGTACCTCTTTCAAAATTAAGCAATTGTCATGAAAATATTAAATCTATTATCAGTTCTTAATTTTTTTTACAAAACTCATTGGTTACAAAAACTTAAAACGCGGCGATTATTAAATGGTGATTGGTGTTTATCAAAGTTGAAATTCTTAATTTTTTTTACAAAACTCATTGGTTACAAAAACTTAAAACGCGGCGATTATTAATTTCGATTATTCGTAAAACAATGATATTATATTTGAATATAGAATACACATGAAAGAACGGAATACAATGATATTATATTTGAATAAAGAATACACAGGAAAGTACGGAATGTTTTTATCGAAATTAGACTCTCTTTTACAAATTCTGCTGCCTCTAAAATGATTAAAATTATGGATAACATGCAATTACACGTCAAAGTCTTAATTGCAATCCCGCCAAATAATTACTGGTATTATTTTTGTTTATTTACCTAGGATTATTCAAAATTTCATTAATAGCCCAAGAGATTGAATCAGACGTGATATTTTCGTAATTCATATAAATAGCATAGCCATCATCTACTGCTTTTTTAATATTTTTGTGTTGATCTCCAAAAACTGGTATACCAATACATGGGACTCCGCGCACCACAGTTTCAATTATACTCAATAGCCCACTATGAGTAATAAATATTTTTATATTTGGATGAGCCAAAATGTCACTTTGAGAATACCATTTACTAAGAAGTACATTTTCGGTTAAACCGGGTATAGCTGGTTCATCCCATTTCCACAAGACTTTTTGTTTTAACTTTGAAAAAGCTGAAATCAAACTGTTTTTCATTTCAATCGGCATGTCTTTACTTGGAACATTTCCACCTAAACTAAAGTAAATAATACCATCGGTTGCATTATCCATAAACTTTTGAAGATCGCTAGAAAGTGGTTTAGGTGCTGCTACATGCAATCCTCCAACTTCAATCACATTTTGCATTAATGGTCGCGGAAATGATGTAGTTATATGTGAATTTGTGAATATCAAAGAAACATAATCCCCCATTTTCTGAATATCAGGTGCATTTGGGAAAAATTGATGTAAAATTTTATCTTGCCCAGGATAGTAAACTAATTGTTTTAATAATTTTGCATAAGTTTGGTAGAGTGTATTTATTGAACGTTGGACAAAAGTCATACGATCAGTGTAACTTAAAAATATTTCTGGAACATAAGAATATGGACTTGGATTCCCAACATAATCGTTTAATATATTCGATTGTTCTAATGTAGAGTAAATTATAGCAGGTGCATTAAAATGATATGCTAATCCTAGGAATGCAGCATTCATAAATCCTGGCAATATTATTAAATCATATTTTTCGTGTAATAAGTCCTGAACTACTGGATCCTCCAAAGTTGCGCTTACAACTTGCTCATACATTTTCATTAGCTCATACAAATGTGCAATGCGGTTTACTTTGCCATATTTAAAAGGACCTCCCATTTCGTCTAAGTAATCTGAAATAATTGAAAACAGCCATTAATTATAAAAAAATTAAATATTATTCGTCGTTGTTAAATTTAATTATAAAAAAAAAATTATTAAAATTAATTTGGGTTTTCGGGGCTACTAATCACAAATTGAAGATTGAAAAGCAACTGAGCATAGTTTCAACTCCATTAAAGCTGCCCCTAGAAGTGACAGAGATAAGAAATTTTTTTTTAAATTCAAAATCTCACAGATCGTCTCTACGGGATATTTAGGGTCATTGACCACATATCAGAGGTCAAAAAGCAACCTGGGATTATATCAACCTCAATAAAACCACTCCTAAGAGTGTAACAGGCAAGAAATAAATTTTATAATTCATAATTTCACCTCGAAAAGTGTGTTTCGGAAGTTATCATTGACGAACGAATCCAAGGTCAAAAATCAACCCCATAAAAAATCACCCTTTGAAGTGATAGTAATAAAAAAAAAATTTAAAAACTATCAATTACACCTCGTAAATAGTTTTTTAGTGGTTTTTAGGGTAGCTGATAACAAATCTGAAGTCAAAAGGCAGTTGCCTTTTGAAAAATAATTATACTCGGGAATCGTTTCCATCAACCTGGAAAACATAAAAAAGGCGAAGCCTGAGGTGAAAGCCCCAGAGACACGATTTCCGATACAAAATTTTTAGTTTTCAAAAATTTTATTTTCCTATCACTTCTGGGGATAGTTTCAATGGAGTTACAACTAAACTTAGTTGCTTAAAAATGTTGGATTTGTAATCAGTGGCCCCCAAAGCCCCCGAAAAAAGATATACGAGGTTTTGAATTTAAGATATGTTTTATCTCTATTTCTTCTAGTGCGTTTTAGTGGAAAACTTTTGAAATTTGATGTTAACGGTTATGAACTGCTGAACAAAAGTAATCTTTGCCGTGAAACTTAAAAATGAACACAGTCTAACAATAGACAATGGATTTTTTATGGCTTAAATTGGTGCACACTTTCTCTTGAGTCTGTGATAAAATCTTATTGGCAATTCCTAACAGAAAGTTATTATTTCCATTTCGACAATCGAATACAAAAGTATAAATGCGTATGTATGTGTGTTTATGTATATCTTTGGGTGAGCATTTTTAATGGTGTTTGCATGTTACGAAGCTCAAATGATTTCTTCGATCTTTCACCAGCTATATGAACAAGAGTCAATTTCGAACGGAATAGGTTGAAAAAAACATATTGATTATAACCGACCTGCCCGATTTATTAATAAAGGATGTTAAATTTTACATTCTACGAAATAATTTTTGATAATAGTATCAAAACATTAGTTTATTTTCTTTAAAATTCAAAAAAAATGGTACCTGGTTATCGTTTATCGTTTTTGAGATAAAAATAGGAAATAATATTATATTGATTATAACATATTGTGTCTAGTTTCACAATTTGATGTGGAATATACAAATTTAGAATCAGTCAAATACCCTATTCCACTACGTTCTATACTTTATTTCTAAAAAATAAAAATGCATATGAGGCTACTTGGCGGCATTAGAAATTCAGGCGTATCGTCAATTCGATGCCACTCACAAAAAACTTCCACCATTAGCATTTATTTATTCTTCTATGCCTGACACATATTAAACAAAGTCTTTAGGCTCGTTTAGCAGAGTGAAAAAGGCAAGCAAATCGGGCTTGAGTTACAAAATTTTACAAAATAGTAAATTTCCATCAAAAAAATTAATTATTATCAATTTAAAAAACTTACTTTTGAAGATATTATTTACTTTTGTCAAACCAATATCTCTGTACTCAGAGACAAATTCTTCTTTTGGATATGAACTCACATATGTTATATTATGCCGATTTGTTTTTGCTAATCCTTGTACTAGTGCTTCACCCAAAATACAATGACTTCTACTTGGTGTTGGAAACAATGCTAATATTTTAGCACTATCTGAATAATTCACTATTACATGTAAGATTAGGAGCAATATCAATAATATTTTTTCCATTGGTTTTGTGAATTAAGTTAATCTATAAATAAAACTATAAAAGAAGCAAGTGTTGATACCTGTGTTTATTAAGAATTGAAATATCTGCGAAAATTGTTAAGAAAATCAAAAAAAGGGCTATTAGATAGTTCATTAGACGCGGAATAAAATTCTCGGATAGAATTCTTGTTCAACAAAAAAAAGTGTTTAGAAACAATAAACTGAAACAAATTTACGGCCTCAAAGTTTTGTTTATAATTTGAAAACGAAACCGAAGATATTTATAATCGGAAAAAAGATCCTTAAATAAAAGAAAATTTTCTAATAAATGCTTGATTAAGGATACTAATCAGCTGTTGAAAATTGGGATCAGTGTGATCGTTTTGACTCGAGTGCATTGCCGCTAGAGATAGTATAATCCAAAAATAATTATTTTCGGGTATAAAATTACACCTTAAAATTTTATAAATTTTGGTGTTCTTTTGAAGACTGCAATCAGTTAAGCTCCATTGAAAATTCATTTTTTTTATCGATTGGAGTTAAAAATCCGAAAAAATATTTGTATGCCATTCAACAATAAGAAAATAATCTAATTGGAAAATTTGAAGAAACAAATTTTTTAACAATACTTTTAATTTTTATGTTTATTTGTTAATAATTCCATTTTTTTTTAATGCCTTTTTGTAAATTTTTTTATTATAATTTTATTATGTACTTATATAAAAGTTTTAGATTTTTAGCACAATGATTTAAACTTTTATGTTGATTTTTATAGAGCATTGAGAAAAATTTTTTTATTAACAATAGGATATATTTTTGAAATATCGATAAAAAAATGTTTTCCCAACGGAACTTCACTCATTACAGTTTTCACAATACGCTATAATTTTTTTAAATTGATATTTTATATTATACTGAAACGCGCTCGTGTCATAACTTTCGCCTGGAACCCTATTTTCAACGACTGATTAATATTATTAATTACAGAGTTTCAGTTCCGGGAGTGAAGTTATTTTTTAGGTAGTTTTTGTTTCTCTTATTTTATAAAAATTCTTCTTCTCTTTTGTCTTTTCCAGAATTTTATTCCGAGTCGAATGAGCTATCTCCTATAATTTTCTGATCTTTCTAACGATTTTTCGCAGATATTTCACTTCTCTACTAAATTATATATTATAATATGTCGCCCGACACTTTTTTGTGCTAATCCTTGTACCACTTTGTCACCAATGACACGTACTAATATTTTAGCACAATTCAAATAATCCACTATTACAAATAATTTTTGCAACAATATCAATTATATTTATTCCATTAGTTTTGTGAATAAACTAATCTTTAAATAAAACTAAAAAAGTTTTTACCTATATTTATGATTAATTAATAAATATAAAATAACAAGGTAAATTCTAAAATATTTAAGCTTTAATTATTGTAATTATAAATGATAAATAATTTCTTTTATCAATTCTTTATTTTGGTGTAGATATAGTCCTGGAGCCCATAGGCATACCATACCACACCAAACTGCCCTTGATAGGCCTTGACCTCCTTAACAATCAGCCTCCAAACATTTGTGTCTTGGATTTTGTTTCTCTCGTCATTTATTTTCATGATTTTGAGTTCCTATATTACATCAACCATCCATCCCAGCCTGGACCTACCTCTTTTTCTAGATATATAGATTTTTGTTTTCGTTATTTTTTTTGGCATTCGAAAATCTTCCATACGAGTAACGTGGCCGAACCGTTTAAATCGTTAGAATTAGACGAATTAGACGAACTTATTGTGGTTTAGGATGATTTTAATTTCTGAATTATTCTTAATCCTCTATTTGTTTTTCTCATTGTTTAGTCCATATATCATACTAACCGTTTTTCGTCATTACTCGTCTTATTAAAGTAATATATAATTTCATTTTGCTATTCTTAATTAATAGTTTGTTCTTCAGTAGTTTTATACTGACGAGAAAATCTTTATTTCCTGCATGTATCCTTTCCTTTATAGCGGTAGATGTTTTTGCATCGTTTTCAATTATGTCAAGTAAGTATTTGAAAATGGCCACACGGTGGACAATTTCTCTTCAATTATTATTTCATCAATTTTCCGCCTACTGTCGTCAGAATACACTATCATATACTTCGTCTTTCCCTCCTTGGTAACTATGCCCATAAGCATATTATTGAGAAATATACTTCTAAATATTTGTACTTATATGGCTTAATTATGATTAATGTAACAACTTTTTCTAAAATTCTGATAAGTGTGGTTTTTATTCCGAAAAATTGCTCCCACAAGCTGAAAATTGGCAGATATCTGTTTTTTGTTATATAGGAAGCTCAATGAAAACAAATGCAAGAGCATTTTGTCAAACACGTGACAAAATCGTAAATCGTTTGTTCGACAACATCTAAATTTCTATTTTTCATAGTTTTCAGGTTGTCGGGCAATGAACATCCATTTATCACGTGTCTGACAAAAAGCTTTTTTAACTTTTTATTGAATGGTCTGCCTACTACAATAACAAAACAATGGATATCAGTGAATTTTAAGCTTGCAGACTCCAAAAAAGAAAATGCCCACTTTTCAGAATCATATTAAAAATAACTATAGAGTCATGATATGATATGCTTCTGGGCACCCAGTCTATAATTTATTTGATTACTGTAAACTATTTTTAAATGCGACTTTATTAATAAAGATTACCAAAGTAGTACAGCGATTTCATGAATATTATCGACCCTCCCACTCTCCACATAATTAACGTTGTCGCTGGTTGTGTCAAATATACCACTGATATTTTTATCTGTATATACATAGTGTTTCAATGTTCGTAATAATTATGAGCAGGTTTATATGAAAAGAAAATTTGAAAAATTGTATGGAATATTTGTAAAAACTGATATTTGTAACATAGTGTTGTTTTTTCCATAGGATGTATACATTTTTACTTTAATTTTAATTAATCTTTTTAGGAAAAGTTTAAATTACCTTGCAATGCGCTGCGCTTTCAACGTAGTCTTATAATCTGTGTAAGATAATAATGATTCTTTTATGTTTTTTAAATGATTAATCATTATTACTTATTTATATATTGAAATATTGAATTTACACCTTAAATTCATTAGGTAAGTAAGAAGTATTATAAAATTTTTTATCTTTAAAAGAACAAATCTCATCAGTTAAACATGAACAATTTTCTTTATTAAGCTGATAAAAAGGTGATACATGTGATAAATGTGACAATGATAATTGCGAAATTTTTAAATTCAACTAAAGTTTTAAATATTGGGATGATTTTTAAAGGGAAATAAGGAATTAAAAGGTAAAAATAAATATTAAATTGGCTCGATTACAATATCAATGGCGTCTGGATTTTGATAAAACAAGCCAAAAGTACCAATTTTTTAATTTTCGCCTATTTTTCGAGTTATGCAAGGATAGTTTAATCACAGGTTGAACATAGGGGCCAAAAACCAACTCGACCCGTGCAAACTACACCCCGCAAATCCATGGGTAGTTTAATCACAGGTTGAACGTAGGGGCTAAAAACAAACCCTACTCGTGCAAACAACACCCCACAAAATCCATCAAAAATCCAAGTGTTGATTTCTTTTAAACGAATTAAATTTCGGTTATTTGTGCTTGAATTGTGTTTAAATTATAGTCATTTATCAAATAATAATAATTAAATCTTGTGACATGTTTTAAATTGTGGTATTTATGTGACATAAACACGATAATTTCTATAAAAAAATGTCAATAACTTGAAAAATAGGCGAAAACTCGAAAGTTGGTATTCTTCATTTTCGTCTTATTTTGGCTTGTTTTATCAAAATTATCGTAATCTCCCCATTTAATTAAATAAGTACTTTTACAAATCATTTACGTGTGCCCCATCACAATTTGAAGTCGGCGCTAATAATATTGTAATTATTTGTAACTAGCTGGCCCGGCAAACGTCGTTTTGCCACATATTTCTAATTAACTTCAACATTTTCTAAGTATAAAAACATATTCTTAACAACTTTCCTGTATTTCTTAAGGCTGAAAGCTAAGGCAAATTAGAATAAATAATGATATTAATATATATTTTTAAAGCATACCAGGGCACGTTGCGGTGACAGTTGATATTACATCGATTGCATGCAAAATTTGAAGCAGATTGGACGAAGGAATTCCGTTGTCCCATACAAACTTTGCCTCTTCTTTTCATCCCATTAGGGGTAGAATTTCAGAAAATCTTTTCTTATGGGATGCCCGGTATTTGATGTTTAACCCACTATTTGGTGTGGGATACCCGTGACACGAAATATTTATATATACACTCGTGTTTGATGTGGGACACCCGGTACCTCGTGCACCCACAATTCGTGTATATTGTGCTGTGCATATAGGTAAGCATATACTTACTTGATGAAAAATAGTAAAAGGAAATCCAGAATCACTAATATAGAAAAGAAGAGATAAATAAATTCTATTTTGAATAGCTGACCCGGGTAAACATTGTTTTGTTATATAAATTATTTCTAATCAACATCAATATCTCCTAAATATAATAACATATACTCAACTGTCTATAACTAAATAATGAAGCTGCGGCAAATCGGAATAAATTATGATATTATTTTATATTTTGAGGCATACCCACCCGGTTTACGCGTTGCTGTGTTATTTTTCACATTTTAATAAATGATATTACATCGTTTACATGCGAATGCAATTCTACCCTTAGGATAAGAATTTCAAATCCTTTCTTATCGGATTCCCGGTATTTAGTGTGCACCCAGTACATTATATGCACCCGGTATTTACCTGGTATTTGCTGGGGTACACCCGGGATCGCGTTAACCCGATAATTTTTGGTGTGGTACACATACACTTGATGAAAGATATATGGACCTCCTGAACCAAGAATGATTCCGGTAATACTTGAACATTTTTTTTTTTAAGTTTCTTTATTTATCATTAAAGTTTACATGATTTTTTTTTTTTTTTTACATTTTTCTGTTCCTATAATACTTGAACATTTTTTTTTTTTAACATTTAAAAGTTTCTTTATTTATCATTAAAGTTTACATGATTGTTTTTTTTTTTTTTTTTACATTTTTCTGTTCCTATTTAATACTTGAACATTTTTTAACATTTAAAAGTTTCTTTATTTATCATTAAAGTTTACATGATTTTTTTTTTTTTTTTTACATTTTTCTGTTCCTATAATACTTGAACATTTTTTTTTTAACATTTAAAAGTTTCTTTATTTATCATTAAAGTTTACATGATTGTTTTATTTTTTTTAACATTTTTCTGTTCCTATTTAATACTTGAACAAGTTTGAGTTTTAAAAGTTCTTTATTTCTTATTCAACATAGTACATAGATATAACAGTACATATTTTTGTTCCTTATTAGTAATTGTTCCCGTTCCTTTTAATACTTGAACATTTTTTACGATTTAAAATTCTCTTTATTTATCATTGGGTTTTACATAGTACTCAGTGTTATACATGTCAGATACAATTTTTGCTTTTCTGTTCCTATTAGTTAAAACAATATGCACAGAAGTCAATGCGATATGCACACTTTATATAGTTGACAGTTCGTCATACTGCTAGTGAGAAGAGATAAAGAAGTTTTATTTTGAATAGATAAAGAAGTTTTATTTTGAATTTCAAAATTATATTTTGGTTTCTATGGAAATGATGATTTGTAACATGTGAGAAAAAAAAAAAAGACAAAATATGTTTCACAGCTAGGAACATTTTGTATTCGAAAATTAAATTGTCGTTTATAGTATTTTCCTTTACTTATTATTTATGTTTCTCACTGTTAAAACCTTCCCTGAACTTTCACGAATATTTCAAGACCAAAATTAGCCAAATCGGTCCATCCATTCTCGAGTTATGCGCTTACCAACACATTTTGCAATTCATTTTTATATAATAGAAGATTATTTTTTAGTAGTGTTCATTTTAAAAAAATATTTTGTCTTTAATCTAAATGTATAATCTTTTGTCTAAATATGACATTTTGATCTGGAAAGTAGTAAATAGCTTGAAGACTTCTAAATCCATTTTATACATACATACCTACACACATACAAACATACATACAAACATACAACCGAAGCAGTGCTGATCACCAGCAGGAAGAAAATTGAAACCATCAAGTTAAACGTTGGAGAGCACGAAATAGAATCACAACCATTTATACACTATTTGGAAGTGATGCTTGATGCCAGACTCAACTTCAAACAACAGGTGGAACACGTCGAAGCCAGGGCGTCGGTGGTGAGGGCTAGTCCTAGCAATATTGATGTCTAATGTTGGAGGCCCACAGCAGAGTAGACGCCTACTCCTATCATCTGTAGTCAAATCAGTGCTCACATATGACATATCTATTTGGGCCTATGCACTAGATTTACAGGAATCGTGAAGAAAAGCTGGTTCTATCTATCGACAAAGCGCCCTACGAGTAGCTAGCGCCTTCCGCACAATATCAGAGGAAGCAGTGTGCGTCATTTCCGGAATGATACCTCTCAGAGTTCTAGCAGAGGAAAGACGGGCTCTCTACCAACGAAGAAGGCCAACTGCACTGAGCCCTGAAGAGCATAGAATGGAAGAACGGCAGAACAGCATAGGCCTATGGCAACTGCAATGGGATGCCGCAGAGAAGGGTAGGTGGATGCACCGCCTCATACCTCCGATCGACACTTGGCTTAACCGGAATCACGGAGAGGTCAATTATTATCTTACACAGATGTTGTCTGGACACGGGTGTTTTCGAAAGTATCTACACCGCTTTAAACATGATGATTCTCCGGAATGCACGGCCTGCTCAGGAGTTGCTGAAGATGCGGAGCACGTCTTCTTTGTCGTCGTTTGTCGTCATGTCGTGAAGACTTGGAAAGGATCCTGAACCAGAGAATGCAACCAGATTCACTAGTTGAAGCAATGGTATCATCAGAGACTGCCTGGAACGCTACCAATACGTTTGTAACAGAAGTCCTCCCAGACTTGCGTACCATCGAAAGAGCAAGATCAAATTACAGAAGATAGAAGGAAGGCAGATAACACCTTAGCCACAAGAACGAAAAGTAATAGTTATATCCTCCCCCCACGAAGTAATGCCTGACGGCGGTTTCCGTGAGGGATAAGAGGGCAGAAGAAAAGGGGCTTAGGGTTTAGTGAGTATAGGCACTAAGTTAATGTTCGAGTCCGACATACCAGGCAAAACATCTAAGCCAGAGATTCGTAAAAAAATTTCCTTCGCTATATAAAAAAAAAAAAAAAAAAAAAAAAAAAAAACATACATACAAACATACATACAAACATACATTGCCTGACGGCAAATCCGTAAAAAGGATTCCCCCCTCTTAAAAGAAAAAAAAAAACATACAAACATACAAACATACATACAAACATAAATTCCTTTTTTTGAACAAATCGGCGAACAAGGGCAAATGATAAAAAGAATTCGTATCAAAATGGTAATAAATAAGGGCACTATGATTTCGTTTCAAAATGATAGTAAAACATGCAAATTTTTCAAAATGTTAATTATTTTATGTATATTAGAGATATTTAGCTTGTTGAAATCTATTATTATAATTTTATTAAAAATAAATAAATATTTGATTACTACATATTAATTTATTTATTTTTATCATAATTATTTTACTTATTTTTTATACATTAATTTAATTAACATAGTACACATTGTATTTCTTTCTATTTTTGCTCACAAATAGCTTAAAAAATAATTGATTATGTTATGAAATTTAGCATTCACAATTTTGACATGAAAATAAAATGATTTTCATCAAAGAGTTTTTTGATAAGTTTACTGTTCAAGGTTTACACATTGTCACAGTTTTCAAGATTGTACATACAAAATTTCATAATATTTGGATAGATAGTTATTTTTGCGCAAAAGCCAAAAGATATACATATTATACTACATTTGAGATATTATTTATATTGCTATTTCGAATTATTCTTTTTAAACATTTATATTAAATTTTATTTAAAAAAAAAGTATTACCATGTTACGTAATTTCGACTTTTTTGATAAGACAACATTATCCAAGAAGAATTTATCTTCATGTTTATTTTTATTATTCATAAATAACATAGAATATTCTACAATTCAATCTTTTGAGTCGAAACATTTTATTTGCTTTCATTGATTTTTATTTTTATTTTAATTAATGATCTCCGAAATGAAATTCTTTTGATGACAATTTTGTAGAATTTAATCAACAAAATTATTTATTTATAATTTTAAAAAAAATTTATTTATAATTCCGTGCATTCATACGGCTTAAGCCTTACCTAGGGATGATAATGCTAATTGATTTTCTACTTATAATAAGTACGTATGTTTGAATAATAAAATTAAATAAACATGTTTTAGCACAAATTTTTGAAATATTTAAAATTTTTTGAAAAAGTATAGTGCATTCAAATTAATAATTATATTTACATTTGTCCTTTTAATGAAATGAAGGTCATAGCGAATTATTAATATGCATTATAATTAATTGGTAAAAAAATACTTTAATTCATTCCTATAAAATTTTTAATTATTACATTTATGATAATTTAAATATTTATTATAAACTTGGAATATAATTGTAATAAAAAATGAGCGTAGGTAAGAATCTAGCGATATTTTACGATACGACCAATTCTAAATTTGATATCGTCAAAAAATATCCACAAATTTTTAATATCAATTTCGGTTTTAAATATATCAATTTAATAATATATTTTACTTTTAAAATAGAATTAATACTGTGCTAAATAAAATCAGCAACAACAACATCATTTTCTTACTAATTCAGTTTATAAGACAAAGTGAGTGCAATGTATGAATCGAATGCCTCCCGAATCCACTTAGGAAGTGATTCGGTTCAGGATGTGGAATGCACTTGATACTTTGATGAAGTACATTTAAATACAAGATTTAAATAAAAACTTTAAAATTACAGCAGTGAAAAAAGTTTCCCAGTTGAATAGCTGCAAGATCAAAAACCAAAGAAAAATTCATTTATCAATCTCAATGAAATAAACATAATTCAATTAAAATTTAAATCGATATTTATTATCGATTCAACTGAGAAGTCAAATTTGTGGGCAGAAATATCCTAACAGAATAAATATAAATTTAAATAAGTATACATAAATCGATCCTTAATATATTTGTCTATGATTAATTTTCAAGAAATGGAAAATCGTGTCTTAAAGGCTTATAACAAAACTTCTTCTAATGAGTATGAACAAGTATTTAATAAATGCTTTTTTACTGCAGCCATAAAGCTCGATCTACCGTCCTCTCTATAATACAATTTATTGTTTTTCAATTTGAAAATTTATTTACAGACGAATTGCCTAATTGCGAGGTCCAAGATATACACATTTTTTACTGCAACAGGGGTGCAAATAACTACGCTGCTGTCTTGTAAAACGAGTTGTATTGAGTTTATTTGAAAAAAAAAAAAATAATAATAATTTTTATTCTTAGAAACAAATTTTACAATTTCGAGTGCAAAAATTCGCCTATCTCTATTTCTGCATCTGTCACGTTTTTATTAATTCAATTATAATTGTAATGTCTTTTTTGCAAGAGAAAGATAGTTATTGCAACACCATACTCTTATTCCAAACGATGGTCGAGTAAAAGTTTGAATAATAATTAAGTATTAAAGAACTCACATCGATTCTTTTTTTTTATTACTCAAACTTTATTGAATCTAGCACATAAGGGATCTATATAAACGGTTTAAGTGTTAATTGAACCTGCTTTCAGATTCGCGTTTATATTTCTATCGTTCATTTGGCATTCATTATAGAAATGCTCAATACGTACGGTCACATAAAGTTTTTTCAACTCACATTTTAGCAGCTTTGTATTTTTTATAATGATAATAAATCTCAAATTAAAGTCAATAATGATGGGCGATGCATTGATTTTTATTTGAAAATCGAACTTTATGTAGTCGACCGTATTGAGCGTTGCTAAACGATAGTAAATTAATACATAAAATTCGATGTTGCCCCAATTTTCTAGATCAACAATTTTTTTGTATTGTATAAATAAGTATCTATCAAATTACTACATCAACCAATGATATCATCATGATGATCACGTTTTTAGTGTTGGGCCAATAATATTGAAGTATTGATCCCGAAGTATTGACTTTGTTAGCTAAAAATCTGAAAATAGAAAATAATCTATAACTTGCGCAAATATTGTCTTTAGTAAGTGTCCCAAACTCTTATAACAGAAACTAACCTTATTATTAACCATATTTTATTCTTAGAGAGTACAAAAGTCACCAAATTTATCTACTATTCGTTTATCCACTCTTGATTTGTTATTGCAAGACCCCGTAAATCATTACACAATTGATGAAATCAAGTAATTTTCAATAACATCGTTATTCAATTAAATGGTGTAAACACATTTCAAAATTTCAAACAGAAATCATTTCATTCTCAAAAAAAACATTAAAAAATTTAAGGACATTCTTTACGTGACATTTTGATGAAAATTCTTTTAAGGGTATTTGAGGCATGGAAAATTAAATGTGCTATCATTTTTTAAAATAAATTAATGCATAATATAGTTTGTCAAAAACATCGATAGATACATCGTTCATTATGAACGATAATTGAACGTCAATATGACTATAAGTATATGTAGACTTGGCAATTTAGATCTTTTTTACTCTGATTATCTCGATTTTAAAATACAGGTCGTAAAGACATGCAGTTTTTTTGATTTATGCAAAAAAAATACATTAGAAATAAATCTACCCATTGTAATACATTACATTTTTGATTTTGTATTCAAAAAGTGCAAAATTTTACTAAAATCTTTAAAGATCTTTTTGATAATCAGTATATAAGCGTTTTCGAGGTCGCTAATGACGATAAAAATGTTTATTAGACACAAATATTACTAATGCGTTTAAATATAAAATGTATATTCAAATGCATAATAAATGTAGTTAAGGAAATTTTTGGGTCTAATATACATTCATACTCAGCGACCTCATAAACCCTTATATACTGCATTTTTTATATGAACTTTATATTAAAAGGCATAATAAATGCTGTTAAACTAATTTTTCGCACCATTAAATATTTTTTGCGTCTTCAGCTTCTTCGAAAACCCTTTTGTACTGAGTTTCATAATTTTTTTTTATTTTTAGACATTTTAGAAAAATAACGTACGTAACACAAAATCGGCTAAAGATAGCTAACAAAAACGTTTGTCATTTTGTTTCAGCGCACTATGGTTTGCTTGTGTTTATATACGTATTGAATTGGCTTTTGTATTATAATTTACACCATAGGTATTTTATAACAATTTAAAAAAATCAACCTTAAATTTTCATAAATTAAGTTAAAAAATTCCTGAATTCCTTAAATGTATTGAAGGTGAGTTTAAGTTCGTGGATGAGTTAATTTTTTAGACTCATGATATATTCCTTAAACCATAAAAGCGTGAAGAAAATGAAAATATATAAAAAAATTTAACGAGCTTAATCTGTCATATTTGTAATTATCATAATTTAAGATTAGAACTTCTTTAAATTTTTTATATTTTAATAGCGTTTACCGAGTTTGAATAATTATAATCGTAATTTTTATTATTTATATAGAGCATAGACAATCCGACATATTCGAATCGAAATACCGTAAGTTGATAACTTACTGAAACTTATACTGAACGTAATATACAAGATGATAAATTATTTATAAATTTATTTATTTGTTATTATTTTGCTAAATAATAATAAACGCTAAATATTATTTTGTTTAATGCTACTATCACCCCACTTATTAGAATTTTCGTAGATGAAAAAGTAGTTACACGAATCATAACTAATTGTATGTAATATACAGTGTGTTTAATTAAGTTGACTTTATATGGAAAACTTTTTTCAGGTTTACGAAAAAAAGTTATTCTATATAAAAATCTGTGCTTTCGAAAATATTAACATTCACTATCGACATACAATGGATAGGATGTCCGGTAATTGAAAAATTTAGACAGGAATTTTTTGTATATCAACAAGGAACGTTTAGAAATGTAAATAATTTAGAACCGATAATAAAGGGGCAGTTCAATCAATCACTTCCGAGATATGTTGGACTATATTTAAAGAATTTTTTAAAAGAACAATTACATGTATGAAATGCGAAGGTGGATACGTTAAGGCATAAATGAACTGAAGATAACTGTTGTTACATATTTCAACAATAATAATTGTGTTTGTGATGAAATGTATGAAAAATAAATTTTCTGTATTATTTTGTTACATATTATTTATTAAATGTTTCTTTCAAATAATAAATTGAAATGGTAAACAAAATTTCTATAGAACTTTTTCAATTCATGACCACCATGTACATTTGATATCAAATGTTACAAATGATATCAGTACAAATGATATCAGCTGAATGTTATTATTTTCGAAATCAGAGATTTTTATAAAGAATAACTTTTTTCCGTAAACTTTATAATAAATATGAAGCCAACTTAAATAAACACACTTTATACATTATAGATAGGTATTTATAAATGATATGTTATGTTATGCATATGGATATAAGAACTATGCCACATATATCTCTGACATTTTCCGTTAAAATTAATTAGAAAATTATCCTAGAGCTTTAATAGTTACATAAAACTAGCATGTTTGTAATTCTATAATTATTTTAAATAAAATTAACCGAAAAATGATATTCAATTATGAACAAAATTGAATGCAAACATTTTTAACCTGTAAATATTATAGGTATTTCAGATCTCTAAAATATATTGGGAACTAATTTGTCTATACTCTTTTAACCAAATATATTGCAGTATAACTAAACAAGTTCAGAATAAATTATGGACCAAATAAATAGATAAATAACTGTATACTTTACACCCTATGTTTTATTTTAATATATTTAAACTGACTCACCGCTTTTATCCGAAACTGTAAACCTGTAAATCTGATATGATAAAATTTTTATTGTAATGTAGGTGTCCACTAAAAACAAATTTTGAAAAATCCATTATCGTTTTTGAGATTTTATAATAAATTTTGTCTTATTGTAGCGACGTATAAGTAAACCAATAATATCTACATATCTATAATGTATTTTAATAGATCTTCCATTATCAGAAATATTAGACCAGAGTCGAAGCCTTTAAAAATGGTAAAAAGTGAAGAAAAATTATTATAGTAAGTTATGAAACCCATTGGAAACGGAAGATAATATAATAAAAATGAAAGGAAAAATAACTTATGGGCGATCTGATGTCGCGAAGTGCAAGGAGGTAATTTTTTAAGGATAAGACACGGTTTATCTTGATTTCCAGTAAAATTATAAGTCATATGGGAAAAAAGTTTAATGACAAAGTTTTAGGGAATAAAAAGATTTACACCACTTTTGTATTCACACTTCAAAATTTTTCGATTGAAAATTAGGGTGCTTTTTCGATATTTATTCAAAATAAAGTGAAAAAATAAATATTTTAAAACAAAAATCCTTAAATCGAAACAAACCGTGTGTTACCCTTAAAAACTCACCTCCTTCCACTTCACGACCTCAGATTGCAGTGAATTATTTTTCCTTTCATTTTTGTTATATTCCCTTCCGTTTTCAATGGGTTTCATCCTACTATAATTTTTTTTGGTTTCAAAAATTATCGACTCTGGTTCTATATTCCTTAGTTAGTATGTTCTGAAATTTAGTATACACAATATTGACATGAAAACCAAGTGTTTATCGAAGAGTTTTTTTTAAACAAATATTTCTAAATATAAAACCAAATTTTTATTTTTACATTAGAAATTTGTTTTCAGGAAAAACATCAACAAGCACTAGTTTTTGTAGAAAATTGTACCAAATTTCATAACATTTGGATAAATATCTTTTAAGTTATTTGTGTAAAAAACAGTATTCGTGTCCAATTCTGGATCTTTTATGCCGCATAGCATCCAAATAATAAATGGAACTACGTTCTGAATGAGTCTATGATATACAACTAGGCGATTTTGTATTCTATTCCCTTAGTCTGTGTCTATTTATCTTTCTATGTTTGTTCCGCTGTAACTATTAAACGGGTTTTCTAATTTTGATAAAATTGGTTTCTCGCGTTTATGGCATACAGGAAATGGTTGTGTAGTTTTTTAAGGCTCAATGGGTCATCAGAACGTTCATAATATTAAATTTTCAAAATTATTGTTATTCTAACCTTGCAGTATGATCAAAGTTTATAATAGAAATATTAGAACATATAACAATTTAATACAAGTGAAAAAAACAACAAACAGAGTTAATGTATTAACTATTTTTATGATTAGAATTCATAAAATACCCTAAATATGCAGTCCATACCCATGTGGTTATAAACACATTTGTAATAATAATTTGTATTGTAATTATATGTGCTTATGCCGAACGGACATGCGGAAAAACACTCAATAGTTGATTCTATGAATTTCTAAACCAAACATTTGTTTGTGGTTTTCATATTTTCAAGCATTACAAACTTATATATACTCCGACATGAATATCATGCATATACGCGTCCCAATAACACTAAATGGTTACAACTTTAGCTCAATTTTAGATTTAGTTAGATAGTAACATTAACAGTTTTATTTAATCAACTATTAAACATTCATCACTTCTTAAGTAAACGGTAAAAAATATATCTTATATGTATTCAGGGTACATAAAAATGTTATTAAAATAAAATATTTTGTAAACTCATCTTCTATATGGATAATCTTTATTTTACAGACGATGATGTTCCATGAAAACATTACATACATACCTATATTGTTACCTGTGTCTAAGGCTACTCAGATCTATTTTAACCACAAACGAATAGCCTAACCAAAATAACTTTTTTCAATGTATAAATAAATATCTTTGGGTGTGTCATATATATAATTTTTTTTTATTATTAACTATCCTTAATAGTTAAAAATCCTATATTATAATTTAAGAAAGTCGGTACTATTTTAAAATATTTCAGTTTACATTACAATCCTTACTTACCTACCTACCTGTTTCTTAAAATGGTTTATTGTAATTATTTTTCTAAGTATTTAATAATCTTTTAGTATGTATATAAAAATATGTACTCTTTTTAAGTAAAGGAAAAAAATAAAGGAAATGCCAATCTATTAAATACTTGATATAAACCAGATGCAAAAACAAGTGTAAAACACCTGAAGAAGACCAAGGCAAACTTATGTGATGTACAATAGAATATCTTATTAAAAAAAAAAAAATTATATTTATGATCTCAATAATATTTGAAGCGTTTTAGAAACGTTATTCGTTAAAGTTAGCGTCGTCTGCTCTTTATGTCATGCGTACATATACTATTTATATTCTTTTTTTAAATTAACGATATTAATATGTTAACGGTTGAAATTATATCACCATAGCTTGGTATTCACAGTAATCAAGTAGTAATTTATATCTACTGGATTCTTTTAACGATTTTATGAAACACTGTAATGTCAAAAGTTCATTATGAATTATCAAATAAATACATTAAATAAATATTAATAAAATATTTTTAGTTTTCTTTAGAAATCTCAGATTAGATATACGTATATTTCATAAATGGGGTAAATTCATAAATATTATTATCTATTATTTATGTAACATTTGTATTTAAGAAAAAATGAATAAAACCATAATCGTTTTATTTATATTAAAATATATAAGAGTCGTTTTATTAAAAGTTTATTTATATTCATACTCAGTTCTTAAAGATATTTGAGTTTTCCTAAATTTTCTTTTATTATATCAGACCAAAACCATATACATAAGTTTATCGATTGAGTATACAATTTAACATTAGAAATTATATAGTATAGTAAGCTTAGTTAAGGACATAATACATAGATGGCTGTATCGTACAAGGATTTGGTAGGATTTAGTATGAGGAACCGTTTAGAAACAATATGCGCAGGTCCGTGTTTGATCTCAGTTTTTGCTTTGGAAACATTCAGAAAGTGGAAATAATCGTCATAGTAGCCATACTTTTGTACTGATTTTATATAATTTTTAATAAAATAATACAATTGAAATTAGTGTTAAAATATTCTAAAAACATTAAATTTATTAATAAATAATACAATTTATATAATGGATTGTTATTTTGTGTAACAGATGTCTTAAAATATTACTGTTTTTGGGGTAAGAATCTACCATTTTAGATTTGACTTCCGTGGCAAAGTCTTTATTTTAAATTATTATTTTATACATAAATACTTAATACTTTTATATTTATTAAATTTTTAATTATCAATAATGAATGTAAAAATAATTTAAAATAAAATTTAGTTGTAGTTTTTATGAATTTTTGTTTAAAATTAATTTGGGAAAATTGATGATTTTTTCCAATGAAATGTTTACCATTATTTATGTGATATAAAATGAGAATATAAATAAAATAAAATATAATTGTTTTAGTTTTTGTTCAAAAATGGTGTCCACAAGACTTATGAGTAGTGTTGGGGTGGGTTTTAGTAGTGCAATACAAAGTACAAGCTCAAATACACAAGTTAATGGACCTCCCCCAGCAAAAATACCAAAATTAAGTACTGGACCACCTGGCAGTATACAATCGATTGATATGGTTGAAAGTATACCTGGAACAAGTAAACAATTGCCACAATCGAATCCAAAACCTAATCTTTTAGATATGCCCCAGGAAGTGATTGAAAAAATATTAAGTTATCTCCCATTCAAAAATGTCGCACATTTGCGACCTGTAAGTATATCACTTATAATTTTTTAGTTGTATTTGTATAAGTTTTTCAATTATATTTTCTGTAAGGTTTCACACGCAATGGATCAAATTTGTGGGGCAGTTCTAAATTCAACATTTCAAAAACTACAAAAACAAATGTTAATAAGATTCCAAAATATCAAAGCAAAGATGCCACGGCGTGAATCAGCTCGACGCAATCATCCATTAGCATGCGAATCAGATATCATTGAAACGTTACATATGCGCCTTACGTTATTGCAAATGTCTTTTGGGAAACATATTGAACGGCGACATTGCTGCTTTTTCGCTGGAGAGGTTTGTATAAATTTAAATAACATCAATAAATAATAATCTATCCGAAAAATTGGTTCTTTGTCCATTTTTGAGATAAATTAAATTCTTCCATTCTTATCTTTTCAAACTGTAACATCACGTTACTAAAATTAAATAATACAAGTAAATTACATAATACACTAAAAAAAAAAAAAAAATTGAAACTTTTTAAGGGTTTGAAATCATATAGTCACTGGGTAGATTTGAATATGCAAATTTTGCACAATTTAGCCTACCAAATATCTTTGTGGCTATTCATAAATCATATAATGATCGTGGGATGTGAGGGTGTGAGTTATTAAGAAAGTACCGGTCCATAAATTTTAAGATTAAGGATGTATCTACTGTATACAGCAATTGACAGTAACATTCTGTTTTCCTAACGTAGCTAAAAATTCATTGAAAAAAGTAAAATTAAAAATATCGACAAATAGATCATTATCTTTACGTTGGTAAAAATTTTCAAAAAGTATTGGAAGCAATATGCAGATGATCTTCAGCAATGTCTAAACACTTAATAGATGGCTAAGTGTAGTGGTTGTTTTTAGTTTAAAAAATGTCTTAGATACATTTTGAAATAAATATCTTTTTTCAGTAAAAAACATTCAATAAAAAATAATACAAATAAACCAGATTATTTCATCAAATAGAAATTTGGACAGAATAATTATAAAAATTATTTTCTCATAGAGTTTGAGTGACACTTTCCACCTGCTAGGTGATCGTGAAAATTTGACATTGGTTCTCATGCGGTGCTTGACTTGTTTAGAATAATTAGAAATAACAAATAGAATAAAATTTCAAGATCGAATTTAATGTAATCATCATCGCCATCTTCATTTTCAAAACAACATTCTGTTTCTTCAAATTCCATTGCATTTTCAGAATATATTTAATATTATTTTATTAATAGTAAAATCAATAGGGTACAATTATTATCCAAAAAAAATATTTAAAATTACATGTGATATTGTTAACTAAACAATTGCATACCAAATATATGCCGGTAAACAATCTTCTTCGAACCAATTAAACTCTAATTTATTGTTTAAACGTTTAGACTCATTAATTTCTTTTATAAAAGTAGTTGGTTATTTTAAATGTGCATTCCGTCAAATACTTGTACAGGTTGGTAAACTGATTGGATCATAAGTACAGCAATATTTTTAATGTTACTTGATGATGATAATGTTAATGTTACTTGAATTCTTCCTAAAAACTTGCAAAGGTCTTAGTATGCCGTTTTAAAAAAATGAAGAATTCGAGTCGTATTTCGTGACATAATAATTGTAAAATAATTATTATATTCAGATAATACTGAAGAAAAGAAATTTTCTAGCTCTTATGAATAATTTTTGATCTACTAATATTATTTTTTCATTTAGGCTGTTCTATTTATAATATATATAAAACTGTAAAAAAAGGCTTGCAATGCTTACGACTATATCCGACAACAACCTGCAGGGAACGCTAGATTTTGGTCACATTATTCACAAAAATAAAAAATGGTGTTTTGGTCATTTTTTCGCTTTTTTTTTTTAATTTTTCCAAGAAAACATTGCATTATCTGAATTTGATCCTGGAAAACCTTTTGTAGAAACAGTTGTTCCCAATCAATTGATATCTTTGCAAAATTTTCCAATCTTACGTCGTTTCGCCACTACAGAGCGGTTAAAAGCGAATGTATTGTTTATTTTTAATCCAATCTAGGGGCAAATTTGTAGAAATATTTCCAATTTGAAGAAACAGAAAGCATATTTCGGCTATAAAATGCAGTTTTTGCGTGTAAAATATACATAGTAAGTCAAAGTAGTAAATGTCTTCGTTTCGAACTTCATAGAAACCGACGGTATTACGAATCATGTAAATTCAAAATATCGAAAGAAATGTTCAAAAATTGTACATATTTCCAAAAACATCCAATTTTATTTTTCCATATAAATTTTATTTAGAATAATAAAAAATACCTTTTCCACCAGATCATTTATCTGTAGTCGAAATTTTACGAAAATGTCGATATTACTTTTAAAGTGTCACTAAAACGATCTAATCTATCCTTTTCAAAAAATACTTTTACATATAATTATCATTCTATCCAAATTTTAAATTTTAGACTCGATAGAATGATCTGCTTTATTTGTATTCTATTTTATTCAAAATTCAACTTAAAAAATTAAAGAGTTGTCAAGCACTCAATATTGTATTCTATTTTATTCAAAATTCAACTTAAAAAATTAAAGAGTTGTCAAGCACTCACTACCATTCAGCCAAGTCTGTGCTTTTTTTTTAACATTGCTAAACATGATTTAACCATGCTGTTTCAAATACTTGCTGAACATTTTTACCAGTTAATGAACTGTTAAAAATTGAAGAACTTCTAAATGCTCAGCCTTCATTTTACTTAATCAAAACACATACCTACTAAAAAATTTTTATGAGTTCTTCTACTATCATTGTTAACTCAAATTAAATTAAAATTTTAGTTAGCCGGTTTATTTTTATTTTCAAAAATTATGACCAGGCTTTTGTATTATTTCATGCATTAATGTCCGCTTTTATTTTCCAAAAAATTGCATGATTTAGGTAATGAAATTTTTACTAAACCTTTGTTAGTTTTTATAAGATTCAATATATTACAGTCTTAACTTTTAAAATAATTATATCAATATTGTGTTTGTAGATTACATTTTACAGTCGGTCACATATCATCGTAGTTATGTAAATACTTGATTTCTTAATTTCAAAGTGCAGTAGTCAACTGTTACGCCTTTTGAGCCTCAAAAATTATGTTTCAATCTCAAAAGGAATCAAATTTTAATCTATTTGTTTAGTTTAATATAATTCAAAAGTTTTACAGTAAAAATTCAACTTATAGAAATAAAAATCCTTAATGACAGACAGACCAAAACCTAAAGTAATAATTATTTTGAACTCCTAGGTATTTGTATTTAAGTTGTATCTTTTTTGTGTATTAGATATTAGAAGGCCTAACATCTATTTTTGTCAAGAAAATACTATGAAGAAATTTTGTTACAAAATTTTTATACTTTCTCTTTTAGTTTGCTCTCATGGCCAGCCTAATTTTAATGTATTAAGTTGAACTGTGCAAGTAAAATTACCATTATTTTGTATTTTACGTACTAATTACTGATATTTTATTCATCAAAAAGTAGATAATTTTTTTGGAAGAAATGTTAAAGATTGTATAATATATTTATTTATTTAAACTTATTTAATAAGTTCACTTTGATTTAAATTAAATTAAAACAGTGGAAGATATTATTTGCAGAGTGGAAAATAATATAATTGTTTTATATTTTAATATTTTAGGTATTAGACGAAGTTTATAGAATATTACACTATGTGAAGAAAACAACGAAATTACAACGGCCTTACAAAGTGACAGACGAATTATTTGATTTATCATCAATGGCAATGGAATATTTTAAGGAACATATCGAACCGCGTTTACCAGAGATTGCGTATTTCAGTTCAGATTTCCTTGATTTCACTGGTGGAACATTTACATGTATTTATATTTATCATTACATTTCAAAATATTAATTAACGATATTAAAAAATTAATGATATGTTAATTATTATAATTTAGATTTGAAAATTATAATTTTAATTTATTTTACTATATGCCAATTTATTTTTATTTTTAGCTACAAGTAACAGCAAAAATTATTTGTGCTTGGATTCATCACCATTGGGAGCTGGTAGTGGATGTGAACAAAAGGATGATGAAGCTCCTAATCTTTCTGTCGCTGATACATCAGAACAATCATATATGCCTTCAGAACCAGCACCACAATCAAATATGGTACTTCGAAAACGTATTCGAAAAATTAAACAAGGAATGAAAAGGTATTAATATATATATTATATTGTACTCCTACAATTTTTCTCTTCGAAATATTCTAAAATATGTTTTTGACAAAAAAAGGAAGAAGTATAGTATAATAATAATGTATAAATCTTTTCTCTAGCTTTAGAACCAGAAGTGGTATGCATTGTTACTGCTTTCTCTTCCCAATTCGTATTTTGATGTATTTTAGATCATTTATAACTTTAAAGTTTATTTATTATACAAGGTGTTTATTCAAATAGATCTCTTAAATTCTATCTCATAGAATATGTACAAAGACCTAGTTAAACAATAAGGGTGATATAGTGCATCGTCTAAAGGGAAGACAGCACCGAAATCTATAGTCCCTGAGAAGTTATTTTGGGTTAGAACGATGTCTAAAAGTCTTATAAAGTAATATGTATTAGTTTAACTAATTTCAATGATATTTAAAATTCACACCAATACCTAGTTTAGCTTTTTGTATTATAAATACGTATTTCGGCCAATTTGTTGTCATTCAACTATTGATTGATGAATTTTCTATTTTATATATTTAATCTATATATTGATTGCCAAATTTTTTTATTTCATTCTTAATTTACTTTCAATATTCATTGTCACAAATGTATGATTTTTTTGTTATGAATCGATATGTTCTAACTTTTGAACGGGTTCGGTGAAATATTACCAAATTTTTTGAAGAATTAGCATTAGAACACATTTGTAATTAATAATTATATGTAAACTAAATTTTTTTTTAAATCGTTACAAACATATACTTATGTAATTAATAATTATATTGTAAACTAAATTTGTAATTGTCTCAAACATGTTTAATGACGCAGATGTCATTAATAATTGATAATTAATGTAATGAGAATGTAAATCCAATTTAATTGTTGACTATTTTAGTTTATTTTTAAAAGTTTGATTAGATTCGTTAAGCGCTTAGTCGAAAATAGTCAACAGTGGAAAAAATCTTTAGTAATCGATTATTTTTTCACATTCTTAAAAATAGGCATAATGCGATTAATTATATTGAAATTGTATATTTTTAGATATAATAGCCAATTATCATTACTACGTCAAGATTTACGAACATGTAAACGAAAGACAGCTGAACAACAAAAACAAATTGCCGAACAACAACGACAATTAGCTGAACAACAAAAACAAACGTTGGAATATGCAACACGACTTGATGAAAACGACAAGAAAAATGAAGAAACTTCAAGAAAATTCAGTACATTATTACAAGAATTAAATAAATGTAAAACCGAATTGCAGTATTGGCGGTCTAAATCACCTGCTATACCACCGGTATGTAAAGGTTGTGGTACTGTTTTTACACCAGGTCCACCTGAAGAAATTCAAGCTTTAGTGAATCAAGGTGTACGGCCTGAAGGTCTTGGATTAATTATTGATAACACAAATACATCAGAAAATGAATCAATCGAATTATCTCCACAATCATCCGATGCGCAACCGGATCAACCAAGTGTTGAGCAACAACAAACACTTCTTTTTACACCACCTCAAAGACAAGGCGTAAAACGTAAAGCGACCTCTACAAATGACGATACTGCACAGTCGATATCAATACAAACATCTACACCAGTGGAAACAGTGGGCTCAGAGCCGTCCAGATTAGATATTAAAAAAGTTAAATGTGTTTCAAAAACTCGTACAAAACGTGTATTAAAAGTTGTCCATTGATTTGAATTTTGAGAAAGAGTTGTGTTAAAGTGGTAACGGAATATTTTTCAAATCAATTTTTTTCTTTTAACAACTGAAGATTAAACCTTCCTAATAAGTATGGGGATAGAAAGCTTTTCTTTCATTGAGTCACACAAAATATCGACAGTTAATTGCATTAATTAAATATATAACAACCACAAAAGTACTTATACAGTTTTTTGATAACCAAAAAGGCTTCCAAACCTGATTTTTTGAACTAATCTTCTTTCTGTTTATTAAAAATTTTATTGAGCATCTTATCTCAAGGATCTTTGGCTCTATTTTTTTGTAAATGGATGATAAAATTTATTAGTTATTTCATTTTTTTTTTTTTAAAACATTCCCTTAAGATTATACTCACGCTAAAATTTATTATTAGTCTTTAAGGGTCTATATTTAAAAAAAATGAATTTTTGAATTTTGTTTTCCACAGAATAAATATAAATTATAAATAAGCATTAAATTATAAAATGTTATATCAGTTTGAAATTTGTGAAAAATACGCAATTATTTTTATTAATAATTATTTTACAAGTTAAATGTCCATTTTTGTACCGTTTGACAAGATTTTAAATAAGTAAAAATTGATTAGTTTTGACGATAGTTGCATAAGATTGGTCACAAATTTAATTTCAAACTAGATATAATGTTTTTAATAACTACAGATTTTTCAAGTCATTTTTAACTTTTAGGAATCCGAAGTCTTAATTTTTTCTCCGAATGTCTTAAAAATCAGTTTTGTAAGCTATTCTGGGGATATTTATTTGGTCTTCATTTATTGAGGTACTAATACTTTAAATATTTTTAATTGTATAAATGAAGATTGGATTAAAATCGTTCATAGTTAAGTGAATATTATTTAACTGTGTGACTGAAATTTAGAAAGAACAAAGCAATTATAAATAAAATGTATTATTTCTATTTATTTGGAATATATATAAGTATGCCGGTTATACTTAAAAGGGACATTCAAATTAGTTATCATATTTCCATCTACATTTAAATGAATAGAACTAAAAACCAATCAAGAGAAAATAATTTTACAATACATTTAATAGATTTAAAAAAGTACCCACAGCCCGAAATTTTCTTGAATGAGAATATAAAATAAAAAACCGGCCTAATTCTCAAAACTAACAAGAAAATTCACAATGCAAAAAAAAAGAAGGAGACGAGAAAAGAGAGATAAGTAATATGGTATGTGTGTATATATATGTTTTATTAGTAGTCAAATGTGTTGTCACCTGCACAATCGAAATCGTGCGCGTTTGTTGTCTTACAAAATTACTCAGTCAATCGATGTGCTTTTAGATTTAATAAAATTACAAATGACTGTAGTGATACATATATTTAGGCTCGTTTGTTTCCTCCCAATAACTAATCTCTGTCTCTGTCTGGACGACAACCTAGTTGCCATATTATACAAATGCTTCGAGTTGAGCACGCATTTTCTAACATATCCTCCTAAAGGAAGGATAATGTTCAAAATAAAAATAAAAAGTACAATAAAATAAAACAAACGTTACTCAGCTTTAAAATTTTCACAATATAATAGGTTTACATGTGTGTATTTTGTCTCAGGAATGTGTCCACATTAAGAAAATATTTTTGAATTTATTTTTTCTAAAATTTAAAAATAAAACAAACCAAATATCAAAATTATTTAAAACTTGCAATATTTCTGTCTCTCAGACCTTAGAATATTTTTACTTTTTTGTTTCATTAGAAAATAATACAAAAATTGCTTTTGGGGAAAACAACTTAAGATATTTTTATGTTGATTTATAACAAAACGGCCTTGATAGTTGATATTTTTACCATAATTTATTCTGAACTTATTGAATTTATTCAATTGGATACACGGTAGTTGATATTGATATGTTTTGATCTCATTATTTATTCATGGCTTAAATTAAGGTTTATAAATAAATCATCTAATACTTTTAAAATTCAAATTAAATTACCTTTACTATTGATAAAAGAAAAAGTTTTTTATTTAATTTACTAAATGATCAACCTAGAGTTAATAATACATTGTGCTTGGACATAACACAATTTCTATCTGTATTAAGTTAACGGATTACATAGTAATGGATAGTGAAAAAATTAGTTTACTATATACGATATTGCACATTAAAAAAAATTATAATTTTTTTTAAATATTTACAATGAAAGAAAATATGATTTCATGATTCTGTTACAAAAAATTTTTAATTGATTGTGGTTGAGTTATTAAAAGCCACCTAGTTATTGTCATTTCATTATATTCGCGTTTTAACTAGACAATTTGCAACATTATCTAATAAAATGACTATTACTACATTATTTTTGGAATCTTTGGAATTATTAAAAAGATTTACAATATCACGTTCTGTATCTGATTAGATCTATTTATTAAACGGAATAAGAATCAAAAAAAAAATCATTTATAATAAAAAAAATTTCTCAAACAGTATACATTATTTGTTTTCGAAAATTATAAGAAATACAATGTGTATATTGAATCAGATATAGTTTATTATAGACGTCACATTTTTTGTTCTTACTCCACTTAAAATAACCTTTGAAAAGTATGAGTATTATCAATAAAAATATCAACAAATAACTGTGTACCGTTTATTAATTATATGACTAAACAATTTTAATGTAATTAGGTAGCATAATTCTGAAAAAAATTACAAATGTAGTTTTACTTTGCAATATGGCTAGGAATTTTTTCTTTTGTAATAAATAAAAAATAAAAACAATGGTGTTGATTTAAACATAAAAAAAGCTAGAAAGTCATTCGTACATCAATGCAATCAAATTTAACCAAGATGTGCCAAAAATTAATTTAATCCACCATTGTTCGGTTTTATTTTTAGTATATTATTAAGCAACTTATTTAAATTAATTATTGTGTTCAATTTTTGTGGATAGTTGTTTTATTTTTTAACAATTGAAATAATTAAACACAAAGACCGTTTCATATAAAATGTGACGGGAGGCAATTAACATATTATTATGTAAATGTATTTATTTTTAAGTAATAAACATATTTGTACCTGTTATTTTCTATTTAAAAAAAAAATACAAACAAACGATTATTTTACGAGAAAATAATATCGTTAGATTTATTTTACCTTGGAATTTAGATCATCGCATATCAATATTTTTTCAAAGTCGATTTTTTGTTCGTTTGATAAATAAATCTACGATATTATTTATAGGTAGAAATATTTTTTTAAATATAAGGGTTGAAATGTAATATGGAAATTTCTTTTAACTAACATACATACTAAAGAAAAGAGCCCAGGAAATATTTATATATAAACTGGAATTAGTTTTTATCGGGTTAATGTAGACATGTTGATATTAGATGGAATTAATTCGTATAATAAATAATAAAATGTTACGGTTAGTTTCGTGTGATAGCGAGTTGTAATAAATTTTTTATTTATATTCCAAAAGAAGCAGCTTGGAATCTATTTCCAGCTATTTTAAAAATAATCGTTCATGATACATAGGTTTGTTACATATATAAACCTGAAATTGTTTCGAATGAAAATTTACTAACAATTCAGTTCTAGTTTTGTATATTATAAAATAAGTTTTTAGATCATTTCCACGAAATTTTAAATATTAGAAATTAATTTGAACTAACTCTTTTCAACTTATATCTGAGTTAATTTCTTTAAATTATTTAATACTTTAATAATGTATGAATAATAATGGCCGATTAAAATTGAACCTTGATACTATTTTGTTTACCACTGCTAGCTGAATAATGCTCGAGACTTCATATATAAGTTTTAATTACTTAGATTATGGATTATTAAAAAATGCGTCTAGCTCTGATCTTTGGTCTAACACCCTATATAAAAGATCCAGTATTTTACAATTTGCTATGGTAATTTTGTTATCAATAAATAAGTTCAAATAATAATTCAGACAATTGTCTTTCATTTATTTTGTTATTAAAATTATACTATGAAATTATCTTAGTAGTTTAATAATACAAGAGACTTGGTTGAATAAAATTCTAATATCAATGTATCCACAAAAACATCATAAAAATTATTTTGCAGTGAGTATTTGTTTTTACTGGGCTTAAAAGTATATTTTATAATAATGATAAATGTGCGCGCATAATTTTTTATTAGTTAATTTATGAAATAATAGGTCTGAAAGGCAATTGATATGATGATGATGCTAAAAAAAATTGTGGTAATTTTTGTGTATTGGGTCCAAATCTTTTGTTTTTCATTTCAAATAAAAAAAAGTATAAAGATAACTTAATTCAAAAAATTGCTTATTATTTCATTTTAGTTAAATTCGAATTTGTATAATTATTAACAAAAAAACAGTAGTTTAGTTTAATTAATTATTTAGTAAATGGCGGTGACGTATAAAGATTTATTTATTTATTTTTTTTACGTTAAAACAAATGTGTTGTGTATTTAAATTCAATACCCTTGAAAGGGCTTTTTCTGATAATAATACTGTTAATTAACTGCTTATTATATTGATAACATTTCAATCTGATAATACGTTTATGTGCATAAAAAATACATAGTAAATAAATATCCAATCTAAGTACGTTTTGTTAACAACATAGTCTAATATATATTTTTTTTAAAATTCATTAATTTAGCTTGTAACGATGGTACACTTTGAACTAATCATTTCTAATCGGAATCTTTAAGAAACAGTTAAAAATAATATACAACTTATTTATCAGACCTCGGACTGACGTAACGTAATGACAGGCTTAGACCAATCAATAAAGTTAAGCAACAGCAGTCACAATTTGTATTTGGATGGCTGACCACCTAGCAGTAATGTCCACTGTTGTTGTATAAAAATAATAATAATAATCCCCTTTGGTTAATGGCTATATAGCTGAAAGTAGCTGAAGCCAGAAAAAAAAACATCAATTTGAATTTTAACTGTTGGTTGATTTTCATAGATAATATAATAATCTTAGATACTATAGTCTGTATTGATTTTGTTACATAGTTGTTACTATGGTAAGTTATGTTGTTGACCTGATATTTGTACAATTATTAATTAACTTATTAATAAGATCTAAATGGCCATTTCGTTACAAGCTTCTTTTCAGTTATTTATTTTATTTCAAAACCAATATGAAAACAGTTAATTTTTATTTCTAATTCACATGTGTTAAAAATATTTTATTGTTTCACATGATCAATTGTGCCTTAAAACTGATAAATCCAATTATGCTATTAAATCTGGTCGTTTTGAGAACGGAGAAAATTTACCCCATTTTTAGTGTTTGAACTATTACTTAAAAACTATACATATGCTTTGTTTTTATAGAGAATGAAGATATTAAGTATTATTTACATCTTTTAATGGTTTGCAATAATAAATTCTATAAAATGGCACTATATATAATATCTAAAAAAAATTTTTTATACAAAATAAAAATTTTGTGTAAACTTATATCCTAAATGTATAATTTTTGAGTTATAGTTAAAACTAAAAATGATTTAAAGTTAAAACTCTAATCATTGTTCCATTTTCAGAAATCAAAGACCATATTTGATAGCATACAGGGGAGAAAAGCACTGTAATCACTTTTGAGAGAAATTTTTTTTACCTTCGATTTCAAATTTCTGAAATTTGATACGAAAATCTGAATAGGGTTTTAGACGACCTCTTAGGTTGTAACAGGCGATCTGTATGCCTATATATAGAAAGCGCATGCGCACGAACTCGGATTCTACCTATCCATTGTTGAAAATTGGTCTTTTTAAAAAACGAAATTATCCATTTTTAATGAATTTTAAAACTTTATAATAAACAATATTGATAGAGTGTGCAAAAAACTTTTTTTAAATTAATTAAAAACACTCTAAAAGTGATAAAATTTAAAAAACTAAAAATACGCCATAATGTAATAATGTTCAAATAATTTCAGAGTTTCTATGGTTTTTTTATAAATAGTATTACTTGTGTTACGAAAGTGTAACTTCATGGATGGTTACCATGTATGGCATCATCAAAATACAGTATATATCAACATTGCTATTGGCTGATATACAATATTAATGACATCGCATGTGGATGGAATCCATGCATGATGTTTTACTTAAACACAGATGTTATCAACGAGTGACGTAAAAATGTTAAACTTTGTTTCGGGTTAATATCGAAGTGTGCTCCGTATTGAATCTAAAAGTTTTATTAATTTGATTTAACTTTTTTTTTTTGGTTATAACGAAAAAATAAACATTGTTTTTTTATTATTATAATATATAATTAAATATTGATTTTGTTATAACATTCTAATCATTTCAATGCAGTTGTCGGTGTCTTAGGGCAAGATAAGCAAGCGCACTCGCCCATTTTTTTGAAAATGAGGTTTTATTATTTTTTTCTACTATTTTAAGTACATAATAATAATGTTTACTAAATTATTGAAAAATTTATTTTTTAAATTTTATATTATTTTTAATTTCCCGCTATAAATATCGAAAAGTTTTTTACCTCGATTTTTGGAAATGGAGTTTTCGTCAGATCTCAACATTTTCAGGTCGTAGAAAGCTATTTTTGGGGTTTTATTAATTTTTTTTAAATTCCAAAGTCGACGTTTTGCATTGGACTGATATAAAAATTTCTTTTTTATAAGAACCAACAAAATTAAATGGGAAAGACGAAGGCATGCTACCACACCCATGGGCAGAGTATTGAGATTTATCATTTTTAAGGTACAATTCATTGTATGAAATAATAAAACACCTTACACAAGTTTTTTTAGAATAAAAATACCCTAATTAAAAAAAATATATATATGCAAAGTTCGTGACGACCATCTTAAAAACAAAACGCCATTACCTATTTGTTCGATTTTGAGTTATTGTCAATTGTTTCGTGCATTCAAGAAATGATCGTTGAGTATTCTAACATAGTGGAACTTTTAGATATTGGAGCTAATTTTCTTAATCGGGAAGATTACTAGTCCGAATTTTAATGGTTGTTTATTTTAAAAAAGAGATTAGAAATAGGAAAATTGAGATGTTATCATATTCCATAATAATTATTTTATTCCACTTTTAACTCCTAGCATGAGAGTTTTCATTGGAAAACATTAGGAAAAGAGTATCTTTGAATACACTCACATAATTAGAAATTATGAGCATACAAATTTCAAATAGCTGAGATTTTTAATAGAGGCTAAATTAAACATGATCTTTAAAAACTTTATTTATAGAAGAATTATTAAAGCCAGATAGAGAAAAAAATTGTGTGAAACTTCTTGGTATAGAAAATTTCTTGCTAAAAAGTTAGTTGACTTGGATAGATTTTGGATATGGATCATCTAGCATTTTATTATAAATATTTGAAATAGTTGTAAAAATAAAGATTTTCAAATGCATTATTTATTTTTAAAACAATAAACATACTTAATTCTTATCCCTCCCCCATGTTTTCATGTAGTGTGTTCAGGCAGTAAATAATAAAAAAAATCGCCAAAATTTTTTGTTTATTATTTGAGGCATTAATACAATTTTAAAATTAATATATTAAAATTATTAATAATATTAAAAATAATTATTTTAGTATTAATAAAATATTACAAAAAAAATCGTAAAAATTTATTTAACTAATAAAGAAGAATATCTGAAGGCTATTTACGAATAATTTTTAAATCAACCGTCTTATTATCTTTTAATTAGTTTTTAATAATTCTCCCATATTATATATTTATAATATTATCTTTAAACTCGTGTTTAGTAATTTACAGAATGTTTCTTTTAAAATATGAACATTGAGCTGATAAACTAAAGTACACAGGTGTACTTAAAACTATTTCCAAATGCAAAATTCATACACATTCTTATTCAAATAAATTTTTTACGAAATATAATAAGGATATCTCAACAGGAAGTATAACATTTGTTTATGACAAAACGTAAAATAAAAATCTTTTAATTAACCATAAAGTTTATGTTTAATAAAAACTCATGAAACAAGGAATTAAACATTATCGGGCATAATAAAATTCTTTTGCTGAAAATTTGATATAATTTATTGAACAACACGGTTTTAACGTTTTTTTTTTCAACGTCAATGTAAAATTTCATTCATTTGCGATATCTTGCTCAGATAAGTCAATTAGGTGGTCATCTTTATGGTATCTTAATATAAATTTTGTTTATTTATACATTCCTGGTTGTTATTGAAACGAATTCTTATTACATAGTTCATTAATTAGTATGAAAAAGCTTTTGACATGTCAATAATATTTAATAAAGTGGAATTGCCTCAGATTTAATAAATCTTGGATATTTCTAATCTTTAGAGTACGTACATATCATAATACTAACGGAAATTTATATTTTTAAGTTAATAAACGCACTTGATACGTGGAAGATAAGTTCTATCTAAGATATTATAATATGTGGTTCTAATGTATAGAAAAAGATTGATTCAAAAAATCCACTATGAACGCGATTTCAATTCATTGGTATAATAAATTATACAGATGAAGTGCAGTTAACTTGATTTGGGTAACATTATTTGAGAATGTCGTGATATACATAAATTCCGTCAGCGTACAAAAACGCAATATTTTTTAAAAGATAACAGGTAATACATACCACGTCAAAATGTTTATTTCCAATGTTATAAATTTTGTGAATACTTTAAAAATCCCTTAAACTTTTTTTAGAATACAAAATTCTTATTAAAAAAGCAAATTTAAAAAATACTTATTAGATAGTCATGTGATTAACTTTTTAAATCGAATCTTGACATCCACAAAAATTCGCTATGAATTCAAAGTAAGATAAATGGACAGACTATAATTTTCCCGTTTCATTCGCCTTCTACTAAAAAATATTAAATTTTAATAGTAGACCTGTAAAACAGTAATTGCAGAGTAGAAAATCTCGAATTACATAGAAATAAATGAAATATCGGAGAATTTTGACAAACAAAAGAATTGTATACAATTTATATAATAATTGTTTAAAAAAGCATAAAATTTGGTAATTTTTAAAGTTAAAAAAATTTTTTTGTTATTTCAAAAATAGCTTAAGGCTTTAAAAAAGTATTTTTCGAAATTTTAAAATTTAACGTTTAGTTCTAAAACTTGTATTTATATACAGCGAAGTCACCTTTTTTTTGCCATCTATAGCTTTGAATTTATGAATATATAATAAACAGAAGGTTTATAACTATCTATACTGCAAAAGTCATTCAAAATTAGAGTAGTTAAATTTTCCAAAAGCTTTCAATCATATAAACCAAAGAGAACAACTTGGTATAAAGCAAATAGCGTTTTACTTGTTCGTATAACGTTTATATTTTAATAGAAACATTCTAAAAATAAAATTTTAATTTTTATTATCTGGATGATGGAGTTATGACAAAAAAATTACAAAAGTGCCCTTTTATTTTGAATAATTATGAATTTAGTGAGAGGTTCTTTGAATATTATAAATAAAAAATGGAACCATCTTTTTTGTAGAACACTAACATCAAATTAACAAAAAAATAATAATAATAAATATATTTAACAATTTTTTAAAAAATCAAGTTATTTATAGTTTATAGATATCTATATTATTAATTGTACACTAAAATTGTACTTTTTAGTTTAATATATTGAGTTTAATATATTAAATGTGTGTGAAAAAATCTGTTGCGTTAGTCTTGAAAATTATTTCCTTTTACTCCAATAAAAAAAATTTGGAAAACGGTTGACCCTAAATACCATCCCGGCAATTTCCCGCTAATTTCGCTGTTTTTGAGCTTTGATGTTAAAAAAACACTTGTTACTGAATATTTCGTTAACGATATCTCTCGAACTAATCAACCGATTTTTACGTTCTTGGCGGCGATCGACGCGGTTTTTAGACCTTTAATAATTATTCTATTACATTAAAAACGATCCGAAAAGAAATGTCGAAGTTATGTTAAAAAAAAACACTTATATGAAATTTTTCGTTTACGATATCTCTCGAATGAATCAACCGATTTTAACCGTATTGTTGGTGATCGACGTGATTTATCAAGGTTGTGATCTGATTAGTTTTTGGAGTTGATCGATACAGCCGTTTAAAAGTTATTCCAAAAAAACCACTTTGAAAAAAATTTTTTTCGTAGTTTTTTTTTAGATTTCTTGGAATCTAATGGTCGGAATCGGTTCAAATTTTCAGGAAATCTAAGTTTCGAAACGCCACTTATTTGGTTCAAATCAGTCAAGCCGTTTAAAAGTTATAAGCGGGTCACATACTGATATACACACACATACATAGGGTGACACCCTCATAGAAACCGTCAAAATAGTTTTCTAGGACCTTAAAACGTCGAGATCTGATGAAAACTCGATTTTTTCAAAACGGGGTAAAACCAATAATTTCCTTGAAAATCTTCGATTTTCTTAGCGGGGAGTTAAAAAATGATATAGAATTTTAAGAAATTTCAAATTCCAAAACTATTAAATGACAGACTTAAGAAATGAACAATATTTCTCATAATTTTAGAAATTACATAATGACAGAAATCAAAACCTTATGCAGAAACGTCTTTCTATTCGACCATGAATCAGTATGGAATAATAAATGTGAATGCTTCTCGAAATATAAATAGAAGAGTTTAATTCTGATAAAGAAAAGGTAACTAGGTATTTTTCTATAGTTATTTTGAATTAATATATACTTAAAGAGAAATAATTAAAATAGCTCAACGGTATATATACCGTTGAGTTAAGCATACAAAATTTTTTTAGTTTGGATATATACACACTAAGTTAATCGAACAATGTTGATTTACAAAAATACTTTATCAATAGAACTGTTCCAAAAATATAATTTTTAAGAAAACCCTTGATCGTTAAGAAAGTATTGATCGATGTCAAAAAGTATCCATACTTAGTTTCAGCGTGCCACTATAATTTGCGAACACCAAAGTCAGCAGAAATTACTTTTCTAAAATCCCTTGTGGCATACATATTTGAAATTAATTTACATGATCATTTTAAACATACAAGGGTTTTTGACAAAAAGTGTATTATTTTAATAATTTTTACTAGCCCATGCCTGGAGGAGTGAAATCTAATAATAAAGTAGCTAAATGCGTGAAACATCATTACGTGAAGCTTTTCAAATATAATTTAACATATCGTTCACAGACAAATTAATTTAATAAATCAGATGTTTTGTTACTTAAAAATATTTGAAAATTTCCCGCGCAAAATTTACGTTTTTTAATTATTTTAGAATAAATAATACAATACTTATCAATTTCGATTTTTTTGATATAATAAAATTTAAATTCCATCAATTTTTTTTAAACAAAAATATTACACATTTCGAAAAAAGTTTTACAATGGATTTTGTTATGCGTCAAAAAAGCATTGTTTTGATTACAAAATTCAATGGCTGACGAAGGTGACAGCAGATCAAAAGATAATAGTTGATTTAAAGTAATATTCCGTAGGCCATGGCAGAAGCTGTTTATATTACTGATTCTGATAAAAGTGGTAAGCTGGGTAAATATTAAAAGTTTTTTTGATAAATTTAAAAAATACTTAATTTTATATCATAGGTTCTCAATCTCGGGATTATGAATCCGAATTAAAGTTGGAACCATCTAGTCCATCAGAACGCGATCGTTTACGACACTTTTCACGTTGTAGTAGTACAAACTCCTTACATACGCCTTCATCTTCGGCTCAAAATTCGGATGATGATGGTGGCGGTGATAGTGGTGAATCCAAACCTCAAGCGCTAAGTTACAAAGAGCGCCGACGTGAAGCACATACCCAAGCTGAACAAAAACGTCGTGATGCTATTAAAAAAGGGTATGATTCTTTACAAGATCTCGTTCCAATGTGCCAACAAAATGAGAATAACGGGTATAAATTAAGTAAAGCAACTATACTACAAAAAAGTATCGATTATATACAGTTCTTGCTACAAAAAAAACGTAAAGAGGAGGATGAACGTAATGCTTTACGCAAAGAGGTGATTGCATTACGAATAATGCAAACAAATTATGAGCAAATAGTAAAAGCACAACAAAGTCAACCAGGTCATACGGAGACACGTGTTTCCGATGATGTAAAATTTCAATTATTCCAAGCAATTATGGATCAATTGTTTGTTAGTTTTAATAATGTACCTGTGAATAATTTTGCTGAATTATCTGGTGGAGTTTTTAGTTGGTTAGAAGAACATTGTAAACCACAGACTTTACGTGATTTAGCGTTACAAGTTATACAACTTCATAATGCACAATTATCTCAAGGTGTTATGCAGTGAAACTATTTTTTAAATGCCTGTATATCATACAAGATTTCACTATAGTCAGGTTTCATTTTTATCAAACACTTCTTTTTTTTAAATGAATTTCAATCAAATTTAATACGATAATTTATGTATACAACGATACGTGTTCCAACCTTATTATTTCCTAATTAAAAAATTGATGAAAATTTGGAAAATAAATAGGAATTTGATAAAATAAAAATTATATTGAACACATTGAAAAATTAAGTACTGTAAACACTTAAATTTCCAAACAATACAAATCAGAGTTTAATAAACAGAAATTTCGAAATAACTTTTTAATGAATAAGTTTAGGATGTGGAAAGCGCTTGTTACAAAGCAGGCTAGTTGGACACATGAAAATCCTCTAAGAATTAGTCATTATTAGCTATATCTAAGAATTATTCATTATTTTCAAATATAATTATAATGAATAAAGGTAAATAATTTTTTTTTTCGCATTTGTTTAAAAGAAAAATTTTTGACGGCATCAAAATTATTTCAATTACCTAAATTGTTTTAAATGGTAATTTTGATTCTTAAATTAGATTCTAAAAACAAGTTTTTTATTTCAGGAAAAAAATATTCTATTGCAACACAAATTTTAACTGTAAAATGTTCCAATATTTCTTTCTCATTTACTATTTCCAACAAAATTTAAAATATTAAGAAAAGTAAAATTTGAAACTGGAAATACGTTTTTTGCGATACCTTGGAATAGAAAATAATTTCGATTTGAATTATAATAAAATTTCGACCTTAAAAGTGCGAATATCGTATTAAAATAATACAAAGAGTATTTGTGACGAATATTTACTTGAATTGTATTTGAAATATGATTCTTATAAGGTCAAGACTCTTGAATTGTAAATAAGGGAAATTGTTTTATCAAAATCTATGGTAAATAATTATATTTGATTTTTCTCAATAGATAAGTAGAGGATACTTGGAAGAATTGGATAAATTCAGGAAATTGCAATTTCAATTTTAGTGATTACCAATTGTCGCATTACTTACAAAGAAGTATGAAAGAACTAAACATAAACTATATTTTTATTTGATGAATTAAATTATAAATTGAATTTATGCATTGACACTGTAATTTACCTCAGAAATAAACTGCGTTTGGTTCTATTAAACTCAAATAGTACTTAAACTCCAATATTTTTTCTGAAAACTATTTGAAATAGCTGACTGAGAAAAACAATTTGCACAGTATTTGTCAGATTATAAATGATCGATTTCATCAAAAACATTATGGGCGCTTGATAAAAAAATACCTAACTATTAATTAAGAATCCTTGTTTTTATATAATTTGTACCGGGATTTATTTATTTTTTAAATCTATACTTTTAATTATTGTTTTGTTCGTAAATTGTAAATATTTAGAAACAATTTTAAGTTATTTTTATAAATAACTTATGATTTATATTTTAATAAATTTGTCTATTGGTATATTTACTATTTGTCACAAAATAGAGAATAAAATTATATATAATATAATTTACTTGTTATTTGTTGTAATTTCATTTCAAGAATGTGTATAAAAGTATATGAATATATTTGTTTATGAAATATTTGGTCTTTACTCTTAAGAATTCATCCAAAAATAATTTTTATTTTCACGAAATTTGTAGTTCAAGAAATAAGTTAATTGAATTGATTGCACTTAGAAAGGATTAAGGTTCCCTTTTTAAGACAATGTTTTTTTTGATTATTAACATTGCTGAATGAATTAAAGTAACAGGAAAAACGTAAGACATAAGTTTCAAAAAGCTGGAAATAAGAATATGGTGATAAAAAATCACTAGAATACTTTCTTAGGGCCCCTCAAAACAAAGTATAATTAAAAATGATTTTGTTGCAATTATAAAATTATAATGTAATATTTTAAAATATGCAAGTTTTTATTCTGTTATGAATTAATTATTCAAAAATAACTTCTAAATATAAAATGTCTAATAAAATATACCGTCTTAAAAGGGCCACTTACATGAAAAGTTTATAGGGGGCTACATACGCAAATCCGACATTGTTTTTGGAAATTTTACAATCTGTAGATATGAAATTTTAGTAACTATGTTGCTAAAATCTCAATATCTGACCATTCTAGTCTCTTTGAGTGTTTTTAAAACTGAAGAAAAAAAAAGTCTCAAAAACAAACTAATGTGTGCAGTTTTGATTTAACTTTAATAAGTATTACTTTAATATGTTATTAATGTTTTACGAATCATATACATATCTGACTTTGATTTTTTGACGATTCAAGACTGAATCGTGAACTGTGTCAGATTGTAAAATGTGAATATATATATATTTTTTTTAAATCACTTCAACTTTTTCAACTATGTTATATAGTGACTACAGTGGGTATATATTCAATCTATACAACAGTACACAGCAATCCTAGATGTTCACCCATCCATGTTCTGACTGTATCTGTTGTTAACTTTAGTGCTCGGTTGAGATCGGTAATTACGTTACGTCAGTAGGGGTCGATAAGTGACTTTAACAGACCGAGAACGAACTGTGAACGGCATTATAGTGTTGATCTACCCTTTGTTTTTTCATAATAACAAATTGAAATTTTCAAGATCCATTGGGAAGATTTTAGCACGGAAAATTGCGAATATTAAGCCAAAAAATAGTAAAAATTAATTGTCAGTAATTGGTCATAAATGATTAGCGTATTTCAAAATTTGGTGAGATTGAGTTTTCACAAAATTTTGAATTAATAATTTTTCAAGTTCATTCATTTCAAATATTTTATAGCACGTCAAAGTGTAGATCAAGGAGGATTCGGTAGAGTGGAAACTGCCTTATTAACGACAATGTATTTTTTTACTGAGTTTCTGCGACATCTTTTTCTCGAAAAACAAAAATCCATTTCTTATTTTCATTTCTGTTTAAATAATTAGCCCCCTCATATTTAGAAAAATAAACTAAAATAAACGCGGTTCTTTTGAATTCATAATTTGAAAAATTAATGCCAAAGTAGATTGTTTACTCTGTGTGTTGTCAGGAAATTAAGGTTTTTTCTAAAATCATTTTAATATCGTTTAGTGCAATCATGGCATTATCCAGCACATTAGGCATATGAAAATTATCTGAATTTTTGTGTCTGAATCATTTTAAATTTCATATGATATCTATGTAACATAAATGGATTATCAGTCGATTTAGCAATAGTTCTTATCTTCTGACCATTTGATATAAGGTTTACGAGTGTTACCCATCTGCTCTTCAGTGTAACGCCAGATTGCTTCACTCGATTTAGAGGCATTTTTACCTATGAAAAGAAATATAAATAAATTTTTACTTCAAGGGGCACATTGGATCATCATTCACTGTAACCGAAAACAAAATGATTCACTGTGACTCATTGGCCGTTATGGAAAAAAGATACAATCGAAAAAAATCAAATCATCTATGAGACAAAAATACATAGTTGACAATGAATGAATAAATAATAATCGTAAAACTAAGTGCAAACATTTAAATTTCTTATTCACTTTGAGATACAACAGTGAATCAAATCGTGGACCATATTTAAATGTTTACTTTGTATTCCAATCAAGACTAACAGAACAGTTGATTTACAAAGTGCAAAGTGTGTCAGCAAAAAATTTGTACAATTAGGACTCAAGTTTCTAGTCTTAATAAGGTTTTGTTTTATTTAACTATGTATCTCAGGCTAAAAGCATTATAAGTTTTTCATGGTTAACTAGTAACGATTGTTGAATCACTCAACTGTCACTCGTACTTTTTAAATTAGGCTGCCGAACTTAGAAACTTAACAACCTAGAAACAGAAAGTCATAAAACGTGTGTTCCTATTCTATAAATACTATCTTTTCCAATAAAGTTTTTCTTTTAATTATGTTCACGTATAGGTTAACTATGAGTTATAAGTAATAACTAATAACATAAAGTAACATTAATAAAATGAGTGCTTCATCCAACGTACATCATTTATGACGCTAGTGTGACATACAACATTATTAATTATTCTAAGGTAAAATATACCTACGTTGAAAATTAAATGATGGTTTGATCTCTTGTATTTAGCATACTAGAAGCTATTCCACGGTTATTTTAAGTGAGAATAATACACTTTTTAGTTTCCGGTTTGTTTTAAATTTTTTATTATTTTCCGGTTTTCGACTTGGATGATCATATCTACCTGAAATTTTCTTCCGCTTGTGAAGAATTGGATTTTTTTATATTATATATATTTTTAAGTGCGAAGATGATGAAATAAAAATAATAAATTTATAATAGCATTGTTATCAAATTTTATTTATATAATATGTACAAATAATATATATAAAAAATTGTCTACATATAAAACAGTTTTTAAATAATTAATACTATAATATTCTAAATAATAATAAAGCTCGATTCACATCATTCAAAATAAAAATAATATTAAAAAATTACAAACACAACATACTAAAAAATACCTCCATAATACATATTTTCTGTTTCAAACAATCGACACAAGATGGCTTCGTAATAATAATATTGACAAGAAAAATTATAAAATAATTTGTATAGTACAGTTTTTTTATTTAGAAAAAATTAAAAAAATATGTCCCATAATAAAAGAATAAAATCTTTGTAACTTCCAACTTTTTTGTGTTATAGATATGTATTTACATTGAATGGCTAATAGATGGCAATGGCTTCATAAAGAGGAAGATTAACAACAATTTCTAAAAAAGTTTATTTTTACAATTAGTATACATTAAAAGTATTATAAATAAACAAACAAGGCTGTTAATTAACACTATTTTTAGGCAATGATTTGGTATTTAACCATTTAATATTTTTGTTTTAAATTACTTTTGTCATGGGAAAGATTTTTAATTTTTTTTAAAGTATCGTTTTTAAAAAGGAACTAAATAATATATATACAATAGTTTTTAATTAAAATAATTAATTATTGTCACTTGTGAATAAAAATTAAACTGTATATGCATAATAATTGTTATATACGTTTTTCACTGGCCTTGTTAAGATAAAGAAATAAATAACTTAACAACTAAAGAAAATGTTAATATAATGTTCTTTATATAAAATCAATCATATTGAGTTCTTTCTTTTATTGCGCACAGCATCAAATTGGAATGAATCATTGTTCATCTTAACACAAATAAATTATAATGATATAAATATTTACAAGCATTTTTATTAAAACTAAACAAACAAGCGTTTTTTTTTTTATTTAAATAATTTTTGTTCATTGCATTATGTCAAAACATTATTGTACACCAAATATTTACTAGATTGTATTCGTTTCATAATCATCATCGATAAACATTTTTTTCGGTAAAATAAAGTTTGCAACACTGTATAACATTTTTGGATACCAATGTATACCTTGTTGTGTACTTTTTGCTTGCATAACATGATCTTCTGTGTATAGTCCAATATATGACATAACGTTTAACCATGCTGATTTTAAATGAGTATAAAATCGTACGGGTGCAAATGCAAATTGTGCTAATGATTGACTATTAATGATTGCATAACAAGATGCAACTACATCATCTACAACAATCGTACCTTCTTCAGTTAATGGTGCAAATACACCTTTTGAATATATTGTTTCAATATTTGTAACAATATCGAATTCAAGTACATTTGTATCGTTTGTAGGGCGGACTAACAAACGATCTCCAACTTGAACATTTTCTGCGAACGTTGTTTGTGTATCATCGTAATGTAATGTTTGATTTGTACGTAATATTTTTGTTGCACTTACAACTAATAATAAGTGTGATGTTGTTGCTGTGATTTGTTTACCATGTTTTGTATGTATTTTAATAAATACACGATTTTCATCGACATTTCGATCGAGAAATAATAATACTGGACTATAGACTAATTCACCTTTACTATTCATTGATAGTACTTTTTCACCAACAGTTAATTCGGATAAACGACGTTTTTCACCTGTTGATGTGAGTACGGTACTATTTGCTGTGAAACATCCGCCATGATTTGCAGCATGCGACGATTCTGTAAAAAAAAAGGAATAATTAATACTATATATTTAATAGTTTGTAGAAAACATAATCGAACAAGTATAATACAATTTTTGTTGCTGCTTTCATGCATTTATTTATTTTTTTCTATTTTGAGGACAACAATGGTTGAAACAATAATTCTTAATCAGTTAACGTCCCGTTTTATTAGAATTAAAATGTTTCTCCTAAAATTATGCCTGCAACATAACATGCAACAGTATTGATTGCATATTTATTATGTTTTGGTTATATCTTTGGTTATGTACTAAGTATTTAAAATTAATAATGTGGTTGGGCAAGCAAGCAAGCATTTATAGACTAAAAGGGGATTGAATCACGATACATTCCAAAATAATGATAATAAAAGAGAAACCGGCTAACAAATGAACGTGATAACCATTGCGAAATATAACCATGTACACGGGTAATTAGAAGGCAGACAGGTAGATGGGCTGAATTCAAGATCATTACATTGAAAACGGCTAGAATAAATCCAAGTCTATAAAACCACGAGAGTACTCACAGAAAACTTTGTAATCACAGGCAATAGTTAGAAATGAAAAATCGGAAATGACAGTCACATCAGTTGAATTTTTATTGGGTTTACGAGGGTAGCTGCCTAGCATTGGAAAATAAAGCTCAATTAAAATATTTAAGAAAATATAATGTTGGACAAGTAACGTTATAAATAAGTATAGCTTAATTTAAGAAATTTGGTTATCAATTGACGTTAATGTTATATAGGGTTACAAGAACTGAGAGACGGTTGAGAATTATTTCATCAACGGTATTTTTACACTTTTTGTCAATAATGTGTTTTAATAGATGTATTCTCATAAAACTTACATCTGATAGCAATACTAGAATGTAATATTCATTGCCTAGATAATAAAATTAATTAAGGTATGCATAAAAATAAATATCTTCTAAAATGTATAATTTTTAAATTTTAATAAATAGTATTTGAACTATTTTTAACTAAAAATTCCTGAGCGATAGATATTTATAAGGTATTTATTTTATAAAGTGTAAAAGTATTTATGATAAAAATTAGATAAGAAATATAAAAAAAAATTGGTGTAAAACATTCATATGACATCTATAGAAAAATAAAGGCACTGCTTTATTTTTCACACATGAATCTTAAAAATCGCTTGTTATAAAGAAGATGAAGATTGTTAGATAGGTTTACCGATTTTTCTATCAACTCTTCATTTATACAATGTTCTTATACAATCTAGGATTATTATCTCCTTATGCAAATGTCATAATAGTATCTTTCTATTTAATTCTCGATTGTTTTTTGCCATTAAACTATTTTCGCTTTACTTTTTAAATTTTCTACCTTTCTACATTTTAACAGTGTTTTTTGAGATACTGTTACAGTACAACTCGTATACTATAACTTGATACTCCATGTATAAAAAGCGTGCCCGTAAGTGCATTAGAATATGACCATAAAATGCCGAGTGTGCGCACTAAAGCAAAATCTACTTAAAATAGCAATGTACTAAAAAGACTACTACAATAAGACAATAAATACGTCTGCCTGCCAGATGTGGCGATTTATATTTATTATTCTTATTTTGGCTACTAAAGAGTACGTTATTTTATTGTTTGGCTACTCCTACCTTTTTTTGGCTATATCATTAATAAAAAGTGGCAAATTTTTTATATCTATCTGGCAACACTGTTATTTGTCTGCCTATTTGTCTCTATACATATACACTCTCATACATTTCGCTTTCCAAATCTAATGTTACATGATGCTTGGCAACAAACGGAGTCAGGGAATGTTTATATATTATGTTTTTCTGGCTTGTATATATGACCGAGGTATACTGTTAAAAAACAGTATATATTGAACAACAGCTCAACCTACTAAATTTAAGGGAAAATTTCACAATCTGGCAAAATTGAAATAGATGCAACAACTTAATAATCCACTATCATCTTATTTTAATTATTGGTGTAATGAATTAATATTATATAATTAAGTTTCGCTTATTGTTAGAATATGTTTTTAATTTCTAATAAGGGTCATTTTTTCTAAGTTTGTAAGAACTATTCGTTCATATAAACATCTAACAATTTAGATAATCTATCTAAAATGTGCTCCGTTATGATATAAATATGGAGGTAAAAATATTGAAAGAAATTAATTATATTTATTAAAAAATTATTTAGCTAAATTGGTTTTACAGAGGCCTACCTTTATAGTTTCTTTCTTTAAAAAAAAAACTACTAATTTTTAATACACGCAGGTAATTCCCGATATTACACCTACTCACAAAAAAAGTCTGCATTAATAATATATCGTGTACTTTGTCTTACTTATAATAATAAATTAAATATCACATTAGAAAAAAGATATATGTGTTTTTGAAAAGAAAAAAATCATGGCAACAAATATTTTATATAAACTATAAACACTAGTGAGTGTATAGTAAATATCACTGTTGGAGATTAGTATCATTGACTATCAATCACTACAAAGTGACTTCTAACAAGACATTAGTTGCATCTCCTAGTGAGAGATGCTCTTTACTAAAAACATATCAAATACATAAAAGTTACACGATGAGCCGAACATACAACACACATCCAAACGGCACACAGTATTATTTTTTGTAATGAGGATGTTGTAACAACGAAATGAAATTTAATGCCAATAAAATAAATCGCAACAATGTTTGGTGATCTATAAAAGTTTAGTGATCTATCAGATATTTAGAAATGTAAAATTACAGTAAGCATTTAAATCAAATAATTGGAAGGCATTTGTAAACCAAAGATCTCTAAAATAACTTAAAATAGGACTCAGGTGATGTCCTGCCTAAATTTCATCGACGCAACCCTTTTTTTACATAAATCACGTGGTTAGTCGTTATATCATTTAATTTTTTTATTACTGTCTTAAATATTGTTTAATTTCAATTGGTCATTATTATTGAATTATTTTGTGTAGAATTTTTATATTTTATTATAATTTATTAGTAATATTGGGAATTTATTATAAGCGTTTACTCTTTGTCTTTCTGGGCCTTTGGAAAGCCATATACTATGCTGAATTTGTAAATGGTCCTGTATATTTCCAACAACCAAAATTGTGATAAATTAAAATTTTTTCTATTACACAATTTTTCTATTAAACTGTTTTTAAAAAATTTTTTTTCTTCAATTTATTGAAGGTCGCTTCGTTTGTTGAATGTAATAATGGTGGAAGACATGAATAAATCTGATGACCTACGTGAAATGTAGGTATAATACATATCTATTTATACAATATGTTCCAATTTATAGGATCAATATTATTGTCCGAATAAATTGAAAATTTCTTGTAAAACTTGACTCGTGTAAAACAAAAAACATGCTATTATTGATTTCAATTTTATAAGTGACAAGGTTTTCAGGTAGGTGCATATTGCGGCGCGCGCGACGCGACATGGCATAGAATGATTTTTTGTACCATACACACGTGAATGGTTAGTGCAAATTGATACTATGGCGCTACGCAGCGGTACAGGCGAGCAAAACAAGCACACGTGTATACTGAGCGAGAGAACTGCGTGGTTATATTCGTCCCTCAACATGAAATGAGGGACGCAATCGCTTAATGTCGTTTTTTACAAGTAATTAAACAAATTGAGGATTTGGATTATTTTTCAGTTGATTTGATCATAATAGAATATTATTTAGGCAAAAAGTACCGGCATTGATTTTATAAAGTGTTTATAATTTTGTTATAAAACAAATATTTTGAAAAAATCTACAAAACTCTTCTTTTTTCAAATAATTTTCCAACAAAATTAAAAAACACTTAATAAAATAAAAGCAGGTATTTTTTGCACAAATAATATTCTTATATTTTGATGGAATCAACTGAAAAAATAACCCAAATTTTCAATTTGTTTAATGCCTCATAAAAAAAAAAACGTAAAATTGAAATTGTTAATAAATAATATAAAACTGGTATCAATAATAGTATGTTTCCTAAAAACGATGAACTTCATTTGAATCATTTTTAACATAAATGAATCGAATCCGGTAAAAAAATCTAAAAAAAGAATGAATTATTATATTTTTATGTCATTTTGAAACGTTTCACTGATAAAAAAATCGATCGTCGATAATATATTACAGCGTCGCTCTTTTAAATGGTACACTCTATATAATGTGTGTATGTGGTGTTTTAAAATATATTTGTTGGCATTTTTTTGTGATGTTATTCGTTGTGAGTGTAGAAGTCTGTAACATTTTGTGTTTTGATAATTAATGGTAGTTTTGTCTTGAAGACCCAAACAAAACAACACTACTACTACTACAGTACTACTACTAACCAGCAAGTATAATCTATTCAATACCAACATAAAACATAAATAGATACAACAACACAAATGCCTCCTTGGTTATTCATGTTCGTTTTTTCTTTTTGATTTTTTGTTTTTGTGTTTGTATTCATTAAAAGAGAACCTCCAACGAATGCTGTGCTAGAACAGAGATGGTCATACGTTCTTCATTTTACAGATTCTTTTATGGTGTAATAAGGTTGTATATTCGTTTTGAAAGCAGAGATTTTCTAGTTTAAGTAATAATATTAATATTTTAATTACTACTATGCCATGCAAAATGGAAGAAGACTGGAGACTAGAAACTTATTTAGCTACTTAGCGCTTAGATACAAGCCATCATTTAGCAATAGCTTTGTTGTCTCGTCTAGTGAGTAGAGTTTGTTCTAAGCTAATTGTAAAGCAAATCAAGTACAAGTACAGGAGTTAATTATGTTCGCAGATGACCAGCAACCTGAGCATTCACTAAAAATATCATTGTAACACAATTTGGTCACTAGTGTATATTTACTTGTATTAATTTGTGTTTTAAGGATTATTTACAAGACATTCGAGGGTTGGGAAAATCATAGTTTTAAAAGAGGCTTGGATACCTCTAATCCAATATAATCTACATTTTGCTTTCTGATATTTCCAATCAAGTTTAAAATTATGCAAATACGTATTAGTTCGACTTATGTATAGCTTAAAAAATCATATAAAACTGATATATTTTTAGAAAAACACTTTAAAGGATTACTAAGTCGCTTTTATATCAAATAGTTTTTGTGTGAAATGAGTATTATACTTATCTTACAGTTGAAATTAAATTTAATGAAATTCTTATCATAGCTGCTACTAAGTATTAAATTATCAATATAAATATTTAATTTTATGTTGTTTCATGCTGCTGGCTATGTCAGGAGCGTAAGTTAATGTTTGATAAAACACAATTATTTGGTATTGGATGGGTGCAGAATATATTTTAGACATTATAAGCATTGTTGTTGATTCGCGGGTATCCGACGCTCCTTTTAATTTGGACATGCCAACTATAGGTGTTCGTAAGTATAAAAAAACTTCGCCAATGTATTGTTGTGTCAGGTGTATCTTGTTATGCGGAACCATGACTTTTTGATTGGTTGAATTATAAGGAAAACTCATTTAAAAAATATAAAATATATATTCATAGCATATTGATACAATTTTTGTCGATTGTGAATAGTTATATCATTTATATGTTTAGTTGTACATTCTACCGTATGAATAGAGATAAGTTAATGAGTCTGAAAATGAGCATACATTCTACATCTAACTGGTTTACATTAGTTAGATGTAACTAATTATTCCTTCTATTTGCTAAAACATGCTTTAAAATACTTATTTTATTTCATTTTCCTTATATTATTTTATGCGTGCATGAGCACACGCTATTTAACAATTAAATCCCTAATTTTAAAGAGGGTATAAGCTATGGGTATACTATATTTCTTGGTATACTTACTCTACAAAAAAAAAAAACTGCCTTAAAATGTGTAGCTGATATCGTGTGCATACACACTCATATTTGAACATACATATATAATACAAATACATATAGATATGAACACACGAGCGCTTTCCTTTGTAAACCACTATTATACTAATGGTCACTTGCTGTTGTGTTCAAGTCACATAAATTATGATACAGAATAGTAGATCTCACCATTTGATTCTCTTTTTTTTTTTTTAAGGTTGTGTGGTTGTTTTGTTAACAAAAACTATTTATTGAATTCTTAAATTATCCATAAAATAGATTAGAGGACATTTTATTTGGGTGGCAGCTAGTTTTATACATACAGTGTATGCGAGGATTTGTTGATAATATATTAGTGTATTCAATATTTACAACAAATTAGTTGAAATTCATGTTCAAATCAAAATATTTCTTTTTATACTTTTTAATACCTGAAACCCGTTGTAGGTCTAGTGCTTAAATTTATAGGTATACTTATTTAGATATTAACTGCTAAAAAATCATAACCGACCAGTATCTAGTCACCAATTCTAGCCGACTCCCGTAATCTCCATTCGTGTTTATTATGAGGAATAACTGTTTTTTTTTTTTTTTTAAATATTGTATCTCCGTTTATACCGGCAATAAAAAATACAAAACTGAAACGAAATAAACATATAACGTATGCTTTTTGATATATTTAAGGACGAGACAGACTTTAAAAAAAAGTTGGATATTCCCAATATTCCCAATGAATTTAAATTCGTTTCATATTTAACTTAACGCGGATAATACATGCGCTATCGAGAATTGCCAGGTTGTTATACATGCGCACTAGTTTAAAAAACTTGAAATCGATGTATCTCATAAGAAATGAAAATCAAATTAGCAGAGTCTAGATCGGAGTATTGCTCTATTTAGTTTAAATACCGATCTACGATGTTTGTAGGTAATATGTATTTGTTTAATCACTGGCTGCTCCTTTCTAGTTTACTTATTCATAGTTTAGGTTAATAGTAAGTATGCATTTTAATCTTTTCATGTTAATTGTAGAAATTGGAGACCAATATCATATAGGCTAAGTTTCTTCAATTCTATGCATTTAAGAATTTCAAATCCAAAAATATTGTTCATTTCTAGCCAACTACAGCTTTTTACAGGTTTACAAGCTCGAAACTTGTTGTAACTTATCTCTTGTTACTTCTGCGACTGATTATCATTCGCTTTCTATTTGTTGGACGTGGTAGAACTAACAAAATGTAGTTCTTTTTTCTATCTTCTAATAACATTCTACGGTTTCAGTAAGTTATAATCTATACGAAACCTTCTACCATTACAAGCACTAATTATTATGGATAACTACTATATCTTGATTTGAGAAAATATTTATTAGGAATAAAAATAAAATATTCTTTATAATGAATTGTTTTTGAGTATTGGGCACCGGATATTCATCCAAACTGTGTTATGAATGATTATGAGAATAGAAAGATATAAAGAGAGAAAGAGTGGGATCAATTTAAATGGTTTAACGTTGTTGACATAAAACAATTTTAATAAATCACATGTATGTATTTGATATGGGTATTGTTTTAATTTACGTTAAGAATTGCTGGTTATTGAAAAATGAAGTTAGTTTCGTAAACCATTACTTGAAGATTAAAAAACTGTTGACAAATATTGCTAACTCACCTTATCAATCGAAAATGAAATACATCTATATGTATATAGGCAAGGACACTGCCGCTTTTCTTATTTACTTTTAAACCTTTAACTTTTTATGTTTGTTAGTATATACGAGCTTTGGGGTTATAAATTTCAACATATTAAATTCTGAAAATTATTGTTTCTCTCACAGGTGGTATGTTGACGTGTGTAATATAAGTATTGAAAGTTTTATCGCTTTTTTGTTATGTACTGTTAAACTAATTCTATATACTAATTGATGATGTCTTAAATTTTCAGAGAGTGTGTGATTAATAATACTATGCGAGCATTAAATATTGGTAAAAATCATTCATTGTAACATTTTCTGTTATTTGTAGATTGATTCGTCACAATTTTTGCGTTGGTAAGGTAAATTAAAAGTTTTTGTAATTGAACGTATGGCTTTCTTAATATAAAATTTATAATCTTTGCAAAATAATTATGGTTAAAGTACTATGACGAATATATAAGTAATCGTGTTTAATTTAAGTTTAGTGTGCTTTATTAATTACATTTTTTTATTTTAATTTTATACATAAGATTACAAAGCCAGATTTAATTTATACATATACAATAAAAATTCTCATTTTCCGACGATTTTAAGTTGGATTTTATCATGATATTTTTGTATATTAACTACCGGTTAAAATGTTTTTTTTTTTTGCAATCATGAATCAATGCTTTATAAATATGTTTAAAAATAGTCTTTTCAGACAACAATTATAAGATTAAAATGAAGAAATATATACCTACTACAATTTCATAAAATTAAAATCTCGTTACAAACATGTAACTTTTTTTGTAGGTCAGATTATCCTGTTTAGTAATTTTCCACATGAATTAATGCCATACAAATCGGATTGATTTTTAAAGTATAAGATTTATTATTTAATTTCAATTAAAACTAATTTTTTTACATACAATTATTTTGTAATTTGATATATTTTTTGAGCAAATGTATAAGTATTTATTTTTTTTTGGTAAAAATTTTTACCGAAAATATATATACCGTTGAGTTTAAGTCTTTTTTTTTTTTTTTAATATTCAGTCACTGTGAAATTGTTTTTGCTATTTTTTTATTGTCTGATTTTGAAGGCAACTTAAGGTATTTTTTTTTTGAAATGTATTGATTTCAAGTGAGTTGTTGGTGTCTTTTTGGTAAAAATTTATTGTTCAAATTTTATTTTCTGTGTGTATCTAACTGAAAGTCAAATTACCTTTTATTGTAAAGGATAAGTTACTTTTTGGGTATAAATAGATTTCATACTCTTAAATAAACTGAGAAAATGATAATATATTTTATGTAGGATCACTGTTATTATAAGGCGTGTTTATTGTTTGATTATATTGATATTATTCGACATATTTTATGTTACAAACGTTGAAATTCATAGTTATAAGAAAAGTACTGAATCATAAACAAAATTCTAGATCGTTTGTAAATTCTCTATAGTTGTATTCCTGACTTTACGTATCCATGGAATAAATTCTTTCATAGATGCAGTTAATTAAAGAAATGGAATTCTTACTGCATGTAATGAATTGATTTGCGCTCCCACCATTTTTATTTAATTGACTTCTAAAGTAAGTGACTTTTTAGTTATGTTTTTTTCCTAGAATCTCCTGGGTGGAAGGACATAGAAAACTATAAAAACTTAGTCGGAATTCGTCGGAAAAATTGTTCAGTCATTAAAAAGATACTGTCCAATTTAATGGTATAAATAAACTAATTCAGATGTTTTTTTTTTGAAACAAAGCCTTGGATAAGTATAAGAATACTTTTTAAAATTTAATTTTTTAAATTATCTTAAAAACGCGTCCACATTTTCAAATTACTTCGAGTTTGTTATGTTTTTAATTATCGTGATAAAAATATTCAATTAACAATTTTTTTAAATTACAATCAATGTTTTGTTACATACTTTCTATTATTATTTGTGCTTTCGTATCAAATTTCATTGTATGTATTTATAAAAATTGGCTAACGTGTTTTAAAATTTTTTGAAACTGACAAAAAATTGCAATTTTTTCAATCAGGGCAATTAAATAGTTCACAAATTCTAATAAAATTTTTCTACGTAAAAGGCGCATTAAAAATTTTAGCTATTCAGCTTTATTGTTGAGGCAAGAGTGGCATATTGATGCAATAATTAGATGATTTTATAACCTGCAAATTTAGTTTTTAATACCTTTATATATTTTATAAACGAGAAAAACATAAAAATCGACTATACAAATGATCTTTGATTAGTTTTTTCCAGAAAAATTCAAGCTCTCGGTCTCTATCGTATTTGATCTGTTACATATATGTATAAAAAATAACTACTACGTTCTTAACTAATTAAAATAATATAAAAACTAAGATATTACAATACATAAAATAACAAATTGTTGGTTTCATAAAATACAATAGGATTGATTTTAAAATGCAAATCCCGATTACTATCGAAGAAAAGGAGAGTTAGTCATAATATATCTTTTACAAACTAGACGTTGATATTCTGCGGTTTGATGAGAAAAATATGACCTATACTTAAGCAAAACAGATTTATAATATATGATTGTGTCAATACTCCATTGATTGTCGTGAATGTAAATATGAATGTATAAGGCGACCACAAAAATAATCATAATATATATCAATACGATACTTAACACAAATAAGTCAAACACTCCTATATATCAGTAGTAGGTACCTAGCTAGTTTCATATACTTATAATAATATAGTCTGTGAACCATAATTAATATTTAATATGGCTGAGTTTCTTCAATAACAGATAATGCTAAACTATTCAAAAGTTGCTTGTTGGTGAGATTCACATGAAAATATATTAAGAGCGATTATTTAGCTATATTAAGATATATTAAGCTATTGACTTAAATTACATGTTATATTATTCATTATGTATCTTTTCGCGTCCAAATAACTCTAGATTTACTTATTTAAATATTTTGAAATTTGGTTTACACAATATTGACATGAAAACGGACGGCTAAACGAAGCGTTTTTCTCTAATTTCTAAGGTAAAAATAAAAATTTAATATTTTTTCGAGAAAAACTCTTCGACAAGCCCTCCGTTTTCCTGTCAAATTTCAATTCATTTGGGTAATTATTTTTTCACGAGTTATTTGGTCACGAAAATTGAAAGATTTTTACTTAATGGAGGGTGCTTTATTATTATGTTTTAATCCTCCTTAAGTCGAGTCTAAGGCAATGTGCATATTGAGGCACGACGCAGTTTCGCCATTCACGTAGTGTTGGGGAACGCATATATCTCCGCTGTTGCCTCCTGACTCTCAATGAATAGACACGTGTTTTTGTTTACTTGTGTTTATTAGTGGTAGAAGGTAGTAGACTCGTGAGGCGTGAGTCGTGTGTTGCGAGAAATGTGTCTTGTGCATTGTGACACCCGTTTACCGAGTCTTACCAGCGACGCTACGTAGCATCGTATTGTTAATTTGCACTGACCAATTCATTTGTGAAAGTTACAAGAATTATGCTTCGCCATGTCACTCACACTCCAGGCGCGCCTCAATATGCGCCTTGCTTAACATTGGAATAAAAAACAAGTGATGAGATCGGCTTTAGGTTTTAATGGATTGAATGAAAAAAAGGTATTATTTTTTTCGCATTTCATTGAGTAGTCCGATTTGGATAACTTTTTTTTACTGGATAGAATATACTTCAAAGTTGGCTCCATTTATATTTAAAAAAAATCTAGACCCTAAGGGGTAAAAGGGGGCCAATACAAATTTTGAGGTGTTACCCAAAAAAAAAAACAGTTTTGAGTGGTAAGACAACAATAAAAAACGTAAAGAATCTTGAAAAAAATGAACTCAAAATTAAAATATAATTTTACATTAAATAATTCGATACCTTTAAGTAATTAAAATATATCTTTAAGTAATTAAAATATACCTATTCGTAGCTAAAAATTGATTCCAGTGTCGTCTTTAATCGGCTTTAAAATGTAATTAATCACAAGGAAATTGTAAGAAAATTATTAGACATTATTACATTTATATAGTTCATTGGTTTGAAGTCGATTCTACTCTTTACGAAAAAATTTTTACATTAGGTGTATATTGTGTACTAGACTGGAATTTATAAAATCTCATAACATTAAATAAACTCTGCAATAATTGTTTTAGTGCACCATTTTGTTCAAAAAACAAAAAACAAACCGTAATATCTTTTTCTCTGTTTTTAAATCAGAAATTCTTTCTGAAGTAAAGGCATTACCGATATAAAGAGAAATAACTATAACCAGCCTATAATAATGTTTTATTTCAAAACATAAATCAAATAGCATTTGTATCATATAATTAAGATTATTATTAACTAAGCACATGCGCAATATTTAATTTAAAAAAACTATACAATAGTAGTGTTTTTATATATACAGTGTGTCTACTTAAATTGGCTCCCTATCGAAAACTATTCTATTTTGAGATTTAAATCACTTTCGAGATATGTAGCCGTGTATTGAAATAATTTTGTAAAAGAACAATTACATGTAAATCAGCAAATAAACATTTTCAACTACAATGTTGGTTAATTAGGATAACAGATGACGTGTTTTGTAAGAAGGATTTTGAAAATTTAATTTAAAATTGAAAAGGTAAAAAATTTCCTCAAAAATATAACTTTTTCAATTTATGGACAACCTGTACATTTGATATAAAAAGTGATTAGCTGAATGTTAATATTTTCAACTGTAGAGATTTTTTTTATAAAAAATAACTTTTTTTCGCAAAGCTTATAATAAAAAAGTTTAACATATTATAGAGCTCAAACTGTATATAAATATAGACGGGTCAAAGAAGTTAGAAAGCAGTAGAGATAGTCTCCTTTTATTAAGATTTAGAATATTGATGAAAATTATTTGTTCTAGGTAGAATCATGAGTAGTATTATATCAAAATTTTTGAAATAATAATATATTTTAGATGGCTCTTATTTTTTTTGTATAGGTATGTGTGAAATAGACATAATATGTACATATTCCGTGGCTTTATACTTTCATGAGATACAAATTTTGACACTCAACTTCTTAAAAAGATACACACGAGCTTCAAATATTAAAGTTGTCGAAAACTTGTTTTATTTGAATTGATAAAAGTGAAACATATATGATCATAACGCTTTGTTTGCTGCATTCAACTGCCAGCTTCAAGAAGAAAGCACTGACATCACATACACTACTAAGGTGGGTATAGCGTAATACAGAAGCACACTCTTTTATGTAATATTTTTCAATTTTCGCTCACAAATAACTCAAATAATACTTAAACTAATATGAAATTCAGTAAACTTGTCGAAGACTTTTCTCGAAAAAAATTTCTACGTTGATAATATTTGATTTTGTATTCAGAATGTTTATTCGAGAAAAACTCTTCGACAAATTCCATACAATTTTGAAGGTTTTTTGAAGGTTGTGTGTGTGTGCCCGAAAATTAAAAGATATTACATAAAAAAGTGTGTTTCTGAATTACGTTCTAATCTCCCTTAAGCAATAACCAACTATTTTCGTGAAATTCCAGCAAATAAATTGCGTTATATTGACAATCTAAATTGTGTGAGTGTCGATTGAGCTTTCTATCTATTTTTAGAAAATAACAATCATTGCAATATTATGTGAACTGTATGTTGAAACTGTTGAAATTGAAACTATTGTTTTAAGTTGTTGAGCCTTATGGTTTTGAATTATAATTTTTGGAAGTCTTGTTTTAGATACGTTATTTTGAATTCGGTGAAATCGCTTATGTATTAATCCATTTATTATTTTAACATTTTAACATTGAATGAAATCTTATATTAATCTTGATTATACTTTTTTCATTTAATGAATTGGTTGAAAAGGTTAAAATATTTTAACTATGTATATAAAGTATGTGCATAATTATTTTAATTGCTTTTTTTTTTAATTTTAATTAGTTTTCTATTCAATTATAATTTCAATTAAAAATAAATGTAACAATTATCATTCTTACACTAAATAAATGATTCTATTGAATTTAATTTATACTCGACATAAATATTGAATATTTTTGAAATAGTTTAATTTCGTGAATTGTCAAAATCGGTCCATTGGGTTCAATAAATCCATGACCAACTTTTAAACCATAAAAGATTGAAACACAAAAAATGTTTGTTTTTTCAAAATCAAAAACTTTCGTTTGAAACATTTTTTCTTAAACTGTTTAGAGTCAGTTTGCGGATCAGTTTAAAAACGATATAGTTCCATAATAAACAGTTCAAACAATATAACAATGGTTTTTCATCTTTGAGGATTCAAACTATTCGAAATATACAAAGCAGTAGTTATTTTTTTGTATGGTAAAATAAATAATAATAATAAAAAAAAATTCATTGTATGGTTATAGTTATTTATGAGTTTGTTTCATCATATCAAACGTATTATTGCCAAGGTATAATATGGCTTCGCTTATATAACTACCAATATTACAGGAGGTTACAAAAGTTGAATATTTCAAACGGGTTCAATTATATTTAAGTTCGATTTAAGAATTGGAAATTGGGAACAGTCGCATTTGACAAACAATTCATGTTTTTAAATATGTAATTAATGATAAAAGTATCGCATTTTTTTAATCATTATCATAAACAATATTGAATATTAATAAAATTTTTGAAATATTTAGAGATTACAAACAGAACAAAATTTGGCGAGTTCATGGCATAATAATGGCAATATACATAAATAATTATGTAATAAATTGTAGTATGCTCGTAAAAATGAAACAGAATATATACAATAATTTACCACTAAATTTTTCACGAACATTGAAATCTATGTTTTATCAAACGTTTGTAATCTATAACTATTTCTTAAAATTTTATATTTATTTAATTATATATTGCTTTAAAGATAATTTTCATGTTGATACTTTTATCAAGGACTGACGATATAAAAAAACTAAAAATTTCTTTAGTTAAAGTCTTTGTTGAACTTTTGTAATATTGTGCTATAATAAATACAAATAGCAGCAGTACGTATATCACATAGATTACGTACTAATCATATAGTACATAAATACCACATTTCAGTTTAAAAAAAAAAACATTATAAGTGGTCATAAAATTATAAACATGCTATGAGCAATAATCATAACAACATTTACGTATATCCAATACTGTATACTACAAGGGCAGGTCAATAAGGTTTTAGAAAAAGATGGAAAACTAATTTAGTTTGCGTTTATATTTTTTTTCTAACTTAATCTCTTTCTAATTCAATACACTTCGATAGACGTCCCTTCTGGAGATAGTGGTAGTTCTTTAGACTTCTTCGAGCCTACAGAAGATAGTGGAAGTTCTTCATAATACGCATTTGAGTGTGCGATGAATTTCTCAATTGATGCAGGCCGTTCAGCCGTTTTTTTTTTCAATTTGAAAATAAAAATGAGTCATTCGGGGCCACATTGAATGAATACGGTGGATCAATTCAAACGTCAATTAATTAATTTTAGCCATTAAAACTGCGGTTTAGTTTTCATCTAAGAGCAAATAACTCAACTTTCTGTGGCATCAGCTTTCACGACATGTTATTTTTCGATCAATTAACACCATAATGTGTATTTTGTCGACAACTTTTTCAGTACTCACGATTATGGGCTGTTAACTAAACACAGAACATTATTGATGCTACTACCGCCATCTATTAGGCATGTTAATGACTTATTAACCTGTCCTAGTAGTAGTAATAATAATACTACCAAATACAATATAAAAAATATTTAACAATCATATTGTTTTATGTTTAATACCAAGTCTATGGTATGTTCTGGCCTGCCACTGTACTGCCAATTTATAATAACTAACCAATTTTTTTTTAGTTTGTCTGTTATTTTTAGCATAGTGTTGTACCTGAATGCTGGATATATTTTTTACCTATACATATGTATAGTGAGTGCACTTTTTAGTTTATGTACACTAAAAAGTGTAAATCTTGTAAGAATATAGTTCCTGGATATCAATACTTGGTAGAACATCAAACAAGAATTATGAATATCCTTAGCCTAGGAGCATATTAAGCAATGTCACGCAGTTCTCATAAAGCATCGTAGGATGCCTAACAAAGGAAGCCATTATGTTGCAAAAATTGATCGTATATTGACATTGACGAGCAGTTTCGTGCTACCTGCAGCATGAGAAGTGTAGCATGAGTAGAGAGAGAAATTAGATTGGCAAGTGGGGCAGCACTGTGCTGCATTTCAATATTTGTGAATTTATTTGGTATTACGGTTTTCTTTGTGCTTACTTTACTACTTATAGATTTAATGGTGGAAGCCACGAGAAGGCATATTACTTTTTATAAAAAAAGATCAAAATTCTGTGATTCCTTTTACATGGTTTCGCTCTGATTCACATGATGAGTAATATAAATTTTTGAATAAAGTTTATGAATAAGTTTCTGAATAAAGTTTTTGGTTTGGTACCGATTTTGTGGATACAAAATTAGCCCTGCCATGTTTCAAGATCCATAGAGTAGAATGCTATATGTGTATGATTTTTTATTTCGAATGTACCCAGAATGAAAAATAATATTGACAAAGGACTAATTTCAATCGAGGTATATATTAGGTAGCTTATAATTATTATTAGTCCGTACCCAGCCAACTTAAAAATTTTTTTTTTTAATATTCGACTCAGATGACTTTCATAACATTAGCTTTTTGCCTGTCTATTAAACATCTTACGGATACTAAAATGAAGTAACATAATTATAATTTTACAAATCATTAATAAAATTACTTAGAAAAGGCATTAAAAAAAACGACATTTTATGATTATGACTTCTTATGACTTTAGTTACTCTTTATATTGCTTAGTTTATTTACTTTTATTTAATCATTAAATTAACAAGTCTTTTCAAAGAAAATTAATTACTTTAGTAATTAATATTGAAAATAAAGAATACATGTTATTTTATTATGCACGATATGATATCTTGTAAATGCGTTAAAATTGCGTTTTTTTTTTTCGTCGGAAGCTTCTATTCTCATAAACTTGGTAGTCTTTACGATCTTTGTTTTCAGACATACAAAAGAAACCTGCCTTAAAGCAAAATACTAAACAAAGATTAAAAATTACTATCATATGATAGGATTATATTTATTAATGAGTGATTTAACGAATTAGAATCTTTTGTGTTGCATTCACTATGAATTGTTTCATAGTGGATGTTGAAAGAGGAATTATTATCCTCTCAAAGACCTTGTTTTCGGATGAACCATAATAGGGAAATCCTATGTAAAACCAGTATCGTATGTTTTAAAAATGACAAAACATCTTCAAAGAATGGTTCGAACTGGTTGAAAAATGAGTGTCTTAGAAATGGTTCGACTAACAATGTTCGACCAACAGTCGAATGCTTTGCTCTGACGCTATATTACTACTACTTGCAACCCTTGTTTAACTCTGAATATCAAAGAAGTAAAGTAACAAACTTCCGTTATTTAAATTATTTGTTTATACATACCAAAAAAACTTTCACTACAAATATTAAAAGTTTAAATAATAAACCAAAAAAACAATTGAATTTCTTCATATATATATATATAATATATATATATATATATATATATATATATATAATAGAGTCAGCTATACACAAAATGAGTACAAACACAAATATCATCATAAAACAAGAAGTACCAACCAACATTATGAAAACAAAAACCAAAAAAAAAAAAATCCTATGTAATACTGTACATAATTTCATATTAAACTTGAGAGTAAGAATGCGTTTGTATGGTTTTTTGTTGTTGTTTGTTGTCTTTTATGAATGATATAAACATTCTTTTTCTGTTGCTTCTTACATAAATAATAAATAGCTTTTTTTTTTTTTCATTTAATATACAAAAACCGAATAGGTAATTCATAAATTAAAAATATCGTTGTATGTATGCATACTTGAAAAACACGTATGCTAATTTATTGCGTATATAATTATTTAATACGACAACATGAAAAAAAAGTATCATCAGAGGTCGTTGTTTTATCAACATTTAAACAAAAAGTAACTGTTGATAAAAATCACTAATTTCCTTATTAAAAACAATCATATAAGAAAAAAAATTAATCTCGGAATCAAATTCCCTCAGAGAATTTCCACTGCTATTAGAAAAAGAGAGTATAATTTTCAAATGGTTTATTAGAATTCATCATCAAACTATGAAATTAATGGTGTAGATCGATTGGTGTCATAGGATTCCGACTTTGAATCTTAAATGTCTTAAATCCATAACTAACCGAAAATAAGAACAATTTCAGAAACTATTCAATTTTCTTATTTTGTTGAATTTTTATTTTCTGTAAAGCTTAATATTGCGATACTTTGCATAGCTATTATTGCGCAATTACTCAGTTGCGACACTTTTACATTAAGGGGGCAACGTAGGATTTTCATTTTATTTTTGAATTTTTTTTAATAGCATAATATTTCAAGTTGATTAGAGTAAAATTGACTTAGTTATAAGAGTTTTAATATATATCCGCTGTTTAGTTAGCTATCTACATAATCCTCAAACTTTAAAGCGTTTTTTTCACTTATTACATATTCGTAGTCGGTGTCTAGAAGAGCTTTTTTCTCACGCAAAAATCGCGTTTTCCACTTCAAAGTGTTCCAAAAAAGTGACAAATTGGAATTTCGAAAAAAACCTCACGGTGTTACCGAAGGACAACTATTGTCTAACGAAATAACTTAGATTTTTTGATGATCCACGACCGCGTCATGAGGGGCATTACAAGTCAATTTTTTCTTGGGACGCTTCCGAATAATTGCTGCCATTGACGTATTTGTTAATACTACTTCATGAAAATTTTACACTTTTACATTCTTTGAATGTTATACTTTAACGTACCATTCAGTTTTAATAAATAGATTTTAATTGTATCGTTATAAAGAATTCACAAATATGTACCTTTTCTGACATGACTTAATCCTATATTCCCTTTAATAATTAACGAAAATTTAAAAGTATTTTAAATATATAAACAATGAATCACTCAAACTACTTTTAGGAGTTAATGGCTCCGTTGACTTAATTATTAAAAAAGATAATAAATAATCTTTCTTATTAAGAAAATTTTCGTATTCCTCATTTTGTTCGAAAATGTATTTATTATATTATAATTGTAGATAAAGTAGCAGTAATAATTACCTGATTTGACTGAACAATGTATATGACCACGACTTTCATAATATACCCAATCAAAACCAGCTTCTACAGCTAATCGTGCCAACATTCCATATTTGGAACGATCACGATCTGATGTTGTAATATCAACGGCACGTCCTTCATAATGTAACGACCCAGCTGAATGATGACCATCTTCATCCCAACCTTCGGTTACACGTAATTTGACACCAGGCCATTGATTCATCACAGATATTGCCAATGTATTTAATTTTTCATTACATCTCTATAAAAAATAAAATTAATTTTAATTAAAAACTAAATTAAAACCATTTATATAATAACATTAGAAAAATTAGAAAAATTTATAATAGTTTGTGATACGACTAAAAATTGAATATTCTATTTGATTTTTAAAAGTTTACATATTTAAATATAGATTGTAATTCTATTTTATAAAGAGTGTATTATCAATAATGCAAAAAGAAAATAAAATTTATTTTAATTCTTGAATTATTGTCTCATTTTTTTAAAATCAAAATAAAATGATGAAATTGGTGAAGTTTTGTTGTAAAGCCTTCTCGATTTAACGATTTAACGATGTAAGCACTCTTAATATTTCATCTATTTCAAATATTATATATTGTTTATCGTGTAATGTAATATAAAGACTCAAAAACTAAAAAGCGTAAGTGAACGTAATTTTGGTATCATAAAGCTGTTACCCACATACATATATATATACATACAACACGTGCGATAAAATATTTTTTGAGTGAGACTCTGGTTACTATTTATAGTTTACTAGTCAGTACTGCACACGTAAACATATAATGGAATTAATGCGTTTTTTGATGTCTTCTTAAGGTAGTTGTTCTGCTACAATATTGTAAAAATGTTTTGCATCATATACCGTGGTAACAGTATAGGTTAGCTAGTTGTAAAAATGAGTATAATTTTTATCTGATTATTGTCTGTGTATATGCATATACACACACGATGTTGCTCTGTCTTAATAACAAAACGAAGACAATTTTTTTTTTTCAAATTTAGAATTAATTAATTATTTTTTTATTAGGTTTTCAAAAGTTTCTGATTGTTAGGTTTTTTTTTTTGTATTATAATGTAAATTATCTTTATAAATAACTCGAATTGAAGACAGTCAATCGACATTTTAATGGTAATTGCATATTAATACCCTTAATGAGTATACAAATATTTAGAATTTCATGACACTTTGACTTCAGCAGCACAATCACCTTAAATTTAGCAATACTTCTGAAAAACAAAATAGAATTTCAACAAGAAAAAATGTAAAAAAAAACAGTTCCAATATTCCCCTATTATTAGAAATCACATTATAAAAATCTATCCGGATAGTATTAGTATTTGACGAGAAATATTAGCCCAATTGACAACAATTATTTGCCTTAATTAAAGTCAATTGTGTGAGTATTTCTTTCTTATATGTTAAGTACCGTTTATAGAATATTATTATTCATTTTCAAATATTCCAGATATAAATAATAAGGAATATTCAAAAAGAATTTTGTTTGAAGTAACACTAAACGTAAGAAGACAGCAGCAATGAACATATTAATGTGTAAAAACTAATAAACTATCAACAGTAACCAGAGTCACACTGAATTATGAATAGTTATAGTAAAATAAATTTAACATTGAATCACCATTACGAATACAGTATCGCATGAAAATTAAAAACTTTTGGAAAAGATCTGAAAAAAACATTTATTGTTCGGTTTTTTAAACAAGCATCAAATAAACAATTATAAAATTACCTAAATATTAAGATTAGTTCAATAAGTGAGTCTTGTTTAACTGAGTGATAACTGAGTGTTTAGTTAATGGTAATATCAGTAAAAGATTTGACTTCAAACGTTTTACTGCATCAAACTATTTTTCATGGCATGATAGTAAAATGCTCTATGGGATAATGTATCAAGATTGATTTGTTCAACATCCTGTATAACATACGTATTATATAAAACAAGCAACCGTATTAGGTTTTGTTTTGAAAATCTCGTTAATATATATAATAATTCCATCGCATCATTTCTTATAGAGTTTATTTCATTCTTTTATATCGTTATTTATTTATTTATTTTTTTATTATTAAACAAATGAATTATTTATAAAGCATTGTTTTATCGGAATATAATTTTATTTATTTATTTATTTTTATTAAAATATATACAAAAATCTAAATACAACATTTAAAACAATTATTGTTAATATTTAAACAATTCGATTGTAAAAATTTATTTATTATAGGTAACAGACCGAGCGAGCATTATACGTTATAGAGTAAAACCTATCTTATCTACTACTTACATTTATAAAATCATAGTTATGTAAATGCATTGTCTGACGTTCTCTTAAATCTCAAAGACTAAAAGACCTACTAAATTCAAGTTAACATGGAGAAGATATCTAGCCAGACAAATTGACCCACACTTTGAATGCAACTCATATCAATTCTTGCACTTTCAGAGTTTGTATTTATGACGAAGTCGGAAAATAGACTTTTTGTAGAGCTCATATTTCTGAGTTTTAGAGAATTCGAAAAAAGACTTCTTAATGAGCTCATCATTGTAAGTTTTTATACAATCGTAAAAGATTTCTTAAAGAGTTCACATTACTGGCTCCTTAAGAAACACAGAAAAAAGACTCCTTAAAGAGCTTATAATTTTTCACTTCCTAAGGTATTCGAAAAACAAACTTCTTAAGGAACCCAAAATTCTACTTAAAGATTTACTTGAAGAGCTTTTAATGGTGTGCTGTCGCATAATGAGATAGAATTTTTAATAAAGACTTCTTTTTGATGCGGATATTTGCTGGGTTAATGTCTATTCATAACTATTGACCTAATACCTATTTCTACCTGTTTTTCAAATCTTTGTATATGAAATAAATAATTTCCTTATTTTAATAATAAAATACATTGAAATTTCCACAAAATCTAAAACGCAAAATTTAAACATAATCTAAAAGTAAATATTACTAAATTAATATTTAAACTTAATATTTAAATATTTGAATGAAAAATTTCATGACAAAAAAAATTTTAAATAAATATTCTCAATCAATTGACAATATGCTAAACCTTGACTGTGTTATTTTTTATTTTAAAATAGGGAATATTGATATAGGTAAGTTTAATGTGAGTAATTACATTTTAAATTAATATTTATAATTTAATAAAAAATTATTAATTATAATATTCTTGTACACTTAGACCAAAAAAAATATCTTGACATGCGAACTTTTGTTTGTACATCGTTACCTGTTAGTTTCAAATTTTTTTTATTTACAAATGAAAGATGATTTTATCCAATGTGTTTTTCAATATTTTGTTAAAAAAAAATTTTCAAGTTTACTAATTTAGAGAAAAAATTAAATTAGAGCAAATTCATTAAACATGGATTAAGATTTTAATTAAATAGGAACATTATAAAATATTTATCCATCATATCACATTGTAAAGAGTTTAGAATTCTTAATGTATAATTTATTTTCTATTGGTTCAACTTATAATAACTTGAGTGTGAATTTATTGATTAACGGAGTTTAAAATACAAAAGGAAGAAAAAAAATTATATGATATTAATAAATAGTATATGACTAATATTAATAAATAAATAAAATATTAGTTTAATTAATTGATTCGTAATGGTTATATAATTACGAAATTTTTTTTCATTTATTTATTTATAATCAATATTTATTTATCAATCATTTTAATATTTAATATTGAATATTTTTCTCGGAATTCATTGATTTATTCAAAATTAAAAAGTTTCTGAAATCAATTTTTAATGATTTTTCCTAATATTAAATCCATAAGAAGGTCACTACTTATTATTACAGTAACTTAAAGAACTCGAAATATTACATTTCGAAAAAAAAGCTAGTTTGTTTTCATTTTTCCAATACAAATTTTATTTACCAATTTTTCAAAAATAATTTAAACATATAATTTATTGCTTCATTTCATTTTTAGACCATGTTCGTCCTAGAACTAACTTGAAGAACAATCGAGAACGGAAAATCCGAGGGTAGGGAAATAATTATAAGGAAAAGGTCCAAAGTGTCTCTTGGGAACGTAATAATTAATATATTCCCAGTATTCTGATCTAAATTGATTGAAATTAATTGTTTTTCTTTTCACTTTCATATCGTATAAAATGAAACCTAAATCGGTAAAATACATAAATTTTTGTGCAAGAATTTGTTTAGTATAAAAACTATTAGGTAATGGAATCTTATGGAATAAACATAAAAAGAAACGTCCAATTGAATATATATTAATAAAAGATAATTATTTTAAAAACGAAAAAAAAAACAGTAATAAAATACTTATTTATTAGAATATTAAATTATGATAAAAATGTTTTCAGGTCATACATGGCATTTAATTTAAAATAATATTATTTAAAATTTTATTACATATCGATTAAAATCATAAAATGGTTTAAAATGCCGACAAATATATTGTTGTATCGATATGTAAGTGTTTTTGTACAGAATGTATCAGAATAAATGTCGATATTCTAAGCACTTGATTCAATATAATTATGAGCTTACACATTTGTGCAATGTGAATCAAGACTTAATACCATTTTTTAAATCAATCAAAAATCGGATGTTGGAAGGCAAGTGTGGTCAGTACTTTGCTCAGCCATCTGTTTTTTCCCCAATTATAGATCAGATACCCATTTCGGACTGAGTGAACTCAAGGAGTGTAAGCATGGATCATCAACATAGTAGAGCTTGAAAGAAAATTCCATCCTATCAATAATCGAACTCGGGTTCTTGCCATGCGGCTCAAAGCAATCGCTGAGACTCTTTGACTCTTTGAAAAATTTGAAACTAGACTCAATACCATATAAAGAGTTAAAAATTAAATTAAATTAAGCTATCAAAGATTATTTCTTTTCTTTTCTATCTCTTATTTGAAAATGATGTTTAACAGGTTATTTATACGGAAAATTACAAAAATCAATAATGTTTATTAAAATCACAAATATTTTTGTTCGATTGTTAACAAAATCTAACGATTTATAACAATGGACGTGAAATTATAAACAAAATATGAATTTTATTGAAATTAGCACTTTTCTATGGTTTAAATGGATAAAATGAATGGCAAGTAGTTTTTAAGCACCTCGTCAGACATACCGATGATGCAAATTGATCAAAACATATATTCATCATGGCAAGACTCGGTGGATAAAAATATAGTGTAAAAACACAAATCAATCGACAAGTAAGAATAATCGAATTTTAATTCTTTTTAAATATTCGTTCTGTTACATTTTGTAAATACAATATTAACACAAGGTACGCTATTTTGTAAGCAATATATATTTGAAATATATAATACAACACACTTGTTAACGATTAAATATATAAGCATGTTAAGACCGAACATTTAAAAAATACTTGTTTAACAGTGTGACGATTTTGAAAGAATTCTTGTTAGAATCTATTTTTTCTTTCCATAATGTGTGTAATATCATTTCTTCTTGTTAATAATAATTTAGTGTCGTTTTAATCAAGAAAGAGATTATCAAATTATGGGCCTAGCATTAAATATTGAAAGTAGAAATGTGTAAATAGGACTTTTATCAAAGTCCAATTAAATAAAACTTAATGATTTTAATAATTAACACCATTCGAATATTTTCGAACTATGCAAGATAAAATACCTGTTAGACTATTTATTGAACATACTAAAGAACAATTACAATTAATCTATTAGCGTTTTTTGTTTTAAATACGAAAAAGCTCCAAATGATTGAGAACAATTATACACTTTCTTTAGAATGTCAGAAGTGAAGCAAAATTAACTTAACAAAACTTCTTTAAACAGTTTTAACTGATAGTAAAGATGTTCATTGTATCATATACTATGTGATTCCTGAAGCTTTGCTGCTGCAGATGTAAAATAAAAATTTTTACTTTGTGTGGTTATCCGACTGGCTTTGCCCTTTGTCCTTGTTTCAAATATATGGGCTAGCCTCGACCACAGTGCTAGATTTTCTTTCAAGAAAATTTGAATCAAATCAACTTCATAGGGATTATCAACAGCTGTTTGAATCATACTCTTTACATAAAGAAGTGTACTTCTAACAGCTGTTGACTGAAATAACATGTAATAAACATTGCATTTCTTTCAATTTTCGCGCACAAATAACTCAAAATTTGGTATGCTAAATATTTACATGAAAAAGGACCTATCCAAATGTAATAGTTTTTCTAAGGTTGTATTTCTCTGTCTAGTTTTTCTTAGGTAAAAATTTCATTTTATATTTAGAAATATTTTTTTTGGATAAAAACTCTTCGACTAATTTCATTATATTTGGATAAGTATTTTTGCATGTCAATATTATGCATACCAAATTTCATAACATTTAGATATATAAGGAAAGGTTTAACATAAAGTACTAATTGCTATGTATGTATTTTATAATTTTAAATGGATATAAAAATTGAAAAGTCGTATTGTTTATAGTTGAATATATATTGCAATAAAAACACCTAAAAGTTACTACACTCGTAATTATTTTATTTGTACTCAATTAAATGAAATATAACCTGCAGTTCATGTATATTAATATCTCATCAGTTAAGCTATACTCTCCGCATTTCAAACTACTATTAGAAAATCATAGGTCGCTTTAAAGAGTATTGAATGAGTAATGTATGGCTGTCGTAACTTTTGAAATACACTGTATTTCTTTTTAGTGTTCACCTTTAATATAATAAGGTTCTACATATATGTACGGTGTATATAAAATCTAGGTATATGTATTTTTTTTAAAGAATGCAAAAACTCATTTGTGTTTAATTTCATGCCTCAAGTGAGATGCACGCATTTATATATTTATATTATTATTATTATTATATATTTTACAATATTGTGCCCTTTATATTATTTGTTGCGCATGCGTCACACATATAATAATAATAAATTATATACATCTTTTAATAAATTTTTTTATTAAGGTATGCGCGCGAGTCTTGTTATTATATTACCTTGGTATTTGCCATAACAATTTACACATTTGCACAAATCATTTACAGGATGTCACTGTAATAAAGAAGTCTATTATACTTAGTTAAGTCTGTAATATCAGGGAAGTTACATTATTCTTTAAATTATAAAATTGGATCAATTCTTTGTTGTTTCAATTTTCGCATACCATGTGGTCATAATGAGAAATAAATTTGGTGATTCTTTTCTGTTTTAGACGATTGATAATATTAAATATAAACCGTGATCTATGTATTGCGTTACTAATACAGATATTTACTACTTTAAATCAAAATGAATAAGAAATCATAAAGTGATATTATTGTCAATAAACTTTATAAAATAATACGCAAAATGACTCATTCAGTATTTGAAAAAGTTACTGCTTTTTCTTTGATTTATTCAGACTTTCAACGTATACGACAAAAAAAAAACATCGAAAAAGAAAAATGAATATATATAATTAGGCATTAAATTAATGAATATTTTGTACGTGTACAAGATACAACTTTTGTTACAAATTTACAACATCACAAGTCATGATTAAACATATTCGTGTATTTTAATAATTTTTTAACTATTATAAATGATAATAAAATTGATATTCAAATATCGAGTATTAAAATATTATTTAAACAATAGCACAGTTAGTTGTTAATTTCACTTGTTATGGCAATAAGTTTTATTACATGTCGTATATTGAATATGTCTCCTTAGTAATGTCATATGTTGAACTATTTTATGAATACAATATATAAAAGAAAAATGTTTATTTTGGATAGGTAATTGAAATTGAAAACAATTCATTTAAGAATATGATTGATTTAGGATTTTGTTTTTATTAGTTAAATAATAAAAAATAAAATAATAAACTTTGTAATATAAATATTTTAAAATTTTAAAATGATTAAAAAATTGTATTATTTAATTTTGTTTTATTATTTAATTAATATTTCTGCACTTATAACACAAAATTTTCCTTTACATTAGAATTTTTTAAACTTTTACATTATCTCAATTGAATGATTCATAAATCAATGTCTGTGCTATTTGTAAATTATGTCATAAATAATTCGCTAGATTTTCAGTCAAATAGGCTGACGTTTGACCATCATTCTTGCCAAAGAAAATCAGATTAACTATTTTTGCTGGTATCTACTTCCATTTTTCCTCCATTAAAATTTCCCCAGATTCGATTTGATGTAAACCGTATTGCATGCTTAATTACACACGTTGTGTTCCAACGGGTAATATGCGATTCGAGTTTATCAATATTGCATAATTCATGAAAGCAGTATTTTTTAATATTATTTATCTATTTTGTTTAATCGATCAATGTCAATGCGATCTCTCAATGCAGATCAATATGTGAACTGCCTTGGGTATTCCAGCATTTCTTCAGGCCTTAATTTATGAAAGAAAACAAGATTTACACTAAAATTATTCTCCAATGAGGAAGATTTGTATTAATGAATATATTAATGTATTTGTTTAATAATTAAAAGACTTATTAATAATAAAGATTTTCTATACATAAATTAATAATCAAAATGAATTGCCATCAATAAATTTAATTAAAAAGAAAAATAACAATAATTAAATTGTTAATTGGCAAAATGAAAAGATTTACTAACAAGATATATATTTATATTATTATTATTATGTTTACAAACAATAAAAGTGGCTATAAACTTACATTGTTAAATTGTAAAAATTATTATTATATAAACCTCATTACATGCGATTCTAAAAATACAGACATTTAGATTAAAAAAATACTATAAGTTTGATACCTTCTGCGATTTTGCAGTTTAAGATACAACCAGGCTAGAATTTTGGAAGGGGTTTAGCTATGGCCCTTATGTGGATACATCTATTGCTTCATGTGCATATAACTCCTGTTCATATTTTAACCTCAGATTTTGTGGAAAATTAACCACCTAATATTTTGCCAATCAATGATTCTATACTTGTTTTGGGCTTAAATTTTGTCCGCACTTTTCCAAATGAAGCCTTCATACAGCAAATAAGGGAAACATTTCTTTAGAAGGTAACGATAAACCTCACTCCATATCATTAACTTTTATTGTGGCATTTTCTTGACAAACCTGCAGTGAAATATTTTAATTGGCTTGTCAAATGTTTCAATGGTTCTTGTCAATTTGTACATGGACCATTTGCATATATTATGTAACAAAATGTGGATAATAAAATTTAATAACTAATGAATGCATTTTATGACTATCATGCGTCAAACCAGCCATTAGCGCTTACTTCATTACAAATTATAAAATTTTCATTGTAATAAAACAATTTTCTGAGTTTTTATAGAATAAATTATATCGTCCATTCTTACGACCTCAACACTTCACTTAACACGTCAAATTTAGAACATATATATAGTTTTAAATTGTCTACCGCAAATTTAAATTTTAAGTTAGTTATATTCGTTAATATAAATTTTATAAAAATTATTACGACAAAAATTGTTGAGCACAATATTTATAATAACTGTTGTTTGGCTGTTCTATCCAAAAAGTGTAAAAATATGCGAAATTTTTTTTACTTACATAATTTTGGATTTTTGGCTCAATTCGAGAAGTTTTAGTTTTATATTGTTTTAGCAATGTTTTTTTCTCATATAATCAATATTTAGCGAAATAATAAAATTATCTTAATATTTAATATGAATGAAATTCAAAAGAAAAGTGTGCCGGATATATCTTTTACCAACAGAATTTCCCCGAATTGCAATTAAACTTCTTTATTAATAAGGAAAATTAAATTTTGTTTGTATTTATGAAATTTAAAAAAAATTTGTGGTTAAACATTTATTTATTACTCTTTACATTTTTCACACTTAAATTACAAAAAATTGTTTTGTTTTGACATTTGAGTTAATAGATTTGACATTCAATTTCACTTAATAATTAATTATAATGTATAGAATTTCCCTGACCATAAACAAATTTTCAGAATCGATAAGGAAAATTATGTATTGTTTATATTTAATAGTATACAAAACCAATTATAATTCATTTTTCACACTTAAATAGAGAAAATATGAATTGTTTATATTTGATATTAGATTTGATTGATTTGTCATAAAATTATAAGAATTTTATTATAGTTTTTCACTTCTTTGAAAATAAGTTCAAAAAGTTCATAAATAATTCTCAATATTTTACTTCGAAGAAAATATACTTAGTGTATAACAATAATTTGATTCTGAATACTTCATTATAAATAATTAGCGTTCAAGATTATATATAAACTTGTGAATACATGTGCCTGAATTAGAGCATACATGATTCATTTAGCTAATTTTATTAATATTTTTAATATTTCGCTATTTCATTCCATTTTGTTTAAAAATTTCAAAAATTTCTGTAACTGATCAATATATAGTATAGGTAATAATGCTAGGTTTCTAAATGATTGTGTTGTATACACGCATTGAAGTCTCTTGGGTTGTGGTAGATACACGCATTGATATTTTTTAGGTTTGTGGTTTATACTACTGTTAATGTCTTTTATATTTCAAAAATCGAATTTAAATAAATTCTGCAATGAGTTTAAAACATGTTAACACAAGATAATAATTAAAGTTTATTAGATTTAAAAAAAAAATTGTAGTTAAGTTTATTTCGATAATCAGAGGCTTGGGCGTATGAAATAAGTTTTTATTTTAATGATGGATATCAGTTTATGATTAAATATGGACTTCAATTTTTTTAGCTATACTTAAGACTAACTTTAATATACCATCATATATTTCTTATATGTCGGCTATTCCATCAAATGTGTGAATAAAGACAGCAATGTTTTAATCACCTGTGTCTTGTTACTCTAACTAGTTAATCTTTTATTCATAATTTCCAAAAAATAAAAAAAATAAATAAATAAAAAATATATACCAATGAATTTTTTTTCAAAAGAAAAACATTTTATGTAAATTTATTGACCGGAAATATTTATGAACAATAAATATCAAACCAATTCGTTTCATAACCGTAATTTCCAAAAATCAATTTAAATATGTGTTCTGAAAAAAAGGGCACAAACATAAAAAGGCCATGTAATGGTAAGTATGTATATACACCGTATCGAAAATATTTTTCAATATTTAGTGTCATTTTTATAAAAAATATTGTATATGATTGACATACGTGAAATCAATTTAACACCCACTACAAAAATAAATAAACAATGATAGAAAATATCAATTTTCAATTAATTAAAATGCAACAAACATATATATTGTGCAGAAAAAAAAAGATAAAAATATATAATATTTGTTTGAAATTTATTTTAAATAGAAAAAAAGTATTTTAGTTACGGATTTGATTTTATATGTAGTTATACTTTTTTTTTTGTGTAAAGAGCTTGTTAAAATGTTAACACAATTCGTTACGAACCTTGGTAATATTTATCGCATACTTAAATGAATAGTACAAGTGTCGTCTAATACTTTTTACCACCCCTGTGGCGCTTTACATTTTACCGTTTAAATTCTGTATACAAAATATTTTGGCATTGATTGTATTGCTGCTATCTGGTTTATTCTTGTTTTGTGTTCAATAAGGGATGTTTATTTTGAAAAAAAAAAAAATAGTGTGTATTATATATGAGAAAACAACGGATTTTGATGAATTTTTAGCAGAAATCATTTATCAATTTTTCTTTTATAATTAAAGTTTTTTGTTTCTTAAATAGAGATCGAAAAAATTTGATTAATAGATTTACTTTCATTCATACAAATTTTTACGGATATTTTCATTTTAAATAAGGGTACATTGAATTGTTTACAATACCTCAACAAAAAACGTACCATATAGTAATAAACATATGCACACTCAGCTTGTGTGAAAAATTATTTTGTTCAATTATTTCATAGTTCAAAGTTAACAATGAAAAAGGACGGGGAAGTTTAAATACAAGAAAAATTAAGGAATTAAAGTGACATAGAGTTAGGCACGGCTGAACTAGTCTTTATCTTTTCTCAAATATTATAAAATGATTTTGTTTGATTATTATACTCATTGAGTTGTTCTTTCGAACTTGTATTGTCCAAAAAAAAATTAATAAAAAATTATTATTATTAAAAATTCAATTAATAATAATTTATAATAATTATATCCTGAAATCAAAATAATGCAATGTTTCGATTGCAGGATACAAATATATTAACTGTAATAACTTAAATAATTGGCCTCTTATATAAACTTGGAGAACATTTTTATGGATTGAAAAATTGCCTGGAAAGTTTGGAAAAAATGGAATTGTTTTTCTATAGAAAGCATATACTTAATTTTTTTTTTTTTTAAATGGACAAAAATCGATAAAATTGAAAATAAAATAAGAGAAAAGTAAAAAATAAATAAGCATAATGGCGAATTAAATGTTTTTTAATTCGCCATTATGCTTATGCCACCCGTCTGTATAATATCAGTAATAAATACCAAACAAAAACTTTATTAGGATATAATTTATGGTACACAGTATTTAAGTTTTCGCTTATTTATATAAAGGTACTATTTTATTATAAATACGACACTAAACAACTAATTAATTTTTAATATTTGTAAATGTCGTATTAAATGATTCTATATTGATAGCTAATTGTTAAGGGAATAATAATACAATTTGAGAAGAAATATCCTTTAAAAAAAGAGGGGTTGGATCTATAACAAACGTATCAAATAGCCTACCAGTATTATAAATGCAACATTAAATATCAAATGTATATATAATAACAAAAAATTAAGTATATTATAAATAAAAATAATAGGCTGCAAAAATACAATAAAAAGCACCTTGAAAGTATATATTGATTTATTTTCACCGTGACCGTCACAATATAAATAAATAGGCACTTTAAATAAGGTAATATATATAAATCATTATTAATATAATAAACTAGAAGTTAATTAGTTATTATATCTGATTATCAAAGCCAAGGTTTTTCTTTATTCATTAAAACACACATAAGTACTTATATTATTATAACCATCATAATAATTATACTATAAAATTGTAAAAATTTAACTATATGTATATAAAAATATATTGGATGAGCTTTTGGATTTTGAAGTAGTGATTTGATGAAGATTATCAAAAAGTCAATAATCATTCTTTTGTTTGGGTTTTAAAAATAGTACGAAATAGTAATTTTGTTAATTAACCAATGGGAAGCTGCAGTAATGTTGACTGTTGTTTTTTTTCGTCTTTATTATCTCGAGAACAAACAATGTAACCAACGTGGAGTCCCCGTGGTAATAACGTTTTTTTTTTCAGGAAAATAAACAAATACTCATTTTTATAATAATAAAAAAATTATTGTTTATTATTCTCGTCATTGGGAAATTCGATGTGTGTAGACTACTTGTTTTTTTATCATCATCTAGGTACTATAATAATGCCAAAAGATATGTTTCAACTTTACAATGTACTGTCAGCAACTTTTCATAATACCGGTATTATTTCAATATTAAAATTTGAAAAATTCGACTATCTATATATTTTTTTGAACGAGGACTTTTTAAACTTAGGTTTCTGTTTCTTACTGTTACAGAAGATGATCTTACTTCGAAATCTACTTAAATATTGCTTATTGTCGAGATATATTAGATAATATTTAAGAGACACCTTCTAAATTCATTAATTATAAAAAAATGGATATTTAGTATGCAAAATGTAAATAAATGTAAACAAAATTGAATAAAAATGTTAATGAATCATTTAATTGTGAAATTGAATAGAAAAAATAATAGCTAAATCATTTACTTGATATATTATTCCCCATTAAAATGATTCATACCTTCTTATGTTTATTTTATTGTGTAATTTTCTTATTCAAAATTATTCAAAACATATTTATTGAAAGCTTTGATTTATTTTTTAAGTATAGAATCGAAAATAAAACGATTTAAAGGCTTTTTCTTTTGTCTAGATGCAGCCCGTTCTCATCATACGTTAACTGTTCTGTATTTTTACTGATCCGGTATTTTTTTACTGTTTTCCTATTCTATTTGTTTTGCTTTGTTTTGCTTTGTTTGTTTATTTTTTTTTTTAATGGAGTAGAAAACAGTCAAAAACGTATAGTGTGAACGAGCTGTTAGAGCGTTAATTTTTAATGTATAACATTTAAGAAATACCATTTAAGATAATATTTATAAATTTTAACATCATCAAAATTAGGAATAACATAATTACTCGATGGTTTTACTTTTAAGTCATTCGTCAATTTATTTAAACCAAGTCAAACCACTTTGTTTTTCTATTCACAAACGATAAAAAAAAAACAGTATAGGCTCAAATTTTAAGATACCATAAAAGTTTCGTTTGACTTGTTAATAATTTTCTCATTGTGGGTAAAGCAATTAAAAGTTTTACTTGATTTAGAAAGTTTTTAGTGGATACCCATTTCTGTTTAAAATACTTTCTATTTCAAATAATAAATTTCATGCACTTATACAATTTTGTTGAAGATCCGATGTCCGAATAGAGAGTTTTTTTTTTTAAATATCTCTAGAACTAAACTTTATAAATAGGACATTCAATTTACTAGTTTTTAAGGGTTACAATGCAAAATGAATAATATAATGGTAAAATAAACCGGTCTTTTCAATTATCCAAAATCGGGTAATTCACTTTTCGTCTTTAAAAAAATTAATTGTATACAAGAAAAATTAGTAACATAAGAAAATTACTATGTCATGTTTAATATATGAATGTCGAGGAATAATCGTAGAAATTTTACTAAAGTCATGGAATCCATTCCTTATTATCTTGTATATAAATTGAATACTCTAGATTCTTAACGGGTTTAATTACGTTAATAAATATATATATATCGATGAATTTTGATAAAACTTATAGGGTGAATGTACTTTTACATTAAATCATGTGTATGATTAAGGTAAGACAATGTCCTATTTATTTAAACAACGTTAAACACACCAAAATATAATATTTTTATCCGGCGGACATTAATGCAACCTTATAAGTGCTGGTATTGGAATTAAATTAAATTTACTTTGGTCATATGAGAAGAATATTTGCAATATTCCATAAATATTTAATACTTTATAATATACAAAGTGGTTCAAATATATGTGGATTTAAAATACAAATTCAAGACAACACCTTTTTTTATACATTGTGAAAAATGTTTATATATGATCTTTTTGGTTTTAGTCCTTATAAGCACTGATGAACGTATAAAATTCCTTGTAGCCTTGAATTTTTTGAAAGGTAAGTATTTTTAAGGGAGACAAGCAGATACTTTATAATTGATATTTCATTAAATTCTTTTTTTTCTTAATTTAATTTTATAAAAAATTGATTTAATTAATTTACTACTGGCGCTTCCAATAAAAAGTGATTTACATCAACAAAAATAAAACAAATATAGATAGAAGATTATCTTTATAGTTTAAAAAAACAATTCGATTTATATTTTATTTTAAATTCATGAGTAAAAAAAAAAAAAATTAGTCCACATTTTTATAATAGCCTTAAATTTGTTTTCAGATTATCAACAATAGGATTAAAATGCCACTACGTATTTTGGGTGTTCAAAGCTTATTTATTAATACGATTCGATCTTAAATCTTACTAAATATGCTACTACTGCAACTGAATCTTTTCTTTATTATTTAAATCGTATTGCTATTATTATCATTTTAAACTTTTATACCCTGTGTATATGTTTTGTTCATATAATTGTGAATAGTTTTTCCATATAGTATATGTTTATTTTATTATGCTACGTATTTTTAAGAAATATATTATATGCATACTGAAAATGGAAAGTTGACTAGATAATTCCATATTCTGTGTCCATACACTATCATGTTTAGGTGTATTTTACATGGTATGAAAATTAATGACAATTAGAAAATGTGAATCGAACGATTTGTGTGGTTAACGCTGGTCTAAGAATTTCAATTCTACATAATATAAAACTTATCATGAAATGCTTTGTGGCGATATTTAGAGAAAGTTTTATTGAAAATATGACGGAGTCTTTTCAATTTGATTTTCACATCGTTCTTATAGAATGAATAATGTATTTTATTAGTTTTTATTGTAACTAGACAAAAAATAATTTTAACTAGATTTATTTTATTTTCGATTTGGTCATTATCTACTTTCTTTTACCATACAATTCTACAGGAAGGTTATTACTGAAATACATCTTTTGAGGTCTCCTGAATCCAAAAAATTGTTTTTGAAATTTATCTGCCCGCATTTTTCTCAGCTTAAGCTTCGGATAATCCAAGGGTTAAAAATAGCTACATTTCGCTAAAATTGACCTACTGAGCCTCCACTATAATCTAGTGATTTTCAAGTTTACAACATTTTACTCGAAACGAATAAATCTCTTCAAAATTACTATTTTCACAAAACATTTAAAGTTCTACCTATAACTCTTATTTGAAACATTTCTTTGTGGAAAATTTTGGAACATACACAATTATTAGCTTGTACCTTTGGCAATGATAAGAATACAATATTTAAATTATTAAGCATTGGCTTAATTTCAAAATTTATTATTTCTTAAAATTTCCACAACGAAATATTTGCGCCTTTCTGTAAAAATGTATGTGTTTACTTAAATAAAATTTGAAGATGAAAATTTCTACTTCTAGTCAATTCTTCAAAAGATTGCTCTTTGAGAGGAAACCAAATCGAATAGATATGAAGAATACTTGCTTAACTTAAAGTTAGATCTAAATAAATAATCAATCAATATTAAGTATTGTGAGAACCAATTTTTCTTATTCTATCAAAAAATTCAAAAAATGATAAAACTTGATTCCAAAAATGATAATTTTTATAATTTGAATGGAATGTGATTTTAATGGTACATATTTAAAAGAAAGAAAAGTTTAATAAAAATAAATAACCCCCAAATAAAAAATAAAAAATCTTTTAAAACAGTTGGATACACTATTAAGATTAACTTTTAAATTGACCTATTAAAACAGTTAATACCCAACAACATACAGAATGTTGCATAAATGATGATGGGCGAGTATCATGAATAAATCTACCAAGACCCTTTCAATCGCAGACGGTCTCACTTTCATATATAAGTTTATTGTGGGAATTAATCTTAAGCTTTAATGAACATTTTATCTATTATTCGACCAATGTTTTTAGAATAAGAGGAATTGATCAAAAAAGTTCAACAACAGAAGAAAGATTCTTACTACAATTACTTAAATAAAAAATGAAGAATCTCAAGCAATGTATATATATTTTATTCAAAAATCAAATCTATATAAAGTAGATATTTATCGTTAAAAATGTTATAAAAATGCCAAACAAATCTCTTACCCACTCATGGAATCAAAATAGTTACTTTGTTTACAATACTGAATAAATTCAAGTAATTTATCGTAAATAAATTTTGAAAAAACAATTTATAAAATAATTTTGTATAATTTTCAAAGAATTGAAATTAGTAATTTTAATGAAATTTTCAAACAAATATACTATAAAATCGTAGTATCTTATAATTGTTACAACATGTATTTTATTCAAATTTCTACTATCCAGAACATTTTTAATATTATTTTTTAGATGTTATTCAAATCTGTTGTTCATTACTCAACAACAGAACGTGCCCGTAGATCGACACTCCAAAAATTGCAGCATCTATTACTAATATATACTTTGAATTTGTTTTATTTTCTTAGCAAAAGAAAAAAGAACGATTATTAATAAATTTTAAGCTGGTAGCTTACTTAAAATATTTAGTAAAATTAAAAATTTTCCGAGCTTAATACTAAAAAATACCATTTCAATACTGCTTTGGCCAATGTATCTAAAAAAAAGTTTGGAATTTAGCAAATAATTTCAAAAAAATGTACGTAATCTTTATATCCACCAGCTTGAAAAGAACACTCACAAATTCTGGTACATCCAATACACATACAATTACACTGCATACCAAAAACGAAGAAGATTCCAATAATCTATGTTTCATCGCGATAATAATCAGACAAGAAAATATCAAAATTAATATTAAAAAAAAAAAATACTATTGGATATAGGCGTGGTGGCTATAAGACTTATGTCTGGGTAATTTGTCATCTAAATATGTGTTGTTGTGGTATTATTGTTATTATTACCTTAACAATCGAAATAAAACAACAAAAAACATTTTATTTTTTATACAAGAAAAATACTCAAGTGATTGAACAATATTTGTGCTGTACAGTTTGGTGCACATACAAAAATAATTATATAACGTCAAAATTAAACGTTGTGTGATTTTACTTATGAAAAAATCATTGTAGAAGAAATTATTTCTTACTATTTAGTGTAATTTAAAAACTAATATTTGTTATAATATTTGCAACAAACATACATTGGCTATATATATATGAACACAGAATTTCACGTCACGATGTATGATGTTTGAAAATTCTTACTTAAAAAGCGTTATGATTGGAACGCCTTCCCCGAATGAGCTGCAATTTGAAAATGAGATGCACGAATGTATTATCTTACATTTAAATTACATACAATTTTCACTAGCATAGAAGTAAGTTAACATTTCCTCGATTGTTTGTTACATTTTTTTAAATATCATTTTTTTAAATATGCATGTATGTATAAAATGTCATCAAAATCGGATGAATGGTTCATGGAATATCGGCATTATATAGAAATCACTTTCGACCGCTGTAGCTTCAAAATGGTAATTCATAAGTGAGATGTTTCTAAAATAGGACCATCCGGAACATTTCAACTGTTATTTATACGAATTTATAAATTTCTGAATATATTCATTCGTTCACCAGATTATGGTGGAGCTGAAACAGTTTCTCTGAATTAGTAAGATTCATAATAGATCCAGTAATTACTCGACTGACAAATCAATAGAAAAACAGGTTAACAGGCGCGATAAAAACAGTTGCTCGGTAAGGTCCTAAATAAAAGCCTAAAAAAGTATGTACAACAACAAACAATGGGAAGGAAAATTAATGTGTAATATTGTATTGTTAGTGGATTAAAGTTGCTAATACAGGTGGCTGTAAGCAGTTATGTCTTTTGAAAACATTCTCATTCGTGAACCCCGTAAAATTTGCACGCACAAGCTTCAAACTGGCGGGTATATGTTTGTTATTATTCTATTCTCAAGTAGTATAATAATAACTACAAAAATCATTTTTCATATCTGAAAATTGATATATTTTTTATTTTCTAGTTGCATTGGAGAAAATACCTTCTGAATTTGTGAATGGTCATGCTCATACTACAATCACAATCGATATCCGTTAACTTTAGGCTTGTATTGAATCGAAAATTTTGATGGTTCCGTAAAAGAGAAGGTCCCACTGAATTTTCGTAGAGGAAACATCTGTTACACTAAACACTATTGATGCAATATTGATAATAAAATTTATAAATGATCAAGTATCTGAAAAACGCAATAAAACGTCGTTTAGTAAATTCAGCACTTTAGTATATACAGAATATTAAAACAATTAACTATATACATTTAAATCTAATTTTTTTATAAAGATGTTGACTCAATTAAATTATGTAACATATACTTTTGCAGCATAGTTCCTATTTACGTGAAATATGTCAATCAATCATATTTTATTAAATATATTCATATTATATTTTTTATATTGTGACAAAATTCTTAAGAAGCCCACAAATTTATTATTTTATTTTTTTATTTTGTAAATAAATCTTTAATATGCACTACACAAATTATATATGACATATCAATGATCCAATTTTAAGTTTTATGTCAACAAAATTATACTGACAAAATATAAAACGTATGCTGGCTGTGTGTTTGGATAAATTTGTTTATCAAAGGCATATTAATTTATTTTGAAAATGAAAGTTTTGATATTTTTTTCAAATGAAAAAACCTCTTCAATTTATTTAGAATGGCTTATAGAATATTATTTTAGCTATAAGAAATCTTATGAATATCAGCCGATGAGTTCACTTGAAATTTGTAAATTGAAAATTTGGTTGAAATTTTAATTGGAACTATAATTTATTAAATAATATGGCCCTGAATAGCTCGTGAGTACTTTAGAAATGTAGCGGTTAATATACATGGAAACTATATATTTCTATTCTTTAATGCATGTTACAGGTACTTATATAAACTAAAGTGACCATTTTATAAGAAAAGCCAAGCTTACTGTCCTAAACTGACTAGCCTAAGAAATACTGACAACAAACCAAAGCCTTACGGTTTTAATTTTTATTTTAAGAGATATGAAAAATTTAATTTTAATGCCTTATTGCGGAACAACTTTGTGCCTAGTTCTGCTAAAACGATTACGGTTTTAACTAGCCTGCACCTGAGTTGAGTGATATAAACTTTTTTACGATGGATAATTTTGATACAATTAATATAATTTTTATTACTTGAGCATAAATAACTGCGAAAAATTTTAACGAAAAAAATATATTACATGATTTAGTATTAATATGTCACTTATATAACGGTTTCACTGTAATAAACAGCAAAGAATGTATTTTTCAAATTTATTAAAGCATAAATAATTTAATTTGATTAGTTGTGATGAGACATCTTTATAAATATTATTAAAAAAAAAAAGGCTTTTATAAATATAACACTGCTAAAACATATTAAAACAAGTTCCTTTTTAAGTCAACCAAAAATTTTATTTAATACAAAACATTTACAAACAAAGAAAAAAGTGTATTATTGAGAAAAATCGTATTAAAAGATCGTATAACATTCATAACAAACAGTTTGACAACACCTGGTTCATTTAAGTTGATTTTGTTATTTTATATTAAATGACTTCATTTACCCTTCTAAATTTTTGTTAATCAGTCAAATGAACAAGTCATTTTATGTGTCTGTAAAGTGTTTATATCTAAATTTTTGATCAAATTGGAGAGGAAACTAATTCTTAGTAATCCGTATCAAAAATAAATACAAAGAGACTAGATCGTTATGGATGTGTTTAACACAGTCTCTTCCAGTTTTTACTCAAAACGTGTGATCTTATAAGAATTTTAATATCAGGAGAAAGAAAAACTACTTGGTTTAAAACTGGACATGGTGCTACGAAGTTAATTTTTCATACTATAGAAAATAAATTTTCTTATATACATAAACAAGAGTAATTATGAAATAAATAGTAACTTACTTAACCGGGATTACCTTTCTAGAACCAGGACAAATGAAGCATTTTACCGGCTGTATAGGGCAATATGATTGGCTTTTCGCCCGATGGGATGATTTTGCACAAATCAATGATCAAGTATCCATGTCCAGTAATTCTAAAATCTTAACATCGAAATTTTAATCGTAGTATTTAAAAATATTTCGTTAATAATATTCTGTAACATCCATTTAAGTGCATTATTGAATCTAAAGCCATTATTAATCACAATAAAAGGTAATTTTCAAAATATGTACATACTGTTTTTGAAACAATCATTTTCCAAATCTTTCACTTATTAACATACTAAAATGTGAATATGCGGAATGAGTGGTAAACCTAATATATCACCGATATTTTTTATAATCTATCGAATATAATTACAATGATTTATTGCAAAATGGGAATTTAGTACTTATTGGAATTATATGAAATTAGATTTTATAAAATAATATTATAATTCTACGAATTATATATATATAAACTATTTATTAATTAATAATATCGGATTAAATTACACCAATTAGACACTAAAAATAAGATATCTTCTAATTATCAACTTTATTTATTCTACAGGGAAAAACAATATTTCGAAACATTTATATTTATTTATTTATATGAATCATTTTCAATATAATTTTATTACATACCATTTATTAATTATTAATCAAAACCTTGTATTTTTTTTATTTTATATAAGCATTAAATTTGTTTATAACTATATGTACGTTACGGTTAAAATACAAACTTCAAATAATGTGTGTATTAATAAGTTTTTTATGTATTTATCATCTGAATAATAATTAAAAAATTTACTATTAAAAAAAATAAAACATATTGATATAATCCATGTTAGCCAATTGACATGCAAGGTCATACCTGTACTAAAAAATAGTACAAAACGATATCTTTGGCATTATATAATATGCCTGAATCACGCAGATATCAAATTTTCCATGTATTTACAATCCTTACTGAAATTTTAATTAATCTAGGTCTTAATATTTCCAACAAAAGTTGTAAGACAATATTCATTGATTTACAATACTTGACTTTTAACTTTTCTGAAATAATAAAATTATGAAATTTACATATCATATATATTTCAATTATTTTTTTCAAAACATTCAAAAAATATTACAAATTATAATATACTACTTATAATTTATAAAATTGTGAATAAAATGCCTTTGTGACATTATTAGCATGTTATAAATTTTTAATCTTTTGTGAATGTATACCAAAATATTAAGATTAATAAGTAAAAAAAAAGTAAAATAATTAATCCGATTGACACACGTAAAACTTTGCTAGCTTATCAAATTATATGATTTCCGTTTGGATAAAAAATTGTTATATTTGGAATTTAGAATATTTATCGATAAGGAATGTATAAAATGATTTTCTATACTTGATTACTTGATTGATTACTTATAATTCCAAGGAATTTGTGACTTATTTAATTAAAAATGATGTTCAACACAGTATCTAATAAGCGTTAGTATTTAATGATAATTATTCAAAATTTCTGAAAATTTATTGAAAACTAAAAATTATTTATTAGGTACGAAATATAAGACTGGCGTAAAATTTTTGTTGTAAAAATTTATAAAAATGTGGTGGACCAACAAGTTTGGAAAAGCGTGCTATTAAGAAAGCCGAAATTTGTATGTATTAGTTCCAGTAAATATAATAAATTGAAGTAGTAGTTTATGACTTTCTAGGAATTATTTTGCTTAAAAAAGTAAAAATGTAAAAATACTTAAATTATTTGGATAGCTTTAGTTAAATATATTATCTAAATATTATTTTAGATTTCAAATATTACTTTTAGATCAGGGTGTAGAACCTTTAAAAATGGTAAGAAGTGAAAAAAATATAGTAGGATGAAACTCATTGGAAACGGAAGAGAATATAACAAAAATGAAAGACAAAATAATTTACGGGCGATCTGAGGTCTGGAAGTAGAAGGGGTGAGTTTTTAAGTGTAAGACACGGTTCATCTCGATTTTCGGCAAAACTACAAGTCCCATGGAAAAGAAACTGGTAATAAAAATATTTGCAAAAATAAAAACAAAGTTGTAGATAATAAAAATATCTGCAACTTTTGTATTTACACTAAGCAAAAAAAAAAAAAAAATTAGGGTACTTTTTCAATATTATTCAGATTAAGGTGAAAAATATATATTTTAAGTCCTAATAATTACAGTGCATAAAAAGTTTGTGAAAAAAAATTGTTTTTTGTAAAAGATAAGAAACAAGAAACCAAAAACGTGGTTATTTCAATTTTCCTCCCACTTCCCGATCTCATATCGCCTGTAAATTATTTTTCCGTTCATTTTTATTATATTCTCTTTCGTTTCCAATAGGTTTCATCCTACTATTACTTTTATTGGTTTCAAAAATTATCGACCTGGTCTATATAATTTATTAATATGAAAGCGATAATGTATTTCAAAGAGCTATTTTAACAATATATATATAAAACCATCTTTGACACGTTAATTTCTAAGACTTTAATGCAAATTTTGCGTATTCAAATAATCTAAATACAAATTCAATATTAACATATTAAGTAATTTATTCGCAAAATGTGTAAAATAAAAAATCGTTAGGCCATAAAGTAATCCAGATTGAATTACAAAAATAAAAATACTATTTATGAATGAAGAATATCGCAACCATTTTCTTTCCAATTCTACAAAAATAAAATAAAAAACAAGTACCATAAAGATAATATAATTAAATATCACCCGCGCGCATATAGTTCGTCCCATTTTAACAGTATATATATCTATAAAGATGATGTAGACTTGATAGCCATGTATAGGAAAACCGTATGACGGATAAAAAGATCCTCTTCTTGATGGTAACAAGCATATGATCTTTATAATCATTAAACAGCGGTATATTATAGTTATTCGAGGTATAGTAGGATGATGCTCTTCTGCACAACATTAAAAAATATATATATATATATATATATATAAATTATTATATTTGTACCTAGGAGAGAGGTCCGATCCGCGTCAGCCGTGAGTGCAAGTGAGTTTCTTCTTTGCTCGATGATTGTTCAATGTGGAATGTTATATTCAAGATACATATATAATATATATAAAATATAGCCAAGTTTTGTGTTAAACCAATCATATTACATATTTTCTATATTGTTATCTCACTTTATCCTTTAGTTTATTAATAACAATTTGTATTTTATATTTATCTTTGTTCATTTATATTATTTCTTGTTTGTTCCCACGCTGCCAAACTCACTTGCTTGGCTATACCTGTACCCATGTATATACAGTTTTATTCACTAGCAGTGTTCAATTTAATCGGCTTTTTACCACAATTCTTTTTAAGTCATTTACATGGTTTGGTATTACTTATTCATATACATATATACATATATTTAGGTGTAGTTCAGTAACATTAACGTTAAAAACGGTGAACATGTGAAAATTATATGGGATTCCTATTGAATTTTCTGTGTGCTTAAATGAAGTTTGCATGCTTAAATTTTTTTGGAAACGAAAGCGTTGACCATTCCAATGAAAATTTTCAAAGTGTCTAAAGGAAGCAAATGTGTTGATTATAAATAAGAGGGACGTTCTCGTCGAAATGCGCAATAATTTTATCATTTTTGAAGTTTATTTGTCAAAAAGATAAGCAAAAGTCACAAAATATCACTTTTAGTTTATTTTCATATATGTATTGCCTCCAAAAAAACTAATCAAAATTAATAATGTCTACTCTAGCATAAAAGAAATAAAAGATCACATAGCCGCATGTCCCAAATTTAGGGAGATATGGAGTCGAAAACATATGCATTTTACAATGCAGTCTTCAAAATAACATGTTAAGAATATTCATGGTGTTATTCAATTCAGTATTCAGGATGACGAATCCATTCTTCTTCATTTGGTGGGCTTTCAACCTGCCACATTACTTAGAAAACGTTCTTTTAATATTTAAAACTTTGGAGATGTTGTAACCTACAGGAAATTTGTTGTTAATTTTGAATTATAACTAAAATAGTCCTTTGTCAAACCTGTTCTTGGCCTTTTATTGCTGTGAAATTTAATAAAATTAAATTTTTAATATACAATTATTATTAACACTCATGGTCTCTTTGAATGATAATCAACAACTGGATTTTCAAAGGTTTCGTTCAAAACCGAATTGAAGCTCTTAAACAATATTGTGTCTACTCTGGTAGATCAGTTAACTATGTCATCAAATGCATCGAGTTTACCGAGATTATTGTTAATAAAAAGGCTATCGGTAAAAAATCTCTGCTTTTACTAAACATTATTATGAAAATGTTTCTTTATAAAAATTATCTGTGACTTTAACTACAACTTAAGTCATAAATCATTGCCCATCTATAAAATGCTATGAAAATACGCTCTATAGTTCCCAAATCAAATTTTATAGAAATTCTAAGCCAGCAAGATATAATTTGAATAATAAAATATTCCATTTTTTTTTTTTGTATTTGAAATCATATTTCGTGCAGTACATAAATTTAAAGTTTCATTAAATTTTTTCAAAATTGTATGAGTTACTGGACTATGTATACCATTACATACACTTACATTATTTTTATGTATAGATAGCTTGGTTTAACTTGATTTGTATATAAGTAGTTTCTTATATTATGTATGTAATACACTATTGTAGTTACACATACTCTTGTTAAACAATTCGTAGCAACAACATATTCTTTGATTGCTTCACAAATAAAATATTTACTTACTACAAAAACTATACTTTAATAAAAAATTTTTGTTCTTAAAATCATACGGCGCAAAATTCCATAACGTTCTTTAAACACACACTTAAGGACCTGAATTATTGTAAATGAGAAATTTTTTATGAGATATATAATTTTCGTGAAAGATCATTTAAAAAAATTATAATTATATTCAAATTACATAATAAAATCATAGTATTTGAAAAATTACATGTTTTAGTCTAATTTGTGGTAGGATTAAGTCTTACCAGAACTTTTGTATTGCTACGAATTTATTTTGCCACCCTATAGTCAGAGGTACTCCAGTAGACATATTGTGTAGATAAATTTACAGATATCTCTTGGTGGAACTTCATTAATTTCATGTGGTTAGAGATTAGTTCATTCTAAATGAATGTATTAATTTGGATAGATGCTTTCGCATTCACATAGAATGTTAATAACGATTTCTCTACATGTCAAAATCTACAGAGATAATTCTCAGTGAGATTTTGTACATATATTTATTGAGTTTCTAGTGACCACAAGTATCTACTCTCAACTGATTTTTTCCTAGTGGTAAGCACTCTGAGTTGTCTGATAAGAGCCTTTGCATCATCTTGGCAATTTGTGTTTACCTAAGAATGGATTGAATCCTGTATCATTTTATTTTGTATTGAATTGTGTCCAGGCACTGAGCTTATATTGAGTTTTTCAGAAATGTTTCCGTGTTGCTAAAAAAATGATACTTCTTTGTCATGACATATGGTATTAAAACATTTTTTGAGTATTACGCCTATCACATTTAAGAAATTTACTAAACAGACCACACTGTACAATTAAAAGCTTCATTATAACAAATTGCCTTAAATTATTGTTGTTCTCACCAACGGTAAAATGAATGAAGTTTATATATACTGGAACATATTATTGGAACATATAAACCAATTACAATAAAGAGGTGTAGCCAATATCTTCGTCCTGATGAAAATACAGTGTCACCATGTGTGGCGCCTATTGCTCAATAGAACGATTAGTTATACATCAACTTTGACGTAACGCCAAACTTTATTTTTAAAAGAATATGATCTAATGACTTAATGCACTATTATGTTCAGATAGATTATAATATATTGAACATCATATTATGTGTATAATATATGTACCAACCAATCAATATATAATGAATATTTTTTCGTGTGAACGATATTCACTTTAAATCTGTCGATTAGAAGGCAAAGGTTGTTAAGATATGTAATATTTATAACAACATACAATGTAACATATAATACACGCACCACCTACCTATACCCAACTAACTATATCACTCACTATTAAGGCAGCAGTAGTAGTTGTCAATATTTAAACATTTTTTGAGTGTTGAAATCTTATAAATGAAATTAAAGGAAGTATAACTACATGAATTCTAATAGATAAAAAATACATGTTTTTCTAATTTTTTAATCGTTGTTTTTTTTTTATTCTATGTTTGAGAAAGTGTTTTTTATTTTTATATTAACCGAAACCGAATCCGAACCAAAGTTTTCGAATAGTTTCGGATAGATAGCGGTTGAATCTAAAGTATAAATGAGATGTGATGGCAGGGTTATTGTTTTTGGCCGGCTGAACCAACAATATTTACCTATATGCAGGGGCGTAGGAGCCGTATGGGCAGGGTGGGCAGTTGCCCACCCAGGAATTTCCCTGGGTGGGCCATGCCCCTTTGTTGAAGAGATTACAAATTTTATTGCTCTATTACAATTTCGTGTAGGATAATTTTAAGGGCAAAACAATAGTTTTTCACGAAAAATTGACCTTTCTAGTCTAAGAGAGGATTAGATGACTCATCGATAATCCTCTGGATAGTACTTTCGATGGTTTGTAACTGATGCTTATTTTTACCTTCGGATTAACAACTTCTTTTTAGAATTTATTGTTTTTCATAGCCAATAGGACAACCGAAATGGACCGAAATGTAAAAACTAAAAATGTAATTAGATACAAATAAGAGATACATGTAAATAAAATTGAAGAAAATAAAAAGAAAAATTTTGCAAAAATTATTTACAACTAACAAAAACTGTCTGGTATAATATTAATTAAAAATCACAAACATTTTTCATACAAAATTATTATCATCGAAAATTTAGGGGGCGGGGGGTAAAAATTTCGAATCTGCCCACCCAGCAAAAATTTCGTTCCTACGCCCCTGCCTATATGGCTGACTGTAGTTCCAAATAATTTAACCCAAAATAAATCCACATCATTATCTATTTGTATTTTATATTGATGCAGTTCCTTAATCTAATATCCGTAACCGAAACTAATGGATAATCCGAAATAATTTCATATCCATAATCGGTCTAATATTATTCCAATATACGTAATAAAACCGTAAAGAATTCAAGTTTTGAGTTACATAAAATAAGTAATTAATTATTAGCTAATGCTCAATAAAATTAATTTAGATATGAATAAAATAATAATTTCGTTCAATAATACCAAATAATAAATACTAAATAATTTATTTCCTAGTTCAAAGCTCTATACGAATAATTTTTAAATATGCAGATATTGTTTAAAATAATAATAATTTACTAAAATAATTATTTTATTGTAACAAAAGCGTTGGATGCTTTTTAAAATTACTACAAGACATAAAGCGTATTTAACGACTTTGTTCAAGTTTGGGTATCATAAACTAACATATATTATAGGTATATTTTATTTATAAAAGACTGTATGTATTTAATGAATTAGGTATTTATTATAAATAATGCGTTATATCAATAGTTATTTTTTTTATTTTGACATATTTACTAATGGTAGGCTATGGTAATAGCTATATGGCATTGTATTATAAATCATATTTATAAATATCCGTGTAGATGAATGAAGTACGGTAACGTATTTTGTTAATTTGATTTAGTAGCAATCACAATCATTTAATAAAACATATATTCATAATAGTATGTTAAATGTGTATATGGAATCATAAACATACATCATATAATAAATAATATGCAATACATTTTGTTTTTCACATGCACCGCGTTTTAATATTTAAAAAATTCGTCAAAATTACTCTCAGCCTCAGTTTTTTAGCGAATATTCATAGACCAACACATCATATTGCTACGATCATTTTTTTAAAAAATTATTATCGTAAATACTTTCAGATTAAAATAAACAAATAGAAAACAATGATGATGTATTTTCTACGATTCTTATGGGAAATATTTTTAAGCTACTAATACTAATCTATAGATTCCAATTTTTGAATTTTTAATCCTATAAGTGCTATGATAATAGAAAAAATAAACGCTAATATTGACATAAATGTTTAGGCTAAATTTTCTATGAAATTTGGAATGTAGCGATTTGTGCAAGTGCAACTCAGTAAGGACTTACTTCCCAGCCCATAATATTGATTTGTTTCATATTTAGTGTTTGTTTCAAAACGTGATCATACTTTATGACATCATGCCTAACTGCCCAGTAACAACGTCAGAGTTTCGCAACACAGACTTGATTTGCCCGCACTCATCATATAAAATAACTAGTACAATTAATATAAATTATAGTATTTATGGTATAATTAATTAAATGCAAACCTAATAAAATTAATGTTATGCAATAAAAAATAAATAAAGCACGTGCTGCCACGCGACGACAATTATTTCATATTATAAAATATATTTGCAAAATAACAACCGATAAGAGAATTTAGATATAATCCATTGTTATTATATATTGTGTAAGTAAATAATTGTTATTTACCTTCTGATTAATAAAATAATAAACATAATTTTTATATCAAAATACTTAAGAGATGAAACGTGTTAAAAAAATAATGGTACATCCATAAGTAATGGCAACATATTTATACTAAAAATTGATTTTAGATATTATCGTATATATTTAGCGATAGCGTTTTTTTTTTTAAATTATACTATAACCATATTATCGTCAACTATTTTTTATTATCCCGTTCTAACATTTCCTTTACATGTATGTGTTTCCAACGTACATCCACATAAAACGTTTTATTAAATACAATATTGCATAATTATTTTTATTACAATATTTATAGTTTTTCAAACATACAAGAAAAATATGGTCTTAAAAAAAGTATTTGCAAGAAAATTGATTTAATTAAATGATTATCGTTTTTCAAATTTTTTGACTAGATGTTTGAAAAATTATGTAATAGATAAAAATACTTTTTGAAGTAAATACCCTGTTATAAGATAAATAGGTAAAATGAACGTTGGTTATATTTTGAAATAAGAAACACGTTAATTTTCAACAACTTTGCGTGTTTAAATATAAGGTTCGAAGATATGGAAAGACAATGAACAGTGTACAACGGACAACGGACAATAGACATTAAAGGCTTATATGCGATAAACAATTGTTAGTTTGTAATAAAATCCCAATTACCTTATCAATTTAAAGTACATGACATGCATACCTTTTATATAATTAAGGTGTGATATCTTACTTCCGTTAATTGATTTTGTATTATAAAAAAGTTACATACATTTTGTTAAAATACCTACTCAAGGAAGATTTTGCATTCTTTACTGTTATTTTCTATTTACTACTGAGATATTTGCTGCTATTTTCCAAGCTAGTCGGGACAAATTTAAATAGCAAACATCTGATTCTCTATCTATTTCATCTTTACCTTTATAGCTATTTTATTATAATTAAATTAATACAATGTATGCATCGTTTTGTGATCACGGCACATAGAGAGCAAGCGCATAGGAAAGATCTTTAACCATTGGAATTAGAACTCATCGCAATACCGCTGCTCTGTTCAGAATCTGCTGCAAATAATTTGGTTACTGAATAAATGATTTACAAGCCGAATGACCAAGAAAATTAGGGTTCAATATATTACATGTTGAATTTTTACTAACTTTCTTGTATTAACTGAAACTGCCTTTCATTTACTGTACTTAATTCCTTACTTTTTTAAACGAAAACGTTTAAAGAAAAACGGAAAAGTTTGTAAAAATGGGTACTTTAAAGCAAGACGTGGAAAAATTATGTTTAGTTTGTCTTGGAAAACTTGTGGCATAGACCCGCTTATATCAATACAACCTTCCAATTTCAATCTTTAGTTTTATTTCATTATCCTTGATTGTTAACTTTTTATTTATTTTAATTCCTAATAAAATGATCGCTTTTCGAAGCAGCAACATGTCAAGGTAAGGTAAAAATAATTCTGTTTTAAGAGACATACAATCTTTTAAAATCTAGATAAAATTAAACTTTCCATCCATATTCTCTTAAGGAAGGGTAAGCTAATAACTGCAAGCGTCATGAACATAAAAGCCGATTATCTGGCAAAACGTGGAGAATTCATATGCTTTTCATCTAAGAATACTACTGATTTTTAATTCAGATGCATGAAAAAAAATAATTTCGGTAACATTCACGTAAGCCAATTGAAAAGTTGTTTTGTGTAAGACATATATAAACCAACTCATAATTATTAATATGGAAGTTAATATTTTGTTAATCCTTTGATTAAATATTTCAGTAATTAAGTTGTTATTTCATTTTTGTTATCAAGAATCGCGTGGCGTAAATAATTTAGGTGTGTGTAAGTCGTATGGCTCGTTGCTAAAAATAAATATCAATTAGTCTAATTAATTTTTATCAATTTAAAAGTGTCAAAACAACAATATTCATATTATTATTTTTTAGTATGATTATAATTAAATATGCGGATAAGATATCAAATGTAATTAATTATTACTGATTAAATTTTTACTTAAATAGAGAAAAAACATTTATAAACATTTTATTTATATTCTATAGACTAACAAGTCAAATTAAATTCAATATGTTACATTGCTGTATTAAAAAATATAAATTAAATATTGTTAACCAAAAATAAATTTTAAAAAAGAGCTTTTTTATAATACTTGTATAAAAAAATAAAAAAAAAATTTTTTTCGCTTTTCCCAAAAGAGAGGCATTTAAATTAAGAATATTTTTTTACTCCTATTTCTATCTTCTTAGCTTGCATAGATAAAGATGATATTTTTGGAACATTTTCCCGAGGGGGCGGATAAGCTAACCTTAAAAATGTATTGTCATTGGAACTGAATTAACATGTAAAATTTTAACATCGTTGATAAGATAGCGTGGTTCAAATTCAGCTTCCAAGATTTGGCCCCCACTAACAAAGAAAGTTTTATAATAACTTGTTACAATGGAAAATTACCCATTATGGATATTTGGATTTTTAGATAATTTTCACCGAAGTACAGAACAGATGAATTCCACTTTATAATGTTCCTTTGGTGCTCCAAATGGAAACGACGGAATCCTCCGAATTTCACCGTGTTCTGTGTAAATGATTTGATGGCATTAATTTATACTGACAGTTAGACGTACTGCTTAATTTTTATCTGTGTTGTTAGTTCATTCTAATTCTACTTTCTCTCAGTTGATTTAAGCGGCGAGTGCACTGTTTGTCTTACATGTATTACAAACTATTTTTGAATACTTAAACTCCTTAGTAGCTTCTTTTTGCCGATTTATATACCTACAGATAAATGAAAATTTTTCTGTGAACGATATCGAAACATCAATCAAAATGATTTGTTTTTTCGCTTGAAATGCATTTCAAGAGTAGTACTTTAAAGATCTTAAATATAAAAGAATAATGTGGGAAATTATATAATTATAATTATATATTTTGTATGTCTATGGATTCCATAAGTATTCCAATTAATCAAATTTCTACAACGTAGTAAATTTTATGAATATGTATGTATTAAGTTCACTTACGATAATCTATTTATTTAAATTATTAAATTGAATTATATAAATAATCACTGTTAAATACTTCAAATTATAAAAAAAAAAACAAAATACAATAAATACCAATTGTATGAATCAATATATTTGATACTTGGTTTCATTGAAGGATTTTAGGCCGCATTAGGTAATTACTTATTTAAAAATCATTTGGCAAGTATTTTATCAAAATTCGTGACCACTTTAAAATTTGTGATAACAAAAAATTTAAAAATTACTTGGAAATATGACAAAAATTAAATTTATCTAGATTTTTTTTAGAACCGCATTAATCAAATTTTAAGATAGTATAATTTATAGTTTCACCAAAATTACTATCAACTACAATTATTAATTTAATTAGTGATAAAAAAAAAATTGAAAAAGTGAAATTCAAAACCATAGCATATATAGGATGTTTTTTTTAAGAATGATATAATTTTCAATAGGGATAACTGTCATTTAATAGATGGTATAATTGTTACCAGATGGATATTTATAAAAAAAATTGCCGTTTTGAGGCGTTCAAGTACTCGAAAATAACCAATTCTATATATGATATAGCCAAAAATTAAATTATTAGTAGCCAAACGATAAAAGTTTGTGTTGTTCAATCGTAATATTGAAGATTTTTTCCTAAATGATAAATCGCCACATCTGACTATCATGAATGGTATATGTTATTTTATTTTCACATTTCTATTCAATTGTCAGTGGCCATTGATAAATTATCACGGAAAGATTTCCGCTACTACGAAGTTTACAAATTGTTGAAATTTATTTTCAAAATCAGTGCTCTATTCGCAATTGAAATTTATTATTATATTATTATTATAACTGAAAGACCATTGAAATTTATGGTTACATAATATATGGATACAGATCGATATTGTTACATATCTCATTTTTATGATGTCGCCGATAACAGTTTTTTTGAAGATCAAAATTTGTCTATTCGTCGACGTTCACAACAAGCTCGACAGGGAATTTTCGTAAATGTCATAAAATAAATTTTAAAACAAATAAAAAAATTGTTTTCAATCTTAATTTAAATATATTTTATTTCAACTTAAAGTTCTGTTATTCTAAAAAATAAAACACCCCATATATTTTTTTATTGGATTTTTGGTATCTTTTAAATAAAAAATTCTATCAACAAGATGAAGGAAGACAAGGGTATTGAAAGTATATACACATGAAAAACATTTGGACCTCTTTGAACATTTCCGTTTTTACCTATCACACAAAACAAAACAAAAAAGGAATCCTAAATATATGATAAACGATCAAAATCACTTATCGCTATTTGTAATATATAGAACAAATAGATACCTATTTAGTATAGTACCCCCTAAAAAAAATACAAAAAACAAATTGACAAGATAAATATTTGCGGCATTATTGTTCATCCCTAGTGTGTGGTCTTGTTAATATATTATAATATCCTATGTGTAGGGTTGTCCATATACATACACAAAAACATACATCACATTAAAAATCTATTCTGTATATATATATATATATATATATATATATATATATATATATATATATATATATATATATATATATATATATATATATATATATATATATATATATATATATATATATATATATATATATATATATATATCTTTACCTGGTCAAAAAGAATTATACTTATATATAAAGTATAATATACATTTATTAATGTGATTTATATTGTATTTAAAAATGTTTTGACTTTAGTCCTTATTCATTTTGATATTTATGAGCAACTAGCCGCCCTTAACTGTCTATTTACACAATAGTTTGAGGTTTTGTTATGTATAAATATATATATATAGTGTTTTGCGGCATTTGTGTTTTATCTATAGTTTAGATTGTGAACAAAAGATGGAAAAAAATATAACAAAACGCTTCGTGTGTGCGCTAAATAAACAAAATATCTTCCCTTGTTTGTGTAATCATTGTTTGTTTTCAAATAGAAATTTCTACGTTGGCATATTGTTGTCATCTTGTTATTGCAACTATGATGTCAACAACGATAATAATTTGGTAAAACGCGGAACTAATATAATAATAAAATTTCTGTTTTTTTGGTGTGCATAAAATCGGAGCCATCTTACAAAATTGATTACAAGAAAATAAAGTAATTTTGTTTAAATATTTTAGAAAAAATATTTTAAAAACAGAAAAAACGAGAAAGAGGTTAACAACAATTCACAAATAAAATGTATAAAATTATTCTAAACATTTTTTTAGATGTATCATCTTTTGTTGATGACAAGATAAATCTTCATAAAATCAAAATTATTTTAAACACTAGGAACAGGATGAGATCTAGTGAGCTGAAGATCTGTCGTAGGTTTGTACGGTATTAGTGAAGTTTCTTTAAGTCTTCACTGTTTTGCCCAACTATTTACACTGATTCCAGCGGAGTGTCTCTGAGACAAATATTAAAATTAACTTCGTAATGACACCCATTTTGACATGAAGATGTACCCAATAACATATCATATGTAACGCTTCTTATTCTCTGTGTTAAGATCTCGGACGTCAAACATAGTCTGCAGACATGACGAATATACTTTTTGATCATTTCAGTGGATCGTGAAGTTCTGGCAAGAGGCCGTTTGACCATTCTAATGTGAAGTCAAATTTGGACAGCTTTTGTTGCCAAGGTATTGGTATATAAAAGAATCCGTTATTGTTTGAAGTATTTATACCGGTTGGCTCCGACTTTTTTCCACAGCAGTAATAATGAATTCTAATTTAAGATTACTTTTTAAATCAGCTCTTATGTTTTTCAAACTAGTTGTTATTTTTCTGTTTGCAGACAATTTTTTTTACATATAAGAACACACTGGTCACGGAGGCTTTTCAATTTATCTACACTCCCTTATTCATTTCGGGATTGGACTTATGATTGTAAAAATAATTCACAAGAGCATCATTTTTTCCACTTAGGATTTAAATGAAAATTATTTAGTTTCGCATTGTATATTAACGTTCTATTGATATTTTAAGTTGGCGCTTGAAATTGTATTTACATGTTATTGCTGCAAAATTTTAACCGAATAAGTTTCAAATAAATAAGTAAATTCATTATTAACGGTAAACCTAGTATAGAATAAATATATATGTAAAATTTTAAATTGGAAAATATCATCTGTCTACAAATGTACATTATTTAATAAATACCTATACCTTATTTGCAATAAATTATTTTTTCAAAAAAAGAATTTTTATTTCGTTAAATTTAAATAACAACAAATTGAGACTGACTATTGTATAAATGGCGGCTGCATGCTCCAATTTTTTTTTTTTTTTTTTTGAATTGTATATACCTATAAGCATTTAATACATATTTACTCCCACTCCACATCTTTCTGAAAAGGCAGCTGCAGCGTACCTTGAAGAGAGTAAAGCGTTGATAAAAGGTGCGAGTGATGTTCTTTTTACCTGTTTGTCGGTGTGAAGATTCATTTTTTTTTCAAACCATTTTTTCTGGTATTATAAATATGTTGTTGATATGTGTTTTGACTTTCAATTCAATAGTGGCTATCAAGTCAATAAATATTATTTATAAAAATAGGCCAATTATTATTTTTTTTTTTTTTTGTACATTGGATTTGATCATCATTAATGGTTTCCATTCAAGAAACTTAGGATTAAATATGGGTTTGTTGAAATGTGTCTATTGACATATTTTTGATTCAAAACATTTAAATAAATATCAATTTTGAGCCAGCTCTCTTTTAAATCTAAGTACCATTCCAAAAATGAAAAACGTACCGAATTAACAGTTTAACGCAGAACATATAATTAACATATTTGTAAGGAGAAATGTTGAAATACAGAACATAATCGTTAATTGCTTTGTTTTATCAAGGGCTTTAACATTGGAAATTTGTCCCAAGCATAAATATGATTTAGTAAATTATATTTAACAATTTCTATGCAGCAGGAAAATAGTATTAGATTATTAAATGATAATTAATAAGAGCTATAGGTTTTTGAAATAAAATTTCAAATTTCCCGAAATATTTAGGCCAGATTTTTGTAATATAAAAACGTAGTACGACATTAAAGTAGTCATCATCAGTTAGAATTAACTAATCGTAATTTACTCTTTGACTTTTATTTCATTGGAGGAACTGTCACCAAACTAGCGAAGAGTAACGTGAGTGACAATATGAGAGTAATTTAAGCAGAAGACAATTTATTGAAGTAATTTTAACAGGAGTATTTTAATAAATTTTATTTTAATTTTTTATTTATTGCCATTTTTGCTAATTTATTTTTATTTTATATTTAATTTTATTAGTCCAAGAGTAAATTATGATTAGCTTATTTATATTGGTGATGCCTCCTTTGTAGCCGAAATACCTATTTATAATAATAAAAAAACTGGTATTGATAAACTGGGTATTGGGACGAATTTGACATTGGATTTCTGGTGGCATACTTCATTTATGTCATAAATGAAGAAAAGTCATTAGCTTATTGAAGTTGCGACTTTTATGACTTATAATTTTTAACTCTGGATAAAATGTGACTAGAGGACTGATTCTGTACGTTTTTAATCAACAGTTTGCTATAATACAAGATAATACGGCAGGTTTACAAAAATTATAGGAATTTTTGAATCACCTCTAATATATGTGTTCATATTTAAATTGAATTATTAATTAATGACCATTATTAAATAAATATATAATTTAGTATATAAATTTGAATTAATGTCTATTCGTTAACTTTTTATATCATCACCACCACCACCCATGTCATAAAAATTATGGTCTATGGGAGAATGTATTAGAAGTGGTGCTTAAAATTAGATACTAAATAATGTATCATGTACAATGTATTTAAAAAGCTGCGAACATCTTATTATATCTTTTTTGTATATAAAAATCATATGTCATAATGTTTGACCACGCTAATTACTGAAACACCTATTTCAATGGAATTTTGTGTAATGCATGTTTTTAAGTTATAGAATACTTCTTTTTATTCTAATAAATGACCGTCAATATTTTTTATTTATGGATTTTAATTCAACAACGACTTGCTATTCATTATTAGTTTTTAATAGATGGGAGTGTGAGTAAACTTTTAAGTGTTTTATGACAGTTGATGATACTTGAATATGTGATAAATATAGTACATAATACATCCAGAGATTCCTAACTATTTGACTTGAAAACGTTCCACAATCAGGGAATTCCTAAGCCAATTTTCATAAAACTTACACAACTTGAAATATACCTAATTCAATAAAAAAAACACTTATTGCATTCGTATCCTTAGTTTCTGAGAAATATGTGGCCATACATACAAATACAAATTTCTAAAATTAACACCTATTTAGAAGACTAACTAACATACAAGAACTTTTCAACAAATCGGTGGCTTTAAATTATATTTGTCGAAATTAAAATTATATTTTTATGAAATATATGAGATATCATTTTTAATATACATTGTAATATTTTATGATATAGACGGGCTTATGTGTGCGTGTTATATGGTTTATTTATTAATCAGACTTAAATTGAATAGTCTTAAGTTTCTCACTTATTGTGGATCATTATGGTTATTAGGGGGGTTGTAAAACTTTGTGGTTCTATATTATTCTTATACTTAATTGTGTTAAGTAGAGACCCATTAACTTATTATTATCTGCTTTTTGCTTTTTTATTATATGGCACACTTTTTTATTATTTTATTATAAATATACATAGGTATAGTTTTTTCTCAAAGGAGGTTATTTAAATATATAAATAAGTAATTAAACAATTAAATAATAGATATATGACTTGAGTGAACTTGTCTACAATATTCTGTACTGTATATGTAGGCATTTATCGGTGGATATTCAAAAATTTTCTTTTTTCTTTTTTCTTTTTTCATATTTTAATTGATTTCACTGAAAGTGTTTTGCTTTATCTTTTGACTGTTGAAAGCCTCTATATACATATGGCATAAAAATGTAACTAAATTTAATATACATCGATGTATAGAATTGTGATTGTGAAGTAGTAACAATCTTTGAGATCGTGTTCCCATAAAATCACTAAATTAGTCAGTTTTCTGTCTGATAACTATAAAATAGCTAATAATAGAAAGTTAAAAATTGTATGGTGTGTTTACTTCGTTAAATGATTTCATACTTTTGTTTTGTTATTTATTTTTTTGATTTTTTTACGAATAGATTTAAAAAAAAAACTTGTTTTTATACAAGTCAGCACCTTATGACTTCATATATAATTTTGTTTTGCGAATGGAACGTAGTCTAGGCTGATGATCAGGTAATGAGAAATACCGCATTATATTATATTATAGGATTTATTCAAATTTGAATTTATGACAAATTTAACAATAAAAACTTTTATACACAGTACAAGATATTAATAATCTTGAATAAAAAATATTAAAGTATTTACTGAAATTTAATACAATATCCAATTTCTAACGTTTTTATTTTCAGATGCACGTTTATTTTCAGTAATCTTTTCACGATGAATTTCTGGGATATTACAAACTTACATTTCGTATAAATACAACAAAATTTAATTAAAAACATTCAATTTTCTTATCAAAGACGGTGTATTAAAATCATTTTTGTGTATTAACCATTCTATTTTTTTCAATAAATTCACGATGCAGGCATGTTTTTTTTTTTTTGTAAATGTTATGTTAGTTAAAACAAAATATCTTAAAAAGTATTAAAAAAAAAAAAATGATGAGGATCCATTTACGAAATGTACATAATAATTATTTACTTTTATTTTAAGATAATTTACCTGTAAGATAAACAATGCATGTATGCGCATTTTACATTATAATACAAGCATACATACATATATATGTATTATGTATATTTAACTTTTTTTTTAACCAGAAATTTTAAAAGCTAACAACACTGACTTATACATACAATGAATTGATTATAAATACACCGACTTTGATTTCACTAACCAACACTTCTTCATTTATGGTGTGAAGTTGAACAGAAAATAGCTATGATACTTATAATGTCCATTTAAATTATCGAAATGGTTTAACCACATAACGTTAAAAAAAGTTGATGTCCAGAACTTTTTGTGACGTTTGATGGTCTAAATTTGAATATGCACTAAAAAATGCTAAAAAATCATAACGATGAAAGTGGAAACTAAATTTTACTGGCTGTTAACGATGGTTGTAAGTTTAGGAGATAAAGTTGACATGAAAAGTTAAACGTCGCCAGTTTTATCCTATTATGTATTAGCTTACTTTAGCATATCAACTATTATTGTAATATTGTGAAGCTAATGTAATTCAGAGTATGTAATTAAAATAATATTAACTAGTTAAAAATTTCATTGTATTATAAAAATATGGGCTGTCACAAGTAAATGGAAAACTATCAGATACTATGGCATTTATTTAGGGTGTATATTCGAATCACCAAAATAAGCATGAAAAATGTTGAAAAAAATCGATCTTGCCCATTTTAAATAAACAAAATTGAAAATGAACATGTTCAACTGGGTTGGTCTCTGTATGTGGATGGGTGACCAGCTAGCAGTACTGTGTACCGTTGTTGTATAAAAATAATAATAATAATCCCCTTTGGTTAATGGCTATAAAGCTGAAAGTAGCCAAAAAAAAAAAAAAATAAATAAAATAAAATAAAATAAAAAAAAAACTTGATTGGTCATTTTACTACACTCAAACTAATAATATAAAGAGAATCCAATATTTTTCAGCGGATTTTCATAATATCGGTATTAGATCAATAAAAAATTTTTTTTAAATAAATTTCTATGGACACCGCGCATTAAAATGTTATCATTCGTGTCTATGGTTACGAAATACTAGTTTGTAAATCAAATGATATATAACTCTGTGAATGGTGTATAATTTAACATAGGAAATTTCTGAAAATTTACTTAAATATTTAAGTATTTTACTTACATTTTTAAATTATTCTTAAAATTTGCAATCCAATTACTTTAATTAAATGTCACTTTTTGTAATTATTCAATAATTTTTGTTAGCCATTTGCTAAAAAATTTACATGCAAACAATTGAACAAATAATTAAATTTTCTAGAAAGTTTAGATTATCGTGGCGCATTAATCGAGTTCGTTCCGAAGAATCGTGCATAGTACCTAATTAGTTCATATAGCATTAATTAGTTCATTTTTATTTGCATATTACAAATATTCCAATTTAATATTCCAACATTATCTACACGAGTTATTATACATATAATTATTGTTTGTAATGTTTATCTATAGCATTATAAAAATTTGCTTTATTCTTGACATAGTTTTTTAAATCAACAAAAAATTAAAATTTTTCGGAATGGACATTACAAAAAGACAAAGAAAATTGCAAGCGAATAGGTAGTAACTAATTTTCTTTTGAGTACATAAAATTCACTAGCTGCTAAATGCAAACAGTATATTTCAAAATTTAACGCTCATAATGGAAAACTAGCTCTGTTAGTCGAAAAATGTGCGAAATAAAATTACATTGCCTGATGGAACAAAATAAAAAGCATCAAAGAAATTAGAAATCAACATTTTCACATTTTACTATGAAATAAATTTTAATATTTGTAAAACATATGTAAGGTACCTTGTAACTTTTTGAGTACATAAGATACTTATTTTGTGAACAACAGACCAAAATACAAAAAAAAAAAAGTTATCATTGGTTTTATGTAAATAAAAAGAATTATGTATGTATATTTAAAAATGTTTATTTTCTTATAGTCGATTTATGATAATATTTAATCCCCAAATATGACTGTTGTCAGACATGAATTATATACATATAATAAAATATTTGAACATTATTATATAAACTAAAATTAAATTCACAGGTATATCACAAATACACCAAGCCGTTATGAATAAGGTCTTTGAGGGACAGTTAGGGCTAATTTTCGATTTAAATATTATTAATTAGAAACTTAGAAATTTTGTGTTGTAAATTCGGAAATTTTCATCAACGTTCATATTTAAGTCTTCCTAAATATTTTTATAAAAAACATGGTTCAAATTTTTATGAAGCTGTTTTATCTGTTGACTCATTCAAACGTCAGACATTGTCTTTAAATTGAGCTTGGGAATTTTGTAATAACAAATGGTCTAAAAGCGATCAGATCAAAGGAGGCTTCGTCTAGATATGTTTAATACATCTCAAAAATTCTTTCTATAATTGAATAGAAGCTTTTATTTTTTAAAAGTTCCTATTAACTGGATAGTAAAATTAATTTTCATATGGTTAAAAACAATATTATGTAATAAATTAAAAATTTGATAAAAACATTATTTATTCGTTCATTGAATATTTTAAAAAGAAAATAATGCATTCTAAATAACAGAATTACCGTATGTACTCGTTTGTATATTATATTATATTATACTATATACGTATATTACTTATATACGAGTATGACATTTATAAAAACATATTTCTTACATGATTATAATAAAAGAAATTTTTGATTAATTGTGACAAATAATATTAATAAATTATTTAGATGAATGAACCTTTTTGAATCTTAGATAGATTTTGTGTAGGTGTTCAAAAAAAAAAAAAATGTATAAATACATTACATGATTAAACTACGTACATAGATATAAATATAATCATATTTATTTTAAAAGTATTTTTCAAGGAGTTCCAAATTATTGGAATGCTACGCGATATTTGTACCATGTACCATACATAGTACGTGGAAGGGACTTCTTAATCGATTGGCTCACCACGAGTGTCTAAAATGTAAAATAAAACATTCACATTCTAGAAAATATAATTATTTGTTTCAATTGCATATAAATTGTATAGCAAATGCCAAACAAAATTTTTTGAATAATTCAAAAAAAAAAAAAAAAACAGATTTAATTGAAAATTGTAAAAATGATTGAAAAAATTGCATCAGTAATTATTTTTAATAGCAAATATAAATAATTATTTATTAAATTAACTAAAATAAATTTTGAGAAATTTCCTATGTTAAATCATACACCGTTCACAGATGTTATATATCCCTTCATTGATAAACTAGTATTTTGTAACCTTAGAAACGATAAAATTTTGATTCGCAGTGCCAATAAAACAGAGAAACATTAAGAAAAATAATAATAATAAAAATTGAAAATTTATATAATCCACTGACGTAATATAACCGATCTCAACCGATCACCAAAGTTAAGCAACAACAGACACAGTCAGATCATCGATAGGTGAACATCTAAGATTGCTGTGTACTGTTGTTGTATAGATTGAATATATACTTACTGTAGTCACTATATAAGTTTAATACGTTGAAAAAAATAGTTATAGCAACCAGTTAATAGGAGTTTCATCTCAGCTTAAATACATAGTTCAAATTAGTATTAGATCAGTGGAAATTACAATTTATTGAGATAGGAATTTTTGGAAATTTATATTTCATACCTACGACAAAAAAGCGTTATTAAAGTAAACAATACAAATTTTGAATTTAAGCGCGTCCACTTCTAGGTATCAGCTACTAATATAAATAGTTCCGAAATTTTCGCGAATATACTGATTCATTTCAACGCATGGGGTGAATGTACTTTATGTCTATAAACTTCTTATAAGATAGAATAGCTTTTAGAATAGACATAACATTAAAGTTACTTTAATTATTTTAATTTTTTTTTCTTTTTTTTGATAAAAACTTCACATTTTGTTTGAATTATTTTTATTGTAAATAATATTTCAACTCGTCCAGACTATTTATTGATAAACCGAGTGACAATTTCACATTTGTTTCGACATCGCACGAATTCGAACGAATAATCTTATGTGTAGATAAAACTTTATTTGGAACACACAATAAATCAAAAATGTATGTACATGATAAAAAAAATATATACAAAAGAGTATTCTTTCTGTATATGGATGCTATTTATAATATGTAACGCGAGGGCGTTAATGATCATACTAAACGAAAAAAATAAAAATTACCACGTTATAAAAGTCACTATATTATATTTATATACTTTATGTGTGTATATGTGATTACATGGTTCATTCATTCAAAAAATTATTGACTTCCAATTTGTTTCATGATAACATATTTTATTTTATATGCTTATTTTATATATGACTTACAGACATGCAGAGAGCAAGTAATACAATGTACTGTATAAATGAATAAGTACATACATATAGGATATATATGTAATGCGTATTGGTTATGTTTGGAGTATTTGATCTTTTGATATTTTAATCATTTAATTGTTATTGGAAAAGTGAACACCTCTTCAATTTTTTATATTATATGTAATAATGTGTTTTGTGCAAACTTCTAATTTTGATTGTAGCTCGCAAAACCGTTTAATTTAGCTTGGTTAACAATCTAAACAAAGTTTTAAGAGGTTAAAATTTAGAATAGATTGTTCCCAATATTTACGGAAAAAATCCATTAGAATAATAGTTTTGGAAATTAAAAAAAGTTCAAAGCAGCCACAAAGGGTGCGTCCCTGCAAAGTCGTGCCAAGAACGCCCATATAAAAGCTGCATAGAAAATAAAGTGTAATAGAACTCTTTTTACAAGAATTAATGTGTTATATAGTAGTCTTTGAGGTGGAGTTGTGGTAAATTTAAACTGTTAATGAACAAATATTCCAAACAAAAGTTGTTTGTTTTTATAAAACATATAGTAATGGTTAAAAAATTGGGTTATGCATCCATGGGATTGAATTGATAGAATTTTTTCAAAATCTAATGTTCTCGTTGCCGCATGGACACTGTTATTAAAAATTGTCAGAAAAATTTGACACATAAACCCATATACCTACACACACACACGCACACACATTTTTTGTAAAATGTCGCTAAAAACACTCTTATAAACTCAGAATGTGAAGATTGATGTCATTCCCAATTTTGATTTTCGGGGAAATTACAATAAATTTCTTAAAAAGAAGCTGCTCCTTACAAAATAGTTCTATTTTGGAAAGCAGGCTTATTTTTAAAGTAAGCAGACAGATGTTGATTATTAAAATATGAATGGATCATGAATGAAAGTTACTTTCTATTCAAAGTTTATGAAAAACAATACCGATTTTGAAAGCTTTTATGTACCTAAACTGATATGAAATATGGTGAAACAAAGTTAAATTTAAGCTTTATTTAGTCTGACATTTACAATAAAAACATTAATAAATATTTTCCAAAAGTATTTGTACTTAAATTTACTGGAAATAAGAAGAATGAAGAGCAATTAAATTATGTAACATATCAATTCACAATATATTCAAAATATTTATTTACGCTCCCACCATAATGGCCTCCCTATACGCATTTTTTAATGTATATTTTGATGCATTAAATATAAGAAGCACCGTATCAAAACAACTTTTAGTGATAAATTATACAAAGTACCTTTGTTGGATTGATGGGTTGAGGAATATTTAATATTTAGTGTGACTAATTAATATTCATTATTAGATGATAGTGTTGAAATAAAAATATAGATCTTGAAAATCAACAATATCTATGCTAATCAATAAGTGTGTGTGAAAGCCACGATTATTGATTTAACGATTGTCATACAAATAGAAGACATCTGAAAAGTGTCCCTAACGGCTGTTTTAGTATTTTATAATATTTCTAATAATTTTTGTCATATTGAATGTACAAATTTTGCAATGTAAACGATGACCTATTAAAAAAAAGTCATAGGATATTTCTCTAACAAGTTGTTTTCTGTAGAAGTAATCCGAAGAAAAATTCTATTTGAAGGAAAATATAAAGCATTATATTTTTAAAACACTTATATTTTGAGAAAAATAACTTTTACTCTCGGCTTTGCTCACGCAGCAAGAATTCCAGCTTCATGCTATGTCCCCTTTTATATTTCAAAATTGATGAGATTTTCGTGATGAACGTCATTAAAACGTTTGATATTAAATTTTGAGTCAATTTTTTTATTTATTCACTCCCTATTTCAACCTCCTTGGAGTTAAATCACGAAACCCCCATTTCAACCTCCTCGCGTGATCATTAAATCGTGAAATATATATTCTTTCATTTGTTTTTATGATCAATCTTACGATATTTTGAGTCAAAATATTTTAGTCAATTATTTATCCAAAATTTCTCTTCTTTGTGTCTTAGCAGATAGTCATAATAACTATCATTTTGTCAAATTTGAATCCAAGCTATTAAGAGGTTTGAGATATGCCTTTCGAAATCAATCAGTCACGGTTTTAAACATTAAAATAAACTCTTTTAATAAGAATTCTTAGCAACATTGAGTAATACTAATAAAGAATATACTTAATGTTGTGAATTAACTAATCTCAGTTAAAGTGATTATTATTGAGTAAGTATTACAAATTTGATTCATTATTATTATTTATTTATTATAACATTATATTTAATATAATCTACTAATTAAGTTCTGCCTAATTGACATATTATTTTTACAATAATTAATTTTATTAAAACTAAAACACGGCGTCATAAAACAAAGACTATATCGGACAATTAGGTGTCATGGCGTCAAATATACAAATATATCATATCCGAAACAAAGGCATATTATTATTGTTATGATTTTTATGAGTTGTATAAATAAACAATTACAATACCATAGTGGAAACTTTTAATACAGTTTGTATATAAGAATGTAAGTAATAGGACTGAATAAGGTAATTGGTTGAAACTGAATTTATTATTTTACACTTCAAAATAGGAAAATAGACTCAATATCATAAATTAACTCGAAAATTAAAATTGATTCAAAAATGAAATAGTTACAACTTGTCAATGATTATTTCTCACTTCGTTCGCGGATAACAAATCATGACGGCGTTGATTAGAATCTCCATTGACGACAGTACATGTAAAAAAATTTCACTGTCAATGGAGATGCTAAACAAACATATATAAAACTAATAAGTGTCTATAAAGATTCTAAACAACTAAGTCATTAAATTATATCTTTGGGTAATGAATAAACATAAAACTTGTGTAACACGGTCTTTAAACTTCCATATTTTGTTTATTTTAAAAATTCTGAATAAAAAAATTGTCTGAACAAAGAAAATATTTCAGTGAGTAGTGACATCATACGATGTGGTGGCCAATTTATGTCACCAAACCGTGGTATAAAACTTTGTAAATTGAAAATTATTTCTTAAGAACAGCATTAAGCCTTTAATCGATGTACCACTTTTCGTTCAGATTCTAATTTTTTCTGTTGATTTTCCCAACAGTCACTATAATGTAAATGTAAAAATTATACATATTTGCATAAAAACTTATGTTATCTATATCTAAACTACTATTATAAAGAGGAAATATTCGTATTTTTTTATGTATTTTTATATATATTTTTGTATGTAACGAATAAACTTAAAAATTACAAGACCGATTTGAAGATTCCACCATTTATTCACAATTGGGAAGCCACACTATCCCCGGGTAACAAATGCTACTATTTAGCCCTGTATTCCCACGGGAACGGGAACAACGGGGGTTACAGAAGAAACATTTATATTTCTTCTTTAACTAAAAGATTTTTTTAGTATTTTTTTAGTGTTTTCGTATGTAACGAATTAACTTAAAAAATACTGGACCGTTTTGAAAAATTATTTCACCGTTCGGAAGCTACATTGTTTCCGGGTGTCAAAAGCTGTATTCCCATGGGAACCAGACTATGCGGGTGACGTCCGCTAGGTATATAGGTATTTATAGTATAGTCTCGTGATTATCCAAATTATGTCCAGTGTTTTTTGAACTGTTTTGTCCAAAATAATAAAAACAATGATAGATGTCCTTTTCTAGAATAATATATTTAGTGAATATAAGATGTAAGTATGTTTTGAATGTATGATTCAAAATCAATATGAATATAATATATTAATGACTGTCTTCTTAGCTTGTATCAGTCTAAAATTACCCAATGATAATAAATTATAAAAAATTTTCCAACATGGTATATCTAATGTTTAAGATATACACAAATGGAGGCATCAACCATGTGAAGTAAATAACTCATGTCTCAGCAATAATCATAACATATGATCAGCGTCTTATTTTTGAAAAATAAATAAACAAATAAATAAATAAATAATAAATTTTGTATAAAAGTTTTGTATACAAGTGATAAAATTTTTTGATTTAACACTATTGTGTAATAATATTATTATTTCATTGGACATAAAATAAGTTAAGAATGTAAAGAAAATTGAAAACGTGACATTTTGAATTATTTTACGATTTTTTCCGTATTCTAAAAATTTTTCTTATTGCAAATATATAACTTTCTTTTATTTTATGTAAGGGATATAGTTAATAGAGATAGAAATAGGCCACTACCTGGTTTGAATAATTTTTTGGTAGAATTTTCATGGTTCAGTTATTAATAGTCCCGGTATATATAAATGTATTGTTTTTGTCACTCTCGCAATCAAATAGTCACTTATTGAAAATAAAAATTTGTTATACGTTTTGTGTACAGATAAAATTAAACAATGATAAGCACATTACTATAAACCAGGCTGAAACGTATGTGTCGTTTAATATTATTTAAGGCAATTATTTTTTGAAATGTAATACATTGTTTATACAAAATTTAGTCAATCAATATCATAATAATTGCAGTTAATGTCTAAATAAAATATTATTAATTAATATTAATAATATTAAAATATTTTTGTTGTTAATATTATATTTTGGTTATGATATTAGTTATTTGTATTGTTCGGTAATTAAGGTAATAAATATTATAACTATAACTTGGGGTGATGAATTCAGTTCAAAGATTTTTATATCATGTTTGTTTTAGATAGGGGAGCAGGATAATATGAACTGTTTCAACTAATTGGTATCATAATAAAAATTATCGGAAATTTACTTATAAAATAATACTCAAAATATGAATAAATATTCAAATTTTATGAATAAAATATTTTTTATTATATTTTTTTAACACTATTTTCAGGAGTTTCCCTCAGGAAATGTTATAATTTGATCCCATTAAAGCATTCATACAATAAATGTAATTTATTATATGATTTTTATAATTTTGACTGATTTTTATAATACAAGGTGGCATAGAATTAAATTCTATATTGAAGTTTTTATAATTTGTAAAAATATTATCACTTTTTACTCTCTTTAATTACTAGTTAAAGGAAGTATTCTTATCCTGTAGTATATTATTGTTATCGATATAGAGCTCTCACCGAAAATACATGTTTTATAGTTTGAATCTAAAAGATAGTATTTAGAAATTGGCCTAAGATTTAGTGCCGCGACGCTTTTGATTAAATTCGAACTATCGGGAGATAGTTCGATACTTTAGAGACACTGAATAAAGAAATAAGATTTCATAAGCCATTAAATTATTCAAAAACTTAGATATTAGAATTCCCTTAAAAAACATAAAATTTAATTTTTATTATTCAATTTGACCAAAAATTACTAAAGATACGAACATTATCACAAATCTAGCACATTGAAGACTTTAATCAATCTGTTCAAAGTTTCAGTTGCTTGGAAATTTGTGATTGTCTATGAAGTTTACGCAGCCTTAATACATGGATTAAAAAAAGTATGAAGTAAAATTAACAGTACATCATCGATTCTCATGCATAAATGTCGACAATAAATGTGTTTGCCAAACCAAAACGATGAGTCTATATGGCTGATGAGAATGAGTCTATTGGCTCTAATTATTGTCAATGGTGCCGGCAACAAATATTTCCCGTTAACGCACCACAATTACATACTGCAACATTTTCTTTTTCACATAAAACATTTCAGAATAGGGTGATGAATTGTATAATACCACTTTGTAAAAAGTAACATGATTAGTAAATATGTATTATAATACACAAATTAACAGAGAATTTCCGCCCGTCAGACAGTCGCTATTAAAGTAATTTTTGACATGACTTCTATACTTTAAGTATACACTTATTTGTATGCTATCAATAACAATACACACACATTGAAGTCATTCATATAAAGAACGCCCTATAAATTTTTTCAGTTGATATATTTGTATAATGATAATATAAATGACTATTTGGTTAGTATATGTTATTATTTGTTTAAAAATTTTATCAAAAAACTTAAATAAATTTGTTTATATGTTTTTAATACAAAAAAAAAAAAAAAAAACTTTCAAAATTAATTTGAGTAGAGTAATGAGAAGATACAAAATTATAATTTAAAATGATATTTGCGAGCTTATAGATCGGTATGTACTCCAAAAAATGTGTTTTGATATTGGTGTAATCAATCATATACTATGAAAATTATTCACAGTTAGTAAAGAAATTTTTTATTAAAATCTGATAAAAATTCATTGGCTTTGTTTGGCAGGAAAAAGCGTTTTATTCTTTCGCGATTCATACTTTCCTGGAAATAATAAAGATATTAAGAAAATTATAAAAAAATTTATAACAAGATTTTCTGTCATGTTAATTTTATGAAAATTCATGTAAGTTTCGTGATATAAATTACAATAGAAGGTTTTTTACAAAAAAAAAAAAAAGTTTTATTATTAAATCAAAACAAATAATAATATCATTTTTCCAGTGGCATTGAAATTTAAAATATCAAAATTCATTAATTAAATTAGACATAAATATTTACATTTCAAATAAAATTTAACAAATATATGCTAATTTGAAAATTAGTGTATAAATACTTATATGATAATTGTTTCAAAATATATTATTAGTAATACTAATATTGCAACCGTCATCAATAATGTAACTCAAATTTAATTTTTAATGTTTTTCTTATTGCAAAATCCATACAGGATCATTCATAGTGTATTTAATTCGAAATTAATTTGGACTATTTAGTCAATAGAAGGATCAATAAAATTTCAAAAAATAAATTTTGATTGCTTCTCATTAATTTGACCCATAAGTATTTACAGAAAAAAGGTTTTGCAAATTTTGGAACTGTTTTAATTCGACCCGGGAATTCAACTTTTGTAAAATAATTTTAGACCCGTAATAAAGTCGTTTTGCAGTTTTATCACTTCTTTTTTGTACTTCCACAATATTTTTTATTAAAGAAAAAAATCGATGATTCAATTAATGTATGTATTTATTGATAAAACATAATATATTGAATAGTTAGACTAAACAATAAAAAAATAAATTCAATAAAAAAAAAATAAATAAAAAATAAAACGTCTAATGAATGTAACATGACAGATATCAAAAAGAAACAAAAATTAATAATTATTGTTTTTAATTTGTTGGTGTTAAATCACATAAATAACAAACACCTATTAAAATTAATATAAGGTCAGTTATTACAAGACAAAAATATGAATGATACATTATTAAAAATAATTAGTCTGATTACAGATATTCAAAAAATTGGGTAGAATAAGGCAGTTTTTTTTACAATTTTCTGTACCTCACTAGCATTTACGTAAAATCCACGAAATATTTACTGAATCATTGAATACTGGTTGCGTTTTTCCTTTTTCTTGTTAAAGAATGCTTTGTAATATGAAATTTAAGAAAATTTAGGTGAACATTTAAATCCTTTATACTATACAAAACTACAGACAACCTCATCGTATTTCTAAACTATCTTATAAATCATACTGTAGAAAATATCCTGTGTGAAAACATCGAAAAATGTACTGTGAATGAATTATGACGATAAAGTCGATATTTACAATTCCAAATAACATCTACCCTAGAGTAACCTAATTGCTTTGAGTCTCTATACGGTCAAGAGAGCATATATTTTATATCACATAAATTGTGTAATAACGTTATAACTTATTAGTAAAAGTTTTAAAGTAAAAGTTAATTTAATTTCTATTTATGGCATTTAAATAAAAGCTTGTTTTATAAAAGATTTTTTACTTTTAATTAATTTTTTTTACACGTCTTTTTAAGTGTAGTTTTAATTAGTCTACAATTCGCTCTTAAAATAGAGAAGCGACATGATCCTTGAATTTTTTTGCATAAATTTAGAAATGTAATAAAAAATATCAAATATAAACCACAAATATTATTTACCATAAAAATAAAAAATTGCAAAATATTTTTCTCTCACTCTCAAGGTCGACATCTAATATTTGTGGGTGCGAAAAACAATTATTATGTTATCATTGCATACAAAATACTTTTTTCATGACTTGATAACATGCACTTCTTCTATTATTTGCATTTAATGACATGACTGACGTTTGCAAATAAATAATTTATATAAATAAATTTAAATAAATGATTTGTAGAAGTGATAATTAGATAGTTTCGTAACAGTTTTTACAACTTATTATTTATAATCATCAACCTACCTCAAGGTGAAGAAACATTTTATTTCTTTTTACATGTATAAATTATGATTATTCATAAAATCAATTACTTGATAATTACTTTAATGTTCATGTCTATCATATATTTCATTGGATTTTTCAGGGAAATCCTATATAATATTGATTCCACGTGTGATAATTCATTAATTCATTCTCGAAAATTTAATATACAAGAAAATTTGAATATTTATATTTGAATATGTATATATTTACCACAATCTTTTCTCGGTTAGTGGAACACTATGTATAATGACTTAATGATTCGATTCTAAAATATTCTGAAAGATTTTGAGGCTTCTGATAAACAACTCAGCTAACTCTAAATACTTCATTTGGCAATAATGCCAAAGTTTGGCAAAATTACAAGTGATACTTTAAATTTAAATGCCACATTAGCTTATTAGATCCTTCCTATCTACGATACGGTGTTATGACTTTAAAAAAAACATATGTACAATAATATTTGTACGATATTTCCAAATATAAAATATGTTAAATTTCAATACAACCAAATTATTTTAATATTATGTTTTTATAGCTTTTAATAAATGAAAGATTTGAAGAAAACTAGAATAATATAACGAACGTATAATCAGAGTCCCAATTAGTTTTGATAATTTAATTGTTATGGTATAAAAGTTGACAAATAAAAATTTCGATACATTTTTATTTTATAAAATTAGAAATATATTCGATTTCAATACAATGACTGAAAATTGAAAAAAAATAAAAAAAGTACATAATTTGTTTTGAAAATGAAATTTTATTTTGCTTTAAATGTTTTATAAAAATGTATATAATTAAACAATTTTGAAGAGAAATAATGCAATTTATTTATGGTTTATTTAAGCAAGTTGTGAAAATCGATTATAATGAAATAATACTTAAAAATTTGGAGTATTTTTGATAAATTTAACTGATTTTGACAAGGTTTCATGTGAGTTTCATAATACTTTACTATGAGACGATTCGTAAATAATTTTTTGTATAGAAAAGGGGTTAAAATTACAATGATACTTAAAAAGTAAAAAGTTTAGTAAACTAATAGCCGTCATAAAGAGAAAAAAATGTAAGTTTAGGATATGAAGAGGTTAAATGTTGATAATTTTACTTAAAAATCAATTGAAAATATCAAAAATGAATCAGTTTCAGTAATTTGTCAATTTTTTTATTAAAATAATAAAATTAAAAAATTTTTCTTTTGAATTCTTCGTTTATATATTTCCTCAGATCAGTTTTGAACAACGATATATTTGTATTACATTTTACAATTTAAGTTGGTATAAGTATTTAAAAGAATAACTTACATGAACATTATATGTAAAGTAAATAATATTTTATAAATCATAATTTTTCCCTTAAATATGTCTAATGAATAATCCTTATTAATCTGATTAAATAAATGAATAATATTTATATACATACGGACGTATAAATTCAAAGATGTTTTAAAAACATTTTGTTAATATTAAATACAAGGTTTAAGTGTACTATTAGATATGTATATATCTATAATATAAACACTTTACACTTGTTATGTTAACGATAAATAAAGAGTAAGTAATAATTATTATTAAATACCTACATATTATAATACTTAAGATGCTGCAATCTCTACGTCTTTTTTTTATAATCGACATATCTGGAATATGTCAGAATATATGTAAATAAGTTTAATGTTTGTAGTCCTAGCAAATATTGAAGGCACTAAAAAATGTGGCTGTTCATAGAATCACCTAATTAATCTGTTTGTTCGTATACCCGTCTGTATGCCATCAAGATAAATAAAAAATTAAAAGAGATAGCGAGCTCAAATTTTGATTTGACGTATTATAAACCTGAAAAGAGAGTTTATGTTCGTTAAACAGCGAAATCGGTCAATTGAGTCTAATGGACTCATGTTGACTTTTTAAAATGGAAATAAATAGAAAAAAAATTTAATAACAAATATTCAGCTCAAATTTTCTTAATAAGCACTCATATAATTATAATACATATTTTTATGTAACAAACATGTATAAGTGTATGACTTGTATATTTTATGAATGCTAATGGTTAAAAATAGTTAAAAAATTCACACTTCACCATATGCTGGGTATTTAAACAGTTCAAACTATTAGTTCATTTGTATTTAACTAATTTTATGATTAAATGATGCATTTTTTTTAAAACGAAGATCAATAAATGAACAGATCAATAGAAGTCAACAATGATCAGAATTTTGGTTTTAGAGAAAATTTGAAAAGAATTGAAAGGTCATTTAGAAAGATAGTAAAGGAAGGAAAATTTCTCGATAATAAAAATATTTATTATAAAAAAAGTAATGTAAAGGAAATTTCAAATGAAATTTTTACCAAGATTTATCACCTGATAGTTTTCTTTCTGTTAGCGTAATATTTTTAGAAAATATTAAAAATACTTACTATTATTATTTCAGATCTGATCTTTTAAAATCACAATTTTAAATTTTGCCAACAGTTACAAATAATTATTTTATAATTAAATAAAAGAAGATTTTTTAAAAGTGAGAATGTTAATAGTCAAAATTTTCTTTATTTTTATTTTTTTTATTTTGTGAAAAATTATTAAAATTGTTAAAATAATTAAATCATTTTATTTAATCAAATAAAACCAAACATGTAATATGTCTGTATATAATATTGGATTTTCGATAAGAAATAATTATTATAAACAGTAAAAATTATTTTTAATTAATTTTATAAATTGTATAAATAATAAGTATAATAATCATTTTTGAAAAAAAAAAATAATATTACATTTTAATTATCATAATTTTCAAGGCCATGTTTGGTATCAATTTTATGTACAAAATTTTTATAATAAAAAAAATAAAAAAGAACAAAAATAGAAAAATATTTAAAAATTACAAATGATAAGATGGATGTATAAAAATATGTAAATACTAAATTTTTATGAAAATAAATTATTTGTAAATATATAAATAATTAATTTTAATTTCAAGTATTTTTGACATTTCTAATTTACGGATAAAAAAATAATAAATATTAAAAATAAATAATTATTAGTTCAAAGACTTTATAAAGTTAGTACGCACCTGTGTCATAAGTCTATCTTCACCAGAGCCCTCCTCATCTTGGAATATAATATCATTATTATAATTGGGCACCAGGTCTCTGAACCTAGGATCTGTTCGCGAGATACGACCCTCCTGTGCAGAGCTGGCTTGCGCGCTATTTTCCGATACATTTGGTACATGTTGTTTAAAGACGAGCGGCACATCTTTTCGATGAAGCCGCCGTCGATGTGGCCCTCGTCCAGGACCACAAGCCTCAGTCTCAAAAAATAATAAGTTTAATATCACAATTAGTACAATCACCAATAGGGGAACTCCCTTCATGTCCACCTGGTGCCAAGGCATGTGCTCAAACGCACCATGCCCTCCTCTCTGTATATTTTTGAGACTGGAACAATAATTTTTTATTGTTTCAAAAAAAAAAAGGTGTTTTTTGAAATTGTTGTTTTCACTCAATTTTCACAACACTACACAAAATATACAAAAGAAATTCACACTTTGTAGATATCACTTAATGAAGCACATAACTGTTTTCCCCCGAAAAATTACTATTTTCTGTTTATTTCTAAGGCACAAAAATGTTTCATTTTTGCCATTACGATTAAATTAAAATTGAAATAAAATTTTAATTTTGAAAAAAAATTTTAATTCATAGAAACTTTTCAATATTATTTTCTATAGCAAAAATCTTTGAAGAAAATTTGATGACCACCATTGATGAAGAGCAAGCAAGAGTACAGATATTAAAACAGCATTTGTTTTAAAAGCAAAGCACATACATATATACACACATTCGTGTTGTAGACGATCAGGTCTTCTTGAGTGAGACTTAAGTTATTGTCGTCCGAATGGGTCTCCCACCACCATAATAGACCCGAAGACCTAGGGAGCATTGCACAAAACACGGATGGGGCCATGTTACTTGACTCACACTACTATTCTTATTGGCTCAGAGGCGGAGTTATTAAACACAGGTAATAACTTGCATATTATCTGTCCACTTGATATGATATAGGGATTTTAACAGGACCGTAATTTTAAATTATACATTTTTTTTTGGTGATATTTATCTTTTATTGATTTTTGAACTTTGCTGTTGTGTTTAATCAACTAATTATAAAATGAATTTTTATTCATCAATTTAACATACATTGTTTTAAATTCTCATTAAAATCTTTAATTACTTATTATTGTTTCTTAATTAGAACGTTAATTACTGATTTTAACATTATTTTAATTCCAATTACAATGTGAAACCATGAACTCTAAATTTTTGATGACTTAAAAGTTTTAATTAAGGATATTTAATTAATTATATAATATATTTATTATAGTCGTAATTTTATATATGACTTATATTCCACATATAAGAATGCATTTACAAGAGTTTCTATGAAACTCATCATTAAAAAAAAAAAACAAAAAAACCGGAATCTATTTGCTGCTAATTTATTGACGAAACCTGAAATTTCAAAGTTTTTTGCTTCATACCGAAAATGATAAATATACTACACAATGTATACAATGACTCAGAAAAAAAGTATTTTTGGCAAATGTTATTTCACCCAAAAAAATATTTCCCCGCTCGTCCGGGATCGTTGTATTTATTAGATTTATTCCTATTGAGGATATTTGGAAGAAAAACCTTAATCTATTGTTATGAGGGTTAAGGCCATCATAAAATTAAAAATTAAGTTTGAAATGAAGTTCATGGGCCTAAACTGAAATTTATGAATCTACTAAGAATCATGTCTTAAAAGATTCATGGAAAAAGTTTGAAATTGTTAACTAAAGCGTATTAAAATTTATGTTCTAAACTCATGCTTGTATAGAAATGTTAAAAGGAGCACGAGACGAGAATCTTTATCGAAATTTAAAAAAAAAGACTTTTCAACAATTTTTGTTAAAAGTTTATTTAATAAATTCGACTTTATAAAGAATTTTTTAATAAATCCTGAATGTGACACTGCATTAAAGTAAATGTAATTGTTCAATTGAAGTATAAATTTTAATTAAGTATTAACAAAAGTCCTAATTTTCGATTTATAAAATGAATCAATGTTAATAGTAATGTGTTGCATAGTCAATTAACTAAAAACCAACCATTCCGATTAATTCAACTCAATATGACACGACGAAACATATCTCGATCGAAAATTCTATGTAATTTAGCAAGCATTAGTTTAAATTAAAGTAACATAAGTATATCCATAGAATTTTGGAAGAGAGAAAATACAATTTTTGGTTTGCCTTAGGACTTCATGCACTTTAACTGTGTATCGCTACTGAATCATTATTAATTAAAAATGATGTGTATTATTGGACCATTGACATGGGAGATCAGTAACAAATAATAAGAACAAATTTAATATAATTAAAATATATTTTATAATATGTATATGAATCATACAGCATACCTCATTCCGAATCACGATTTTTTGCAAGTGATCATTTATGAGGAAGCTGCAGGAAAATCCCTTAACCAATGGCATGGCACTAACTTACCACAAGAGGCACCTTTTTTTAAAATAATTTAGTCAAACCTAATCTTACCAAAAAAAGTGTATTTGATATTTACTGAAACTCCTACAGTATATTTCACTTCAGTATCACGGATTTTTGTGCCCTTATTTGTCACATGAGATAGATTCCTTTAAAATTCTTGTTGGTTACATAAGTGCAATGATGGACACTGAAATTTTTCATGGTATATGAATCTCTTTACTTAATAACCTATATGTCCAAAACGTCTTCACCGAATGAGTTGCAATTTGCATTGGTGTAAAAAAATTCATTATCTGTTCCATTTTTTCACTCATAAAATTTTCTGTCGCAGTAAGAAATTTTTTTGCGATTTTATGTCATAATTTTTTTCGTTTTTAATATCCAGAACATTCAATTTTAATAAAATTCAAATCACTTATATAAAACTATATCACAATATTAAATGTTTATATATTCAAAACCGCTCTTAACACGGTGTACATTAGTCACCGCTTATATCAGGCTATCCGTGGTTAAGACTTGAAGTATCGAAAAGTTCGAAATTCTTCAATAAAAATAATTTATTATGAAACTACAGGTAGAAAAAGTGAATACTACTTCGGCAATTTATAGAATTTACGAGTTAAAAATTTGTGTCATTGAATTACGTTATTTTCAGTAACTTCGTAATTTTCATACGATTCTTCAGACTCTTAAATTCATTACTTACTTTTCGTCGTATCTCACCTAGCAATGATTAAAATTATCCTTTATCATAATCGCAATCGCAAAAAATAATATTTTTTTGGTGCAATTCATGATGAAGAATTTATTTACCACGACAATAGTTTTCGATATAGTGAAGGACATATTTTATCTAATCAAACGGTTTACAGATTGTCAATGGAGTCCTTGATAATCAATGGAGTCCTTGATAGTCGCACATTTGCAGTATACTGACAAAATTTACTCGAGTCGTTGAGAAAAATTTGAAATAGTTAAAACATTTTTTAACTGTTACTTCGTAGTACTCAAAATTACTTCCGTATCATGTCTTCCCCATTGTCTTGTATCTGCTTATTTATCATTGTAAAAATCGCATGTGTATCATTCGATATATTTAAGTAAATACAATCCTGACAATGAATTGATAAAATAGTTTAATAATGTCATATATTTTTATCTAAATTTTATTTATCACTTTATGATGGTGACGACATAATTTTTAAAATATTATTCAAATTCTATTATTATAGATTTTTCAACATTCATCAATATACGTTTGACTTTGCATCCATATACATTGTTTAAGAATAAAATAGTTTTATTCTGGTATTAAAACAAATTGCCAATTACTATTTGGAAAAATTTCCTTGATTACAAGTTTTAATGTTTTTCTTTTATTTTAATAGTTTTCTGATAATAGAGTAATATTGTGCTCACGAACTCGGTTGTAAATAGTGAGTAATACCTTTCTATGACATACGATTGTAAAATATCGCCATAGCTTGTATCACAAGCAGACAAATATGTCAAAAATTGAACATTTTCAATTATGATTAATATTCTCTGGAGATGTTATTATTAACGATTAGTCTTCATAATATTTAAATTTATGTTATTGATTAAATTGCATTTGAAATTCTCATGAAATGGAGAAAAAAAGTGAGTTATAGAAAAATTAAATTTACTTATTACACTCGGCAAATATATTGATGAATTTAGAAATTATTGAGACGGTAAAAACATTATCCTTGAGAGCCGTATCAATTGTATTTTTGTAAAACCTCAAGGCAAAGGTTTAGCGCAATTCATTCTTGAATTCTTCAAAAAGAATATAGTTAAGCATTGTCAGTATTATGACAAAAAGTCTTCAAAACATAGTGCCCATAATTACCCAATATAATATATTAATTTATGATTTAATTCCATATTTAAACTTTTTACCGTATCGCATACTGTTAAAGAATTTTATAATAAATGAAACTTTTATTATTCAAATGACTGTAATTACCTCAATTTCCAATTATATAACTTTAAAAGTAGCATTTAATTAAATTGGGAAAATCCAATTAACTCTCACGAAATAAGTCACACTTTAGTACACTTTTTAATTAAAATATTCTTATTAAGGGTTATTAAAAAGTGTATAATTAAAAATTAATTTTATACACAGTTGTTTACAAAATTTTAAGGCAGTCGAGACGAAAAATTTAACAATTAATAATAAAAATGATATTTTCGAATGTTTTCTGTCAAATTTCCATATAGTTGATTCGAAACTACATTGACTATGCACAGGTTTCCTTAGTTATTTAGGGCTGGGTTGGTAATGCCATAGTACAGTGATTCCTTGAATAATTTACCAAATTACGAAGTAAAAATTACAAGAAAATATTACGAAGAAAAAAATTATCTAAGTCAATAATTTTATAACAAATTTTATGAAAAACAATGTTTAAATACAAGTTTTATGTTGTTAAAAGGTAAAAGGAGCTATTAATAATGATGTTTTATTGAATCTATAATATAAATAAATAAATGGTGTACTTATTAAAATATGGTGGAAACGCAAGGAAATAATAAAAATGGTTAAAACTTATACAATATTATTTTTGTATTATATAGTGTCATACGTTTTTATTGAGATCTATACTAATATTATAAAAAGTAACAAAAACTACTGGACCGATTTGATAAAAATTCTTTCACCGTTCGGAAGCTATCCCTGGGTGACATTGGCTACTTTTTATCCCTCTATTCGCATGAGAACGAGAACTATACGTGGGTGAACTGTATGATATCTGCTTGTCTGATTTATATATGTGTGCTCAATTTCAGCTCAATCGTAAACTGTAAAGTGTGTCGAATTTAACTTTAAAGATTTAATTACAAACTGACAGCGGGATAAGCGGGATCACCCATTTGAATGTTGACACTTTACACTATTTTATAGTAACATAAGTAACATAAATAATATTTATGTTTGTTTTAGGAGATTTCTGTACGTTATCCAAAATTACATTAATCAACCATTTTAGAATACTTAACATGAATCCACTTAAATTCCTGAAATACTAAAATGTGAGTTTTATGTAGATCTAAAATCCTTAAGAAGCAATAAAGACGATAAAAACTTGTGAGCTAGATCTCTTCAACATAGTGCTTCCGATTTTGTTGGGAGATTAAAATTTCAAAAACATCAATACGTGTGGGAATTATCTTTGATTTTATGTTTGGAAATCCAGCTTGTCACGGTAAACCAACTTGTTTTTCAAAACAAACGATTGTTTACAAATAAGAAGAATTTAATTGTGAAGATATTTGGAATGAGCTGCAGTTGGATCCCCTCGTTTGTCTTTGAAAACAAACGAGTAGTGTATTGTTTTCCTTTGTCGTACGGATTACTTGCGTATATTATTGTTACTCATATACTACTTATTTACGACACTTTCTATTGATTCCAATATTACAACAACAAAAATAAATAGATAGTAACTCCACTCCTGTTCATTTCACAATGTTCAACAACACAAAATATAACAATGATTCTCGATGATGACGTCACACTAAAATTAAATGTTCCGAATTTACTCTTCGATTATATTATTATATATAGCGGCTTTTTATTCTGACGTATTTCAATTCCCTCAAGCAATATTTTATATATTCTTAGCATAGTTTTGTTTTTTTTTTTAATTGTTTTTAAAATATAATATTGGTACGTACGTCAATTTGACTGCAGTATTACTACAATCGGGTTTAATATGTTTTTACAGACCTCTTAAAAAACATACTAACAAGCTGACGTTTATGTAAAAATATCATACAGAAAACTTTGATTTCTAAAATCTCCGAAAATATGTATAATGTAAAAAAAAACATTAAACAAAATAGGACACTAAACTGAAAGAATTGAAACAAAGACTGGTATGATTCTATTAAAATCTGGAATTCGATGTTGAAATCTGGATTTCGAAAAAAGAAATATGCACGATACCTTGATGTTACACCAGAGTCTCAGATCTAAAACTTCAACATTCTACGGCGAATAGTTTAGGTACATAGTCGTTTTTTCCGATATGTATGAATTACATGAGAGTTTGTCTCTTTTATACCTTTTTGCAGTTTTTAGAAAATTTAAAGACAAAATGATAATGGTACAACATAAACGAAACATATATTCGTATCGTGCATAATACGTGGAAGGGACTTCTTAATCGTTTGATGCACGATACGAGTGCAAATTTTTAAAATTTTTAATAAAACATTCACATTCTAGAAAATATAATTATTTGTTCAATTGTTTGCATGTGAACTGTATAGCAAATGTCAAACAAAAAATAATTGAATAATAACAAAAAAAGGTATTTAATTGAAGTTATTAGGTTGAAAATGGTAAGAATGATTGAAGAAATTGCATTATATAAATAAGTAATTATTTTTAATTTCAAATATAAATAAATGTTCATTTAAATTAGTTAATAAATTTTGAGAAATTTCCTATGTTAAATCATACACCATTCACAGAGTTATATATCATTTGATTGATAAACTATGTATTTCGTAACCATAGAAACGAATGACAACATTTTGATGGTTTGTGTCCATAAATGTATGTCTCTACTACGGACGACAAAAATAGCGGGTGTTTAAATTCATGGTAAATGGTAAGATAAAGTGATATTGAAACTCATTTTTGCAATCGATAATTAGTGCTATTATGCTTAGTAACTTCGAATGCAATAGTCAACACCCATGATAGTTACAAACCATAGCAGACAGACTTTGAGTTTACACAAACAGATTTATCTCTTCAATAAAATGAATGAATTAAGTATTTCGGTCAAAATTTTAAATTTTATTCATATAATTTAAAATTTGTTTATTATTAACTTGAACACATTACAGGTACCTTGAATACATTTTGTATACTACTCCATATATGTATAGTATATATCAGAGTCAACTAAGTTTAATAAAGATGAAGCTACAAACAAAATTTGGTATGGATGTTCATAGAATCACTTAAGTAGTCCATCAAGATAACTCGAAAATGAAAAGAGATAACGACTTGAAATTTGGGTGATGTGTTTTAGATCAAAAAAGTTAGATTAATTTCGTAAATAATAAAAATCGATCCATCGGATACAAGGGATCGATAACCCAACATTTTTATATCCATCACCCAATATTTAGAGTATTTTAAGAAAGCTAATTAAAAATAGTTCTTTTATTTGTTATGGAATAGAAAAAAATAGCATTTTCCGAAGTTGTATACAATGCTCAAATTATAAAACAAAAATTTTTCGCAGTAATAGAATGGAAATTACCTAAAAATAAAAAAAAACATAAGTAAAAACTTCTTGTAAGTAAAAAATAATATCTTTGTGACTGCTAATTATCATTTGTATCTCCGTCTAAAATTGGTTCGTTGACTCTGCCTTCGACAGAAAATTGATCACACAGAAATTATTTAAAATTTTTATTAACATGATTTTTAAATTTAGTTTTGAAAAAATTTATTATTGTTTTTTAAAATCGCACATAGTAAAAATTATGAGAAATTATATCATAACAAGTCGAAGAAAAGCCACAGTCAATTTTGAAATAAACTTTTGATAAACAATCATTTTTATAAAGAGAAAGTACTGAAAAATTGTTTTATTTATAGATTTATAGTCAAAAAAGTAACAGATAAATTAATTATTTTTATATTTGATACTGTTTTTCTATGAATTATTACACAGTAGATAATATTAATTGTAATTTAATTGTGTCATAAAATGTAATTACATAATAAAACGTAAAACCCACAATAATTTTTTACCACAATAAAAAAATACATTCAATAATGAACACAAAACTTCCTCCTGATGTATGAACCTATTTCATTTAGGTACTTTATATAGCTATATGTTCGAAACGTCTTTACCGCATTAATGTAGTTATTTGGATTTGAAAGAATTATGTTAATTTATGTCATACATTGAAATGCAGAATTTCATCAAAATCAATGAATTGTTCACAAGCTATCGGAGTTTAAATGAAAAACATGAAATTTGCGGAAAGGTAGTTAATAAGTCAGATTTTTCTTACTCGAACATCTCTACTATTATTTAACACAAATATACAAATACACGCATGCGTATGAACCGCCATGATTGGCAGGAAGGTTGATACGAAATGAATGTTACTCAAGAAGTTCCAAAACGTCAAAATAGGTATATAAAAAAATTTGAAATCGGTGCATAAAAATTTTAAACGTAAAACTATCATAGAATCGTAAAGGTATCATAACATCAGAAAGAAATTATTTTCAAAGCGTATGCGCTTTTTCTACCTGTACTATAAACGATTTATGAATGAAAACAAAATTTAATTAGAATTATATTGTACACTATAACATTCTTAAAGTATCTAGGGAATTTCCAAATGAAAAATTTATTATATAAAATAATGATTTGCAAAAAAATACATTACTTGAAATAGATCACCCAAAGATTACAACCAACCATTGTACGAGAAGGAAACAAACCCGATTAGAAAACATGCAAAGAAAAATCAAATTAATGTTTTTAAGCAAAAAAAATGCAATAAAACACCCCCTATGTTGCATATTGTGACAAGCCGGTCTCATCATAACAAGTATTGAACCAACAAACAAACAAAAAAACTAAATAAAAATAAATTGTTGAATGATTGATGTCAAATTGACCGACTTTGTGAAGACCACTATGTGAGATAGTCGTTTTTCTTCATATAAATAAATATATACAAACAACTCCCGCTCACTATTGAATAAGAATGGTCTTTAAGGTAGACCAATTCATACAAATATGTATATGGAATGAAAAAAATAAAATAAAAAAAATATTTGTAGTTCTTTTTAACATAAAAATTTATTACAAAAAAAGGTACTTTAAATATTTTGAATGAAATCACTGCGTTCTGTATTCTCATCTAAAACTTGTTTTACCTTTGAACTGTTTAACTATTTTTTTATATTTTATTTTCAAAGTTCTTGTTATGTTGTTAATGGTTTGTAGGTAAATAACTTGAACCGTTTTATTGTTTTCAAAATATAATGGTTTAAAATTAAATTGAAACTAAGCTAAAGAAATAGTTTTTAAATGTATATCCGTTGCTATTAATAGTTTCATAAAAATTTTCGCATAAAATTAGTTGTTCGATTAATTAAGGTACTTGAGGCAAATAAGGCCCAGCAGATAATAACGCCTCACATTCAAAATTTCTGGTCTAAATAATTTTTTGAAACAAATTTCCTTACGCCTAGATGCTTTAAGTCGGAACAACCTCAATGAAATCAATTCGAAGCTGCTGGTTACTTCAACTATCAGTAACGATCGATTTGTGAATGAACTGACAATAACTGTACCGTTTTATAACTTTTGATGAAATAAAACCGTAATTTTTAAACTTTAATCGCTATCTTAACACAAAAATGCTTGTTTATATTGGACATCAAGGAACTGTATAATACGATAAATGTGTTAATTTGCATTTAGATTCATGGTAATTAATTTTTTTCGTTTTTTTCTAAGATCTAGTCATCCGGCTATTAAGGCCCACTGTAAACATACGTGGACCTTTCCCACTGAAAAAGACTTTTAATCATTTAAAATAGTGAAACGTTTGGTTCACAGTTCTAAAGTTCAAGAAAATGATCATGTTACAGAAATAATTCGCAGATAATGGTGGGTCTATTTTACCAAAAATTATCTGAAGGAGCTCATTTATGTACATACATTTAATTTTAAAAACTTATCCAGAAAATTTCCAAGAATTGAAAAAACTGTGTGATAATTTTTTCATTGAAAACATTTCAGAATAACTAAATAATATCGATGAAAATCATACATGAAACGTTGCCATATACGTTAACGACGTTAACTCCATGTGTCTGATATGACCATATTAAACATGTTTTATATTATTAAACATAAATAAAATGTTTTCATTTGTCATTGAAAGAGAAATTGTTAATTTTGAAGTTTAATTTACTTCGCTTCTCTTAGAATACTCAATAGTTTTTGAGAATTTATTTTGCCTAACCCGAGGGTAATTATTAAAGGAAATGTATAATGGAAGTTTTATAAGTTGTTTTTTCTAATTTAAAGGCAATTTAAACGAATCTTTTTGAAGATGATTTAGAAAACACTTCAAGTTTATAAATGGGCCTTATTATACTACGGTGGTTTAATAAGGTCCAAAATGATAGATTTTTTAATTAGCATATTTTTAAAAGTATTATTTTTTAAACATTTATGAGAAACCAAATTAATAAACTTTGTAGAAAGCTTGATTTTTTCTTTGAATTCCATAAAATATGGCATTCGTAGCACTTTTATGTTAGGTGAGCCTTATTTGTATCAGATACCTTTCCACGAAGTTGGATATTAGGATTATAATTATCTATTCACCCAACAAAAAACTTAAAAAAGGAATATTTTTGGTTATGAAATATGACTGCTTCTCTTTAAGACCCACTTTATCTACTTATAAAACGCTCTGTACTTGTTTTCGGCTTTTCCGTTGTTAGACTTTTTAATAATTTTCTTAGATATAGCCAAAAACAGACGAAAAATTCGCACCAAGAATTTTTTGAGGTGGCTGAATGAATTCTGAATGCTTTCTCTTTCTGAATGCTGCATTCAGTATTTGGAAACCACTTTAAACAATTATTTTGAATATTGTATAAAATAATATCTTATTGGCCGATTATTTTGATGATGAAATATTTTCAGACAAACATACTTATATGAAATTTTTGGTTTTTCAATATTTTAATTTTGTTACTTCCACAATAAATGATGACATAAAAACTTTTTTTATGTAATTTCAAAGAATTTACCAAATAATATGGATGACAATACAATTGAATTCATTATAAGATCATTTTATTTAATTAATATCAATGAAAACCAGTTAATTTGATATAAGACTAATAAGACTAATTATAATTCTATTATCTAACAAACAAACTTCCATTATCTACTAATCACATAATCTAAATATTTTCCTATCTATAAAAGCTTGAATTTGAAATGCGATAGCCTAATGTCTTAAGGATATTACCTAGATCTAGACTAACACCACCACTTGGATAATACTACTTGACTGTGATAAAAATTACATAAAGGCTAAAGATTATTTACAAAAAAAAACAAAAAAGGCTTTCATTAAATTAAATAAATATATGTTGATTATAAGTAATTACTTATCTTTGGTTCTCCTAAGAGTCAAGTTAGCCAATTTAATATTATATTATTTTTTGGTCTATTTTTTTTAACTTATTTACAAATCATTCATATCTATTTTTGCTTCACTCAAGTCTAATAATACTCTTACTCTAACACTACCGATCGTTAAAACTCAAATAATGCACGGAAAAATCCGACATGTTGCTATGCCTAACTCAAGGATTATTCAAATTTTAATTGTTGTGTCTTTTTACGCAACCTATCTTTTAACATCATTTAGAAATAGAATACTAATAAAAGTGGGACGTGCATCCAGGGAAATTTTATACATTCCATGTTTTCATTAAAATTTACGGAGCAACTGTTGTGTTGTAAGTGCCCATACAGGAAGCCCCAGAGTTGAACGACGGGGCCATGCCTGGGACATTATTGGGAAGCCCATCTTGGCAAACCTTTACAGTCCCATGCCCGGGCCATAACTGGGTAATTAATCTTGGCCATTCCAATGATTACCCAGGCTTGGACCAAGATTGGAAAACCTGGCCTTGGCCAAGCCTAGACTCACCCTAACTTGGGCCAAGTTTGCATAACCTAACCTCGGCCATTGGTTCGTAGCCCTAACATGGGCCAACACTGGATAACCTAGCCTTGGCCAATCCTAGAGTAGCCCTAACTTGGGCCAAGTTTGCGTAACCTAGCCTCGGCCGTTGGATGGTAACTCTAACATGGGCCAAGATTGGATAACCCAGCCTTGGCCAAGCCTAGAGTCACCCTAACTTGGGCCAAGTTTGCGTAACCTAACCTCGGCCATTGGATGGTAGCCCTAACATGGGCCAAGACTGGATAACCTAGCCTTGGCCAAGCCTAGAGTAGCCCTAACTTGGGCCAAGTTTGCGTAACCTAGCCTCGGCCGTTGGATGGTAACTCTAACATGGGCCAAGATTGGATAACCTAGCCTTGGCCAAGCCTAGACTCACCCTAACTTGGGCCAAGTTTGCGTAATCTAACCTCGGCCATTGGATGGTAGCCCTAACATGGGCCAAGACTGGATAACCTAGCCTTGGCCAAGCCTAAAGTCACCCTAACATGGGCCATGTTTGCGAAACCTAACCTCGGTCATTTGATGGTAGCCCTAACATGGGCCATTACTGGATAACCAAGCCTTGGCCAAGCCTAGAGTCACCCTTACTTGGGCCAAGTTTGCGTAACCTAACCTCAGCCGTTTGATGGTAACCCTAACATGTGATAACTACAGATGACAACTACAGTTTTGTATTAGGATGTGTCATATGCTATACTTTGATGGCGGCAAGTGACAATTTTTTTTATTTTATTTTGTTTTTTTAACCAAAAATGTCTAGTTCCTATTCCCGTGTAAAAAAGTGGCGTGTGTTACACGAAAATGAAAAGTTTCACTTGATAAAAGTGAGCCTAGTGAATCATGTAAACCTAACCTAAATGTTAACACGTGTGCAAGTGAAAACACTAGCGCTTCAGAACAATTACGTGTAGAAGTAAATAGTGTATTTAATAGTGTTATTGAACAAGATTTGGATGGAATCAGTGATAATAGGATCAACAATGTTTATATTGAGCATATTTTTGAAGATGAGCAAGTTTTAGATGACGACATATCTAATTTACTACAGCAAGATAAAGAAGAATCTACAACTTAAAAGACACTCAGTGAAAAACTCCGTTGTTGGACTTTAGATAATATAAATAGTTTGAAATTTTGAGTAAAATAAATATGATGTTCATTAATTATATGGATTATATTATAAAAAATAAACACATTTATACCCGTATGACTCTTTATACAATATATTAATTATTATTACTATTATTATTATTATTTTTACATTGGTTAATCCTCGGCAGTCAAACATGGGCCAGAATTAGTATTTAAGCTTGGGCCAGTCGTGGCAGTAATGCGTGGGCCAATAGTGACAACCAAACATGGCCCAGTTTTGAATACCTAGCCTGGGCCAAGATGGGCTTACAAGCTTGGGACAGTCTTGGTTAGCAAGCATGGCTCAGATCTGGGCACCACGCATGGGCCACCCTTGGAAATGATGCCTGGGCCAATGGTAACAACCAGGCCTGGCACCCTGTTATCATCCCAGACTTTAACCAAAGCTGGGCCAAAGCGGGTTTACAAGCATGGGCCAGAGATGGACAGCATTGCGCCAAGCGTGGCCCATATCTGGCCCCGTCGTATTTTCCTGTATGGGTGAGATTATAGATATCACAGGACTTTTAGTCTGTAAGTTGTTAGAAAAACCAGTAGCTTACTTTAAAATCCGTTACCGATCAGGTGTCTGTTTTTTTGTTTTACAATGTAACAATTTTCGTTTGAAATAACAATTATAATTCCTGCTTAACAATTTCTGCAATACGATGTTGTGCCATGGACTTCGAAAAGATCTATAACCGTAGAATGACTCTTATGTATAATAACTAGAGATGAACATGTATGACGTCATTTATGCAAATCTCCTTTGTTTAATTGAGAATTTTGGCGTCTATATTTTGGCTATTTTTTAAGATTAAAATAAAATAACTTCAAATTGATATTGGTGAAGTAATATGAAGTTTCAATTGAAGTGATTAAACAATTTGTGCATCTTCCCCATTAAACAAAAATAGGAATATGAGTTTTTGATACCAATTGTTCCAATCTAGGTATAAATTACATATAAAACATTGTTTTGAAGAATGAGATAGATATATAATCTTTAATAGATATATAATTTGTTTTTGAAACAATTTTACAAATATTTTTCAGTTTTGTTATGAGTCTAGGTTCATATTTAGATGTGGAATATATCAAATTTAGTAACAATCAACATCCCTATTGTAAGTTTAGAAAATAATAAAAATTGAGATATTATACCTTAAACGTCAAGTCAATCCTTTTTAAAGCCCTGTTCACATAGTTCAAGTAATTTAGTCGAATAGCAAGTACAATAGTGACTTAATGTGTCTAAACAGCAACTTTTTAGTCAAATGTCTCGGTTTAAATGAGCATTTCTTTAAAATTAATTTTTGATTTATATATCCCCTTTAGGACTCACAATTAAAGTCTATCGTAGGTCTTTACGGGTATATAATATATTTCAAAAATGAATTTTATAAATTTATTTGATCAAGTAGTTTAGTAAAATTCTATTTTTGTACTCCCACCATTATTCAATCGCAAAAATATAAAAATTAACAATTACAGCTTCAAGTTAGCAAATTACAAATATACTTATAATTCATGTTAAAGAATTTATGAATGATAATGATTAATAATATTTCACACAATACACATTCGTACTAAACCTATGGCAAGTATGTAATAAACGCTGTAAGTTGTTATCTTCACTTGTTTTGCTGGAAATTAGAAAACAAATTAAATACTGAAAAATGGCCAACTTTGAATTTTTTTTTTATTTACTATTTGTATTTAGCAGATGTCTCCATAAAATAGTTATGAATGAATTATAGAAAACAAATTTAAAAAATAGAAAACGTAATTATTTCAAATTTCTTAGATAGGAATATTTCGAGTACAAACGTTGAAAAATTAATTTTTAAAAAACGCATTCCTATAGAAAATTGATTTTTCTACAAAAAAATGTTAATGTAAAATTCTCCAATTTTGAACTGCTTTCCAGTTATTTTGATATACCTGAATGAAATGCATTACAGGCCCCCCTTAAAAACGCACCTCTGAAAAAGATGACGTTTTGAGATCTGTGCATGCTCCGCTTATGATCGTGTACATTTCTTTTTATCTAGGTTAGCAATAAATCCGGCTCTGGCAAACCATCTGCACTTGGCACAACCTACCGAAACACTGAAGCAGAAAACATAAATTAATTTAATTGAATAATTAGGCTCATGAAACTTATACTATTGCCTCTACCGAAATTAAAAGTAAATTTTTTTTCTTACAGTATTTCTAATGCTCTTATATATTAAGTTCTCTTTTAAGGACGTTCATTCGTTACGCTAGAGTCAAATGAGTACTACATTTTTATGAAATTTTTTTAGCACTTCAAAAAATTTTCAATATAATGTATGCCAAATATTTTTAAAGTATTTATTTGCAAATATCAGTAAATTTAAAATAATGACTGATTTGACTCCATTTTAACAGTTAAATAAATTTAGCAAAGTTTCTTACAGCTCTGATTATGAGCCAGCACAAACGTAAGCTTTTCTGATCAAAGAATCTGATGGTCAACGCACATCATCGGACGGTCCTATAAGAAAATCAAATCATACATCAGACAAAAATCTTAAGCAGCACATATCATCGAGTGTCATCGGATACGTACGACGAACCAATGAACCAATTAACTATCAAATATTTTAAATTTATTAATTACTTTTTTGACTAACAGGTAGCTTACTTTAGATAGCATCGTAAGATTTTCTGCTCTGAAATTCTGATGCTACTACAGACACCATCATATGGAGGTGCCAATGATAAGATTTTCTTATCAGAATTTCTTGTCAGAAAACCGTGCGAGGTCTTATAAAATACTTGTTAAGAGTTACATCATATTTTGTGATCAGAACTATATATTTCAAACAATATTCTGAGGCAATCATCATTGTGGTAACTATTTAAATAATATAAATATATTATTAAAATCTTGTTCACGTCCAGAAAATTAATAAATAACTAAATTGGTCACAGGGATTCAGGACAATAAATTATTAACTATGTCTTGATTTTAGTTGAACGTTTCGTCCTTTTGTTAGGACTTAGTTGCTGAGGAAGTCTTACAAAAGGACGAAACGTTCAACTAAAATAAAGACATAGTTTATAATTTATTGTCTTGAATCCCTGTGACCAATTTAGTTATAAAAAAAATAATTTTAATTTTAATAAAAATCTGATCCCTTGTAAGAGTGTTAAAAATTTCATTTTCAATAACTTTTTTAAATGATCGATGACGAGTTACCAAATTTTTAGGAAAAATTATTATATAATTAAGCATGAATATTAAATAAAATTTTATAGATAAAATAAAATTTTTATCAACTGACATTTCTCACGGATGAACGTCCTTAAATGAATCACATTACACAATTTAATCAATCGTTTTCCATGTACAAGATAACTAAAAGATATTTTACATATAATAAAACTTATCGAATCAAATTAATACTTGTTAATTACCGGTTACATAAGAGACTGGTTAAGTTAATATCACAAGGTGTCATCATTAAAACAACATTAAATCACTGTGCAAACATCAATAAAATTAGCAGTAATTCGTTTTATCATTTTTAATAATACAGCTAAATGCGTTTATTTCATTTGATATCTGCATGTTTATAAAATGAGTCATAAAATGATTAACAACTTCAAATTTACAAGTAACTATCCAAAAATATGATACATTCAACATTTCTAATTGATATTTGAACTGCAACTGTTTGTCATTGTTGTTGTGAGTATCCGAGGGGAGGATAATACCCAGCAAGTTCCTTTCTAAGCCTTTTTAAAGATCCCTTTTTTTATCAGTCCATCGCAACAATTTTTGTAAACGTGTAAATCTGCGTACATTGCAATTGGAGGCATAGTCAACTGACTCATCGAAGTCTGTTATGTTACACAAAATAAATTTTTTCGCCCATGATATTATTCTGATTTCAAGAAAATATCAGCGACAAAACTTCACGAGCAGGTGCATATCTGTGCTATATGAGATAATAATGGCATACAATCTTGATACAACGTAACTTTGATCGTATTAAAAGTATTAAAATTTTAACTGTGCAAAACTTTAGATATGTTGCAAAGTGTGAAATTTTGTTTCGATACTAGAAATAAAAGAAATGCATTTTCTTTTTACCTAGTCTATATATTGTAAAAAAGTTTTTTTTTTTTTATATATAATTGATTATTAGAAATACAGTACATAATTGAGGAAATTTCCAAAATTAAATAATTTATGACAATTTTCTAGATTTATTTAAATTATGCAACCGGAATAAGTGATTCATTATTTTCTACATATATAGAATATGCCAGTGTATATTTATTAGTTTATAATGCTATTTTATAAGCAAATATTGACCACACAAATAAAATTTTGGTATATCTTAGAATCGCTAAATGTCCATTCTAAACATATAGTTCATTTTCGTTTGTCTGTCCATCATCAAGATAAGTAAAAAATGAAAAGAGAAAACGGGCTGATATTTTGATAGTGTATTTTGAACCTTTAAAGTAAGTTTGAATTCATGAATGAGCAAAATCAATCCAATTGTTCCAAAGGATCCCTAAAACAAGTTTTGAACTGAAACAAAAAATATTTGTTTAATGAGCAACAAAAACTGTTGGATTTTTTAAAACTAAAAATGTGATTTTTGATTTTTGGTTTGAATCATTTTTTCGTAAAATATTTTGATACGCCACAATTTCCTTAAATTAGCTAATGAACCTATTATTATTATGATTCCATATGTATTTATAAATAATGAATTGGATATGTCATATTTTTTTATTAATGAGTTCAGACATTGATGCTCAACCATATGTCGAGTATCTAAACAATTAACTCTGTTAATTGTTATCTTCATTTGTTTTATTAGTGCCAAATTCTAAATCAACAAATTATTCTGGCTGATTTAGATGGTATGTTAAAAGTATATGAAACATTTTCAACCACATTGTAATACTTATAATAATGATGTCATTGGATTACGAAATTTTAAACAAAAATTGATTTTACAATTTTTGTAGATATTTTGTAGATAAAGATTGTACACTCAATATTAAATTCTATTTTCAATGCATAATCGACAATAATAAAATGCATTCCCCAACAACAAAATTATATTAGAATATTTTCAATTTAAAAAATTTTGGTTATTCAACAATTTTTAATTTTAAATCAGTGACATATATCTTCGGATCGGATGATTAGTACACACTCACAAAATTATGGCTTTTAACATACCATTCTTTGAATATGAACTATCAAAAAGGCCAATTAATTTAGCTATTTGAATTCAACCCTTTGGATTCATCCCAGTTAAGTTAGAAATTCATGTAGAAGTTGCATGTAGAAATGCTAGCTAGCTTAATTAAGTTAAATTATTTGTATTTTATTCAAATTTTTATATCAAATTATTTATAATGGCGTTGATAGTAAAAGTTTCTTTTTTTCTTTTTAATACATTTAAATAAAAGCTTGTTTTTAAAAAGGCTTTTTACTTATAATTTATTTTATATAGATATACTTATACTTTATAACTAACTCATCATGAATTCTAAGCAAGGACTAATGGTCTCCAATATTCAATGTCAACTACTTATATAAAGAACATTTAATCTTTTAAGTGTACACTCATAGTAATTACAAGTACTACAGTATTTCATATCGGATGCAATTTTATTTTTTTATTGAATAAAACACGGTTCGGGATCGGAAAGAATGTCTTTTAGCCACTATTTTGAAGATAAGGATGCGGTGAGATTTTTATGTGTACTATATAAGGATTACGAAATTGGATTTTTAAAACTTCTTCATGCACGCTTGACTTGAAGTAAGCTGGTAAATACGTGACTAGAGCGTTACAAAAATTGTAATATATACAAACATGCGCGGTTTGGATTGATCAATTTTCTTATTTTAAATTTATTTTTGTTTAAAACTTTGTAAGTATAAAAATCAGAATCTCGTTCTGTATATATATATATATATATATATATATATATATATATATTTATATATATATATATATATATATATATATATAGTTTTACAAAGTTTTAAACAAAAATAAATTTAAAATAAGAAAATTGATCAATCCAAATCGCGCAGTTAGAAAACTTGATATGTTGTACAGTAGGCTTGGATTTGTTTTGGAAGTTTCACAATCTTAGGGTTGGTAAGTAAATACGTGCAGGATTTATGCCAATACAGTGTACCAAGTATGTTTCACCTACAAAATTATTAAAATTATTGTTCTGCAGTTACAAAACAATATGTAAAATCCTAGAGAAGCTCAAACATAGGACAAAAATTTTAATCAATTTGCCAACATTGTTGTGGGTGGTGTTGAAGTTATGTTGTGTATGAATAAGCAATTTTAGATGATGACTCAGCTTCATTATTGCTAACAAACTTAGATATTGAATTGATTCTAATAAAAAATATTCATTCAGACATCTCATCGTTTACAGAAATTAAATTTGAACTGTCAATTTAAGCTTAAAACAATTAATATATAATTTGTCGATTAAGCTTACAGGCAACGCAAAGCTTCTTAACCAATTGCCAATTCACTACTAGTTTCGCTTTGATTGTCTAGAACACTTCAAGAAATTAAGATAACCCTAAACGTATACCTATCAAATTTTTTGTTAAAATAAAACATTTCAAAATAGCTCTGAAAACAATTTTTGATAATACCAATAGAAATAAGTTATTAAGCTTTAAAAGAATTCCGTAAATTTTAGTTTATTTTTGATTATAAAAAACTAGAACCAAACATAATAAAGTAAAGTTGTAGATAATATTATTATCTAAAAAAATGTTTCCCACAAAATAATGGTAGTCCTCATAGCTCACGAGATAAACACAAAAAAACAAATTACCCTTATTTCCACTCATGGTGGCCGAAAGGCAGTCCGCCCGACTACTGGAAATTAAGCTCACGGTAACGTGAATTATTAAATAAAAAATAAAATGCCATCTTTTATGAAATTCACAATTGGACTTTTTATCTGTACGTATTTACTGAACTAAAGTAATGGTATTATATTTTAAAACTGTGCTTTTAATTTTATGTAAATAATTGTTTTGTTTTTGTAAAAAATATGTTCATCAGAATCAACAAAATTCTTGAAAAACATACTAAATAGATATTATCCATTATACTTACTTCTAATATTCATAATACTTTTAGTATAGATAGTGAGGCACATCTATTTTCAATTACTATAGAAACAGGAAATATTTTGTTTTACTCTTAAAATATCGACAACCATGTAGTTTTTGAGATATTTACATTTTTTCAGAATAACATAATAATAGCTCCCAATGCCCTCACTCACTTCCTTTAGTTATAGTATTAGATTTAATTTTATATAAGTTGTTAAAATTTGTATTTTCTCAATTAAAAAAAAACATTTGACGGGATAAGCATTAGTTTCCACATAGTTAGGAGACATCTATGTGATATATGATTTACGTTTAGTTATAGTAATAGTTTTTACCCTATATAGGTTGTTAAATAAATTTTAATTTTCTGTATTTAAAAATATTTATCGTCATGAAAATTCGCTTATTTCAAGCCGTCGCGCATTAAGATTGGGGCGGAAACTATACATTGTAAAATTGTTATATCATAAGAAAATTTTACCTTGCCTTAAATACAAGTTACAAGTTATAACATACAATATACGTCGTCTTAAAATCCAGAAATTCTAGCTTTTTGCCGTGTGGTAAATACGCTTTCGAATTGATTTGAAATCTTTTCTATATTATCGTATATATGTGCCCGAGTAACGATTTTTAAGACAGAAGACAGGACTAAAAAACCTGAAATCATACCCATATTACCACAGTACAGTCGATATCAAAATTACATTGTGATTTTCAATTAAAACTTATTATATAAGTGACATGATAATTGAAGTAACATGATGTTTTCAGTCCAACGTAAGTGTTTTATTTCTCACTAATAAATAATATTCTATTCAAAACATTAAGATTATATTAAACTAAGTGAGTATGTATATTTGTTTTTTTCATCATAAATCGTGTTATGTAATGAAAATATCTAAAAACATTATTTGTCTCTCAAATGTTATGAATATTACAGATGTAAATTGTTTGTATTCAAAAATAGAGAAACCTCTTCTAACTTTTATATCGCAAACATGTATATCTATCACTACCTGTTCCCTAATTTAGAACTGCGTTTATATAGTTACAAAATCCACAATAAAAATATTAGTAACACCGTAAATAAGCCGGGAAAAATGTTGAAATGTGGAAAAATGGTGGAACAGCTTGGATGATAAAAGTTATTGCTTGTACATGTTCCTTAGATCTGCTGGAACATTCATCTAACCTTTGCCTTACTATGAAAATTGATAAAATTAGATTAATTTTCCCACCCAAATAAAAATAGGAATAGTAATTAAAAAAATTTTTAAGCTTACAAATTTCATCACGAGAACCGTTTCTCAGGGTTTTTTAGAATCGCTGTTCACGAATCCAACTTAAAAGCATCTGAGGATAATTTCAAACCCATTAAAATGTTCTAGAGATAAAATATATTTTAAACTCAAAATTTGACCTCGGATATTGGAGGTTTTGAGGCCACTGATCACAATTAAAACCACTACACTGGAATAAGAAAATTTTCGTGTCGGAAATCTTCCCTCCGATGTTTTTAGGATCAAATATGTGATCAAAAAGCAACTGGGATTTTTTCAACCCCAATAAAATCATCCCTAGAAGCAGTGTTAAAATTTTTTATGTTTGTTACTTAAAGAGGTGGTTTTATTGAAGTTGAAAGAATCTTTAGTTCGTTTATGATCCCAAATTAGTGACCAGCAACCCCGAAAACCCCGTGAGACGATTTTCATTTTTTTAGCCCTGAAAACTATCTCTATCTCTTTCAATTCTACACTGTTTCAATGAGGTTGAAAACACACTCAGTCACTATTTGAGCTCAAATTCGTGATCTGTGAGATGAATTTTACCTGTGTGAAATAATATTTAATACAACACCGATAATCGGAGGAAATTTTCTCCCATTCCATTTGGGTTTTTTTCTAGTCAAAAACAATTTAAATTCGTTTCTATTAAGAAAATTTTTCTATTCAGTGTGATTTAGATTGAAACTACTCTGCCGAAAAATAATAATAAAAATACCTTCAACTCTTAAAGTTATAAATTGATGGAAATTCTGTTTTACATATTTTGTGAATCAATTATGTCACCAATATGCAGTAGACGTTTCCATAATATTGAGTTACATGTATCATTGAAAGGATTTAACTGTACAATACTATATTATTGTCCATTAAAGTAAACCACATACATTACATATGTATGTATATTGCAAGTAATAACTTTTAATAAGTAAACTGATCATTTCATACAATAAATATCCTTGCCGTCCTCGGGTCTCTTGTATGCAAACACTATGTTATAGGTATTATATATTATATAAATACTTACATATTATGTTATATAGGTACAAATATAATACCTACATAGGTACTTAACATATACGCATGCGTTTGTATAAATTATATTGCTAAAGTGAACAATTCATTATTATGAAAATCATATATCAATAATACGAATCCGAAGTCCGAGATCTTCAAACTTTTTGAAACGCGTAACCCTTATAAAAAAAATATCAATAATATTTTGTTTTTTGAAGTAAAACTTTTTTAGTATCGATACGCTTTCAAATTCGGTGAAACGAAAAAGGAACAGTTAAAAAGAGAAAAACATTCATATATATATATGATATAACGTGCGAGAGAATTATATAGATGTATCTACTGGATTTAACGTTCGAGAGAATGATTTAGAAAGCATTATACAATATTTATTTCAGAGTTAGTATGTGTGTACATAAATTTCAAAAGAATCAATTGAAGGCATAATTTTTTAGGTATCGTTTGAAATACTATCCGAAGATCAATATATCGGACCGATTTCAAGCAATAATTTCTGTAATAAATTATTCAATCTTTAAATAAGTATGTTGAGCGTTTTAGGTTTTATTAACCTTTATTAAAAAAAGCGAAAAAATTTCAGCTTCAAGTTCGTAAATGGTACAGTTGGATATTTGGTAATTTCGATATATTAGTATCTTTTTTAAGGATCTGGTCAGGCTTGCAGTTTGCTGGAATATTCCAAAAGCTCAGTACGCTTGTCAAGTCCATATTCTATGTAAGAAATTAATGAAAAAATATAAAAAATTTACATAATTTGCATAAACTGAACAGAAACTAATTAGATACTTTATATATATATATATGTAACGTAACATTAAAAATTCCCCGCGTACCGTACTTTATAGACCACTGATCTAAGTAATACAGATATAATTTTGAAATAAATATCGAGAAAGGAAATGTGTCAATTCATTTTATGTCTAAATCAAAAGTTTAATGTCTAAATCAAAGACAAATCGGGATACTCATCAAAGTCAGTCAAATTTTTGGAATAATTTTAATTAGAAAAATTCTTCAGGAAACTAAAGCATTTTTTTAAAGACTTATTAGCATGATTCAGTATCAAAGTTTGAATTATTTTTAATCATTCGCATTCATAAAATACTATAAATATCCAGTCTATAAAGTAATAAATGCATATATAATGCATATATAATGCATATAATATTATATACTGTAATTATATATGCTTATATATTTATTAGCAAAATTGGGGCAGAAATTGTGACGAATCCAAACAGTTTACACAAAAATGTACCAAACTAAAGTTATTTTCAAAAAACAAAAAATTTTCTTATTTCAATTTTTTATCTATCACTTTTGATTCAAAAGCTGGATCATGGGTCCATTATAACAACCAATAGAACGATTTTGCTCATTAACGAACTTAAACATTCTTTTTATGTCTAGAATAAGTCACAAAACTTTCAACTCGCTATCTCTTATCGTTTTTGAGTTATCTTGAAAACGGACAGACAGATATACGGAGGTAAGGATATGCGAAAATTAGGTTAGTTACAAACTTTAATTAAAACTAATATACTCTGACATATCGTATATATGTCGAGTATAAAAAATATAAATCCGATCAAATCGGTGGCTTAGTTATTCCCAAACGCCCCACTTAAAATACTACATAAAAGATATTATAATACATCACTTTATAATCGTTTTAAAGAATCGAATACTGATCACCTTTAACTATAAAAATATTTTGGTAATATGAATAGCTTCTTTGGCCCACACCACAACAAAACACGTTAAGGGGTTGAATTAGATACCCTTGACATATATTCGAACAAGAATACTATTACCTAATTCATTCACAATATTGATCATAGCAATTACAATTACAATATAGATCATAGGTGTATTGTATGGTACTCATTGACAATGCCCGAATTTTAAACATTCAAAAACGCTCTTTACGCTTTTAAATTTGTATATTACTGATTGCAAAATAGGTGTATAATAAAGACTTTCTACATTTTTAGTGGCACAAAAAAAAATTAATAAATAAATTTCACTGAAAGTTTATAATAACCTAAAAAGATACAGTTGCTGATCTAGTCAATTTTCTTTGATATACATTTGTTCAAGAAGACATGACAAAAATCACTCGGTAGATATCACTGCGACAAAAACCACGTCGCCCAAAACCACTTGGCACAAAACCACTCGTTCCAAAAACAATTCGCAAAAAACTACTCTACTATATAGCAGAAATGTTTAAAACATTAATATGTGATTGTATTGTTAAAAATATTTAATAAATAAAAAATTAAATGTAAGCTGTGTTTGTGTTCATCCATTACTGGATTTTTATTAATAGCTGAAAGTCGGTGTGTCAGTTTCTTTTGTATATGCAGTTCTAGGTTTATTGGCGCTGCGGTATTCCTATTGTTTATTATACACTATTCGCCACGCAAAAATTTTCCTGTTACAAAACGTGGCACATTCTCAAGATTTAAAATATACTTTAACAATGATACATATTAACATTTAACCTGGTTATTACAACCTTTGATAAAAATGTCATATGTCGAACCTGTGATTAAACTATCCAAGTGCAATTTGGGTCGGATTAGTACGGTTCTACGGGTTTTTAGTACGATACCCGAATGATTTTGGGATCGAATGGTGTTGGACCGAGAAGTTTTGGACCACAGTGGTTAATGTTCGAGTGGTTTTGGACGAGTGGAATTGTCCTAATCCCAAATTTATACCGTACCTAGATGTCGCAAAGTTTCTATTGAAATATTCTTCAAAAATTAAGCGTTTTCAAGATTTATTCGACAGTTGTTATTTTCTTTTGTTATTTTTATATAACGTACGTTATTTTTGTATAACGTCTCATAAGTCCATGCTATGATTATCCTAATCCAGCTCTGCTTTGTACCATTAGTTTTTATATTTGGAGACAAAAATATAAATTTCTGCGGAGCGAATATAAACCACTTTCTTTTACTACTACTAACTAGTAAATAACGGATTGCAAAATTTCTTGAGTCCAAAAAATTGTTTTACAAAAGTTGCCGCATATGTGTGTGTATTTGTGACAGCGATATCGTATCGAAAGCTTTAGCCTAAAACAATCAAACTTGGTATTCTGCCTTCAAATAATTCACTAGTTGTTCCAGGAAGCTTTTAGTTAAAATAGTACTACCAGCTGTTCCCATTTATTCAAGTGATTTTTAGTTTTTCACAAAACGTTTTTTAGAAAATTACTCCGATTTTATTAAAATCCACCAACCATTTTTATGGTTTATAACTTTTATTTGAATCATTTCTCTGGAAAAGCTCAAATATTCCACGCAATTGAATATTCGCAACATATATTTATAACCATATTTGTAACCATACATTTTCATTCAAACTGGACGTGTATACAAATGTCCAGTTCAATCAGTTGAAGATTAAAATATTCCAAAATAAATAAAAGCTTTAAAAAATTATTTTGAGACGGATCTAGAAAATCAGGTTCGCAGTTTAAGTAAAAAGTATATAAATAGTGAAGCGGTCATAATCTATTATCATTTGAAAATAATTGGTTCAGTAAAAAATTATTTTCATTTGAACATTTCCGAAGAACTTTTAAAGGCAAAAATTTTGTAAAAAAGTAATATTTTATATATTATTTTAGATACAAAAAGGAAAATTTGAATTAAATTTTTATAAAAGTACGGTAAGTGGATTAAATTTTTGTAGTTATTTTAATTTTCCTCTAAAAAATAATTGTCCTAGTGGTTCCCAGTGAAATAAAAACTTTATGGACATTTACTAATAATACATTGTTTGATGTATATTACAAATCTGTTGGAGGCTTCATCACTGCTCAACCAATTTGAGTCAATAATATTCAAGACAGAGTTTTAAGAGACGATTGCAAAAATACAGTTATTTTAAGATACAGTTAGTTCTTTGAATTTTTTTTTTGTGTGTTAATTGACATTATTTTTTAAAAGAATACTCATCCTACAATCAAAGGACTAATGAAAAAAGACAGCTTCATCGAGCGCTTCCGTGATTGCATGTGTCAAATATCTGAAATTTTCTTTACCAATTAATATTTAAACAATGCCTTGCACCTTATTTTATATTGAGTCTTAATTTGATAAACTTTCTCCAGAGCTAACATTTATTGAAATCATGAACGTCAGAACAAATGAAATTAAAGTGGTACTGACGAAATTAAAGTGGTCTTCGCTGTTCTGTAGATGATGCTGGAGATTATCAATATTGTTTTCCTTGCGTTGTAAGAGTAGTACAAAAGTTAAAAATTTACAAAAAAACAAAATTGGAATTAAGTGTAGTGATGCAATTATATAGACAAAATACCTAAAAGTAAGGTATATGAACGCCAGGTGGTATTTTCGGGAATAAATTTAAAGCCGATTAATTAAAAATAGATACAAAAACTAAAAATAAAAAACTAGGTATACTCCTGAAAAGAGTACACATAATCTAGAGAAAAAAAGGTACAAGCAGTACAAGTAGCGAAAAACTGTACAGCAATCAACGGCTTTGAATATCCATTATAGCATAGTATCGAACTGCCACTCAATATATAAGAAAAACGTAGACTCCGTTTTTCAATTAAACATTTACAATGTATGTTTACAACATTTACACATTTTTGACGAGCAACGGAACTACATGAATTTCCAAATATTTAATTAAAGAAATCAACATAATGTGTATTATTTATTTACATTGGCTCTTTAGTTATTATTAATATTTGTTTTTTCATGTGTTGTATTTTTAAAGACGCGTACTATTATTTATTAAGTTCATTTATACAAGCTTTAGTTTATGCAATCATAGTGAAAAAAAATTTGAGTTGTAAAGGTGTACCCAGAGAAAAATATTAAACATAATTGTTTAATAATTTCTTTTATTACAAAACATAACCTAACACAAACAATAAATTAACTATTAACTGTTTACATTAAACTGACAAATGACAATTAGTAGTTTATACCAACATGACGTCACACCATGGCAGATCGTGTTTTAGGTTACGTAATATAAAGATTAAAAATATCTTTTAATTTTAATATAATAAAACGATAATGTGCTTTTACGGCTCAAATTCAAAATATTTAAGTATCCACATAAATTTTAATTTTTGTCAAATTTCATAATTTATTTTTCATTACTGACAGGCCCTTATTGTACAGTAGATTATTACCTGACTGTTTGATTACCCGCAAACGTTTTTTTGGCATAAAAATTATTGATAGTGAACATTTTGGTAGTTAATTTTAATTCATTAATTATAATACCCAAATTCCGTATAACTTTCGGAAAAATTTTCAATGTACAGAATTAACCCATATCAAGGGTTTATAGAGAATATTGTACTGTTATTTTTAAACCTAATATTTTACTCATTGCTTATATAAAACGAAAATTATTTCTCTTTTGTCTTCCTTTAAATCGAATTTGTTACAAATATAATGTAGCTAAAAAAAATTAAGAATGCTTGGAGGTATATAAAAATGTCAAGAGACACAAATGAAATTTAATACAACATACATATTTTGATTCCTAATCACCTATATAAATTTCAAACCGATTAATTAAACTATTGAACTAAGTTATTGCCATTTTAAAAAACTGTAATTTTTTATGAAATATTATGGAGATTCTTTAGACGAAAAGATTAAATTTCTGAAGAAAAGCTACCAAGAATTTTAAACTTTTATAAAAAAATAACTTCTACTCTACTGGACTAATTGAGCATAAATTTATTAAAATTCACTATACAATTTCGAGAAAAAAATTAAAAACTGGCTGATAATGTCTTTTTCAAAGGAAAAATTAATTAGTGCATAAGAAAATCTATCGTCAGCTGAGCTCTATGGTCACTAGCATAGTAATTGTTCTTATTAACTAATTTTGAAATCGTTTTAATGCGTTTCCATACACTTTGAGGAATATAATTTTATTCTGCCATCAATATATAGATGTTTAAAGGAATTTAAGAATTTAAATGATTAATATAAAAATCTGAACCAATATTTTTAGATGTCATAGTTTTAATTTGACAGCTTATAGATAAAGAACGTATGTTATCACAAACACAATGTATTAAAGAGAGAGCAATATCTTTGAAGAGTCAACCATCATAATAAAAATTATCACTATTTTACTGTATTGACTAGATTTCTTACGAGAAAATAATATATGATTTTATTAATGTTATTAATGTAAGAAGAAAATAAATTTAATTTGTAAAAAGAATAAATAAATTATACTCCTAACTTTAATGTAATGTATTCTAAAATAATTTTACCATAAGTTACAGCTTAAAATAAAAAAACGAATAAAGTTTAAAGTAGAATTCAAATCTACATTTTGAGACAAAAGATTTTTATATAAGACTTAAAATATTGATAATTTCACTTAAAAAGGCGTTAAAAACCAAAAAAATTAATTATAATTTTCTAATTTAAATAATAACTTCATTCCATACACTTTTTCCGCCACTTGTATCTCCCAAACATCCTTAAATTAAAAATCATATTTACATACTTTTAAGAAAAAAAAAAATGTAAAAGAAAAATGTTTATTTTGTGAATGAACTTTATAACAACCGATTCTTTCACACATACATGAAAAAAATATGTATTCATTTATAGTGACAATTTTGATGACTTTTTATTGTGAGTATATATTATTATGAATGTATACCTATGTAAGTTCAAAAATTGTTAAGTGGGGATGATGTGCAATAAGAATATCATATAACGGCCACTTCCTGTAATACCCTAAACCACAACAAAATTGTTAAATTTTATACTTAAATTTCATAACAAGATTCTTTTTTTTTCTTTTCATATCGTCAATCAATTTTTATTTTACCTTAAAGAAAGTTAATAAAAAATACCAGGTATGCCAATACTTACACGTAAATGATTCAAATCAACACATGTTGATACATCAAAATGTTTTTAAACAAATCTTATAACATGCAAGACATTGATAAATACTTATTGCAGATGTAAAATCGTTTTAATATAAAAATTTGTTTATAGAATCTAATTCAAATATAAAAAAAATCGTTTTAATATAAAAATTTGTTTATAGAATCTAATTCAAAAAGTCATAATAATGGATATGATGACTGTATTTTCATATTATCTGATTTGAAGCTTCAAAATATTTCAATCAAGAATTGTTAACGTCCATATTCCTCTTATTTTTTAAGATTTAAAAAAAATTACCTCAGTTCTCTGTTCACAAAGGAAAGACGTCAATTATTATAATAATTTAGTCAATTAACTAAAACATATTTATATTATGGATTATTAGTAATGAAATCGTAATATAATTTATGATTGCAAATAAAATTGATGTATTGAAAGTCAATGAACATCTATAAAACGTCTTATATCTATCAATTTATTTTGTTTTGTTTTCTTTTTTTAATACTAATTCCTATTTTAATTGGTAGTTCGGGTCTTTAACTACCGTTAGACTAAATTTTTTAAATACCTACTCTGCTAAGATATCGATGTTCGAACTATTATTAAGATTAGTAAGTTACAATAAATAAATCTGTACATAAAATAAAGTATTCTATTTGTATGTAATTATCTACTTTGAATTGAAGTTGGGTAACAGACTCATACTAAATTTGCTATATATTTCACATCAAAATGTAAAACTAGACTCAATACTATAACAAAATAAGAAAATAAACTAAAATTGACTAAAAACCTTAGAAGTTCTGAGTTCTCAAAGATTATTTTTAATATTTTTTATGAAAATAGAATTTCACATGTAGTTTTTATGGCAAAAAAAGTGAATGCTGACGTACCTTATAAATATGACCATCTTTGTTTAATCAAGATATTTGAACGTCTATATTTTGCTTATTTTTAGAGGTTAAAAAATTATGTTCAGTCCCCTTTTCGTAAAGTAAACCGCTTCAAATAAACTAATAATGAAGTAAGAAAAATAAGTCACCATTCGATTGTGATCAATACACAGATTATCAGAAATTAACCCTACAAGAGGGGGTTTATTTTTGTAAAAAAAAAAATTAAATATTTTGAATTTATACTAGTTCCATAGACCCATAACCTAATTGACCAATTTTAATCGTTCACGTTACTAAAGATGCAAAATATAGAAGATAGAAGGCGGTCCTAATTTAGTATCAACCATTACCGTTTTTTAATATATCCTTAAATAATACTGATTTTAAAGCTTTGGTTGAAATCATATTAATTTGAAAATGATTTTTTTTTTAATTCAAATTTCTTCAAACTTAAAGATAGATCAGTTTGAAGTTTTTTATGAAATCGACCATCGTTAAGAACATTTTCCTTAATGGTCTAAGCCAAAGACAATAAATAATTTTTATGCATTTCATCATTATTTATAAAAATATTCCATATAAATATGTTTTATGGATACATACTTAAATTATTTGGTTATTACACATCCTGTCTAAAAAGTGGTACTTATTTATGAATCAATGATGGAATACTATATATTTTATTTTATTATTCCATTCACAAAAATATTACACATAGTTTTTCGTGCCACCATTCAACCTCCGTATATACGCTAAAATATCAAAATAAAAAAAAAAATAGTCCACGTATGTTAATCTGTGGTTAATTGATCTCCGATAGCTGTACACACGACAATATTATTGTGCTTAATTTAAATATATTTCATATCTTTGTTACTTTAAATTACATTTCAAATATAATAAAATCTTGTAATATTACTCAAAAGTATGCCAACGGCTAATTTTTGCTTAATTTATCATTAAGTAATCTGTTTCAAAATTTTAAAACTTTTGAATGTAACTAACCTTAAAACACACGCTCCGGCATGCACGTCTTCACAGATAAAAAACCGCAGTTTTGTCTGTAGCAGCTGGTAGACACGCTTCGATTTACATTTACAGGTGACCTGAATATGTATGCTAGACTTAAAACATGTAACTCTACAAGATTTATAGAAGTGAGCTGTTTTCTTTTTCGAAGCTAGTAAAATTTTTGCCCCCACAAACTTTAAATTAACAAACATCCGTTTTTTTTTATTGTATTACCAGAATTTATGGCTCAACAACAAATACAAAGAGCATTTTGTCCGCCAGGTGATTGTATCAGATGTGCATTGTCCGACAATTTAAAACTTGTGGATGTTATCGAAATTATTACCAAGAAGAAAACGACCCATTTTTCCGAATTTTAGTTGAGGAAAAAGTTGTTTCACTAGTCATAATTCATTAAGCTATATACAAATTTTTAGTTGGGTTTTTTTATTGAATAATTTGATGCTTATGGGCACCCAGCTTGTGATATAAACACTGAATGGTGAAGTGAGCATTGTTCAAATCAGTAAGACATTTTAGTAAGAAATGAACGTGTTTACAGTAATTAAAAATGAATTTTATTTCGAATTCCTTTAACATTTAATTGTCCGATCCGATAGTGTCATTTCTGAGCGCACAAATAATAATGAATGATGAGTTGAAGGTGAGAAGAAGATGGAATTTTATATATCCAATCTCTACTCATCGTAAGAATTAAAAACATTGAACGATTAAATTACATCAAAAATAATTAATTAATGATATCTCTAGGTATTTTAAAAACGAATTCAATTTTGTCCCAGTACATAGTTCAATTTTTGTATTTTAAAAATATATTTCGTCTAGTATGTATATCGTATATAATGCAAGTGCGGACGTCACACGATTTCACTGGCGTAATTTCCATTCCGCTGGTAATACATGGATAAAAAGGATATTCTATACGACCCTGGGAAAGTGTAGCTTCCCAACGGTGAAAGAATTTTTCAAATCGGTCCAGTAGTTTTAAGTTAATTCGTTACATACAAAAATACAAATATTTTCTCTTACACCCGAATAGTTACCGTTCCCGTAGGAATATAGAGATAAAAAGTAGCCTTTGTCACCCGAGGATAGTGTAACTCCAACGGTGAAATAATTTTACAAATCGGTCCAGTTGTTTGTTGATTTATTCGTTACATACAAAAATAATAATTTTTCCTCATTAAAATATTAGTATAGATATCTGTTATCAGAAGAACATGTATTTTTTTACACCAGACTAGAATATCATTTTACTCATTTGCAGCATATCTATGTGTTTTGAATATGGGACGTATAATCTGTGAACAATTATTACCAACTATATATATATATATATATATATGTATATATAGATATATATATATATATAGAGGTAAAAGTTAAAAGTATCATAAAAAATTATTATAGTTCATAATGATATGATAATAAAACCGTACAAAAATGACTAATTACTATTTGAGTTTTTTTTTTTTTTTTTTAAATTTTTTATAAACCTACCAATAACCATATCCATCAAATTTTAATAAAATACTAAATAATTTTATGGTTTTTATGTATATATCGGTTTAAGTGTTGAAACAAGTAGATACTCTCAGCGATAATGTTTAAAAATTAATATTTAAAATGTTAAATAAAAGTTACACTGACTGGTTCGTATTAATGACTGCAAATTTATTACCATAGCATAAGCTAAGGGGATAGTTAGTGAAAACTGAAATGAGATCGCTCATAAGAGAGGTTACTTTTGTGTGGATGTGTGGACGCGTAACACCGTCGTGTAACAAAGTTGATACGGGACTACGTAACATCGCGTTCCACAAATTGTCGGTAAATTTGAATCGCATCAAAAGATATTGCTAGGAGTGGTTATGAATAGTGTGGACTCAATAGCACAACATTTGCAAAGACTAGGCGGGTAAACATTATTCATTTTTATTTTAATTCAATTGAAATTTATCAACATAATCAAATACTTAAAGTGAAGGTACTTTGCTTGGTAAACAGATGGAACGCTATGCAACATATAGCAGCATCGTAACACCTACAAACCATTGGCCCCGTAACACGTATCATGTAATACTGCACTTGTGTACGTTGCTTAAATCTTCGTTACTGGCTGTTGTATATAAACTTATACTCATGTATATACACACTTTTTTTAATTGCAAATTATAATTCACTCGTAAATAAATCTATGGAAAGTCTATATTAAATAGAGAGACGTTTTAAAACGCAATATATATTGTTAACACAATTTTTAAATTTTTAATCCTTCAATATCCTAAAATGTATAGATATTGATAATATACTAATTAATTTTTTTTTAATTTGCGCTATAAAAGCAAAAATTAATAATGGTGTAGCTAAAATCTATTCACTTGGTACCCGACTAATACCTGGCATTTGATGCTTTCCAGTGTACATATTATTATAGTATATGTACATTGGATATATATTATTACATATTATATATCCAATGTACATATTATTATAGCAAGCTATCCTACATTTTTGACCACTCTGAATTTAGTGTATTTTTTATTTTTTTCAATGTAAGAAATTTCAAAGCAAAAGGCGCTAATGGTTTAACAATTGTACTAATATAAATAAATAATAATATGTATTATTTATTATTATTTACCTGAATATACATTTACAATCGTTCTTAATTTTCACCATTTAAAAAGTAACCGTCTCTACATAGTGTATGTATTTTGTACCTTGTTTTATCTAACAAAGCCTATTTATCTATTTTTCGAGTTAGCACCTAAATAACAATACATTCTTTTTGTGTTTTGTATAAACTTCTACCTTGTTTTATGGGTATATAATATCCGTTCTTATATGTTACCATCTCGAATATGATATTGTGTCACATAGTAAAATATTACCAGGTATGACAGTACATACAATATGTCTCTTAATTGTGTATAAATCAAATTTACATTATTAATAGATTTTACATACGATTCCACTCAAGTATGAATATAATTTCTCTAACGAAGTTATATTAGTACTCAACGTTTGTAACCGAAGACGGTAAAGTAAGAAGGTCTTGATCTTGATTTTGCATAAATGCTACTGTTTTTATATTCGACATATAAAAATATACGTATATAGAATATGTTTAAGTATGTAAATATATTTTATTTTCAGTAAAAAATTTGTAACGCTCACAAATATTGAACACAATCAAAATTTTGGAATAGATGATGATAGAAATCACCAATTAGGCCATTTCAGTTTGAAAACGAAACTGACTACACGACTGAAAAGTTTATATTTTCCTAATACCAATTTTGTTCTATTTTGTTATTTTTTTTTATACCCGTGAAGAATATCGTGAAGAATATGAAGTATATTCCAATATTTGATGGACTTCATCTTATACTTTTTATTCCAAATCGCATAAATATAAAATGTAAAATTTAATCTCTTCAAAGAAACAAAGCAAATTTCCTCAATCTCGAAATAGTTATTCCGATCTTTTTATTGATCAAGTTTTTATAAATATTGTTTATCTTCTTGGTGATTTCAGCTTTTGAAACAAACTAACAGAAAACCGACTTTAGTTAAAAATATTAATATGCAATGCTAGGAATATATTGCCAGAAATATAAGACAAACTTCATATCAACGAAGGGATACAACAATAAGTTTCTATTGAAACGATAAAGGACAGAATTTAATCTGTTTTGTATTGCTTTAATTAAAGCGTCTATACGTCACGATCATCTGAAAATTTGGATATTCAAAGTTTTGAATATTCAAAATTCCCAATTAATCAAAGAGTGAAATACCTACGTATGACGTCAACTGTTAGTATCTCCATATAAATTACATGTTAAAGATCGTTTCCAAGAAAGAAATAGAAAAGAAAACAATACCTAATAACTTATAATTTCTTTCTTTTTAATTAATTTTCAAGTTTTGTTATGGTATTAAAACTAATTTTTACGATAATTATTAATGAGAACTCTAGGATTTTTCTAATAAATTTCGATTTTTTGCCCCAATTTTCTAGATCAAATTATTTTGTATTTTTATAAATACGTATTTCGACCACAAAGTAGTCATCATCAGTATGAATTAGCTAGTTGTAATGATTCTCTTTGGAGATGTTACTCGCTGCAAACCGTCAAATTAGCAAATTCATAATGATGATGACTACTTTGTAGTCGAGATACGTATTTATAAAAATACAAAATAATTTGATCTAGTAAATTGGGACAAAAAATCGAAATTTATTAATTTTTACGAATTTTTAAAAATCGATTAATATAAGTGTATGTACTGTTAACAAATTTATTGGATAAAAACTACAAAAGATCAACAAACGGGCTTAAAGATTTTCAATCTAGAAATCAGGGCTATAAATACAAAATTCTAATAATTGTATATAAATTTAAAAAATTGGAATTTGAAAGATTATACAACTAAAACCTTTTTTCTTTTAAATTCGAAAGTTTGAAGCAAATGAATAAAAAATTTATTTCATTATTTGGCTTCTTAGTTGTGTAAATATTGATAAAATGAAAGTTTTCAAATAAATTATATGGGTTGCTTCAAATAAAATTGTATTGGTTTCTATCGTTTAAAATGAAAATTTGTTGATTTACCGATATTCGACAATACATTTTCACCCCATAATGCAAATTTCTTAGGTATTTTAAACATATATTCGTGTAAATATAAATTGTATATTTGATATCTAATATCCCAACCGCACTTTTCATTTTAATTATTAATAAAAAATAAATATAACAACTGACAAAGTTACTACCTATGTTTGAGCATCAATGTTTAAGCTATTTTTAATCATTAACATTCATAAAATACTATAAATATCTAGTCTATACTGTTATTATCACATTTTATATAATACTACGTATTGTTAGTATGCATGTGCTTATTCGCTAAATTTGAGTTAAAATTGTGGCGAATCCAAACATTTTACGAAAAATATTTGGATTAAAAGATTATTTATTTAAAAAAAAAAAAAAACAAAAACAAAACAAAGAAAAAAAGAATTATTCAGAAGCAAACAGCAAAATTATGGTTTAAAAGTTGGGTCGTTTTGGGACGGATTTTGTTCATTCATGAACTTAAACTCACTTTTTAGATGCATAATATGCCACCAAAATTTCACCGAGCTATTTCTTTTCTTTTTGAAGTTACCTTAGGATGATGGACTATTAAAAATTTGTCACGTAGGTGAATTAATGAACTTCAAACCAAAATTTTTATTGTTGCTATCAATACACACACATATATATATATATATATATATATATATATATATATATATATATATATATATATATATATATATATATATATATATATATATATATATATATATATATATATATATATATATATATATATATTTATATATATATGACATGTCTAGTATAAAAATATAGTATAACGTAGAATCTAAAACATCAAAAATGATGAAAACATATATTGATAGGCAATTATTACAAAAATTTTACCAGAGGGCAGAGGGTCAAACATCAGTTTCTTAGAATGTTTAACATGAACTTATTAAACCATAACTATTTTTTGGTCTAAGACATAACAAAATGTATACATACCTGTTATAAATAGACTACAAAAAAGAACTTGGTTCACGTTATTCAAATCAACATGAAACAGAAAAAAAAGCAACTGTAATAAAATTGACGCTGTGCAGAGACAAATATTTAGCAAACAGTAGCTTTAATAATACTTTAAAATTCTGCTGCAGTTTTGTTCTTTCTTATAAGGAAAAAGACATTATGTTAAAGTTGTAAAATCATTTAAAAAGTTAAATTATTTAGAACTGAACAAAACATTCAACAAATTTTTTATTGAATTCATTATTATTATATAATATTTTATACAGCCCTCATAAATTTTGTTTGATCCTTTTTCAAAAAAATAAAATACAATAAATTGTTCTAAATTACAACTGTGATCTATAGAGTGGAACAGTAGCTCTGTTAGAACTGTGACAAAAAATGATTAAGCAAAAATAAAAAGTTTATATGTTTTATGGTTTAATAAAAGAATAAGGAATGCTGTATTTCATCGGAGGAATTGATGTTAGTCGCACTATGTACAGTAGTTTAAAAAAAATTCTTAGCTTTTAATACTCATTTCTTCCAATAAGGATGAAACTCTCAGTAGTAAATGTATTATATAGGTATGAATTCTAGATTTAGGCATTTTTGGTAGGGAAACCCAAGCGGGTAAGTTTTTAAGTTTAAAAGAAGAATGTTAGAATAGGACAAAATGAATATTTAGTGATTAGATACAAAATAATAAAAGGAAAGTAATTAAAACATTTCGAAAAAAAAAATAAGCACCGACTTCAACTAAAAACTAAAAATAATTTTAAATTTAATATGTTTGCACCGAATATCCTTTTACCAATAACTTTTCGTTTATACTTAGATAATACCTATGTAAATCTTACTAATATGTATACACTTTTGTTCCTTATTGACCAATTGGTTACTTCGCCTTGAAGCTCTAAAACACATCAAGAAATATGGATAACCCTGAACATGTACAAAATAATTGATACGTTAAAAATTACAAAAAAGATCTGATAACAATTATTATATAATTAAATCAATTAAAATCAATTTTATGACTTTGTTGTTTATTTTTGTTGATTTGTTGATAACTTTTAACTCTCATTAACTTTGGTTTAATGATTTGAACGGAAAATGTAAATGATAATGTTTGACTTTAATTAACTTTTGTTTTAATGATTTGAACGGAAAATGTGATGAAAAAAGATAAATATTGAAAACTGTTTATGAAAAAGGCGTATTATAAAACCTTTGATCAAATGTAAAGACCCTGTCATTTGGCAAGTCGTTAAATACTTTTAATCTAACAGATTTTGGAACAAATAAATTGTTTAAATTTTTGACAATTTATTTTGTTCGTTTATCCAACTGAATATTATTTTATAAGAACAGATCTCAGGTATTAATTTGGGTAAATCTTTCTTACTACTTTGAAGAGCATAAAATTATGTGTATTTGTTTATGCAGATGAGTTTTTTGTTATGATTATTACTACATAAAATCACCAACGTCACGTTTAACTTAAATACGTACAGGTTTAATAAGTTTCAGGTGAAGTTTTTATTTATTTACGTTTTTTTTTTTTTTTTGTTGTAAAAAGGATTTAATAATGATAGAAGTTATGTAAACAACACTTTATGTAGTTAGTTGTTGTTGATGCTTAGTTCCATGCACTTATTTTTTTGTTATTGTTATTGTTCTAAAGTGACTTAAAACTCTTTTTAAAATAACATATACACAAAAAACAATTTGAATATGGTTGTTTACGATTGTTATTATTCAAGAAGAGAATCTTTTCAATCACAAACAAAAACAATGATAAAGGATTTTTTTTTTAGTTTTTGGATTTTGTCTAAACATTTGGTGTACCTATCGTTTTTGTAGAAAATATCATCATAAAATTCCTACGATAATCCAACAAAATAATGCAAAGTATCGATCTATAAAGACCGTGTAAAGTATTTAGAATTCGCTTTTAAGAGGAATTTATACCACAGTAATAACTACACTCTTTAATATTATATAATTTCTTTAAATTTTCACATGAAATCGGAAGGTTAGTTGAAGAGTTTTTTACAGTACGCCCTCCGTTTTTATGTCAATATTGTGCATACCAAATTTCAAAACATTTGGTTGATTATTTTTTACTTATTTGTGCGCGAAAATTGAAAAAAAAAATAAAATGTATATTCCATTAAAGAGAGTATTTATAACAGCGGTATCTATCTCCCTTAAAAATAAGTTTAAATAAAATTATCTCGTTTAATTACATAATAATAACATTTTTCGAAAAATTTTATTTGAACGTAAATATCTTTGTTAATATTAGACATATCCAGCAACAACAAAATTTTGGAGCAGCACAAACAATGGCTAAAAACCTCATTAATTTAAGGTTTCAAAATTATATGTCAAATGCAATTTGTACCGCATCAGTATCACAAGTAAGCACATATACTTCGACGAACAGATACACATATATTAATTAAATTTAAAGTAAAGAATTCAAAACTATTTTCCATATCCATTCTAAAAAAAAACTTATGGAAAAAAATGTTTTCCCATAACATAAATCCATGTAAATACAATGGTAGAGTCCTCGGAGCATCTGCCTGCCTGTCTATTCGCGATAAACTCATAAACTACTGAATGGATTTTCATACGGTTTTCACCAATGCATAGAGTGAATCATAAGGAAAGTTACGGTATATAATTTAGGTTTTGTGTAATTTGGTTTAAATAAAACAATAAAACGAACCAAGCACAGGTCAGGTCTGAAAAAACAAAGCTTATGATAGGGTTATATTACGAGTGAAGGGGGCACTTAGATAGGAAACCGACATATCTGTTTCTGGAAGCCAAAGATTGATTTTCCCCTGTTTTTATCTTGTACAAGCGTTCGATCAAACAGCAACAAAAGCGAAATTAACTAAATAAACTAAATATTGTTAATAAATTTCGATATTTTCCCCAATTTCCTAGATCAAATTATTTTGTATTTTATAAATACGTATTTCGACTACAAAGTACTCATCATCAGTATGAATTAGCTAGTTGTAATGATTCTCTGAGGAGATGTTACTCGTTGCTAATTTGGTGACGGTTTACACAAATTAGCAACGGGTGATGACTACTTTGTAGTGGAAATACGTATTTATAAAATACAAAATAATTTGATCTAGGAAATTGGGGAAAAAATCGAAATTTATTCGAAAAATCCTAGAGTTCTCATTAATAATTATAAAAAAAAAAAAAATCAATAAATAAATAAATATTGTTAAATCTGATATGTTTTTGTTCTTCTCGGTAGCAAAGCGGTGGATACCAGCTAGTGTGGTATAAACTGAATCTTATTTTATGATATTCATTCAAATGATTACTTAGAAATAAAATTTTCGATCAAAACATAAGAATTTTTTAAGATATGTTTTAATAACGAATCTCGAATTGTTATTATTCACAGTTCAAAATAACTGCTCTTTCGGGCTTAGTTAACAAGGGTACAGTTTCAATTATTATCAAAAATTAAAACTAAAGAGTAGCAAACCTTTAAAATAATATTGATGAGTAAATAGTGAGTGAGCATGAAATAGATGAGTATTTGATTAAACTAACTAATAATAAAAATACCTAAATTTTCTTACAAAAAATTTACTAAAACCGTATAAAAATGAAATTAATTGAGTATAATTAAATTATAGAAGTGTGGTAAACGGTATGAATTATATGGTATTACAAACAGATCAATTCAATGCAGCTAAGAACGATCCAAATGAACAAAAATTTAATTTTTTTAAATCGCATTTATTATTAAATGAATAAACAACGTTCAAAGCCATTAATCAAAAAAGACGAAAACTGTAAATTTGTAATACCTTATGAGATCAGAAATACATATTGTGGATGTATGAGATTTTGGTTTGGGAAAAAACTTTTCATTCTAAATAATCGTTTAAAACCACTTGCAATTTTCGTCTGATGTACTCAAAACTAATAAGCATTATCATACTTAATATATAATGAATAATAAATTCCTGTAGGTAATATGCTCAAGGGCTTACGAACCGAAACAATGAGTTGACATAGTGATTCCAAGACACAAATATAAAATTTCATCTCATCTTTTTCCTGTTCTTCCTCGTCTATTCCTGTTAAGTTAATTTATAAAAACTATTTATATAACTTTCATTTTATAACATAAAAAACAACAACAAAAAAACGGATCGTGGGAATATTTTATTTAAGCACGAGCTGTTCATCACATCACCAATATATTACCCATTGCCCATTCTTTTAACTTCTATGCACGTATTTTAGTGTAGGTATATCAGTATATGTGTGTAGGTAACGTACATTCATCTGCACACAATCAAATATAGGAACATGTTAGTTTGGAATATAAGAAGGGCGCCATCTGATAACAAGATGTACAATTATTATTACCATGATGACGTAGATTAAAGGTATTTGAGAAGATACGTACAGATAAAATATTATAAACAAGAATAAGTTAATAAAAGTGTTCTATGAAATTTATTTTAAAGTGTTGTTACCTACAGATTTTAAAAGCATATATTAATAATTAATATTTGGTTAAAATTATATCTTTTTATATTCGACATACATAGAATATGTAAGAGTATATTAGTATTAGTCTAAAGTCTGTAACACTAGAAAATATTGACTGTACTTACAAAATTTTGGTGTTCATAGACTCAGCTAATTAGTCTATTTCCGTTTGTGCGTGCGCCCGTCCGTCATCAACATAACTCAAAACTGAAAAAGGATAGAGAGCTGAGATTTTAGTGACGAATGCTAGTTATACAAATTTTAGTCTTTAAATGAGCAAAAAAAGAAATATTTATTTTTTATTTGATACATATTTTATTCAAATGAATTTCTGATATATTATGTGTGTGGGGTATAAAAATAGTTCAAACATTGGTACTCAATCGCATGTTGAGTATCTAAACAATTAAAACTATTGGTTATTATCTTCACTTGTTATACAAACGAATTTTAGAAAAATTTTAATGATAAACTTCAAGTCATAATCATTCCAATTTCAATCATAATATGTATTAAAGAGATTTTTTTAATATTATAAAATGACCAGGGGTGGCATTAATATCAAATTTGAAGGATGTTTACTAGTATGATCCTTTTAATATGGAAAAATAAGCAATTTGAAAACATCACTTGTTTGCTCAAAAACCTCATTTTTAATTTCCAGTAAATAAATTAATTAGAATAGATTAAAACATTTTTGTGAACATTTTTTTAAATAAATTTCCCAGACTTTTTCAGCAGCATATTTCAGACATTTTTTGAACAAGTTCAGAAATTTTTTCATTATTTTTATGATTTAATAACGAATAGGTAAAAAGACATTACTTCAGAAAATGAGTTTTACAATAACAAATTTTTATTTGAGGTTTTTAATTTTATTAAATATATTTTATTAAAATTTATCATATATTTAATATATTATTTATTTTGAAATTATCGATTTCATTGTATATTAGCAAAATTCTCTGACTTTAATTCATCATAAGGCAGTTTACTCTTCTAATATTTACGTTAATAAAATATTGTACTCTCAAACTCAATTTTTGAAAACGGCCAAATAGGTAAATTTAAAAAAATGATCTGTATACACAAAAGTGTATATTTTTTCGTTTGACAACAAATGAACTAATTAAAAAAAAGTCGATTAAAATGATTACGTAAGTACAAATTAGAGTACATTTGATTCTTTAACAAAAAACACAAATACAAATTTTTTGTATATTGACACATGAGTCTAGATGCAAAGATGCAGTGAAGAAAAACTATTTGACTAAAAATTACATTACTAAAATTTGGTAGTTCAAACCCGCTTAGTTAGTAAATTACTCGCTGTTGTGCTAAACTATTAGCATAATCTGAACAAGGCTTCGGTATCGAAAACTCTGAAATACAAATAATATATCTAACTAACCGAAGATATACCGGTAAATTTGAGCATTTAACTCAAATAGCTTTTACTAGGTGCATTTAATTTTATATATCTATTGAGACGTCATTTTAATGTACGATCAGTACGTATCCATATACAATTTATGAATATTACATATGAAATCGTATAGATTTTAGGATGACTTGACCGAGAGACAACAGTATAACGCAGTGCTGGTGAAGCAGTGAATCAAAAACTGACTGAGTATACATAAATTCAAATTGTTCCCTTTCACATTTGCTTTTTGTTTGAATTTACTATTCTAAAATACAATTTAAAATCGTTATTTTTATTTTTATGGAAGATTATTTTTTTTTCTAAATGTGTTTCTAAAATGCAGATTTTCTTCAAAACTGAAGCACGAAAGGGAGTAAATGACCTCAAGTGTAGTAGAAGTGGATAATTTTGAGGGTACTCTCATACCAAATGCATATCGAACTATTTAATATTTAGCCAAACTGTAAGTTGGCCACCTTAAATTCCGAAAATCAACAATCTTTTTTTATAAATAGGCCTACAACCGGACTCCCTTGATTATTTCATCTTATTTAAAAATTTGATAGGTTGAGAGAAAATTATCTGAATAGATCTCTACTAAGTCATTAAAAAAACTACAAGCAATATAAGCATTTATGCGTCGTTCAACTTCAAATTGAGTTACTCTAGTGGTATTTTACTTTTGATGGAATATCACACTCATTAGACATACCGTACCATAGCCCTGGCGAGAAGAGCTCATAATAATGACAGTGCAATTTAACCGAAACTAAAAATAACACGTTGTCCCATTTTTTTTATTCCATATAATATGTTCTAAAGCAAATTCTAAATCGATCTTTCATTAATAATTTCTACAATAACAATTTGAATAGCATAATAGACATTATACTAAAAATACATTTTCGCGTACAAATAAGCGTTAATTTTATAGCGTCAACACATATAATTGGCGATTTTTTCTGAGACTCTATTAAATACATCAACAAATATTAATAAAAAAAAAATTTTTAATAATACAATAGTGATAAAAGTGATCACTATCAATATCAAATGAACTAACAATATCAAATGTGGATTTAAGTCAAAAATTAATTCAAAACGGACAATTTTTAGAATGAGAGAAAAAATAAAACTTTTGCTGTGAACTATAAAAAAACAAACGTTTTTGGGATTTAAATTACGTCATGAGCACGGATTCATAGATACTTTATTTCCAACTTTTTTATCATTTCCAGATAAACTTGAGAATTATTTTTGATTTTTTTTAACTAATACCTCGCAATCCAAGGTTCGCTTTTATTCTTATATTATTTTTTTAAATTATTTATTGTTTGTAAAAGTGTACTTACTAAAAATAAAAAATGTTCACTAATTGTCAATAAACTAACATCTTATACAAACTTGGTTTCGTTTAGAAGCTACAACGTAACCAGATAAGGTTTTTGTAGAATTTGTACCAATTAACCACATTTATTACTAAAAAGCAGCGTCAAGTGTCTTAATGAAAATACACCTTAAGTTAGGTCGAATTTAAATCATATAAAGTAGACGACAAACTAGCTCGACATCGGTACATAAGTAATAATGGAAAATAAAAAACATTAAATGTTACATACGGAATTCTAAAAGTAAACGAATCATGTATACCAAAAAAGTATATATAAATTATTTTATCTCAATGAATATTTATTTATCTTAGGCATTGTTTAGGGTTTCTTTCAATTCCAATATGTACCAACCATATGAATTTCAAAATGATAATAACGCTCTCTCAGTCGACTTTATATACAGGTACAGTTAATATGTCACGAATTATTGTAATATAAATACAATGCAAATCAAAAAATTATTGGTCTGCAAGACCAAAAAAATAACGACTTTCGTTTTTAAAGATTTCTCCCTGTCGTTAAAAGAAATATTAACACCAAAAAACACCAAAAAAATTATAAAATTATCTTACTTTTCGGCATAAATTCTATTTAATTCCCGACATATATGAAATACATTAGAGCGAATTAAATTTTAATATCTATAAATCTTAAATCTGTAAAGCTAGAAAATATTGAATGCATTAACAAAATTTTGGTATAAGAGTTCATAGAACTATCTTATTAGTTTATTTCTATCGGTACGTCCGTTCGTTTACCGCGGTCATAAAGATAACTAAAAAACGAAAAAAATAGAGTCCTTAAATTTTAATGGCATTTTTGAAATCTAAACAGTGATTTGAGTAAAAGTTCGTGAATCGGAAATTGAATCCAATGAATCCATGACTAAAGTTTTAGTCCATCAAAGATACAAGAAACATTCAAATCCAAAAAATATTTCTTTCTTCAAAACAAACAAGTTTAATTTGTACCATTTTTTGTAAACCGACTAGATTCGTCATTTCAGCCCAAATTCAGCTAATAAACACATTTATAATAAAATAAATATTATAACATAACAAACACTTGTAAACTATATGAACTAATAATCCATCTCTTTCTTGCAAAAAAATTTTTTTGTAATTCACAATCAACTCATTTGTGTATACTAACTTTATTTAGCTTAAATTTTGAAGGAAAGTATACATTAGGAAACTATATAAGGAAAGTATATATAAGTGGCAAGGACATCGGTAGGACCTATTATCGTAAAATGATCCTTATGTATTATCACTATGGAGATGAACAAGTATGACGTCATTTATGCAAATCTCCTTCTTTGTTGAATTAAGAATTTTGAACTTCCTTAATTTGGCTATTTTTTTAGATTTTTAAAAAATAACTTCAAATTCATGTTCTTGAAGTAAAACTGAATTTCAATTGAAGTGGTAAAAAAAATTTGTGCGTCTTCCCTATTTAAACTTTGACTATTTCTGTAACGGATTTAATAACGGAAGCATCATTGCCATAATGAAACAATTCATGGTCAGAATAAGCTTTTATTTCTTAACTCCATGATTTAAATGCTACAAGTACGCATAAAATTTGTTGTAGATTATTTGTCTTACTTTAACAGCAATAATTTTTTTAATGCTATATAGTCTCTTCTTTTACTTCATTATTTTGACTTTTCATTCATTTAAGTTATGAGCCATGGTTATTCTATGGTATTAATCGATCACATAGTCTCAATCAACCCGTTCACAAACTTGTGCAAAGATTTTTAACATTTGAATTGCATAAATTCAATTTTGTAGTCTTAGTGTTTAGTCGATTATTTTAACATTTGTCCCGTTTTCACATATCCACTTACATTCTGCCCGCAACATTGAATTTGTAAACAAAGGAACAAGCTCCTATTGAATTTAAGTCATACCTACAGTGTATATAATCAATTCAAAACGACAATATTGACTTCGGTTACAGTGACAATTCGGTTATTATCACTAAATACCAAGATCGTTTCCTCCTATGAAGCTCTTATAGAATGTAACAAATTGAGTGTAACTACCAATTATCATATTTTTTCAGTAAAATAATTCACCTTGCATGTTTTACGACTTATGTTATGTGCATAGCAACAATTAACAAGGATCTCTGTAATTTATAACTAGACGATTTTGCCATTTTATTTGTCTGCATCTATGTATCTATCTAACTGGTTTTGTTCCGTTGTAACTTTCGAACGTGTTGTCCCATTTTGATCAAATTTGGTAAACATATTTATCACATTCTGAAAGTTTGCTGAATTTTATCCCATTCATTAGGAAATATCTCCAAAAAAACTTTTTTCCTTTTTTTGTACATGTGGAGTTTTGCAATCAATGTGAAATGCACTAACATAAATAGCGGAAATAGAAAAACTAATTTCATTTCATACTCCGCTTTTTTGTAGAAATCTCCAAAAATACCAACGTTTTTTACATCCAATGTAACATAGTCAGAAAAAGTAGGAAAACTCCAAAGGAAGATATGAATTTTTAATCGATGTAAAATGATGGGGTAATATAGAAAAACTGTGATATTTTCGAGCCCCTCTCTCATTTTGGTATATCCTTAAAAATACAAACTTTTTTTAAACAAGCTAGGATAATGAGTTTTATACAATCGATGTGAAATTAAATTGATCAGGATAAATAGAAAAAGTATTATTTTAAACTTCACTCCATTTGAGCAATCAAAGCAGATGCTGGTTTATTTGAAAGATGTTTTTAAAAAGATGCTGCTAGAAACAGTTCACAAAACGACTATTTTAAACACCCAAAAGAGGAAACAACATGCCCATAACCATGTTAATATATACATTACCTTAAAAAACCATCGAATATAACAACAAAATTTTATGATCCTTTCATCGGTTATGTTTGTAATTAAATGTAAAAAGAAATATTATTGGAGGCATTATTTATGGAAATTGACAGGCTAGATATAAAATACCAGTATACTTTATGTTTGTTCAAAAAGACATGACTTAATTTTCCAATAATATATAAAATATTAATTTTATAACTATTTTTGTTTTAGTAACTGATATTATTGTTTTCAGGCATAAATCTACTTGACAACAATTTGAATGACCCTACTGTAGTTACTACAAATGCCTTTCTTTAGAAATCATAATACTCCAATAAAAAAAAACCAAAAAGTAGGTATTGCAATATTGTTAACGAAAAAAATTGCATTAATGAATGAACTTTCGGAATGCTATTAAATTCAAATGAATTAATAATTAGATCAATGACAATATATTCGCGGTTAAATTGTGGTTAATTTGAAAATAAAAAAATCGTATTTCTTAAAGGTATAATATAATAGTAATTTGATATCGGCGCGACAGTAAACGCCTGTGGCGTAAATATTTTGCACAATAAATAAGTTCATAAATAAAAATTTTGAAATTATATATTTTGTCAAAAATTTGATATCAAAAATTGTATTTAAAATGTTATAAATGGAGAAGATTTTTAAAAAATATAAAATTAAAAAAAAAAAGAATTTTATACAGTGATTGTTTAAATAAAAAATACTTTGTGTTGTATAGCATCTATGGACTTACCTCATGTGCAATGAAGAAAACAAGTTCAGAAGAGTAAATGCCGACCATGGCCTTGTTCCTGTACGATACTACCATAGACGCGTTGTAGACACCCCGAATCGTAGTTCACCTTGACTCCACTGCAATACATTGGCGTCATCTAAGAATCACAGATCAAATAAATGCATGTGTATATCCACAATAACTTTTCCTTTTTTTGATTTCAAGTTATAATAATCAGTCATTAACATATTATATTTACTATTCGTGATTAATTATTCAGCTATATTAATAAAAATTAATTTCAAAAAAGCTCAGCTAAAAAATATGTCGATTAATTAAATTGATAAAAAGTTCATAGAATTAGTCGTAGACCCACTAAGGATCAAGTTTATTTGAAAACGAATACATGATAAAAAATTTCCATTCTAGTCACAAATTTGCTTCATGCTAAAAAATCTGATGCCCAGATAAAGAATAGATAAACCAAAGGCGAATCCTTCTTGGATAAGATAATATTATAAAAACCACTTAATTAAGCATAAATTTAATAGAAGTGTACTTTTGTCGGGACAATTAATTTCAAATAATTTCATTTTTTACATTCCTTTGTTAATTTAACAAGAGTATTTCTGTTTACGTAAAAGGATAAGGGATTGGCTGGCATATTAACGCAGAGTCAAAACCACTTGGCCTAGAAGGCTAAAAGTTTTGCATGAAAGTGTCTAATATGACTTTAGTAAGCACTAAGAAAGGGTTTTTGATATTTATTTCTTAAGGGGTCGGATAGGGGTTCACATTTTGATATATCGATCATGTACTATGCTAACCGCTAAGATACTATGCTAAGCTGGAAATTAAGACCAATATAACTTGTTATATCATTTGAAATTCCAGTACGAAAGTGAGGGAAGAGAGATTTTTAATTCTTAAATATCAAGGTGCAGTAGTCCAAACTGTTAAGTAAGAAAGCTTGAAATTTTGAACCGAGTGTCCCTTTATACCATAGGAAGCGATTTTTTTAAATTCAACCCTAAGAGGGTGAAGAGGAGATCAAATCAAATTTTGAAATATTGAAAGTACAATCCAAACCACTGAGTCAGAAAGCTTGAAATTTGGAACAAAGGATACTGTTAAATGAAATGGTGGTATAAATTCTATAAGGATTAAAATTATAAAGGGATAAATCGAAGAGTACTGACATAAAACGAAGGCTATATGGATAAATCGAGTACCTTATAATATTAATTACCGATTTAGTTTAAACTAATTACTACCCGTGCAAAAGTCATTAATATAACGTAATTAAATAGCATAAATTTTTTATATTTCATTGTAACAATTAAATTAATTTAAACAAAATGAATCAGAGTGTGGCAACAATAATAAATAATAATCAAATACAATAAAACATAAGTGGAAATTAAATTTAAATTTTCGCCTTTATATTAAAGTTTGAGTCTTAAATTGAAATGTAAAATAATTCAATTAATAAAAATTATTTTGAACTTCATAATCTCTTTTTTACTCTTTGGAGGTGCTGTAATCAGTTTAGATATGCTACAAAAATTATATCTACATTATAAACATTTAATAAAACTGGCATGACTATATTCATCCAAATGTTTATTATCTTAGGTACTTAATGATAAACTTTGTGGCGAATTTAACCTAAGACAGGCACAGGTTTTGAGTTCCAAAATTATAAAAGCGCCTAAAAATTTAAATGGCGTTTGAAGTTTAAAATTTTATGCCAGCTGTGGAATTTAATATATATAGTAGTCTCAAGATATTCAAGATGTTCGGAAAATAAATGGTAATACTGTTTTTACACTTGAAATACAAGAAAAATATTATATACAGTTTTTTTCTAAGCTCCAACGTTTTAGAGAAAATCCGAATTTTCTTTTATTTTTATGTTTATCACGTTTCAAATACTAAAAGATCATATAACATTTATTTGATTAGAGCGATACATTTTTTAAAATTTATTTACATTTATTTAATTACATTTTTGAAAATCTGATTAAATTTTTTTCTCAAAATAATCCTTAAAACTTTATTATGTTTGAATTTTATTGGGATTCTCGATAAAATTTCTAGCATAAAAATTAAATTTTGTTTTGTTATACTGGTCTTAGCGCGGTAACCCAAAAATTAACATAAGTGAATTTGGTCTCAAACGATCGCTAACAAAAGTTGTACCAGTACAACTTCATTTTCATATTTCATTATTGGTAACTAATGAAGGCTAATTAAATCGTATTTAGTTATTGGTAATCAAAATTAAGCGTCTTTCTCATTTTGGCAGAGAATTCAAAAATTAATTGATTTCTAGCATGTTTCATGTGACATACTTCTGCAAAACTTGCACATCAATATTCTAAATATGTTTGATGTTATTTGGCCTGTGTTTAGAATACATGTACTATATTTATTATGAAGAAAAAAAATTATTAACTTAAAAATATTAATTAAAATATTTTATTTTATAACGTAGGTATATAAATATTTTTTATAAACAGGACAGTAATATTGAGCCCCAATTATTTGTTTGTTTAATAAATCTTTATTTTAATCATAAAAAACAATATAAGTCAGCTTAAAAACTATAGCACCTAGCCTTATCTTTATAATACATCATTTTATATACTAGTTACATCGAGATTACAATTTTTAATACATCGTTTAGGAAATGGAAAAAATTTAAAATAAGAACCATTGAAATGAAACTTAAACTATGTGAATGGATAAACCATTTCTATAACTAACTTAAGAAAATATATGACATAAGTAACCTAAAAGAAAAATATATAATTATTAAGATTACACCGGAATTAGGTGCAATCGACATCGTGTGCCATGGAAAATCTTTTCCTGAAAAACAGCGCACGTAGGTCTAATTGAACCAGTTCACTAATTTCCCTGAAAGGATTTTTACGGGAAGATAGGAAAAAAGATTTTGAGATAGTTGGGTGCCCAGTTTCGCGGTTGGAGAGCTTCGGATGGAAATCTTAAAGGTTTTTTCGAGATCACTCCCCAATGAATATCTTGACAAGTACACATGCAATATTAGTCCAAATAGGAGCTGCGTACGTGAGTACTGGGCGGATGACACGACTAGTAAAATCGATGCCTTAAACATTCGTCAGTTTACTCTTGGGGCTGAGTAATGGGTATAATCCTGCAAAGGATGCGTTTTGCCAGGGCCAGACGCTTCACGGCGTTCTATGTCTAGTTTAACTGCCTTTGGAGGGTTTCTCCGAGATACACAACACTTTATGTTTGCTGAATTTGCGTGTCAAACATCTTCAGTCCAAGTGGGTAGAAGGAGAATTTATTTTTTCGAATGAAAATAATAGATTGGGTCTTATTGGGGTTACTTTAATTTTCCATTACTTGAAATAGTTTTCAAGAATGGATAATCGGGATTGGAGGTAAGTTGAAAATTGTTTCCACGGTTGCCAAGAGGAACCGTGTGGCCGTATGGATTTGGGATTTCCGGTTGGATAAATATAAAATTAGGAATTTTAGGATGTGGGTTGGTATGTTAAATTTGGAAAATTTGTGGATGAGTCCATCGGGCCAAACTGTGTCAAAAGCTTTTTCTATATCCAAAAGAACCATACCTGTGGATTTATTTATGTAACCCAATTATGTAACCGAAGTTGTATTTATATAGAATAATCTAGAGTGAACATAATTTCAGTTAGATATAACCATAGGCATTTTTGTCTTCTGGTCCTAATAGACATTTGGGACCAGTTTGAACATAAGTGGCAGCGTCACTGCAGCAATAACATAAGCGCCATTGTAGCAAAAATGATAATTAATCATAGCAACTCAGCTGACTATTTTCGATAGATTAAAAATGTGATTAGCTTTTGCAATATATTAAACACTATTGCTATTGTAATATATTTTTTGAAAAATTGTATATTTGCGAATTCCAGCAAAATTTGAGAGTGTATAAAAGTATTCAATGGGAATAGAAAAAACTAAACATTTTCGAGATATTGCATTTTTTTTTAAATCACCTTTTTTTTAAATAAAATTAGGAAAATTATCGTAGAGACGTCCTATGGGACTCATTTTTGTCCCATCTTCTTTCCTATAAAACAAAAACATTGTATACTCTACATTTAACACATGCTAAATAATAAAATGAAAAGCAAAAAATGAAAAATTTGAAACATTTGAAAAACTAATACTATTCAATTCCATGAAAAAAATACTGAAGGAACTATATTTCAATACTTGAAATTTAAATTAATGTTTAAACATAATATTGCTCTTTACTACGTATTGCTACGAATATATATTACTTTTGTAAAATATTTTTATAGTCACTTTAGTATTTTTTTCCGTAGAATTGAATGGTGTAATTAATTTTTCACATAGACAATAATAAACCAAAAATAGATAGGCAACTGGGCCTCTACCAAAGATTTTTTTTCTGAACTGTAAAAAAAGGGTTTAAGTCCAAGATAAATTATATATGGTTGGGATTGAATTAGATTGTTAATTTTTTGTTTTACTTTTATAAGGCGTATTTTTCTTTTATTTTAAAATAAAATTACCACTTAAACATAATTAAAATTTATTGCAATTTATTAATACGTTTAAAATTAAACACTGAAATCACAAAATAATTATTTGATAAATCGATTAAACAATATTAACAAACAACTAACATTAAATAACACTTAAATAAGTCAACAATAAACACTAGAATATAATTAAAAACAAAATTAGATGAAAAGGAAATTATAACATAGAAGATTTAAATAGATTTCGTAACAATGAAGTTTTTCACCCCCTCACCCAAAAACTTTCCGATATGTCTTGCCTGCTCACGCACTTTGTTTTTTTTTTTGTCGTTGATTGTACTCCCATCTATCATTTATTTATCAAAGTGTATATAACAATTTTCTCCACTTTTTAAGTAATTTAATTAGATTTAATATGAAATCGGGACCCCGGACTGACGTAACGTAATGACATGCATAGACCAATCAATGAAGTTAAGCAACAGCAGTCACAATCTGTATTTGGATGGGTGACCACCTAGCAATACTGTGTACTGTTGTTGTATAAAAAAAAAAATAATAATCCCCTTTAGTTAATGGCTGTATAGCTGAAAGTAGCTGAAGCCAGAAAAAAAAAATATGAAATCGGAGATTATGACAATGTGTTTAGAGTTTCTTAGTTACGAACGAAACCACACATAACATCTTATACATTGATACAACCTGTATTTTTTTAATGGAAGCCAGTGGCACAGCATAACTACTTATTATTAAAGATCACACAATATTATTCATTTAAAGACTTTTCATTGTTTTAGTGTGTCGCTATGTTGATTTTTTTTCTCAAACTGTTTGATATTTATTTCTTGTTTTCAATAATTTCGTATATATGTGTTTCATATGTTTATAAAAGGTTCGTTTGCTTATTCGATTATAAAACAAAGGGCCGACATATGAGCGACATTCCAGATCACATTCTTTTGGACCATTTACACGATTATAATATCCAATTACGTGTTTTATAAGCTTTTTGTTTCCTTTAGAATGTTTGTGACTTTAAAACCATGTATAATATATTATATGTACAGACATTATATGAGAAATATTTTCAATATAAAAAATGTCGATGCAAAACTTTCGAGTTACCATACACAAGTTCTTTTATCTATGATCTAGTAAAATACAATATTTTTCAATTGAAGTTTTTATATTGAAAATCTTTACTTCTAAATTTTACAATATGGTAGTTTAACCCCACCAATGAATTTTAATTTCCTAATCTGCCATCTTCATATAATTTCCTGTCACATAGTTTCTTTCAAAAGAAAACATAGCTATTGTAGAGTTATATAAACAACGGAATTCAATATTTAAGTTTTTTCAACTATTATTAAACTGAATTTTAATTAAGCTAAATAAGTACGCAGTTTTTAGCTATATTTAACAAAAACAAAATACTCAAATGGTTCCAAAAATTCAAAATCAGAAATACAAGGAGAGTCAATAGCAGATTTTTGAAAATTATTTCGTTTTTTATACATTTCGATAAGTTTAATATTTACCTAAAAATATTTACGAGTGTACAGTTCGACTTTTATAATAAATTTCGGTTTTTTTTTTTTTTTTTGTTATAGATTCAATAAGGAATTTGGTGTTCAAATGCGTTGATAGATATAAAATACCTCATATTGTTTTGAAAATGTTGGATTGTGTTTGTTCCCAATAAATAATGATAACAGAAAAAGTAGTTTTTGTTATTAATGCTAATCTAATAAAAAACAGAAAATTTTACTGTACTGCATCACCGTATTTTGGAATATTTTTCATGTTTTTAAAATAAATCTCTTTTAGTATTGTATATAAATCAATTAATAAACACAAAAATCCTATTATTTCACTGCAAGAATTACAGAAATAGAAAAAATATTGATTGAAAACTACATATAGAATCCAAGCGGTTAAAGTTATAAGTACTTAAAACTTTAAATTTACTTGGACTTCATTGATTTTTTTTAATAAAACTCTAATCTCATTGAGAACATAAAAAATGAATTTGTTAATTATCGCAAATCACAAAATTTCTATCTACTCACATATTTTTTTAAATTCCTTGAGGGTTCCAAACATAGACAATTGAAAGGTATTTTACTTCTTACCAGGAATTTGGCATGTTTCTAGTTTAGTGGAACAAGAGTTTATCTGTATAGAATTAATACAATATACCATTATTTTTATATTAGATATAGAATTGTTTCATGTTTTGAGGAAATTTTAAGAAAATTCATAGATAATAATTACAAATAGATACGCTTTAAAATATTATGAATATAAAAAACAAACTACAATTTAAATTGTATAACTTTTCTTGTCTTCGGATATTTATATTTGTACCACAACATATCGCAAAAGTATATCTCGTAGCAAAAACTGGATTTATTGTTTTCCAACAGAGAGCAACAACTTTCATGTAACATGGAGGGACCATCCATTGTCATCAACTCATATTTGTTAAATTCCATATGCTACTAAAGATTCTCAGAGATGAACATGAAATATATATCAGATATTTTTTATTTATTGCAAATTATATATAAATATGTATAAAAAGAAATCAGTGCTTCTTAAACATTATAACTCATATTTGTACCTATAATAGTTGCTACTACCGCCATTATTTACGATATTTTTTTATATTTTGTTTATTATTAACAGCAATTGCGAGTTCGATCTAACGAAATTTCTTTACATTAGACAGTGTTTTCAGATATTTTTTGGCCCCGATTCTTCATGAACGTTTAGCCGTACATCTAACAACATGACTTACGTTTATGTAAAATGGATCTTAGAAGATATACATATATTATGTCTATGATACATATAAAAACTATATTATTTGTACATCTATTTACAATGTGCTTACTACAACATCCCCATCCGGCTTTAATTAAAACAATTTGGTTTCGAGAATCTTAATCTTTAAATTTTCAAGACACAATATGCCTATATTGATCAAATGATTTCACTCAGAGATCTTATAATTATGAAATGATTCTGACGTAGTAGTTTCTTGTATAACAAGCGACTGTGTCGGCTATTTAAATTATCGATCCTCGGTAATAATTCAACTGTTAAAACTATTATCAAATGTTTATATAGTGAAGTTTTTATCATATAGAGCAAAGGACAACCAAAAATAATTGAAATTTTATCTGCTCTCCATTTACTAATGAGCTGTCAAATTCCTCACTGACTTCGGAAAACATGATTTAAGGCTTACGCATTCAACTTAATAACATACTCAAAAAATTTATAAAATTAGAATTTTAAACGTACTTTATAAAACTGATAATATTATTCATCGATTGTAAAAGAGAGCTCATTTCCTTTAATTTACTCACGAAACATCAGTATAAATTTATCACCTTTGATTGAAATAATACAGTATTATTTAAAAACATAAATTAAATATACACTAATTAATAAAATAATTAGAATAATTAAGAGCCATTTAAATAAAAGAAATAATAATATAATAAAAATATATTTATTTTATACTAAAATATTATTTAAAATAAATGTAGACCACCCAAACAGTGGCACGCGTACAGTCAACACCTACTTGAGTCACTGTACATCGCGTAAACTCGGCACCTTCGTGTGTGTTCGCGACCACCCAAACAGTGGCACGCGTACATCGGAACTCCGCCTCTACCTATATCGTATTGGTTTATAGCATATTTATATTCCATTCGGGTTCTTTCGGTTCTCTATACTTAGCATGCATTTATATAACATATACAATTGATCATTTTAAACGATCACAGTGCTCCCTAATGTTCATTCACTGAATTAACATTCAGATATTTGGTGTTGTGACCACACACAACGAGTGCGCACGCGTTAATCAGATTCCAATTTGTCACTTATGATGCACCCGGAGCCTTTGTATGCGGACCACCCGTACTAAATACATTATTTTTATAATAAAAAGTAAAAAAAATATAAATGTTGTTTTTAAAAGCTATTAAGATTATTTTTTATGAAGTTTTTTTTTACATTACTTTTCTGGATTTATTGAAATTTTTCTTCTGTTTGATCAAATTTTCTTTTAAAATTTTTGTATTCTTCTTCACAATAGTTTCATAGATTTAAATTTTAATTGAAGCCTTCAAATAAGGTATTCCTTAGTGCATCGATTTTTCGAGAAATCTCATCTTTTTTTCGAGCTTTCTAAACATTTTATAGGTACCAATATAATAATATTTTTGGTTCAACAGCCATTTTGCAAATTGATCAATACAGGTATTTGGACACATTTAGAAAAATTAAAAAGATTATCCATACAGTTTTTAATATCATGTTTTTCAAAGATATTCATATTTAAGTAATTTAAATGAATAATTTTAAAATAGCACCCTGTATATTGGAGTATAGAGGTCATTGTTAATCACGTATATGGGTATACTATTTCTCTTTGTTTAACTAATATCATTGCTATGTTGGATCTTTTGATAGTGGAATGTCGGCCGGTAACTAAGTATATTTTTTTCACAGTTTATGTAACCACCAAAGATATTAGAGATTAAATCCTCTAGCCAACAAAATGTTGGTTTTTATACGCTTAAAGAGTATGTTCCAAATAAAATTTCAAGCATCTCTCAATTGATTTAAAGTTATTGCTAATAGCTGTATGATTTGAATAAATATTTTAAGATCCTGAGAAAGTTATTTATGTTAATTTTACAGGTTGTTCTTGATTTTCCATGATGATGGAAAGTATAGAAAAAAAATTAGGCTTCATAAATTGAAATAATGAGATTTTTAATGTTTAGGTATTGGTTTATATGCAAAAAGAGATTTATTTAAAAAACTATTAATAAAATATTTGTAAATACGGTGAAAATATTGTACAGTACAGTAAAATTTTCTTTTTTACAAAAGATTAAACTAGGACTATTTTGTCTGTTAGCATTACTTATAGGGAGCAAAAAACAATTCGATTTCATCGGTGTTTAGGCCAACGTAGTATTATATATGATTTCTGTGAAGTCAATAGGGATGTGCCGAATCGTTAAAAATGAAGATTCGCGGATACGGATAATTAGTGGCCAGATACGCGGATACGGATCTTAACTTTTATACCCAATCAGTATTAGTAACCTTGAAAATAGTAGACGCTTTGTGTTAGTATTACATTTGAAATACACTTAACTCACTACAAAACGTATAGAAATTTATTTGCCATATATGCAATTTTAAGAAATAACACTATTTCAATGGGATTGAACAGTATTCTATTGCGGCTATATTTACTAATAAATGCATATACCTAATTATACTGAATAAAGCAAAGAATCTGTTTAAGATCCGCCAAAAAAGTAACGGATACGGATTTTTTTCTCTCAGATATCCGAGGATTTTGGGTATCTGACTGAAGCTTTTCAAAAATAATAACCATTTGTTTTCAAATATTTAATTCAATGGTAGTATACAAACTTTGGAATTTTATTTGGAACACTTAATAAATCTTTCTTCCAACTAAAATAAAATACTATCATTAATTTATTCTTACTTTCTTAATAATTTTAAGTTTCACAGTAAATTACACTTTTTAAATCTTTATAAATTACTTATTACATACATAATTGAATAAGTTAAAATGTGAAGTTTAACATTAGTTCTAAATTTGTTATACGGTGCAGCACCTGCTTGAAAAAACAATCGATAATGAAGAAGTCTTATTCAAGAGAACCCATGGAATCTTGAAATGTTCATGTTTAAATATTACAGATGACAGTGAATGAAATATAATATATAGATGATTCTCAATATTTTTTTCATAATTTCCTGTTTTCTAAATAACAATTCTCTATTTTGTGTATATTTTCTTAAATATATATCCAGTCTAGTTATATTAATATAATTTAAAATGGAATAAGACTATTTTTAAACAACAAATGTAATTTTCCCAATTTTTATTTTTACTATTTAAATTTTGAGAGCTACTGATTATTATTTGACACTTGATTGTCGTATGCTAATTTTTAATAATTCGTAACAAATACTAAAGTAGTAATCACATGCAATCAAAAAAATTAAAAAGTATTAAAAAAGTCTTTAATATTAAATACACAGTTTAAAAAAATGGGTGGCAAACATAAGCAAGCCCAACGTACCAAAAATAATACTCGAGTAATAAACCATTATTTTTTTGTTAAATTCAAAGTTTAATAATTTCCTTATTTTTTAGCCATCAAGTAGTGGACGTAGTGCTGAGCTTTTAGGCTCATCAATTCCAACTTTTGTTGGATTTACAACAGGTAAAGATGGTGGGTTCGTTCCAGTTATCCCCGGGTTCGGTGGATTGGGAATCGATGATATAGATCCAAATATTGATACTAATTTTCAATTAGTTTTGAAAAAAATGAATAAAAAAGATGCCGTTACCAAACACAAGGTAGGTAACAGGGGCAGGTAACATGACTTCGTTCATATGAATTTCATATTAATTTTCAATATTATAAATAGGCTCTTCAAGAATTCATTGATCTAGTGAATGGATGTGAATTGGAAGTTTTGAAAACAGTTTTGCCGTTTTGGCCACGATTATATTGTTCATTAGCTGTAGATGCAGAACACCGTGTACGTGAGGCTTCGCATTTAGCACAACGTGCAGTTGCTGTGAAAGCAAAACGAAATCTTGCACCATATTTAAAGCAACTAATTGGACCCTGGTTTACATCTCAATATGATAGTTACGCTCCAGCTGCGTCAGCGGCTCAGCAAGCATTCCAGGTTTACTTGACACTTTAATTACTACTTAGTTTTTATAATTTATAATATTTCAATTTAGAGAAGATACACTAGCTACTAATGTACAGTGATATAGATAACTCATAGATATTCAACATATTAATCAAAAATAAGAAAATTTGAAAAAGCACATAATTCAAATCATATATTGAACAATAATAAATTTGCCGCGAGCAGTATAAAAAAGGGATTGTGAAATTTGTAGCTACTTATAAACTAATTTGATAAAATGTAAAGTTTACAAAGTGATTGTACAATATTATATTAACTTCAGATTGTAATTCTTCAGATTATATAAAAAAAACATCTGTTTTTATTTACTCTATAACTCAAAAAATAGTTTATTTAGCTTATTTTCTTTATCAGTAACTGTTACTTACTTAACATAAAATGTTTAAAATAATTTTGATTCAAAATAATATTTTGTTAATTTCAATGTATATATTTTCTACCTCATAATAGCTATGAGTTTTAGTAGAAAAATGTCTAATCTATATATAAAAAAAAAAAACAGATTAAGATTTCATGTTATTGGCTTCTGTGTATTATCTAATACCGTTTCAGTGATTCACAAACTTCTATCGTGGATCTACCTTGTTAATAGAATGTCAACATAAACATTTAAAATGGCAAAATTTACATTATTTTTTAATATTTTAATTTTTAAACGAATCATAAAAGGTTCTAATTGATAATTGAATGTAGGTTTTACAAATTTATAAAAACTTAAACCAATATTATAATATTAGATTATATTATTAATATTATGAATAAAAAAATTCTTTATGTGTAGTAATTTAAAAATAAATATTGGATTTTATTGTATTGTAGGATGCATTTCCAACTTCAAAGTTACCCGAAGTAATTGCATTCTGTCAGGAAGAAATTTTAAGTTATGTTTATGAAAACTTAATACATAGTGTTCCACAAAGTACTACTAATAAGTATGTTTTTTTTTTTTATTATTATCGAAAAGTGTTACGGCTAATATTTTACTTTTTTATTTAGAAATTTAAGCGAAGATGAAGTCGAAGCACGATATCAACGAATCTTAGTAGCTAGTTTGCAAGGTTATGCTTTATATTTACGAAAAGTCCCCCCACCGCAGATTGAAATGGCCCTCGAATCAAATAAAAAACTAATAACAAATAGTAAATTTTGGAAATTATCTAAACATAAAAGTCCATTTATACGTACTGCATGGTTTAGTACTTTAGGTGCTTTATTACAGTGTGCACCAACATGTTTATTGGATAATGAAGGGCAACGAGTTACAACAACAGTGTTAGCAAATTTAGATGAAACTGATCCAGCAGTATTACCTGTTGTTTGGGAAACAGCGCTTTTAGCTCTATTCACAGTTCAGGTATGATTCTTATTTAATTCTTGAATAACTGTAATTAAGTTAAGTAACTCAAATTTTATTAATTAAATTGTTTTTCAAATTACCTCTCGCATATATTTCTAAATTATCACTTTGTTTTATTAAGAAATATTCTGTTTAGGATTGGTTTTTTTTTTTTTTTTTTTATATAGCGAAGAAAATTCTTTTACGAATCTCTGGCTTAGATGTTTTGCCTGGTATGTCGGACTCTAACATTAACTTAAGGTGTTAATGCTAATACCGACTAAAACCTCCGCTATCCTCTGAACTCTGATCCCCCACGGTATCCGCCGTTAGGCATTACTTCGTGGGGGGGAGGATATAGCTACTGCTCTTTCTTCTGGTAGCTAAGGTGTTATTGTGTTTAGGATTGGTGGATGCATATTAATGTGGAGAAATTGGTTTTGCCCAAATTATGGAGAGTGTTGCGAGATGCGGCACAAGGAAATGCAACATCAATATATCCAAATTTATTACCTTTAATATCGAAATTTCCACCTGGTTCAGATGCGAACGCATTTTATAGTACATTTTTCGATAATATACGCTTGGGGTATGTAATATTTTACCTATTTGTTTATCTTATTTATTAAAAAATTAAAAAACCGTCAACAAGATAATATATTTGTTCGAGACATATTTTATGCCTAGTCATAAAATATATAATAAAGTATACGCATACGCACGTAGGCTGACATCGTATCGTGAAGCAGTGATGCTTTTAAGGTTTGCCTAAGAATGAAAACATATTAGAAGCTCAGAATTGAAAGCAAATTATAAAATTTGATTTATTACAATCTTATATAGTTTTGTTAATATAGTTGTTAAAATAAAACCATTTACATTTAATTAAAAAAAAAAAAAATTTTTTTTATTTGTGTAAGACTTTGCTACTCCACTATTGTAATGTATTGGTTTCTTATCACAGTTCATGATAAAATTATTCATTTCAACAATTGGTGATAAATGATTAAGAAAAAAAAATTACACAGTCCGTATTTACCAGTCGTTTGTGAATACGTTAAATCATTTTAAGAAAGAGCTTTCTCTTAATTATTACTTTTATTCAAAGCGATGGGGGTATAGCAGTTATTGAAACTTTGATTGTGATGTCTTCAGTATCATAAATCAGATAGCTGCGTGTTTTAGGACGTTATAATCCTTTCATAAAGATCAAAATCATTGGTATAGAAATTCAAGGGTCGTTTTGGATTAAATTTTGTGAAATGGGGTTTAAGGCACCCAAACGTACACCTATTACAAGATTATTGTAATTCAAAATACTTGATTGTACCTTTCAAGTTTCAAAATTACAATTTAATATACCCAATCATAAAAAAATTTTAAATAATAAGAATTCTTAAAGGCATACGCGGTTTGATTAACATGAAAATTATTTTAGTAGCTACAGGTATATGGAAAGTCATATGCATAAAAGTTTCAATAAAAATTGCGAAAAATGTCTAGGAAAATTATAATTTTAATAATAATTTTTTTTTTTTAAATAATTTTAAAAATAATTTTTTTGTCAGTGCTATTACCCTACAAATATTTTTCTAATTAAAGTAGTATATCCCAAATAGGTTTTTGATATTTTTAAGCAAAAAATAAAATTAAAAACTTGATTTTTGTAGATTAAATCAAAAAAGTGTGCAACAAAGTCGTAGTGAATTAAACTCCGTTGTAACATCGTTTACCGAATGTTTACAATATGTAATATTAAAAAATCAACATGATCAACAACTATGCGAATCGTTAATAAAAAATCAATTGATAATTACAATCAAATGGTGCATAACAGATGGACACTTTGCAACAAAAACAATATATTCTCAAATTACAAATTTAATACATTATTGGTATCGTAATCGCAATAATATAGAAACCCCATTATACTCATATATTGTACAATTATTCTGGAAAGAGTTTACTGATTTATGTTTACAAATTTTACAAGAAAATGATAGTAACTTTGATAAAGAATTATGCAATAATATACATACAAAAATTATTGAATTATTATTTACATTACGTCGAAATAATCATAATATTAAATTAAAAAAACAATTAAAAGTACAATTTAGTGAACGTTTAACGAGCGAATATTGTGATAATTCAGTGGATTCGGAAAATTCACAGCCTCTGTTATCATCAACAGATAGCGGAGGGACGAAACAAAATGCCGATAAATCATTTTTGGATGAATTAAATTTAATTGTATATAAAATATGTGTATTTTATATGAATAATGTACCAAAATGTATTAATTTATATTTATTTCATTATTATTCATTGATTCAAGAATTTGATTCATTGGATTTATTCCAATATTTATGTGATAATTTAAATGCAACCGGTATATACGCATTGTATGATCAAGTGCTTCATGGTTGGTTAATTATTGGTGAAGAAACAGACACACTCGTTGATTTAACATTTATTTTATTTAAATATTTAAAATTTGATGAGATTGAAATGATTTTAAATACTTTTATTCAGGTAAGAATTTTAGTTATTGCACCTTGTAATATAGACTAATTTTACTCTTAGCGAGGAAACATGCCATGTTTTTAGACATTCGGCATCAATGGGAAAAAAATTCCTTATAATTCCGTCGTGTTCGCTCTACTTTCAGTAAAAAATCAATCTTTTCAGATACTTATTGCTTACACAGAAATTCTTAATTAATAGTCTCTTTACTTGAAAGATATAATTAGTACAAGTAGTCTTACCTTGTTTTTAAACCAATTTACGTTTTGAATATTGTCAGTTCATACAAAATATTATAGTATGCTTGACGACTAGCTTCATAAATTAAAATCCTTAATTTATAATCCATCGAACTTTTATTTGCTTTATATTTCGTTCAATCATAGATATAAACATTCAGACAAAATTTGTATTCTTTCAGTGTGTTGTGCATATATCGATTGGCGGAAACTTATACAGATAACAAATTTTTAATACCCCCATTAATTGACTTTTGGTTTCAACTTTGCGAATTTTTTACAATTTTCATATTAAAATTTATTGTTTTCAGTTAAATAATGAAAAAATTTTATTAAGAAGTGTTGCACAAAGCTTAGCACATCCGTTTAGACATATGGACATTGTTTCCACATGGTTAAAACGTAAAGAAATCGACCAACTTTTGGAAAATTGTTGTACGAATATGATTGATAATGAAAATAATAATCCTGAAAATATAGGATTATTGCGTTTAGCATGTGCACCAGATGAAACTGAAGGCATGTATGAAAAAATTAAATTTTTTTCTTTTGGCTTTATTTGTTTTTGTTTTTTGTTTTTTTTCCACACAAATTCAAATTATAAAAAGTTAGTTAAGCATTCTCATTGGCTAATAGTTCTTAATGTGTGGATCAAAAAGCCTTCAAAGACATAATGTGCTAAAAACTGAGATTTTTGAAATATTGTGGGTTGTTAAGAAGTTCAAGCTTTGGTAATAAATCTTGCCTTTAGTAGTGTTTTTCGAGGGTAATATTCATATACAGAATAAATTCACTGATAATTGGTTGTTGTAATATACCAGAATGTTGTTTTACTTTTGATTGTAAAAAGTACAGAGTAATCTATTAAACGAAAAGGAAACGGGATATGTAAAGAACGTTAAAAAAAACTTTAAAAATAAATTATGACTGACTGTTCTTATTAAATAAAAAAAATGAATTTAAACTTATTAGGAACATGTCACTCAGGCTGGTTTTTAAAAGATTAAAAAATGTAGTGAAATTTAAGATTACAAAATGCTGAATACATAATATAGATTCTAATTTTACAAAATTGGTACTGTGAGGGCGTTTGATCCTAAAAGCAAACGTTTCAAGACATTTTGTTTCAAGATTAAGAACAATAAATTTTATATCTCCATCATTAAATTTTACTTTTTTATTTTCTAGGTTTATTAATTAGTAAAGAAGCACTAATAAAAATAGTAAACATAATTTGTAGACCTTTATTAAATCCACAAGAATATCCAATAACATTAGATGCATGTGCACGATTCGCAGCCGTTGTGTCCGCATTTTTATATTCCGATGAATATGTTCACATATATTCTGATTTAGAATTATTAATAGCACTATTTACATTGAATACCAATGTTACAATTACAAACGAAACACTTAGTGAAGACACATTGTGGGAAATAAATACAGCATGGCAAGACGCAATCAGTGTATTGCGTACAAAATATGAATTAGAATCAAAAGAAATAATTCATATAACAAATCGTTTTGCCGAAGCATTAAAGTCAACAATTACATCAACAATAAATACCGAGTTATTCAATAAAGTTGTACAGTTAACAATTGAATACATCACATCATGCTGTCCTAATTCAACAGTAGGTCGTGTTACTTTTATTTTAAATAATATTTTACAACATTTTGATGTAACAACGTGTGTTAAACATTTTACTGAAATATGTTTAAATGCGGAAACTATTAATGGGGTGCTTGTATCACCTGAAGCAATGATGCAAATTGATAATTTATATGTAGAAAAATTCCAAAATTGTTCAAAAATTAATGCGGATATTGAAGTGGATCAGATGATTATATATTGTAGATATACGGTTCAATTAATTTATAAATTGTATGAGAAATCTGATAATGGTGACGAAGACAAAGAGGAAGAAAATACAGATAATGAGGATGATGGTGAGGAGAAATTGGATAGTAATGAAAATAATACTCTTCCATTAAATATTTTAACACCTGATATTGAAAATGAAATTTTATTTCACATTTTTACTTGTAGTGTCTTAAATACGTACTCAAAATATTTTAAAATTGTAAGTTTAAACATTTATTTATTTATCAATATGATTTTTGAATATAAATTATTAACATACCTAACTGAATGCATAATCAACCGATTCTTATGTTGTGTTGAGTTGTGTATCAGAATTATTTTTGTTTCACTAACCAAAACATGCATTTTAAACTGAAAAAATTATAAAATACACCATAAAATTAGATTATATTATAATTTGAAGTTGGCGTAGAAAATTTAGGTCGTCGCGTTTTTTTTGTTGAGTATAGTTTTATTTTTTTTTTTTTTTACATTTAGAAACCAGCCAAGCGAAGTAATTATTTTTTATGCCAGTATGTTTTTAAATATGCTTTTTAAAATATTTGTGAAAATTTCTTTTTTTTCTTGTGCGTGTTGACAAATTACGCTAATGGTTGCATTCGTTCTCTACACAAACCTCTTATAGACAATTTTCTCAACGAGATAAGTCAGAAAAAGCGTGATCATGGTACCATATTCTGCGTGATCATATCACTATATAAATTAACTTAAGTTTTAACACTGTATTATCAGGATTATTTTCTATTAATGAATAAGATTATTCTTTAAAATAAGATTTAGGACAACTCACACGTGGTTGGTAATAAGTTTTATTTGTAAATACAAAACCACCGAAAACCTATATTAAGAGCGAATAATTTCAATAGAACTTGTTCGTAATTATTGTGTGAATTGTAAAATATTTTTTTAGCATTTATTTAAAATTACTACACAATAATTACGAGCAAGTTTTATAAAAATTATTCATCTTAATATTTTTTTATTGTTTGTAATTTAGGTTTAAAATCGTGTTGCAGATTCAGATAACTCTCGTTAAATTGCGATTTAATCTCATGTAATCATCAATCACAACTTTGATTATCATCCGAGTATAGTGTATTTATATCATACATTTATGTTTGCTTTTTTTTAATAATAAAATTGAGACTGAATAAAGCAATTTTTTTTCAGACAAAACAGTATAATGCAATAAAAACAAATTTACCTGAATATGAGAAAAATTTAACGAATTTATTAAATATTTTAAATAAAGAAATGGTGGAACAAATCAATGAAACATTATTTAACAAATCAACAACTTTAGGATATATATGGCCACATTTGTATTATATTTTACATACACAATACCAGCCTAAATTATTAACAATTAAAGCCCCAAATATCTTATGTACAGAAGGATTACGTTCGGCAACAGATTCATTCTCATCAATTGGCTGGTTACATTGGTTATGTATATTTGCTAAAGATTTAAAATTGGAACAAATTGATTTAATTGGTAAACGGCAAATTGAAACATTAGCAATTGTACGTAATGTTCCTATGTCTGAGAAAACAACTGTATTCACATTGGAGGCATTAAATATGGTTAAAGCTATCCATAAACGTTCAGATATTTTATTGGAAAAGTAAGTTAATTTTTATTTTTTTTACAATAAGACGTCATTCGTATATTACACCTCGTGATTTTCAAGATTTTCGTGCCTTTTTTTTGCCTTTTAATGTGACACTGTGATATCATATAATTTCATAATTCTTGATAAATAGAATCCAAGGATTAAGAAACATTTTCTGCAAATTTTTCTCTATAATATATACCAAATAAAAGATATGTACACTTAAATAATTGATTATTTTTAAAAATCACAGGATCGTGTGCTAGCTCTAAAAACTGACAGTTCATTATAAATATAGATGAAATAGAGAAAACGCAATAAAATAGTATGATATATTAAACTGTAAATTTGTAGGAAATTGAGAAAGTTTTTAAATATTGATTTAAAAAATTATAATTTATTTAAATGTTTTGATATTACTCGGTTTGCACATTGGTTTGTAATATTGTAATATGACATTATTTTTTCATTACCCTTCAGTATTCCACAAATTGTGAATTCTAGTATTTAAAATCGGACAAATTACCACCACTTTTGTCACATTTTGTAACAGTTAAGATTTTAATAAAAACCCATTGGTTTTTATTATTTAAATGTAAGTCGCCTCTTAAAAATTTTGGTTTTGGCTTACAATTTTGAATCACTTTTCCGCCAATTGTTTTATAATTCATTGGAGCAGACCAGTGACGTCACATACCCTCACAGCCAGTAAATTATCGCTGTTACGTGCCATTCTATTAAAAAAAGTCCGGCATCATGGAAGTACAAAACTGAGCTAATAATTTTATAAGCCCGCAAATGTCACATTTTAGTGTAGGGTAACCATTGTGTATGTAACGGCAGTCGCATTCAGTAAATCGTTATTAGCCGGCAATAACATCCAGTAGTCAATAATAGTTTTTGAATTGAATTAAAAAATTTGACTTCCAGCTAACTTTATTTGAGGTTACATACTGTCGATAAATATTTAGTCACAAAGGTAAGATCAACTTTTGATCCTATCCACCGCTAAAAAATATTTTACACTAAGTTAACATATAGCCGGTAAAATATTGAAAAACAAAGATAAATTTGTGAACTACATCATGATTTTCGAAAATTAAAAAAAAAACTTGTAAATGTTATCTGCGCGTGAGATTTTTCAGGTGACGTGTCAAACTAAAAGTTTTGAGATGGAAATATAAAATACCAGTATTTACCAGCAGGTTATATCATATTACATGTAATTTTTTTTTAGAGATATTTCAAATTGTTCATGGGAATCTATTCAAGTTATCATCGAAATAATACGCTTATTAGTTGCAATAATTAAGAATGAATCCCAACATTTAACTTCCACTCATTGGGATTTCATATATATTGGATTATTTGGTTGGTTTGAAACTATTAGAAAATCCATAAAAAGTGATTCATCAATTTCGGTAATTAAAGTATATACGAAAAACGAGTATGATCAAAGTGTATTACAAAAAACAGTAAATGTTGCATAGTATCATATAAACTGAAAATTATGTGTAAATTAAGAATAACGTGTCTATTCCAGATTATTTCAAAGATCTTTATGAACGGATTCGTTATTAATTGAATTTTATTACGTGATGAAGTACGGTCGTTCGAAAAATGTCTTTGACCGAACGTTGTGAGATCTATGGTATAATTAGAAGATTTTGTATTTCGTTTGTATCTATCTATCTATTTGTCTATGTCTATCAATTTTGTTCTGCTGTAACTTTCGAACGCTTTATCCAATTTTGTTTAAATTTAGTAGATATGTTTATCAAATTCAAGAAATTTACTATATAAATATACTCACTTTAAATTTTTTTAGTTATTATATCCCACGATCCTTTTGAAAAAATCTAAAAAAATACCAACTGTTTATGATGCAATCTAGAAAGAAAAAAATCTAATTTTTATTTATTCCCCCAACTTATTGGAAAAAGTTTATGTTGTTTATTGACATTTTTTAATTTAGCCCTCTTTGTGAAATCAAGTAAGATTCGAGTTTTGATCTATTTTTGTGTTAGGTCTACAGCTAACAGATCTACAAACTTTCGTTGTTCGTTCCATATAGTATATACATAAAAAATAACAAAACTCGGTTTAAAAAAAATACTAATCAAGAATTTCTTGTTTTTCTATATTTTTGCCTTTAAAATGATTATTTGTTTCACAAAATTTGTTATTATTTTCAAATGATTAGGAAATTTTGCCACTCAAATAGTGTATTTAAAAAAATCGTTTTTTTCGTCGGGTATCGTTTTAATGAAAATTAGGATTGATATAGGAACAATAAAAAATTTTACTCATTGTCAAATCTACCTAAAGCAACATTTAATCATATTTTTTTTACACACTAAGTTGAGACTGTTTTTATATTTAAGCTTTTTTCTACTTTTTTTAAATAAATTTTTATTTTATTAAATTCTTTTTTAGATTTTATCAATGACATCAGCTCTATGTGATTTATTTGTTGAAGTTAGTAAATTTATGGAAAACATTAAAGCAGATATTGCCGCTGGTGATGCATATAAAAAATTAGCTGAGGAATGGAGAGAAGTTGTTGCTATTGAAATACAAGTTCGATTGTTTAAAATTTTTAAATTCGCCATTGGTTAGTTGTAATTAGTAGATATATTGAAAACATTTTTATTTCGAAATACAATAGAATAAATTGATTAGACCAATAAATATCATTTGTGAAAAAAATTTTCAGCTTAGTAGAAATCGAACCATAAGTACGACAGTTTTATTATTTTTCAAATGACGTAAAATTTAAATCAAAATTGTTGGAACTAACTACAATAAACTACAATATATTAAGAGAGTTTCGCAAATACCGATTATACTCACTCCAAAATAGACAGCATTATAATTATTTATAATATAATTTTATTAGCAAACACGAAAATTAAACTTTCTGTCTCGAAAATATTTTTGTAATTATTTGAAACAAAAATGGTCTCGTGGCTATATTGGTAAAGATCAATATTTAGAATTTTCTACTTAACTCAGATAAAGTTCTAGCAAGAAAATGAATGAAATTTCATTTATGATTTTTGAAAAATTATGGGTTAGCCTTTGCTGTTTACTCTAAAATGTGTTATGGTGGTATTTTAATAATGGAAATTAAAAAGATAATTTATTTTAAACTAATATAACTTTTAAATTTTTGCTTAAATCGTACAAATGTTTGCGCGAAACTGTATAAAATAACAGTAGTCTAACATAAAATATTGTAAAATGTCATATTTGTATACATTTATCTTACTTAAAATGAGCGACATATATAAAAACATATATAAACTAGGTAAAATCAAAAATTATCACCAAATTAGAGACGATATATCTCTAAAAACTATGTAAAGGTAATTCCAGTAATTCCAATAACAATAGTTATATATTGTAGTCGAAATACGTATTTATAATTGATCTAGGAATTGGGGCGACTTTGGAATTTTATGTCTACTTTGCCATTAATATTTTCAGTACATAATGTATATCATACACGTGTTTATATAATTAATTTTTTTTTATAGAAAATATAAATGAAAACAATTACAATAACTATACAGTCACATTAAAATCACTATGCGATTCTTCAGAATATATAAATGGTCCAAATATAATACGTAACGATACTAAAATAAAATGGCGTGATATACCAAACCAATTCACAGAATTCTTATACAATAGTTCAGCAACACAACGAATAGCAGCTACCGTTTTTATACAAAATGTATTATGCCCATATTTAATTGAAATGGACACAAATGCAATATCTGGTGAATCATCAAGTGCTAATAATTTATTTTATCAGTTATCATTTGAATTATTCCAAAGAACATTAGAAAAAACACAATTAATTGTAGAATCAATGATACAAGATTTTAAACTTGGTGAACAAATATGTCAAGTGAAACCATTCACAGAAGCTTTTGATTATACTGCTGGATACTTATTGACATGGTCTGTATTGTTGAAAATGTTTTCCAATGCATCATCGAATTTACGATATCAATATACAGAATGGCTTAGGTAACATACTGAAGAGAATTGTGCTAGTTTCTTAATTGCTTTAAATGGTTTTTACATAAAGTATTATCTGAACTATTTTTGGAGAGTCGCAATTTAAACAAAACTATTTTGGTGTCAGCATACCAGTTTGTTTGATTTTGCTGGAACTTTTGCTGTATTTCAAACGCTTTTTTGAATTGTTTTAAGTTTTATTAATAAAAATTAAAATTAGCCAAATTATAATAACTTAATCATATATTCTTTACTAGAATATTTTTATTTAATTTATATTTTTAATTGGATAGAATACTCCAAAAGTTCTTAACCATCGCAAAATATTAAAATAGGGTGATATTTTAAAGTTGAATTGTAATATGGCATAGGGATTTCAGGTAGAAGATAATTAGTTTTATTTTCAACTAGAAAAGTCTATTGCTTAAAATAGTACAACTTTAAATTCTTAATTTGATATTTCATTTGAAGTAAAAAAAAACTAGCTAAATTTTTTATTTTAACGTAATGAAGGGTTTCAAAAAAAAATATTATGTAATTTTATTTTTATTATAGAGACCATGATTATTTAAAAATACTTATACAGAACATACTTAGATTAATGCCAGAAAAAATTTTGGATCCATCAGCACAAGTCACACCAAATTTAATGGAACTATTTAAAGAAATGCCAAAATTTAGTGTTACAGGTAAAATTTCTGACAGTGTAACATAACTTTTGATTTTCAAATAGAATTTAATTTATTTCAAAATTGTAATTAAGTCGTTCAATAGAGAACATTTTTTAACACAAAATATTTATTATAATTGAAAAAAGAATTTATTTGTAGTATATTCTGGTTAATTTTTTTATTTATTTACAAGTTCACTTTCTTGCACTTTATACACTTGTATTTTTCTATAGAGATAAAATTCACAATTTATTATATCGGTAGGTCATGATATTGAAAGTGCACTTTCACGGATTTTCAGACATGTATTTTGGACATATTTTCTGCTGTGACATTAATTTGTAATAATGAACATCTAACTACATTTGCTTCTATTAATAAGATAAGATGTGTAACGGCGGATATTTGTGTCCTCTTCCATAACTTTTTATACCAGGGTAGATAATTTTTGAAAACAAAAAAAATTACAGTAGAATGAAACCAATTGGAAACGGAAGATAATATGATTAAAATGAAAGAAAAATAATTTACGGGCGATCTGAGTTCGGGAAGTAAGGGGGGGGGTGTCAGGGTAAAATTTGGTTTATCAGAATTTCCGGCAAAACTACAAGTCCTACGGAAAAAAATTAAATGGCAAAGTTGTAGGTAATAAAAAGATCTTCAAGTTTTTGTATCAACACTTTTTTCACATAACCTCAAAATTTATGTTAAAAATTGAAATAACCGAGTTTTTGATTTTTATTTTTTTTCTCCTAAATTTGGTGAAAACTTACCTTTTTATGTTCCAAATACACTGTAATTTTTTTTAATATAAAATATTTATTTTTCGTCTTATTTTGAATAAATATCGAAAAAGCACCCTAATTTTCAATCGAAAAATTTTGAGGTTATGTGAAAAAAGTGTAAATACAAAAGTTGTAGGTCTTTTTCATCATACTGTAATTTTCTTCACTTTTTATTATTTTTTATGGCTTCTACTCTAGCCTACTTCGTTTCTGATTCTGAGAGAAAATGATTGCTGAAAAAAAAGAACTTTACATATAGTACCCCATAAAGCTCCAACTGAATCTTCCCCTTTAAAATCTAACACTTTTCTTTTTTATTGTAGATGAACAAACGAGTGAGTGGGTTGAAACATGTGCATGCGGTGTATTTCATGACATATTAATAGTAGCACCGGCGTTAGTACGACAATGGTGGTCAAGTGCAGAATCACGTGTTGCGCGTATTGTTGATCGTATAACTTCAACATTTATATCATCACAATTATGCACACAAGAATTACAAAACTTATCAAAACATAATAATGAACATATGACTGTAAAAGTACATCCATCAGCTCGTGAAGTTGTTGCCACATATACAGTAGATGAAGCGCGTATGGAAATCATAATATCATTACCACCAAATTATCCATTGGGTACAGTGAAAATTGATTGTAATAATCAAATTGGTGCAACAAATCAATGGCGTAATTCAATCATGCAATTATCTTTATTTTTAACACATCAAAATGGCAATGTTAACGATGGCCTAACGTTATGGAAAAATAATTTAGATAAACATTTCGATGGGGTTGAAGAATGCTATATATGTTTTTCAGTTATACATGCTGGTACTTATCAATTACCAAAACTGTCATGTTCTAAATGTAAAAAGAAGTTTCATTCGGCTTGTTTAGTAAGTAATGCATTAATTAATAAAAACATTTTTAATTTCGAAGATGCTAGAAAAGTTAATTCAATTATATAAAGTAATTTATTTTCTCAACAATTTTTTGTTAAAATGGAAACTTATCTTTAATTAATTAATTATTATATTTTTCTTTTTTTGCAGTATAAATGGTTTAGTACGAGTAACAAATCTACATGTCCTATATGTAGAAGTTTATTTTAATCGAACTTCTATTTAATATTAAAAAATTTGATTAAGTATATTAAAAAATATATATGAAATGAAAATCGACAAATGAAAAACTACAATATTATTTATTTTAATAAATTTAATTTATTATTTTAATATTTACAAATGCTCATAAAAAATGTTTTCGAATTTCCATTATGTTAAAAAATTTTAAAATATATTTTTAATAGATAATTTTGTGTTATATTTATCGTTTGTACCTTAAGAGGGATTAACCATAGCTCTTCCTTATATAAACGAGCGTGCTTCTAAAAAGCTGTTTTTTTGAATTGCATGTAATATACATTTAATTTTCGCGCCTAAATAACTAAAAAAATACTGATCCAAATGTTATGAAATTCAGTATGCATAATATTGACATGAAAACGGAGGACTTGTCGAAGAGTTTCTCTCTTCTGAGGTAAAAATCAAAATTTGATTTATTTTATAATTAGATATTTTTTTCTAGAAAAATTTCGACAAGCCTTACGTTTCCAAGTCAATATTATGCAGACTGAATTTCATATCATTTTGGATCAGTATTTTTTGGGTTATTGGGGCGTGAAAATTGAAAGAAATTATATAATGGAAGGGTGCTTCAGTATCATGTTTCAATCCCCATTAATCCATATTCATCTATGATCGTTGATATAGATTTAACCGAAGTCGAATGATCATTGATCATTATCGAATGATGAATTCTGATGCTTTTGTACCATATGGATGAGTGTCCGACCAATTTCGAAATATGCTGACCAATTACGACTTATTAATCATGAATCATTAAAACTTTCTCGCTAAACTTAAAATTTCAACTTGGACGTGCTATCATCAATAGTAGCCCAATTAAATACAAGAAAAAAAATCTCGTAATATGGTTTGCAATTACCATCCATTTTATTAAGCTTATTTTTCTACTTTGACTATTTATTATTTTATCGTCATATATATGATTTTCCCAGAGTTCGGTTTCAATTATGGTGGCAACGTGCCCTTATAATCAAAATAAGTCAAAAATATAAGGTCAGATGGCACCACCATCCAAAACGTCGACTTTAAAACGCGATGTCATTGGTTGACCAGTTCGTCGACACATCGATAACTTTCGTGCAAGACACGAACCAATATTTTCATGTTCAGCAACTAAACAGGTTCAGTAGTACATACGTAGCCATTCATTCAACATGTCACTTGCACGAACAGGACAGTCGTTCATAATCGTTCATTCATACTAGACGCCATAACGAACAGTGCATGTTAAAACCACGTGGCATATGTACAAATAATTTAGGATAATAAAAAAAATATTTCAAGTTTGTTTCATTTAAATTAAATAAAAATATACAACATATAAAAAACAAGATTCCACAACAAGTAAATCTATAAACACTACATATTGGTGACCCCGACGTGATAAATATATAAACAGTTCAGGGGCGTAGGAACGAAATTTTTGCTGGGTGGGCAGGTTCGAAATTTTTACCCCCCCCCTAAATTTTTGATGATAATAATTTTGTATGAAATATGTTTGTGATTGTTAATTAATATTATACCAGACAGTTTTTGTTAGTTGTAAATAATTTTTGCAAAATTTTTCTTTTTATTTTCTTCAATTTTATTTACATGTATCTCTTATTTGTATCTAATTACATTTTTAGTTTTTACAAACTTTTTCGCTTTACAAGTGCTTGCTAAAATTAAAAAGTCAATACAAAAGTCTTAAATTATACTTCAACTTTTCTCAACCTTAAACCTAGATTTTGCCAAACACAGATTTGCGTTTTTCTGACCGTGCCACAAATTCTTTCATTATAATATTTAAATCTAAAGCAGCTGTAAGTTCTTTATGTACATGTAATAGCAAAAGGTGTGTGAGGCGCTTTTGGGACATCGAATTCCTTAAATAAGTTTTCAATCTTCTCAAAGCGCTAAAAGATCGTTCAGAAGTCGCGGCAGACGCAGGTACGGTTAGGATCAAAATTATCAGTAAAATTACTTCATCTAACATATCCCTGGTTGTCGACGGTAGATTCGCGAGTTTTTCGCTCAATTCGGAACAGTTGGAACTTGCAATATCGGGCACGCTTTGGAGCAGAAAAAGTTGAGCATGCAATCTGCTAATATTGAAATCTTCAGCAAAGACACCGAGTTCTTCCGCGAGCTTGGTTTCGTCGCCAACTAAACCTTTAGACGCGTTCAACAGTACAGCTTCGAGTGACACTAGAATAGCTAAACCACTTTGGTCGAACCTTTCATTCAATTCTGATATTTGCAAATCTAAAATTTCGAAATAGATTTTTCTCAACGAATCTTTGGCTGAAAGGTGGAGCAGATTTGGAAGTATGCTCGTATCGTTTGTTTGGTTGTCTCACGCGGGGTTCTTTGAAAGGATTCAAGGCTAACTCGTGCGATTCTTCAACTGTTTTTTCAAATAAACGGTCGAACTCGGTGTCTGTGCTCAACGATTGCAATCTCGAAGATAGTAAATCAGCAGCTTGTTTCGCACATGAAGCTGTTAGACCAGGAGGTTGAAGCGCTCGCGCAAGTTGTTCGCAAGGAGCAAAAATTTGAATGCTGAGGTTAAGAAAAAAAGGGTCTCAGACTGCTCAAGTTTCAGCAACCACCCGCGAATTTGAGCTTTTTTTTTCGGCTTTACAGATTCGCAATTTTCGAACTTAACTAATGTTCCCTGCACTCGTGGATAATTTTCTTTGAATCTTTTGAAAGATTTTACACGTGTGGTCCATCGCGTAGGACACAAAGCGGCTAATCGAGTCGGTTTTTCAACCGGCAAATCATCATCTGAAGATGCTGAATCGTCTTCGTATGCTTGTAGATCGACTTTATCGTACATTTTCTTTCTTTTTGCCGATTCTAGAATGCAGTTCGAAACATCTTTAACTAAGCACATAACATCGCATACCCCGCTTTGTAGTTTAGCTGTTTCTTGGAGGACAAGATCCAGTGAATGGTTGGCACAATGGACGTAGATTGATATTGGTTGCTCGTCTTGCAACAACTTCGTCCATCCATGGTAGGTGCTCCATCAAAGCAGTGGCCTCTCAAGTTGTCTAGAGGTAGTCCCAGGCGAATGAGAACGTCTTTAATTGCAGCCGTGATCGTTTTGGCACAACCGTCGTCTGTGGTGTTCATGCCTGAAAAATAGAAAAAAATTTTATTTTAAAAACTGATTTACTTTACTGTAAATATTAGCAAAAAGGAAAATACACATACCCAAAAACAGCATCTTTTTTAACGTCATAATGAAGCCACTTGAATTCGGAAAACCATCTATGCTGAGCACTTCTATTGCGATTTCTCCCTTCGGTTTGTTTCGGAAAAGAAAATGATTTTGATGGCTGAAACTGATTTGGAACTTGACGCAACTCGTTTAGTTCAGCCGGAGTTAACTTAGAAATTCGCGTATTTGAATGTATGACCGGTATTTCCGCCCTTATTTCATCTTCTAAAAGTTCGGTTTGTGATAGCTCGTCGATCCGTCTTTTTTTCGAAGGTTGCTCATTCAATGCGGATTCGATAGGATTAGATTCTAATGGCTCAACTCGTTTTCTTTTAGCTTGTTGTGCATTCGACGAGAAAAAGTCTTTGATGAATCTTTGCCGATCCATGTCTAAAAAAAACATCATATTGTAAGAAAAAAATATAAAAAAAGTAAACAGCGATTAATCGAAGAAAAACATACGAACTTAACGGAAAAACTCGCGGGCGACGATGAAAAAAGACGCGGGCAAATCAAACACGAAATTAAAAACACGCGAACGAATAAGAACCGCGGATACAAAAACAGAAACAAAAATGGAAAAACACACGGGCGAAAACAAAAAACACGCGAGCGAATCACAAACAAAAAGAAAAAACATGCGATCGAATTAAAACCTCGGATTTAAAAGAAGAATTGAAACGAAAAACAAAAAACGCGATCTGAAACTTGAAAACACGCGAGCGACAATGACAAACGCGCGAGCGAATCACAAACGAAAAGAAAAACACGCGAACAAATAAGAAACGTGGATTAAATGAATGAAACGAGACGTCAAATTAAAAACGCGATTAAAAATGGAAAAACATGCGAGCGACAGTGAAAAAACGCGCGAGCGAGTAAACACAAAACAAAGAAAGCGAACTTATAAGAACCGCGGATTAAAAAAAAGAAACGAGTCGACAAAAATCAAAAACGCGATCAAAAACGGAAAAACACGCGGGCGACAATATAAAAACACGCGAGCGAATCACAAACGAAAAATAAAGAAATGCAATCGAATTAAAACCGCGGATTAAAAAAAAGAAACGAAACGAGAAATTAAAAACCGTGGTAGAGAATAGAAACACACGCGAGCAACAATGAAAAAACTCGTGAGCGCGTCAAACACGAAACAAAGAAAGCAAACTAATAAGAACAGCGGATTGAAAAAAAGATTCGAGACGACAACAATAAAAAACGCGTTCGGAAACGGAAAAACACGCGAGCGACAATAGGAAAACACGCGAACGAAAAAGGAAAACCCGCGAACGAATCAAAAAAAAAAATTTAAAAATTTGAAGTAAGGTACGCGAACAACATGACATATCATTTTAAAAAATAGTTTCACTTACATTGACACTCGTTCGATGATCACTCTCAAGACACAAGACACAATTTTAACTTTTAATTTGTAACTAACAGTGCACTTGAACAAAATAAACTGAAGTAAACTCGCACGATGCATGCTTTTAAATTTGAAGTAAGGTACGCGAACAACATGACATATCATTTTAAAAAATAGTTTCACTTACATTGATACTCGTTCGATGATCACTCTCAAGACACAAGACACAATTTTAACTTTTAATTTGTAACTAACAGTGCACTTGAACAAAATAAACTGAAGTAAACTCGCACGATGCATGCATGCTTTTAAAGTAGTTGGACGATTGTTTAAACAGGGGATATTTATAATAGTGACATAAAACTGTCCATTTCGGTTGTCTTATTGGCTATGAAAAACAATAAATTCTTAAAATAAGTTGTTAATCCGAAGGTAAAAATAAGCATCAATTACAAACCATCGAAAGTACTCTCTAGAGGATTATCGATGAGTCATCTAATCCTCTCTTAGACTAGAAAGGTCAATTTTTCGTGAAAAACTATTGTTTTGCCCTTAAAATTATCCTACACGAAATTGTAATAGAGCAATAAAATTTTTAATCTCTTCAACAAAGGGGCATGGCCCACCCAGGGAAATTCCTGGGTGGGCAGCTGCCCACCCTGCCCATACGGCTCCTACGACCCTGTATAAACACTACAAGTGTTTCTGCATCACATTAAACGTTAATGTAACCGCAGTCTGAATTAATATAATGATCTTAATTTAGACAATCTCTGTATCATTTTGCTTATCTTATTTTCTTCATAACTTAGATAATAACCTGGAGAGCTTAATTTGAAAATTTGTATAAAATTTCAAAAACCCTTGAAGAAATATAATAGTAATTTCTTTTGTAGTTTTAACTGTTAGACCAGAATAGAAGCGTTAAAAAATCATAAAAAGTGGAAGAAAATTACAGTAGGTTGAAACCCATTGGAAACGCTAGATAATATGATAAAAATGAGAGGAAAAATAAATTACGGGCGATCTGAGTTCGGGAAGTAGGACGGGGTAAGTTTTTAAGGATAAAACACGATTTATCTCGATTTCCGTCCAAACTAAAAGTCGTATGGAAAAAAGTTAAATGACAAAGTTGTAGCTAATAAAAAGATCTACAATATTTATTATTTCAATTTCCCAATTTGCTGGAAATCGAAATAAACCGTGTTTTACCCTTAAAAACTCATCCCCTCCTACTTCTCGAACTCAGATCGCCTGTAATTTATTTTTCCTTTCATTTTTAACATATTTTGCATTTCTAATTGGTTTGATCATCCTACTATAATTTTTTTTGTTTTCAAAAATTATCTATCCTGGTATATGTATCTATGGAACATTTTTAATTTTTAACGTAGATATTTTACAAATAATAATTTGGAATTTATTATTTAAAAGATCGTTTAAAAATTGAATATTCATTTTTTATATAACATTATAAATATTATGGGGCCAATAGTCCTAACTTCTTTATTTTCATTAATCAGCGTAAAATTTTAAATTTTAGGCTTACATACGCAGTGTACAGTTATTGTTTAAACCGAAAATTATAGCTGCATTTATTTTTAAAACATACATTCTGCGGCAGTGACATACATACTTATGTTGTAAAATTTAGTTTGAACATTATTTGTAGGGAAATGAGTACGTGTTAATGTTAATTAGAATGTTAATATGTTATATTATCGACAATGTTAATTAAAAATATAAGATCCGTTTCTTACCACGTAAATTCAAACAATTTATTTCCTTTAGACTTATTGCACTTAAGTGTCTCCCCACTTCCCTATCAGTAAATCTATTTTTTATAACAGAGGCTGTGATTCTCTCATTCTTCTCACATCCCGATGGCATTAATCTTTGGTAAATAATGACAATTAACTATCAACCTATTATTAATTATAATAAAATTATTAAAAAATATAATTCTGATTGACGGAAATATGAATTAATTTCTTACACTCTGAATCTATGTCATCGGGTATTAATGTGTAATACTAAAGAATAATCAGAAAGAGGACAGGAAATCGAAATGATTCCTGTCACGCCGAATCGTTAAACAATTTTGAATAATATACCCTCATTAATTCAAAGAATATACAAACACAACATTTCTTTTTATCGAAAAATAATCCAAATAAATTTTTGAAGAGTTTTCGTCATGTATCTTGCATAATATAAAGAAAGTAAGTCAGTAATAAGTATGTAATACTTGCATACTTTCTTACAAAAAAATTTCACTTCATTCTTTTCTATTTCATTAAGATTATTGTAGAAAAACTTTTTTTTTCCAAATATTTAAAAGAAATTGCTTTATTTGAGCTAATTACAAATGACGCTGTGGTGCGTAGAACATGTACTAACCATTCGTTACTTTTTTTTTTATATTCAACTTAGCAATGTATTGTTGATAACGGGGATTCAATTTTTACAAATTTTCTTCAGACACATTTGAATGAATTTACTTTAAATTTTCCAAATCACCTATTAATAAATTGAAAATATTGAAATTTTTTTGTTAGATTAACAAACTTATTAGCGAGTTTTTGGACCTTGAAATCAAAGCTTAACTTGTTTCGAGACCTAAAAATTTACAGTTTCACTATTCATCTATCTAGTACGTAAAGTTTTTACTCTGCATTTATTTGCAATTTCTATAAAATAATTTTAAGAGAAAACAGTTGTGTTTTGAACGAGTACTGTAAGAGTCATATAGTAAATTTAATCCTATAGAAAATGGATAGGAATCAACAAGAGGAAATCAACAAGATTGATTGATTCAAAATTTTGAATAGGATTAAATAGGAAATTATTTCCTATTCAATTTTATTCAAAATTTGAATTGGATTGAATAGTTTATTGAAGAATTTATTGAAGAGAGCTTTACTTTGTGGAACTCCATGATAATGACTGAAGAAAACTTCAAGGATTTATATTTATTTGATTGAATAGGATATCATTTTTTCAATGAAATTCAATTCTATTGATTTCCTATTAAATTTCTATAGGATTTAAAAGGACTTTTTTTTCCAGAGGAGTTATTGAATATTATAAACATTTGAAATGAGTAAATACAAATATATATAAGGTGTATATTCTGTGGTAAAACTATCTACAAATATAATTTTTAATGGATTGCGAATCTCGTTCATCAGTTCTAATTAAGCATATATTTTGAATAATATAAAATTTAAAATAGGGTATTTAATGTTTTTAATCTCATCTTGATTAATGTATATATTAATAATCTTTTATATTTTACGAAATTATCATCACATCTTTATTTATTTATACACTAATTACTTTGATCCATTTGTATTTGATAAAAAATTATAAAATAACACTATTTGAAGAAATTTTTGGTAATACAAATTTTTGTAATGATAATTTTAATAGTTACATTACTTATGAATCCTCTTATTCTGTCGACTACAATTCACTACTTCATCGGAACAAAACACCACAGAATAAGTAATTGTACTCAAGGTCTGAGATAGTTTTGAGAATGGGGGTCTGTGCTTTTGGCTCAGTAAATTACTGATATAAAGCTAAAATCTCCTATCTATAATTTTAATAAACTTCAAATTCAAAAATATTAAATTAATAATAATAAGATTGAGCTTGATATTAAGCAGGACATTTTAAATTTAAATAAATTTCCAATTCAAAAATTTGAAATTAACAATAGTGAAAGTGGATTGGCATTATAGCCAGCCTATCAAATGAATAAAGTTTTTGGGAATTATAGTTGATTGTAATATCAGTTGGAGGGCTTACATAGTTTATTGCTAAGGGTTTATCATCAGCTATTACAAGCGTACAATTTTCCAGCACCAGTAATTCAAAAAATACTTACCCAAATTTGTTATGCACAATATCGACATGAAAACCCAGTGCAATTGTCGAAGAGTTTTTGTTAAAAAAATATTTCTAAATATAAAATCAAAATTTGATTTTACTTTAGAAATTTTTTTCGGGTAAAACTCTTTGACAACACTAGGCTTTTCTATTAATATTTTGCATACCAAATTTCATAACATTTGGATCAGTATCCTTTGAGTTATTTATGTTGGAAAATTTAAAGAAATACAATGTATAATACATGCCAACAGCTATTTAGAAATATTAAGAAACTTATTTTCTTAGAAATAAAATGTGTTTGAGAAGGTAGTGTTAGTATGTACTTTCATTGTACGCATACTTGCAATCTTGTGAGGGCAATCAATTCACATGTTTTAGTTAATCATTGTATTGTATACTAGTTTTTCGCCTCTGGTTTTCTAAGGTTTTCTATTAAGATTGCATATTGATAAATGTCGGCGTAGTACTAAAAACTCAGCCATTGCGACATAGCCTGCTTTTTATACAACAGCGTACAAGCTAAAATAAAAAGAAAATAACAACCAATTTTAGTATTATAATGGTTGGTATCACTGGATAAATAAAATATTTTATTATAAAGTACGAGTCATAGTAATAATGTACGATCGAGTCTCAAGTAGTTTTCAAACTAGCAGATAAGTTGACGAGAATAACATAACAAGAATATGATATTACTATCAATATATTGAATTCTAAGGCACTTCAATAAGCAAATACAAAAATAATTTAAAATAAAGTTTTATATCATCCAAACTAATTTGTCATAAAATAATGAATATAAAAGAGAATAAGTAAAAAAAATTTGCATAAGGAACCTTTTGTTATTATAGCAATTGAGATAAATTACCTTATAAAATATTCAAAGAGTACTAAGTACTATATTGAGGTTTTTATCCCTGAAATTTACATTTTATACTAGTGAATAGACGTAAGTATTTATATATGAAAGGGTAAATAAAGTCCTTAAAAAGGAATAATAAGATTCCTAGGTATATACTACGCTTTTCTTAAATGAATAGTTTTTTTTTTCTATAGGCAGTAAAATATATACATAAACATACAGTGTGCTCGCTTCAAGTGTAACCACCCTTGTAATTTTGAGTATAAATAACGGTTGAATTAAGCTATTTACGCGAATGAAAATTTCGAGTTCTGTAGGATAGTATATTTATTAATTGAGTTTGAGAATTTCATAACTGGAGAATATAATTATCCATTACAAAAAGCAAAGAACATTAGTAGCCCAAAAAGGGATAACTGGATTACCTCCAGAGCGTAAGAAAAATCCTATTGATCAGATACATGAACAATTATTGGCATGTGCTTAGTATTACTTTAGACCTTAAGGTCGACATCTTTACAATCATCCAATTTAACACAAACACCTAGAAAATGAGTTACTGTTGAAATCGCTAGCTCAAAAAATAACAAAAATGTATAAATTTTTAAAGAAAATAAAAAAAATTATTTTTAAAGAAAATAGAGTTTTTTTCTTCTAAACGAAACATTTTAAACCAGTTGAACTTTAAGAATGGATTTGTGGTACTTTGATAAAAAATAAATTACAAGCCTTGATAAAAATTTTAATGATTGGGTAAATGCCATTCATTAAATTTTTAACAAATGTTTGAAGAGTTTTTTCCGTATTATTGTGCGTTTTTTGTTGTTGTTAAGATTAAATGTTACTATTTTAATTTTCCTTAATAGAATCGGTACCTTTAATGCGATATAATTCCTAGATTTTTTATAAGTTTCAAGTTTCTTATTTTCATTTTTGTTAACAAACTGTCAGGTTTTCGAGTCATTTCGAGTTTAAAACCGTTCAAAAACATATACTTTTTTAATAAAAAATTGATAATTTTAATTACGAATAACTAAACAAGTATTGACTTTTTTAAAAAACCTTATTGAACGTTTTTTGCTTATAGGATTAAGGGAAACATGGACTGCTTTAAATGACTTTGAGTTTTACAAAACGGGGTAGACAAATCCAGTGAGTATCTATTGAGAATAGAAAGAAATCCAGTATTGAGAATAGTAAGTTGAAGCGTGAGTGTTCAAGACTTTTCCTTGCTAAGTACTGAAATATATAGATTTAATAGAAAAGTCCCCAGCTGCATCAATAATTCTTGCTGAAGATTAAAATTTTTTTTTATTTAAATGAAATTTCGTATTGGAGTATTTGAGATATGATCAAACCGATTATACCAGGATGAACAAACCGATTATACTATTGTATTTTAACATGAATTAAGAGGCTCGTTCTCAAACTCAAACTCAATTATTACATTATCTGATATAGCAGTATGAGTAATTAAATTTTTGGTATATAAATTATTCATGTTCTCTACTCCAAAATACAAAGGCGGATACACTTTCAGTAGAACACACTATAGATTGGGGCCTACAAACAAACAGACTGTATTAACATTTTTGAATATAGTCTAATATATACCGATTCTAATGTGAGTAGGTAATGTACCGATAGTTTAATGTAAAGCAGAATTTTTATTCCAACAAAGAAAAGTCAGAATGAACGTAATAAAAATTTTTGCAAAGAATATACTTTTCGAAGTTGATGCCAATAAATCAGTTTCTGAGAATGTGAATGCCGTCTACTTCGAAAGGTAATTGAGCATAAGGAAGTAATTGATAGAAGTTATGAATTAAAAATTATTTGTAATTTTGATTTCCTGTTTTGTTTAATTGTATTTGAAAAATTTGCATTATCGCGAATCACACAAATAATTTGACATATACTGAAAAAAGTTTATATGTAGAACATTCCTTCTTTTGCCTAATCCAAGCCTAAAACGTTTATGGATTGCTTTATTTAAATATTAATAAATTAATTACTATAGGTTTCAGATCATTATTTACCATCCATTTTTTTGCGTGTTGATGTTACACATAATCCCTCGCCAGTATGGCAGTTTTTATGATATCTCATGTAAAAAATATGACATTACGTAAACCATATTGCTTAAAGTTACAAAAATGGACTAGAATTTAAACTATATTTACATATATTTTTAATGATACGTTAAATATGAAAATGAAATAAAAACTGTATATTTAACAAAATGAAAACAAATTATAAAAGTAACGAAATAGAATACGTGGAAATGTGTTAATATATTTTGTGTGGTAGCTTGAGTATTATATTTTTGTTTTTCATAAAAAGGAAGAATTATAGTATTTGTGTACATTTGCGGCCAACAAATATTTTACTCGATGTAAGTTGCTAATACTTATGGATATATTTAAGTTTGTAAAAAGATATTGGGTTTACGTATATCAGTATGATATTCGACGTTAGACTTGTAAAATTGAGTACTTTAATAGAAAAAAATGGCGGAAAGCTGAAATTTGGTACATTTGTTCAGTGAAATGCCCTTTATAAAATACCAAAAATTTCCGAAGGTGGGGGTGTGTTGGGGGAGGGGGATTAATCTAAAGACCACTTTTTAAAGTTTGTCCTAAATATCTCAAGAAATATGGAGTTTAGAGTCAAATTAGCCGTATATAAAATTAATGTAAATAAATAAATGAGTAAATTTTCTACCAAAATTTCCTTCTTTATTTTTTCGTAGTTGAATTGGCTTGGAAGATAAAATGGGGTCAAACAAAAGGAAATTTTAAGAATAAAAACTTATGGATTTAATAGTTCACAATTGATACATAATTTACTTATATTACAAAGTATATAACACAAAGCTTACCACCTCATATTATACTTCATGTATAAATGGAATACATAGGAAATTGGGTATGTAAAGTATTATTGCTCCAGATTTAGTACCGTTATCATCAAGCATTGCTCGAGTTTTTGAGGGATACACGCTAACGACATCATGAGTGTTTATGGATACAACGAAATACGATAACATACAATACATAAATCTTTGACATTTACAGGATAAAATATTGATTAATAAAATATAATACAAAGATTCATGAAAGAAATCCCAAAATAAAATACATCAAAATAGAACAGCGGTTTTAAAACACAGCATTAAATGTTGTTTTTACTTGAATCACAAAAATTATTCTAGTTTAATAAAATGAATTTATTCAAAGAAGTCGTCATCCTGAATAAAGTCCTCATCCAATTCCACGAAACTCATCAATAGAGTTTTGATGCATAATCCTAGTCACATGCTGTCCAGAAAGCTATATTTCATGCTTGCTTTTCGGCAAGCACACGTCTTCTCACAACTACCTGTGCACCTACAGAAAATGTTGTTTAAAATAGACTCCGGAGCTGGAGGTTGAGTAGTTTTCACTGGCTCTAAGGTACCATCCTCCCCACGATGTCATCCCCAATATAGGGGCAATTTTACTCTAAACTCAATATTTCTTGAGATATTTAAGAAAAACTGAAAAAAGTGGCCTTTTAATTGACGTCTTCTCCTAGCACACTGTTCACCTTCGGGAACTTTTGGTATTTTGTAAAGGGCATTTTAATGAACAACTGTACCATATTTCAGCCATACACAATTTTTTCTTCTATTTACCATTATTTTGGCTAATCTTACTGAGCTAAGTCAACTCATTGGTATATAATGTTAATCTTAAGCTTTTGCTGATTTAAACGTGTCTAATTTAACTATGTGGTCCAATTTAACCACGTGGTTCAATTTAAATACAAACTCAAACTTCAGACTCATGGAACATTGTTTTATATTAGGTAACTCTAAGCTACAAGACATTTTCTATTTTCTGTAAAATAATTCTTTGGTTTAAAATGAACAACTGGTATTTGTTATATCTATATTTTTTCATAGTTAATATTTTTACTCTAATTGTGGCTATAACCATACCTGCCAGATACCTACCGTTTATTGGGAAAATATCTTACTATATAACTAAGAGCCAAACGATATTTTTGTTCTTGAGATTCCGTTTATTTTTTGTTGAAATAATAATTTTGGAATAAATGAATAAGGAAACTTAACTTGGGAATTTTTTAACGCTAATCTCGAATGTAAATTCCAAAATATGAAGAGATAAATTTGGTGGCTAAGCCTACGTGATTATCAAAATCATTCAGGTTACTGGAAATTTTTTTGGATTTCGTAATAAGCGACCCCTAAAATCAGCCAGGATTATTTTTGGATGCATTTAAAACCAAATTTAGAAAGTCGTGGACATGGAAGCAAATCGCAGTATCTGAATGAACTATTTTATAATTAAGACAGATATAGAAAAATATATGATCTTTACTAGACTGCTTTAGTCTCTAAGTATATTGCACGACAAAAAATGCGATACGAAATACATGATTTTATGGCATAGATAAAAAAGTTAAATACTCTTTTCACCTCTTAATTTTTTTATTTGGATGGTATTGGCGAGTTTTGGTGTAATCCGTACAAAATATTTGAAAACAGAAATTTTTCATTAAGAACCTATATTCTATTTCAGAAAAAATGGGTACTAAAAATTTTAATAAGTATTGATGAATAACTGCCTTACTTCATCTAAAACAAACGATTGCTAATGCTCCGTCGTATTCTAAAAACGTTTAGAACTATTATTGTATTAAATTGTGTGATTCAATGAACTCCTATACCAAAATTTTGAGCCTTCAATATTTGCCAGCGTTACAAACTGTAGAATAAAACTAATATATTCTGACTTATTCTACATAACTATATGTCTATTATATAAAAATTCGGGTGATTTTAAACTATTACTTTACAACTTATATATTTATTTTAACGTTACAATTTTTTCTCCATTACAATTTTTGAATTTAGATAGAAAAATTGAAAATGGGCTTGACAAAAGTTATATACATCTAGCAATCTGACAAAGTTGTATATATCACAAATTAGATTTTTTGCGTTCACATTACTAAAAAATATAAAATTTATTTGAGAGAAGAAAGTTCTGAAAAATTTTTTGTGTTGTAAAATTTTTTAAACAAACATTTATTGAGCAAGTACTGAAACTTACAAAATCATGTACGTCTAGTTGAGAAGTTTGTATAACAAGTGAAAATTCTTTAGCATATTGGAGCTGAAAATATGTTTTTAGGATATTACTATTTCAAATTATGTTAAGAGTAATCGCTTACATCTCATGTTCCTCTTTAGTGTTGTACCTATCATAACAATTAAATTAACGGTTGAGTCGATAATTCTTTAGATATCGGTAGAAATCAGTTCGAGATATCTGTTTCAAAAACTATGCATCCAATATTTCTTTAAATTAATGCAATTTTTGGATTAAAATTATCTTATAAACAGTCTTGGAATTTGAGACAACAAATTTTTCCACAATTTTACAACTTTACCCTTTAAAAATCGAGAAAAACAAGGAAACAGTTCTAGTTTCTGAATTCGATAAAACGATAACGACAGGAGGTGTAGTTTCGACATTTATTCTGAAATCTTATACGGAGGATAATATTTACGGCAGATTTTAAGCAATATCTCGGAATCTAGCCACCCAATCCTAAATTAAGTGTTATTTATGTGTTTTTTGGAGGTTATTTCACCAATCCAAATAACAGCTCAGGTCCTAAAGTTAAAGAAAGTTAATCAATTTTGCCAGTTGTTGGAATATTGATATGGTCCAACAATCTTAAAGGTAAAATAATACATCACTGGTATCTTTTATTCAAATATGTATATGGCATGTCAATTACAAAAGAAATGTTGATGTTTATTAATTAACGGTTATTTTAAGAAAAACGCAGTTAATTATTCAAAATTTTCTGCGTACTTCACTGTGGAAAACACTGATCTATGATCCCTGTTGTCTTACCAAGTAAAGAAGACAATTATTATGTGAAATAAATTTTTCTCCGAATTACTCCCATTTTTTTAATAAAATTATCTTTTTCTTAAATTTATTTTTCTATAGATCATATTTCTAGCCGAGTAGTCACATTATTTTGAAAACATTTTGGTTCAGCATTGGAATATTCTATGCCATTAGCTTTAATTTACATTCATAAAAGTTGTAGGTATGGTTTAAATGAATCTAAAGAACCTCTAAATGTAAAAGTTCATGTTAAAAAGCAATTACTGAACGAACAGATCCAAAAGAATAGGTTGTCATGTTTAGTAGTATTTATCAGTTGAAATGTTTACCTTGTTCAGTCAGGCTGTCTTAGAAGTTAATAAGTGAAACAACGCATTAGTGGCAACTGTGGCCCAGAAAAAATTGACGAATTACCTATTATCTATATTTCTACTTTTCTCAATAGGAAATTTTAAATATTTGATAATTTTGGAATACATTGTATCATATAACATATGCTGGGCAGACTAAATTGTATGTTACATTCTGTTCCTATTTACCTAATAATAGGAAGGAAATATTTGCGGTGGGTTTGTAATTTTTTACGAAGTGTGTTTTGTTTATTTCAGAAGATATGAGTTACTGTTATATATTAAATTTTGTAGATACATAGTAAACACGAATAAAAAAAATTTAAACGTCTCTAAAATAATTTTTGATTAAAAGCTATTTAAAGTTTCTTTATCAAACGCTAAATTTTTTCAAGAATTATAATATATATTGATATGGATTTTTATTATGGATATATTTTTTAAAATTTATACCGTTTCTTGTAGGCATGTACTACTGTATTTAACTAGAAAAATAGGTGTAAAATAATAAATAATTGACGTTGAGAATCGGAAAAAAACTTCCTCTTTAAGAATCACTCTTGAAATTGCTTAATAGTTATCATTTAGGAGATTTGTGTTTTTCATTTGTTTGCGTTTATGAGTATTACGCTACTTTCTTTATATAAAATTTATTAAATAAATTTTCTAGATGCCGTGCCGAATTTAATGAGTGCTTGCTCATATTTATACTCGTTGTGTTATCAATTTTTAATAGAGAAACAAAAATTATCTGATTTTTGTTTCAAGCGAGATCAATTGCACTTGAATATATTACATATAATAAAACACGAAACGTATTTCATTTTATACAGCATTGTATGTCTTATCCTTTAATTTAAAAATTAAATTATCCAATTTTTTTTCCTTTTTTTTGAGTGGTTGAATAAGTTTATTTAAGTTTAATTTGTATATATATATACATATGAGTTTCATTTTAAATTGAAATGTTTTCTCTATTTGAATAAAATCGTCACTCAATTTTTTATTTAGTTTGTAGGATTCCGTTTAAAAAAGGTTAAACTTGAATTTTAATAGCAACTTCAGTTTTAATAGCAACAACAAACATCTCATATTAAATTAGAAAAATAATAGCAAAACTTCTTAGCTGCGTATCATAATTCAACAAATAACGTATCTTTAGATGCTTAATTTTGATGGTCCATTGGTTATAAGCTTTGCCACAATAAAATCAAGCCTCTAAGCGGGTAGAGCTATTTGCTTGTTAACACCATAAAAGCTCGTATGTAAAAAAAAATATATTTTTAATTTAAATCTCGCATTTATACCTATGTTATGTACAAATCTAGATAGCTATACCCGTAATAAATATAGCAAGTTTCTACTATTTCAATCCAAAGCAAATCTTTAGAGTTTTTGGAAATTGAAATTTCATTGAACTTGCAATTTTATATAGATATCCTTTATATTATGTTTAAACTATGCTTATTTTTTAAAAACTAAGGAATTTTCTTCTTGTACAAATTTCCAATGCATATGGTAATATTTTTTGCGTCTTTGATTAATGACTAAGCATGGATTAGTAATTGTTATGTTAAAATGCAAATTATAATGTTAGGTATATACATAAAAAGGACCTCACACGTGAGTTTTAATTCTTTGTATTAAAAGAATCTAAAATTAAATTAGGTGATCTAAAATTTTATTTAAGTAAATTGAGTCATTATGATGTACGGCTGCTAATTTTTGTTGATACTTCTTTCAGCAGTGATTCATGTTAGTCAATCAGTGCTGTAATTTTTATTGTAATTTAGAATAAATCGATTTATTGAATGTACACCATTAAATCATCTAATTCTGGAACTTACATTGTATTATAAATGTTATTTTTTCAGATTGCTCTGTCATCTAATTAACTTCAACTTTGTATACTTTGCTCTGGTTGCTTGACTTGTATCATGATGTCAGAGCAGTAAACCGCTTCTCGACGTTCTTTTATTGCGGTATAAGTATTATTCGGTTGTATTAATGGATAAACAACATAATTACTATGTCTAATTGTATTAAGCTCTCTGTAATAAAGGACTCGATTTATGCAAAATAATATTCTGAATACGGTGGAGCTTGAATGCGTTAATATAAATAATTTTGTGTAGAAAACTGGTATGAATACGAGGAAAACTAAAATGATTATTTTGAGTAATGGGTGAAAGTTCAGTGCAAACGAAGTGTGAATCTATGAAAAGAAAGTGGTCAATAAAACCACTTTGAATATGTTTTAATTGAAGTTGAAATGAGTATGTGGAACGAATAAGTGAATAAGCTAAAAGAATATTGAGGAATTTGTGTAAAACTATAATAATTGCATGTGAAAGATCATGCCTTTATTGAAACTTTGGAAAAACGTTCTGTTAAATATTCTAATCCAACAGACAAAACGAAACCAACAAGTATTAAGGAAGTACGAGCACCAAGGCAACTTTTGATAAAAGGCTTGATTTTTTTTTAATACAAAGTTTAAATATGTCTAAACAAATTCCAAAAATTTGAAGGAGATTGCCCGATCATTTAAATAAATAATTAACTTTAAAGTTGAGCAATTTAACATTGGTCTTATGGGGTAACCTTCAAACATTGATACATTTCTGTATTTTTCTCGTAAAACTGTCGGTGAATATTTTAAAAAAACTTATGGATGAAAGTAAATATATTAGTGATAAATTTAATTCAAAAACATTTACACTTGCCCGACTAATTAAAGTGTATTAATTAAAAGAAAAATAAATGCCGCCACTAGCCAATGTTAAATGTATATCTATATATTGAAAAAAAACATATGGTTACTGCGTTCCCCTTACCGCGCTAGAGTCGATACCTATCCCCACCCCGCCTGGCGTTCATGTTCAAACGTTCTTTATCTGCTAATCTGTACGCATAACATAGAATGTGTATATTTGATATCATGCTTAGGTTTATACTTAAAATCAAACATGAACATTAAATATTAAATAAACTTTAAACAGTAAACATTCGAATTACAATTACTAAAACATTAATCATTATCGGTCTTTCAACCTACTACCACAGGTAATTTTGAAGAAAACCTGTTTCCTAACATACTAAAAATATTCACCGTGAAACAAAAACTATACAGAATCAAATTATTCGTAATTAAAAATAATTACTAGAATATAATTTTAAATTGCCAAAACCGATTCTACCGAAATTTATTTTTAGGCATTATGTTAAATGTTTATATACCTTTGTTTAAAAACACTGGGGTGACGATGTATAATAGTTACACGATCAATAATACTACAATATTTCAAAAACCGAATAATTTTTAAAAACTTTGTAAACTTTTTATGATGCTGCATGCTATATTCTTGGTAACAAAATGATTAATTATACTTTTAATACCAAGTACTGTATATAAATGTCGTACAAATTGCCCATAAAAATAATAAATTTTATATTATAAAACTGTTTTTCACTTCGCTTCACTTCCGAACGTGAGAATGAAATTGTACTTGCCTCATCGATTTTATTTTAATGTAACGTGTATACCACATATGGTGGCTAAAAATTTATTTTATTTTTGTGTTGTTAAAGTAAATATTTTTATTACTTAAATTGAATTTGTAGACATATACAACCATTTCGATTTGGCGGTATTTTGCGTCACACTCAGCGTAGAATAAGACAATACCGTATTGCTTCTATAAAATGGAACCCGTTGCTATATTAGGATCCTCCGGTTTAAGAGCATGAGAGTATCTTGTGTATTGTGTAACCATTTGGTCTATCATGTTAACATTTATCGCGTGAATATTTATTATTTTATTTCTTGAAATGTCATAAAATATAAGTTAACTCAATACAGAATATAAGTCATATATTTTAGCATAAATTCAATTATTTTACTTATTTTAAGCTGAAATTATAACAGATAGGAGGAATAGATTTAATATTTAACTCGCTAGTTCGATAATCTTTGATTAACGAAAGAAACAATCTGCTAAACATATTAACTTTTAAGTTAAGCCTAAAAAATGTTCACTCTGAAATTTTTTTAATAATCCTGTTATTCCGTCTAGTGCTGCAATATAGCATATTTTTTCTAAAGACAAAGAGAATTTACGTGCTAAGCGGTCATCGCTTCCAGATGATAATTTTAATCTAGTAATGCTTACAAAGGGCAACATAAACCTAATGCAAGAATTCTTAGATGAATTATGTGTGCATTTAATTATTCTCTAATAATTAATTTACCTACCTGAATTTTTTTTATTTACCTATGTATCCAAGCCAAAAAGCAGTACACATTTTGGATGGTTAATTGTGGTGAGTACTCCACTAATGCGTTTACTAAGTGTCGGAAACAAGGAAAAATCGAATATTCTATTCTTTTTCGAAATAAATTAAAGTTTATTTGTTTTGTAAAGTAATTCTTTTAGTATTTGATAGAACATATATGTGTAGTACATTTTGGGCGTATAGATTATTTGCATCGGCGTTTGATGGCGGTTCTTTTTTTGAAAAATTTTTAAAAGTTGTGGATTCTGATAATCGCTCACAAAAATAACTCTCTTACCTTGTGCTAATAATTATAATTGACAATACAATCCGAACCATGTTTGTATACAAACATACCAAAAATAGTTGATAGCACTTTTGAATATGTTTTATATTCGCTATATGTCGCATTCAAGATAGGATTTTAAGGGGTGAAGCTAGAACAGATTCAACTGAACTCATTTTTTGAATTAAAGTTTATATATATATATATATATATATATATATATATATATATATATATATATATATATATATATATATATATATATATATATATATATATATATATATATATATATATATGTAATAAAATAAGTCAGAAGATTGTACCTACTATTGCATGCCATGTAATGAAAATGATATGGTTCTAAGCATTACGCAATTTTATGTATAGAATAAATATTTAAAAAAAATTTATGTAGAATATGTACACACCATTAATTAATTTCTCATGGCATCCCTCTTTTTGACATTAAAGTAAATAGTAAATCGAAAAGTAAACCTTATCTAGAAAATACAGCTATCATTATGATTTCACATACTTTAAGCAGCATTTTAAATTTATTTAACAATTCTAAGAAAAATGTGATAAGTTAAGACATGGTTATTCGAATATATTTAAAAACAATACAAAAAACCCACAACTTTAGTTTGTAGAGTGATTTTTGTTTTAGTATAATTTATATACATTTTAAAATCCAATTTCTATTTAAATGCTAAACCTATTTCTTTTCTTAGTGTTTCCTATCTGTGACTATGATGTGTCTTAGTCCACATTTATAGATCATGTAATATTTATCTAGATGTTACCATTTACCATTTCTTATCGAATCAAATAAAAATGACACAGTTTTTGTTATAATTTATATCAGATATTTTTCACCATAACTGCTGGTTAAACGAAAAATGTTTCTACAGTTATTTTATTTATAGGTCAGTTCTAACAAAAAGTAATTTTTTATGTAGCTTTAATAACATATATTTCTGCTAGAATGCTGTGTGTGTACTCAAAAAAATTTTCATACCATTCATATTTATATACAGAGTGTTCAGTAACTAATTGATTAAACTGTAGTAGCTAATTTTTCGTATAAAATATAACAAAAATTATCATGTAGAATCTTTTTTTAACGTCGTAGTTTGATTACAGCTACAACAAATTTAATAAAACCATTTATTTTGTTTGAAGTTAAAACATAAAACTATATCTTTTTTTTTCCCTGATATTTCAATTCGCAATTTCTTAACAATATTTCTCATTTTGAATGGTGCTCCATTATGCTAGCATTGGGGCCAATTAAGCTTACTAAGCCATTTCATAAAAACATGTACATATGGAAAGTTTTTTTTTCTAGAAATATATCATTTACTGTACTTGTTATACTTGTTGATGAGCAAAAGCGGTTTAAATTATTCAAAACCATAATAAAACACGAATAAACTTTATTTGCATAATTAATAAAAATTGTTCTAATTTCTGTACATGAAGGCTCAAAGTCAAATATACACTTCTAAAGAATGGATGGTTTGTCAAAAATAATAAAAATATTATCCCACCGTCGAATTAAACTGCGTTAGAATTATACTCGGTTTATAAGTTCTTATCATTTTTACAGTCACAGACTAATTAGGAGGTTGAATTAAGCGGTTGGTAAAAATGGTACGAACTATTAAATCGACTATCTAGCTAACGCAGTCTAATTCGATGGTAGGCAAATATTTGTTTTATATATCATCCATTGTTTGGACATAAAGATTCAGTTCTGGTTCCATCATGGAAAGAAATTTGTACAATTTTTATTAATTATATAAAAAACTTTTATTCTGTTAAAAAGTATAATTTACTTCAGACACAATTTCATAGCCCATTAATAACTAATTATGAACTCCTGGTATTTATTATCGTTGAAGAATTTGATAACAGTCCAATTTATAAACAGTTACGCTCACTGTTTTGCTCACAACATAATTTAAAAGACAAGAAAATCGTCCTTAGATTTCAAATTGTTTATAATTATATAAAAAATGACCTTTTTCTTGGTATTCTTGATAATATTACATGGACTGAAAAGTCCCGGGCCTAACACATAGATGGTGCTAGTTTTATTGCAGTCACCTTTTTTTCAGTTAATACTAACCTTCAAAAGACAGCTGTTAAAATTTCATGATATTCTATTCATTAGTTTGTGAGTTATTGTGCTAAGAGTGACGCTACTTTTGTTATTTTCAAAACAATGGATCAAAAACAACTTCGTGTTTTAATTTTACACTGCTTCTTGATGGGAAAAAATACCGTTCAAACGAAGCAATGGCTTGAAAAGTGTTATGGGGACTCCGCTCCATCAGAAACAACAATAAAACGTTGGTTTGCTGACTTCAAACGTGGTCGTAGAGACACCGATGATGCAGAACGCAGTGGACGTCCAAATGAGGCGGTAACACCAGAAAACATAAAAAAATCCACAAAATCGTTGTGAATGATCGAAAAGTGAAGTTGCGTGAGTTAGGTGACATCGTAAAGATATCAAAAGAACGTGTTGGCTTTATATTGCATTTGACTATGAGAAAGCTCTGTTCAAAGTGGGTGCCGCGTTTGCTCACTGTTGACCTAAAACGAGAACGTGTTGATGATTCTGGGCAGTGTTTGGCCATGCTTAAACGTAACAAACCGGAATTTTTGCGTCGATATGTGACAATGGATGAAATATGGATCCATCACTTCACTCCGGAATCAAAACGATCGTCATCTGAGTGGACAGCAACTGGTGAACCTCGTCCACAGCGCACCGAAAGCACAACAATCGACTGGAAAGGTTATGGCCTCGTGTGCGTGGTGGAATATTTTGGAATATTCATCGACTATCTTGAGAAAGGAAATACCATTAACAGTGAATATTATATAGCGTTATAAGCGTTACAAACTTTACAACAAAAATAATAATATACTAGTATGAAAATATTGACAAATTGTTATAAATATTTGTTATTTCGTCAGATACAATTGTTATGTTACTTTCCTATAATTTGTTATAATAAAAAAAACTTTGCATTGTTTGGTATTCAAAGGTGATAAAAGTGTGAAACCTTGGTACACGTTTATTTTGTTGTTGTTGAGAGGTTATAAATAAGAACATTATTATGTTGTATGTTTCGTGTTTGTTACCTTTACAGTTGCTACTTTAATAGCTTTTATATTATATTGCACAATATGTATAATGTAAGTGAGCATGTATTAAAAAATAAAAACGGAGTATATAATTCTGTTCAAAGCACAGACAGAAATATATATAGAAATCAGTAGACCTCACTGACGGTGAAACCACAATTTTACTAGCAAGAAGATCGCCCACACCTCTTTCTTTTATAGCGTTTAATGGGTTTACTAGTAATTTTGTTTTAATCTCTTTTATGGAACTGCATTTTTTGAGGTTCATTTGCTGTTTGACTTTTGTAATTGTTTGAGGAAAACTCGTACCAATTGATGTATTGTTACCCAGTTTTTTTTATCCTGCTCCACAAGTGAATTTTGGTAATTGATGCTCTGATTTTGTACGTCTACTATATGTTGTCTCTTAAACTTTTGTTAATGCTAAAATAATTTTTATTTTTGACATTCAATTATATATATTGCGTGGAATATGAGTAGTTCATTATTTTTAAATTTTGGTATACAGTTGCCTAGTTTCTGTTTTATTAAATAATATTTTTAGTGACTTTTTTTGTTAAATTGTTAAAATTTGTTTTGAATTAAAGGGTTGGGTTTTCAGAGGTTCAAAAAAAGGATATTTTTACGATTTTTTTAAAAATATTTATACAATCATATATTTTATTTATATAATGTGGAATATCAAAGATACATTTGTAAACAGTATTTGTGAAATTTTTATAAAAAAATTCTGAAAATTCAGCCGTTTGTACCTCATCTCCCTGGGCGTCTAAAAAACAAACTGCTCTCGCCGTGGACAGCATAACTCATTGGTTAAAATTAAAAAACTGAAAGTATTTCGTTAGTACATGTATAAATCTCGTGTTTGAACGAAGGAAAAAAATATTAAAATTTGTATTTTTCATAGACTTTGAACAAAAAATCTCATTTATTGGCTCGAAAAAATTAGTTGTATTCCAAAAAAACAAAATTCCTTCGTTCAATTACTAGATAATGTCATTATTTTAATATTACAATTAAAGATCTGGGCAAAATTTAAACAAAATCGGTCCATAACTTTTCGAGAAATCGCGTCGACCGACTTCAAAAATGGAGTTTTGAGAAAAACGTGTTTAAAGTTTTAAGTTGAAATAACATGCAAAGAAAAAATTTACATAAAACTTACATAGAATCTTCGATTCCGACAGCATAAAGCAATGTACCTGCTTCTGTGGCAAAGTCTAGGTCAGCCTTTTGCTCTTTCCTGTGACGAATTCTTGCTTCACGGTTCGCAATGTCTGGAACTTCCGAAGGATCTATCTTTTAGAATTTTGCTCGGATTGATTAAAAATTTTTTGAGAATATTTTAAACATATTGTCCTTTCCTTTTTCAAACCCACTTAACCTCTTTACAGACGAACACCAAATCAATATGTTGATTGCAACTGGCTTTAGTATCTAAAATTATTCCCAAAAATTTGCTTCATTTACAACGTTTTTTATTTTTATAATGCATTATTTTTGTCTTATCGTTATTAAGATGTAGAGACCACCCATTTCATACCAATTTTTTCTGTTTTTAAAACACCTTCCACTTTTTTGGCTAATATAAAATTCAAATCACTTACGACAATAGTAGTGTCATCGGCAAATAAGATTGATTCGCTACCTATCGTGTCTTTTATAAAATTCGATAGTTCAAATATGTATAATTTTATTTTCTTTCCGTAAGATATGAGTTGATAAAAGAAATAAAAAATCTCTTATGCCCATTTTATATAATTTTTCAATAAGAAATGTGTGGTTAACATAGTCAAATATCTTGGTCATATAACAAAATATTATAGCCGAATTCAACATACAAACAAAATACAAAATCGTGTAGCTACTAGTTATATGAAGGGCCTCACCTCGTTCGGTCAACTATGCAATATCGTATCGTCTATTATAAAATGTTGCATTATATTTATTATTTATATATGGTACAATATTGGATAGATATATTCTTTAACATAGAGTGAGATTTTACATATGTAAGTTACAATTAAGTACATAAAAAGTGTATTCTATGTGTGTTTAAGTAAGAGGATTCTACAATTAAATGCATGTATATCATAAACGGTGTATATCATGTATAGTATTTATTTGTATGTATGAGAATTATATTATTTTTGAAATTTCAAAAGAAAGGGACAAAATGAAATATTAAGTATTTCTTAATATTTTTAATATTAATGCTTGGTATGAAGAAATATTAGTCTAGTAAAAAAATTTATTAAATAAATTATAGAAGGGTATAAACGCTTATAATTTATGATAAGAACATAAAATTCAATTTTAATGTCAAAATGTCGCATAAGGATACCTTTATTTTTTATAAGCTCGTGACTTGACTAGAGGTTTGTGAGGTATGATTCATGCAATATTTAAAGCTATTATTTTAATCATGTAAAAAAGGTGTAGGTGTAGGGAAAACCGTTATATACACAGCCGTTATATAACTGATTTTGGTGGTAGCGCAGGGAAGTACAATTTGAACACTCGGCTTTCCGACTTGTTTTTCGGAATGTTTTCAGACTTTTCTGTTTGCCAAAAAATCATAAAACACGAACATAAATTTTGTTTTTCTTTAAACAGTCTAGTTTCCATATTAGTTTTTTTTTTTTGGCGGTGGAGGCTCCTAGAACTGAAACCTATATTTTTGCTTTGAAAGCTATAACTGCTTCGTAAATAGGTCTTCTTCTAGGATTTGTCTCTCAAAAAATTCAAATATTATTAGTTTTTTTCAACGATGAATAGTTTTTAAGTAATTGAAAAAATAGTAAAAAATCTCCAATAAATTTTATTGTGGCTAGATGAAATGGCTAAGGTAGCTTAAAGGACCAAAATTTTTAATAATTTTAGTTCTCTTGTTATACTATTAAATTTAATATATAATGAATAAAAAAAGAATTGTTCAGTTAAATATAATTGAAAACTACATAACTTATAAAATTTTTTAATAGCAGAAAAAACCGTTTTCATTCTGTTGAATCAAAAATTTAATTATGTATGTAAATAATTGACATTTATTTCATCAGTAAATTCACAGTATAAATAAAAATTGGATTAGAATGTCGAGAAAAAGGATTATGTAGCGTATGAGAGTTAAATAATTTAATTATTTAAAAAAAACGAGGGAGTCTTACAGTACTCGCAGATGATATGTAACATCTGATATCTAACCTTATCAATAAGCAAAATTAACATATTATCCTGAACAAATGAAATTGTAATATTTATTGACACATTTTATTTTTTTTAAAAAATATTTTTTAATTTTTATTTATTTAATTTAACTGAATTTTTTTTAAAATAATTTTTATTTTTTTATTTTAATTTTTTGTTGATGTAATTTTTATTTATTTACTTAAAAAATTTTTTAAATTGGTTTTATTTGTTTTATTTCATTTTTATTTTAAATTTTTATCTGTTTTTTTAATTAATTAATCAATTAATTTTGTTTATTTATTTATTTATTAATTTATATATCGTGCTACACTGTCATATAAAAACATTCACTTTACATATAATTCGTAAATAAACTATTCTAATATCGCGGCTTTTCCAAGCTTTTTTACACTTTAACACTGTTACATCCTTCCGTCCCTTTCCACGAATTCCGATTTATAAAAATGGATGGTATGTATTATAATTAAGGAAACCACAGAGTAAACAAAACAGTCTTAAGTTATAAAATAATTCCAGTTTAAAAAAACAAATAAAGCACACGTACATATATTGCATATATTGTATTATGAATTAAACAGTACATAATAATTTTAAATGCAATATAAAAGTTTGCATATATATTTGACACAAAATTTACTTAAAAGATTATTTCTCTTTATTTTTTTCAAATACCAAAGGGTATATTTTCAAATTAACATAATATACATTTTATTTATATTTTTTACTGTATTTCAAAAGAATAATGTCAGTTGTTTGAACATAAATTTGGACCATATTGCGAAATATAGTAAATTCATGAACAAGGTCCACACACTTTTTCTACTAAATAAAAACACAGTGACATTTCTGTTTTAAATGTTTGTTGGAAGTTCTTTTATACAATGTAAACCAATTCTATCTGTGTTTATTAGTGTTATCAATAATGCTTTCAGTATTTATATGGGAGCATTCATTATTAATAGTTTTATCTAAACAGAAAAAAACTTAATCGAAATAAAAAAACCACCATTCGCTTTTTATATTTATTATTGTACTTTGTACTTTATGTACTTTATGTAGATATGGCTGCTGTTATTACAAAAATAATTGGAATTCCCTTTTTTGTGATTAGAAGGTGGAATTAATGAAAAAGGTAAAGATAGTTCACCCAAATTTATGTTATCTGGCCCTGTATAGAAACAGTATACTAAATTAAATCAAGAATCAATGGCAACTTAGCTATCCTCATGTCCAAAATTTTAGAAATTCCAAAAACAAATATAGCAGAATTGGTTGCTATTTTGTTGTTCCGACTTAATATTTTGAAAGCAAATAGTATTTATAGTTAAACACGTTTATAAAACTTATCTTACCCCCGAAATATATATACGAAAACTAATGGTTTCGATGATCGGATATCGAAAAGACAAATCACTATGAATGCTTTGTAGCGGTTTAAAAATGTAGAATTTTGGAATGTATTATTTAGAATATACTTATTTTAATTAAATAAGAATAGTGAAAGAACAAAACTGTTAAGTATACTTAATGCAGCTTTGAACTTCGCTGTAAATTTTACATCATTGGTGAGAGAAATTGTGAATATCGCATATAAATTTCCGTTAAAAACAAAACAAATTATTTAATTAAAGTATTAAATAATTAAAAACTATGTCTCTTAGTTAATAGATGTAATTTTTAGTGATACATGAGAGGTGATTCAAATCGACTACTAGTTTTGATTATACTTGAAATATTAAAAGCTTATTTAAAGCTTTTTCCAACAACAAAATCGTAAGAAATTCGGCCGTAGAACTCTGTATAAGGTTTGTATTTGGATGGTTTCTGTCTTTTTTTTTGATACGTTAGTAAAGTTTTTCACTTCTATGGTAGTTTTTATGTATTTTTAAAGGAATTGATTTAACATAATACAATATAGTTTTTCTAAAATGTTTTACGAATGTAAATACCATTTGGTATACAACTATTGATATTTTCTAAATAATATTCTAAACAATGTGTAAGAGAAACAACCTAATTAATTATAAAATTTATGTATGATTGATTTTTATTACATTTAGAAACTGTTCAACACATATCCGGACAATTATGCAAAGCTCCATTAAATTTAAAACATTAAGCTTGTGAATCACAGAAACGCTCTTAACAAAATGTAAAGTTGCCGTATTAATAAACATGAACTTTAAACAGGGAATAATAATACGAGTATTGAGTATTGAGATTTTAGTTAGAAGTACAGAGCAATTCGATTTGAATCTATAACTCAAGTGAAGAGAATTATTCATTCCAATCGTTTACTAAAATTTCAAATATAGAATCTAATTTTAAACAATTCCAGATAACAAATATCATTAACAGATTAAATTTTTCCAATACTTTGATTATATCTCGGAAACAATGTGTGAACTACACAGTTCAGTTATTAAAATTAGTAAAATTTCACAATAGATTTCACAAAATGGTTATATTTGAGATGCATTTAGCTGAAATTGTGACCAACCAACATCATGGTATTTTACGAAAAAATCATTAAACTAAAATTGTTATTACTTATTTTTCTAGATCAAAAACGCAAACCAGCTTCTTATTAGACAAAGACACTCTGAACAGACAAAGTTGAATGGACTCGAATGTGTATAAATAGAGCACCGCATTCCACCAATAAAATTATGTTAAAAATATCTAAAATATTAGGGATTCTGATGTTGCCAGGCCCATTTTAGACATCTCCCCTTTTAGACAGAATATAAGGTTTGAAGCTATTTTAATGATGATTTTATGTTAATTTTACAAGAAGAATCACTTTTGAATACTTAAAAAATCCTTCGTTTTCGAGCTATAATCAAAGTTTTTCTTCCTCATAGATTTCGGGTGTGTTGGTGACTGTTTATTGGACTTCAATCGTTTATATGCACGATAACGAAGCATTTTTTTGAAAAAATGATAAAAATCCAGAAGTGTTTCATTTATGTTTATTGGATAAAAATAAATGAACTTTTTTCGAAAAATCTTCAAAGAAACATTTTTGTTATGAAATATTATAAGTAAACTAACTTTCCTTTTTTAATAACAGAAAATAAGTGTTTACATCAAACTGGTCGAAGATGAAACGCTGAACGTTAATTGGTCACCGAAACTTATGCTTTTGTGATAAAATAAATTTATAAATTACAGCTCAAAATTAGAACCTTATTTTTTTTACAGGAAATAAATACTGTTACATTCTGTATTTACAAATAAAGAACAAAGTAAATCCTTTCACTATAAGATGAAATTCTCATATTATTATTATGACTATTATCCGAACGAAGTGAGGTCTGTGGTACAACTAGACGATTTTGAATTTCGATTGCCAGATAGTATGTAATTATGTAATCTTACATCTGTATAACATTTCCTACACACATTAATCACATCCAGAAAATTTACTGTTTATTGACTCACTTGATCTCCCTTGGATCATCATGGGCGTCATAATTGCAAATTTGCAAAAATTAAGTCCGGTTGAGATAGCTGTACGAAAGAGATGACCAGTCTAATTATTTTCGGAACCCTTACCTAGATGGCAATAATCTAAGCTTAGTTTACTTCAGTCGACGTATCACTTACTGCTAGTAGCTTATGTCGATAGAAATGAACTAAACATAGATAATTGCCATCTAGCTATAGGTTTCGAAAATAACTAGAATGGACATCTATCCCATACGGTCATCTGTTCCCGACTTACCCCATTGTTATTCTCACTTGCAAAGACTCGTAAAAAATTACAATAAAGAGGTGAGACCTATATTTAACTCTTTATAAGAATGTGGTAGCACCGTGCGTGAGGACTACTGTTCTACGAGGCTACTAGTTATTGTTCTATAATGGTTTTATATGCCAACAACATCTTTTAACATTGTGTTGGTATATTTTTTTTAAACAACAATAAACATTTATGTTAAGCGATCTACCAAATATTAACTTCTAAAATATGGTGATGATATTTCTCTTAATTATGGAAATAAAGACATAGTGAAATAAAGTTTTATAAATTTATTATTGATTTTTTAAGATTATTTTAAAAAATGGGCAATTATTACATGAACATTGTTTGAAAATGATTACATTTTGGACTACAATTGCTTTTGGAGCTTATTAATAAAGGAACTGCAGTATGTTTAGAATACTGCTAAAAAATTCGGAACACTTGTGTATTCAAGTTAATTTAAACTCCTTGTGAATAACATTGATGTGACATCAATCACTTAGGAAGCCAATGAATTCTAAAACCAAAGTGCATTTGATATGTCTATTTGTCAGTTACAAAAAAACTATGCATATTGTAACTTGTAAGACAGTACATATTAAAAACATTACAAACCTATCGGAAAACGTGTCTGAGCCCACAAATTGCTAGTCGGATGTGTTACCACTACATGACAGGTGCCTCTGGTAGTCAACTACAGATACTATTCTATATGTGTTATATCTTCAATTTTTACAATTTTTTACGTTTTATCAAACAACTTCTTCACATTGGTTAGAAGCATTATTATTACTACAAACGTATCGTATTCATTTTGTGTGCGATTGTCAGTTTCCATAACTTAGATATTTTTCACAATTTTAGTTGTTTTAACACATATTATCTATTTAACAGAAGTAGAAATAACATATGAACCTTTGATTATCGTCTCTTAGCGAATTTTATTGTAAGGCAGTCCGACTAACAACTGGATGGTCCTGAGTTGGATCCCCAGCACGTGTGTAATGCTTTTAATATTTGCTATCTTACAATAACACTCGGCATACCATTACAATTTACATCTTTCAGCCAATACCTTTTAAGTTACCAAGTTACACACCAGATTGGTGTTTAAAGTAATCAAAATATATTTCCAAAACATAATCATTTTTAATACTCGGAAATAAAACTGTACAAGGAAAAAGTAGACATTATTTAAAAGATAACTTTTAATCCATCAATGTGTATTTAATCTATACAACAAAAATACATATATTATATAACTGATATAATAAAAAATTTAATAAATACAAATTTAATATTGTCTACATAAGATATAAAATACCTTAATCGAATTATTAAAGAAAAAAAAAAGAATAATTTAAACAATACGCCGATATTTACATTAAAATCTATGTATATGGAACATATACGACGCTATAAATGAAAATATACTTAATTAATTCTTACTATAGAATAATGTTATACAAAATAAAAGTGTAACATAAAAACTGCATAAAAAATAACATAAATTAACAAAAGATTTGCGCAACTTGCTCAAATTCGACCACGTTTTCTTTAGGAAACTTTTCCCAAAGATAAAGTCTGTTATATTCCATGTAATTATTTTGAGTATTATTTTTTATTTTTGTCTACAATTATTAAGTATATATGTATATATATATATATATATATATATATATATATATATATATATATATATACATATACAGATATATATATATATATATATATATACATATATATATATATATATATATATATATATATATATATATATATATATATATATATATATGTATATATACTTACAAAATTTTTCACTTAACAATTTCATTTTATATATGGTCTCAATTCAGAATTTAATTTTTTTAAATAAGTAAATAAGCTTTTATACAAATAGTAGGTAGATATATAGGAGCTAAATCCTATGAATATATTAAGAAACAAATTGTTTACATGAATACGTAATAACAATATAGAACGTCCGTATATTCTTCATTCTAGTGCATATTCTTTCAAATATGTATCGTATTTTTCATCAACCTAATAACTAAGCCGAATACTATACAGTCTGATTATCTACAAACCTGAGAGGATTTATTTTATAGTGGTATAGATAGCTATATTGAGCAGTAGATTCACAGTGACGCCCTATTATCTATTAGAAACTAAATATAGGCCTTAACTCTATATCGTAATTGATTTATATTTCCAATAAATGAGTAAGTGATTTAGTTTGTTTATTTGTCCCACCTTCACGCGTTAACTACTCAACCGATTTTAAAAGTAGACTAACATAGGCTATAAAATAATTATTAAAATTTATTAGATTCGCATGATTATATTAATAAATTAATTTTTCGATTGTGAGTTGTTACCAATGGTTGTCCATTCGTAATTACAAATGAAATTTACAAAATTATTTAGAAATCAAAAAATTGTAGGTAATATCTAAAAATCAGTATTCAAGATACAGGAATAAAAACGAGTTTATTGTTATTAAATAATCAGATTATAAAAACCTATATAAAAATATCTTAAAGTAAGAAGGAGAAATAATAATAAAAGAAAATGTTTTAAATATCTTAAAAGTAAAACATTGTATTTAATAAATAATTTTTCAGTAAAATGTTTAAATTTTAAAATAAATTATTTAACAATAAGTAAAATAATTTAATAATTAAATATTTTGTATTTATTATCTATACATAGAATAATATTACATTTGATTTTAAGTTCCTTTTTGGAGAATATTAAAAATTTTTCTTCAAACGAATATTAAGGCGGTTAATCATCAGCTTTTGCCCTGACATAAAAGCTTAGAGTGCTTTTAAACAGCTGTTGAATTAATTAACATGTAATATATATTGTATTCCTTTTAATTTTTCAGCACAAGTAACTCAAAAGATTTCATTTCCTATTGTTTTTTTTAACAAAAACTCTTCGACAAGCACTAGGTTTTTATGTCAATATTGTGCATATTAAATTTCATAACATTTGGGTAAGTAATTTTTGAAGTATTTGCGCTGGAATTGTGTGCTTCTAACAGTAGTTGAGAAATCCCCTTCAATGTATAGCAAGTATTTACGGTTACAAAAATATCTTAGTACACTTGCGATAATATATATGCTACCCTAACCCAACTTTAGAACCATGAAAGATTTAAACACGATTTTGTTTTTTTAATACCATCACCTGTTCTTTGAAATATTTTTTTGTAATCTCTTTAGATTTGCCACAATTTCAGCTTAAATTTAGTATTTTATATTATATATTCATTTACAACTGTACGGACTGCATATTTAGGTTATTTTATGATAACTTATCATTAACAACGGTTCTAACATTCTGATATAGCTATAATCATTTTAATAGTCTGTTTCATTTCAAATAATACGATTATCAAATACTAGCCCCGACCTGGTGACTATTTTAAACTATCCGATATTGTATGTAACACCCAGTACTTTGCGTGGTTCACTCAGTACTTGGTGTGGCTCACCCGGTACCCATAAAGAGAAACACCCGTTACTTCATTTGTATTTGGTGATACAAATTTGGTTGCATACATTCTAATGTTACTTCACAGATGCGATCGCCAATATTATTTTTTGTATTTTTTATAGGCCATAAAAATTTTTCAATTGTTGACCTATTATTTCTAAGCTTTCAATTTGTATACTTTATTTCCAAAAATTTCATATATGAGGTGCTAGAATTCTTCAATAACATTGAAAAATTTTCAAAAATTAATACGAAATTTTCTATTGCTGACCAATTAAAGGGACTACCTGACATTTAAATTTTAAATATAATTTTAAAAAAATGTGTAAATCATTAAAATTGTCATGTTTTGGCTATTTTTAATCTTCAATCGCTTTTAGTCCGAGAATCTGATTTTTTTTGTCTATTTATTTTATTAAACTTTTTGGTTGTTTTGTGGTGGATAACAAAAAATAAACAAATAAGCAACAACATACATGAAGCAAGGTTGTTAGGCACTCAGAGCTTAATTATACATATTCAAAGATTATATCGTTCCTATTACAAACTTACATCACTGGTAACACGGAACTCGATTCGAAAAAACGAAAATTCGAAAAAATTTTGAAATCATTTGATTATTAGCCCTCAATTTACATGTTAAGATTGCGTTTGCTAAATTTTATTACATTTGGAAATGTATAGTGTGTTTATTATAGCAGTCTCTATTCAAAAGACAATCACGTTAAACAGCCCCTTGTAAGAAATTATTAAGATTATCCATAAATTATTGCAAAAGATATTACAATTTAGTAAGTCTTCAAATTTTGAAAGTTTTTTATTATTTACGACAAAACCATGAACCGATTTTTATTTTGAACACGTCATTTAGGAGACTTGTTTACTATCTAAAAGCTTTTTCATTTATAAGCTTAGTTTAGCAGACAATTTAAAAAAAAGAAAAGTTGATTTTTCATGACTTCAAACGGCCGTCTGTCATTTTGTTATTTCCTATATAATGGCAAATAAAATAAATAACAAATATTGTAAATTTTAGCGTAATAAAAATAAAATTTTATTTTGAATAATAATTATCAATGTATAAAATTTTAAATATACGTAAATTAACTTATGTTTTAGAGGTTTAGAGATCCAGAAATTATGATTAGAAGATTGTAAATGAGTCGAATTTCGACCTCACGCAATACTAGTATACGTATTATATGATAAATATATCATATTCAAAATATATACTATTATTATAATTACATCATAACATATCTACCTATTGTATAACATTGGATGAAATTATTTATTCGTTAATCGTTTGGATAAAGTTTTAAGCGATGAATCGAATTCCACTGAATATAGAACTTATAAATATCTACTAATTTAAATTTAATAGGGTCGACATATATTAAATATGTATTAAAGAGGTAAATTATCAATAAATAATCAAATATTATTATTAAATAATAATCAATATATAACAATAGATAAAATATTTACCTACTTACAAAATGGTTGTTGTTTATTTGGTTTGAGGTGGGAAAACTTTATAGTTCAAACTGAATAATAAATTAATAAGGGAATAAAATATGTTGAGATTAAACAATATATAGTTTTTGTGCATTATATATTTTATGATACAAATAGTGAACGTTACGGTATCGTTAGAATATGGTATCCTTAGTATGGTATCTTAGAATATCCTTACCATCAACCACTTAAGCATTTTTATGACTTACAGACATGACAGCGAGGGCACTATCAAAATACTGATAAATGTTACCGTAAAATCTCTTAATTTCATTTCAATCTGTTCGACCATCTGACTGCTTGTCCTAAATCATGATAATTAAAAAGAGTATAAAACAATACATACTATTTAAAGCATTAGACCACACTCTCGGTAACACTCAAATCTTAGTAGTTAGAAAATATAGATCACGCCTCTTAATGAGAATTGGTTTATATCTCCTCTCACACAAATAATATTAACTTCATCATAATGATAACGAGAAAAATAAAATTTTTTGAAAATTAGTTATAACGATTCCTTATGATCTAATGAAGATCAAAAACTATACAGTAAATTTCCTGAATGGTATAAACATACATACATAATTACATTGATATTAAAATTCAATCCCAAATATTGCTTTTAAAACATCTATTAAGGCAGTGCCAGCGTTATTCTCTGAGACATACGATTCATGTCTCAAATAGGGGATCTTTCCTAAAGGTGGAAACAACAAAGGCTGTTACTACTGCCAAAGGGAAAGAAGCCACCGGATAAGCCATCGTCTTATAAGCCCCCGCTCTGCATGTTGGACACGGCGGGAAGATACTGGAGCGAATAATTCATATAACATAATGGAAGCAGTGATCGATCTACTCTTGGTAGACAATCAGTATGGATTCTGGAAAGGAAGATCAATACTTGTAGCAATCGATTTGGTTATAAGTGCAGCTAAGGATGCAATCGCCGGAACTAGATGGAAGAGTAGCAAGAAGAAATATTGCTTAGTGGCTACTCTGGACATTACGAGCGCTTTCAACTCCGTTAATTGGGACTGCATCATGCAAGCCCTTGGAGAAATGAACGTGCCAAAATACCTCCGCAAAATGGTAGCAAGCTACTTCACGGACATGGTCCGTAAATACGGTACGAAAAACGGCTCGGAGGAGTACGAAACACCAGAGGAGTACCTCAAGGTTCAGTCTTAGGACCTTTACTGTGGATCATTATGTACGATGGCCTCTTGAGAATAGCATTGCCGGCGGAAGTTAAACTTGTTGAATATGCTGACGATGTAGCAGAAGTGTTCGTCGCGAAACGTCTCGAAGAGATAAACCTGGCTTTCGACATCACGATTAGAAGAATTATCATGTGGGTGAATACGGTGAACTTGCAACTGGCTAAACTTAAAACCGAAGCAGTACTGATCACCAGCAGGAAGAAAATTGAAACTATCAAGTTAAACGTTGAAGAGCACGAAACTATTTAAACATTATTTGGGAGTGATGCTTGATGTCAGACTCAACGTCAGGTGGAACACATCGTTGCCAGGGCGTCGGTGGTGAGTGCTAGTCTAGCAAGATTGATGCCTAATGTTGGAGGACCAAAGCAGTGTAGACGACTACTCCTATCATCTGTAGTCACATCAGTGCTCGCATACGGCATATCTATTTGGACCGATGCACTAGACTTACAGGAATCATGAAGAAAAGCTGGCCCAATCTATCGTCAAAGCGCCCTACGAGTAGCTAGCGCCTTCTGTTCAATATCAGAGGAAGCGTACGTCATTTCCGGAATCCTACCTCTCAGAGTTCTAGCAGAGGAAAGACGGGCCCTCTACCAACGAAGAAGGCAAACTGCACTGAGCCCTGAAGAGCATAGAATGGAAGAACAGCAGAACAGCATAGGCCGATGGCAACTGCAATGGGATGCCGCAGAGAAGGGTAGGTGGACGCACCGCCTCTTACCTTGAATCGACACTTGCCTTAACCGGAATCAAGGTGAAGTCAATTATTATCTTACACAGATGTTGTCAGGACACGGGTGTTTTCGAGAGTATCTACACCGCTTTAAACACGATGATTTTCCGGAATGCCCGGCCTGCCCAGGAGTTGTTGAAGATGCGGAGCTCGTCTTCTTTGTATGTCTTCGTTTCGATCTACAGCGTGAAGAGTTGGAAAGGATCCTGAGCCAGAGAATGCAACTAGATTCACTAGTGGAAGCAGTGTTGTCATCAGAGGCTACCTGGAATGCTACCAGGTAACACGTTTGCAACAGAAGTCCTTACAGACTTGTGTTCCATCGAAAGAGGAAGATCAAATTACAGAAGATAGAAGGAAAGAAGATAACACCTTAGCCATCAGAAGGAAGAGCAATAGCTAATCCTCCCCTCACAAAGTAATGTCTGATGGCTGTTTCCGTGGGGAACAAGAGGATAGAAGAATAGGGGTTAAGGTTTTAGTGAGTATGGATTAGTGAGCACTAGCGTTGAGTTTTTTTGATGACGCCGCGTTGAGTCTTCACATATCCAGGCGATATGCCTGGAATCCGTAAAAAGGATTCCCCCCTCTTAAAAAAAACCTACATACATACATACACTCATACATGCATATATGCATACATAATAAACTCTAATCGGCCCTACGTTGGTTTTCAAAAAAAGGTATCACTTAATCATATAAATATAGATTGTAGAGATTAAATATGAAAAGAATGAGAAATTAGTAATCTTAAATTTCTGAATATTTTGATACGAATGGTTTTAACATTAAAGAATAAATGCTTTGTTAATTATTTATTTGTAAATATAAACATATTTAACACTTAATTTTATATTATGTAGTGCGCTCAAATTAAAATTATACAATTACGCACCTGGTGATGTTGACGCGGCCATTTTAATGACGCGATCCCACAAGTTTATTTCTTAATAAAAGTCGCACAATGCGCTTAAAGAAGTTTTCACTTCAAAAATCAATCAATTGAAAATTTACATCAAAACCTATGCAAGCATGAATAAGATGTTTTTGAAGTGGGTATAAGCACAGTAAGCAAGCCAATGACATAAAAATTATCTCTAAATTGCAAAGTTACTACTATATATTCCTGTAATATATTTGAGGTTTTTAGATAATCTGTATCCTTTTGATTAAACACTAGCTTGATTTTATTTTTAGAAGTGTTTTATGGATATTTTTTATGAAATTTTAATGAATTAAATAATTTATGTAAAATAATTAATTTATGCATTGAATTAATTAATTTATGTATTTACCATGTAAAAAGCTGTGAAAGCAAGTAAAAAGCATTTATTTTGAGTGCTTGCATTAAATTCATTCAGAAAACATTGTCAGCTGAAATATTTGTCAACTTTTTGACAAAATTTTTATAATTTACAATTTAAGCACCATAAATGCATATAATAAAGCAATTTTAAGCATTATGTTCTGCTAGGATGGTGATTTAGAATCGGTTAATATTTTACTTTTTTTTATCAGTTAGGTATACAAAGCAAGAACGACCAATGTAACGTGTAAAAATCTACATTTATGCATTCAAATGGTAATGGATTGTTATATTGATATAAAAGAACTCCACCACCTAACTATAGGACCTTCCAAATTGATTGTAAAATTGTATATCTAATTGGAAACTCTCTGTCTAAATCAATACATATCGAAGAGGAAATGCGAGATTATTGCACAGTGTACACAATGTGTACAGTGATTATTCATTTATAGAGACGGTAGCTTTATATGCTTTAACATTGTTATATGTACCTATCTATACTCCGCTACAAAATAAAAATGTCCACCTGAATCTTCCATACTTATTTAAAATTTAAAAAATTTATGATTTTAATGGTGTATTTATTAAATTATTAAGTTTAAATTTTGTGAGCTACATAATTCAATTTTGAAATTAACATCCCTTTAAGGACGCATAATAAATTAATAGATTGCTAGACCGGTTTCGATTGTGTTTACAATCATCTTCCAAATCTTACTTTAACCCGGGTAAAACGAATAACTTAGATAAAGCAGGTATGTCTGTGAATGACATATCACTCTAACTGCCATGACAATTGAATTGTTTATTTTTCTTGGTGATGAATGAATCGTTTTGAGTGATATTGTGATTTTCAATAAGCTTTGTACCTATTCATTGAATTTGCTCTTACTGTAAGATAACTGGGAATCAATTTAGTTTTGTAGAGTAGCATTGTTTTAGAGTATAAATTTATTAATTATCCTGTATGATACATTATTTATTAAGAATTACAGGATGAAGGATTAGTGAAAACATTGTGACAAAGCATTTATTTCGCAACGTTACGTGTTCTTTATTTAAACTTCATCAGGTGGTCATATAATGTTACTCTTAATGCTGTCAAAAATTATATCTTTGTCGTATTTAATTTCAAATCACAGTAATCACTCTTTAACACAAGTTAATATATTTGAAATTAAATACGATAAAGATATAATTTTTGACAGCATTAAGAGTAACATTTTATGATCACCTTATGTTTGTATAACCTTTTTTCTATTACAGGAAGATTTTTCAACTTTTAAATAATTTTTTGTGTTTAATTTTGTTTCAGATCTTAATTAATTTTTAATTTTTTGTAAACTTGTATTTTATTTTATCTAAACATGAATAAACTTTTATTACTTTCTTATTTTTTCTGTTTTACTTCATTAAGTGATCAAAATTATCTTCTTGTTTTAGGTTTCAACATTTACTTTGGTAAACTCACTTAAAATTATATATTTTTTAGTAAATTTTATTATTTATTTTTATATATAAATACAACTTATCCAATTTTGGACATTTTTATTTATAGCTTGTGGTGTTATGATCTTCATGATCAAAATATTTTAATTATATTTTGTCTGTTTTCTTTACAGGAGTGTTTATGTTTTGATATTTGTTAATAGATTAATATATGTTTTAAGTCTACTGAAGATGATTGTAAAGACAATCGAAACAAGTCTATCAAAAAATTATTGTGGACCCTTAAGAGGATATATATTTCTCAAATGCATTTAAAATATTTTAGTTAAACAAACTATTAGTAGTACAAACTAAAATATAGGAAACAAATTCAATTACTAGTTAACTGGAAATAGTGAACATAATTTAAATTTATAGTAATGCTAAAAAATTGTATTATAATTTCGTATTATTTCTACTAATAATAGATATTTATTAATACGATTAAAATTAAACACTGAAATCACAAAATAATTGTTTGATAAATCTGTCTTACAATATTAACAAATAATATAATATTTAAATACACTTAAATAAGCCAACAATACACACTAGAATATGATTAAAACCACAATTAATTACAAAAGAAGGAAATTATAATGTAGAAGATATAAATAGAACGAAAAATTTTACGTTGTTACATTAATTAATTATTGCTACAGTAATGTTTAAGATATTTTTCTAAATCTTCAAAAATATTATAGATGGTATTTAGAGTTACTATCACGCAGAGATATCTACGAGAGGCTTTTTTTTCCCAGAACTATGAGAGTCGCTTATCCAAAAGAGAATATAATTTTTTTAATTTATTTTTTAATTACTTCACATGATTTTAGTTACTTCCCATGCAAATGGTTAAGTAAACTCGTCAACGTGTTTCTTTACCCCATATCACTTATCAGCATTCTTCGTTGGTGAATAGCTTTAGTTTAGTTCTACTTGCATTGTTAAGTTTTTACTTTATTGACACGTGGATTGAAAGCCTAAAGAATATAATATTAGAATATCATATTTTGATTTTGCTGCTTTTATATCTAGTACGATAACGGCTTCAAATATAAAAGTGCGCAAACTTTACCATACCGGCTATGTTTTATCATTATACTTTGATTACAATTCCATTTTTTGAGTACACTTAATTTAAATGAAAAAGATTTAAGTTAGAATGTTGTTGGCCGATTTTCCAAAAATATATTTTTATTTGAAAACGGAGTGTTACTGCCGTTTTCGATCCTAAAAATATATCATATTTGGGACATTAAATTTACAAATTAGATATAATTATTTTTATATTGAACCTTTTGTGAAACTAGTGATTCTATTTCAAAATTTAATGAAAAAACGCCTGATTATTGTCTATGATCTGATTCTCTCATTGGTAATCATATTAAAATACATATACAATAAAATTTTGTACATGTATTATTCGTGCTAGTTATTACTGACTCTCTCTATTGCATCCTTAGTAATTGTTTGCTCACAGTTAAATTAACGGCCTCCTGAAAATAATTTCACTATACACATTTTAAAGAGGTTTATTATATATGTATACAATTGACTTGAAATTACACATAATATATATATTATGACTGACGAATTGAAGTTAAAGCGAAGGATGTATACATAGATAATGCCAATAGGTATATGTAGGTATATAGTTTATACTAAGGGTAATATTACACTACATGTAGATAATACTAAACTGAAGTTCGTAGAGATAAATTATAACGAAAGTTTATGTATATAGTAGTAGTAGTAAATGAAGTTTTACAAATTGTGTATTTTGTAATAGAGTTTGAGTGAATTTAATTGAGAACATGAATTTATTGCACACGCTTAGTGAGCTTGTATTTACTTTATAGAATGCTATCAGTTTTACTTTATCACTATCTGCACCGTAGTTATATTGAATCACTTTAAAAATTATTAATCTGGTGAACTGAACTTTCGGTAAAAATTCCCTGAATTTATTTATTTTTGAGATAGTTGTGACGAATTAATTAAGATTTTCTCGTAGAGCAATTGAGCTGACTGATTTTACTCACGGACAACCTCTTCGATTTCTCCTTTATTTTATAATCCTATTTAATTTGATATTGAGAATGAAAATATTATTTGTTAAAAGTTACTCATACGTTTCGCAGGAAAGTTTAAAAATTCTTCATAATCTTTCCACGACTCTTTATAAGCATCCCTAATTAACTCTTCCAAGTTTTATTTTAAAATTAATTTTAAAACGAACCAAGAAAATAGCATGTAAAAAAAGTTTGATTATAATAATGTTAAACACATAAATCTGTTGACTAACACACATAGTTCGATTTGTATGTATTTTTATATATGTACACACAGTGCATGTAATCTTCTATATAGTAATATTTTATGATTTTTTACCCTCTATCAAAAGACGAAGAACTATTTGTAAACGTATAATTTAATTTTTTAAATTAAACATTTCGTGTAAAGTGGATAATATAAATTTTTCGAATAAAATTAAATAAAAATATAATACCACTATAATATAATAACTGAAAATAGAGACTCAGGAAAATTCACTAGTTTTGCTTTAGATATAGAAATACATAGTTTGTGTTGTGTGAAAATACATAAAAATGTTCTTCATAAAAATACATTGGTGAAGTTGATGATTAACTATCAGTGTATCTCTTTTCTTGCAAATTTTTAAGAGTTTTCCTTATTTTAACCTTATTTTATGGCGTGGAACGTATATAAATAAATTTGTTGATTTTTATGTAGGTTTCACCAAACAGTACTTATTAACAGACGCGAGGTTTTAAAAATAGTTTTCCCAGTGATTTTCCAGCATTTAAATATACAAATGTTTGGATTTTTATACTTTTACAGCTGAATGCGATACCATTTTTAACGTGAGTCTTTTGCGGATGTCCAGGTATTAAACCCGCTACTGCTTGTAATATTTAAAATTAATTTTTATAAAAAATAAATAACAATTTCAGATACTTGCCATATACAGATAGATAGATATATTAGCAAAATACGCAATTCAAGTTCATTTAAGGAAGTACGAGCACCAAGGCAACTTTTGATAAAAGGATTGATTTTTTTTAATACAAAGTTTAAATATATCTAAACAAATTCCAAAAATTTGAAGGAGATTGCCCGATCATTCAAATAAATAATTAACTTTAAAGTTGAGCAATTTAACATTGGTCTTATGGGGTAACCTTCAAACATTGATACATTTCTGTATTTTTCTCGTAAAACTGTCGGTGAATATTTTTAAAAAACTTATGGATGAAAGTAAATATATTAGTGATAAATTTAATTCAAAAAGATTTACATTTGCCCGACTAATTAAAGTGTATTAATTAAAAGAAAAATAAATGCCGCCACTAGCCAATGTTAAATGTATATCTATATATTGAAAAAAATCATATGGTTACTGCGTTCCCCTTACCGCGCTAGAGTCGATACCTATCCCCACACCGCCTGGCGCTCGTACTTCCTTAAAAAAGATTTTCAGTTTAAAAATTGTTTCGAAAAATAATTTAAGTAAATTTTCTCTTCAATGCATATTAAAATATTTTATTTGTTATTGCATATTAAAACTTCCTTTAATATAAATTTAAACTAAAACATTGATAGATTTTATAATCATTAAGATGGTTGTTTATAAAAAAATGCTGGTGTAATTCTTTTGTTATGTTCCGAAATCATCAAATTTGTGGAATCTATCATTATTTAATTATTTATTCATTTGAAGAATGAACTGATTTTACAATTTTTCTGTTACATATTTTGACAATGCTATATATTTATTAACCAATACCGTACATCCTTTTCCATACTTATTATTACCTGTATATGAAATATTTTATTTATTGTTTAAATTGTAATACCAATTCAGATTTTTTTTTGAAAACATAAACTAAATAGACATACTAATACTTTTAAAATTCCGATTTTTTAAAACACTTATATCATTTTCGAATTTGCACATCAATATTATGTCAATAAAATGTAAAAACTAAAAATATAATATAAAAATAACATCGTATTTAATTAGTATGGTTTTATAAAAATGACTGACTCATTTTTAAAATAAGAAAAATGAACTTCATTTCCATAAACATTACTGTCAGTAGTATTGTAAAACTGTTACCAAATTAATAACGAGTAACATCTCTGTAAAGACTATATTAGTATAAGAAATTGTTTCTTTCTTGATTTCACATAAAAGTGCGAGGACAAAACGTAAATTCTTTCTACTTCCACTGAACTTTGAAATTGCATAAATCACGTCTTCTCAGTTGTATAGAAAAAATGTTGGTATTTTTAAAGGTTTTCTAAAACAGAATATGCAATGAAAATAACTGTTATCTATGTGTTAATTACCTATTAATTATTTATAGCATTTGATGTTAAAATTGCTCGATGAAATTTATAGGACAAAGTAGAAGACAAATTGTTACTAGATTCAAAGAGCACATGGCACACATAAAATTTGGACGAACTGATAAATCATGTGTAGCTGACAAATCAAATTTAAAACTCTTAAAATCGATATCCAATCCAACCGAACTTGATGCATATGAAAGCATCTACATTCAAAAATATGACAAAGACACGATGAACTTAGATAAAGGACTTTTTCCAAATGCTGATTTAATAAAGATTTCAAAATTGAAGTTGAACTATTAGAATTGAATCAGTATTTGAAATTAAAATTATTTAATTGCATAATTCTTTTTAGTTTTGTACGTTCAATTTTTAATTTAAGATTTGTTAATTGACAAAAACCACGTGGTCACATATCATTGACCGAACACTAAACACGTGATCGATGCTGATTGGTTGACGTAGCAATTTGATAGATACTTGGAAAGTATAAATTGCGCATACACGAACGAACAAGTGTACCAGAACGCCAAAAGGCGCCTGGCCCTGGGAAACGCATTCTTTGCAGGATTGTACCCACTACTCAGCCCCAGGAGTAAACTGGACGAGCGTTTAAAGCATCGACTCTGCAAGTCATGTGTCCGCCCAGTGCTCACGTACGCAGCCCCTATTTGGACTAACGTTGCATATTCGCTCATCACGAAGATGCGGCAATTCCAAAATCGTTGCCTTCGAGTCGTCTCGAAGGAGCCCCTAAGATTTCCGTCCGAAACTCTCCACCGCGAGACTGGACACCCAACTGTTCCAAACTTTATCCTTACCACCTCAAAATCCTTTTTCCAATCTTCACGCAGCGGTCCCTTCCCAGAAATCAGCAAACTGGGTCAATTTGACCCAAGGATTCTGCTTTTTGGGAAAAGATTTCCCATGCCACACGATGTCGATTGCACCTGGTTCCGGTGTGATCTTAATTGTATGTAGATTCTTTTTCTTTTCTTTTCTTTAATTTACAGGTTAAGCTAGTTTTAGGGGTGGCCTATCCATCCACATAGGTTAAGTATTTTCAAATGGTTTTTTTTTTTTAAATTTTCCATTTTATTAAAACGATGTAATGAAAAATTGTAATCTCGATGTAACTAGTATATAAGATGATGTATTATAGATAAAGCTTAGGCTGGGTGCTATAGTTATAAGCCGATTTGTATTTTGTATATATTTTTGATGAAAATAAAGAATTATTAATTTGAAATTTGAATTTGAACAAGTGTACAAACCGTAACCAAATTAGCAACGAGTAACATCTCCTCAGAGAATCATTACAACTAGCTAATTCATACTGATGATGACTACTTTGTAGTCGAAATACGTATTTATAAAATGCAAAATAATTTGATCTAAGAAATTGGGGAAAAAATCGAAATTTATTCGAAAAATCCTAGAGTTCTCATTAATAATTATAAAAAGCTAATATTTAAGTTTTAGTCAATACATGTAGGAAATAAAATAGCTGCACGTATCTCTATACCACAACACACTCATGAACTAGTCTCACTAAAATTCTACTGAGCAGTTGTTGTTTAAAGGCCTAGCCGAGTTAGTGTGTGATTGTGTTGCCAAGTAAATAGATAAAAATACATGCTTTGCAGTCTGAATGTCTAAACAAGTGAGTGTGAGGTTGTGACCAAGCGATTAATATCTAAGTGAATACTGTTTAACCAAGCGCTTAAAATTTATATAAGTGTAAATTGTTATTGTTCTAATCTGGGATTAAAACCTGGAAATCGAGTGTTATTATTAGATCACGTCGAAATCGCAAGAAGTTTGTGAGCTCACAAGGTATTTAATATTCGGTTTTGAGATTAACTGTATATTTGGCTTGTAAAATTTCTTTTAGTCCTAAATAAGCTTTAAATATTGTATGAAGCATACCTCACAAAAGCTTTAAATATTATCCAGCCATGAGTTTGTGAAAAACATCCAATAAATGTATCCTTAAGCTATAGTTTGATATTATAATAGTTTCACCATATAAACTGTAACTCTTTACAACATCAATTCAATGGTATCTTTAATATTCAATTAGGAATTTTAATCCGAAAAATCGGTCCTGGTAATCCGGGGGATCCTGCAGCAGTATACGGTTACCATATCAGGTACCAATTTTTAAGATCCACTGATTGCGAATTTTGTAAAATAACTGTGCTTTTGCATTAGGTTCGGTTCGCTCGATAGGAATACTTGTTTGTTATTCATGATTATTTGCTTATATATAAACTGAAAAGTGTAGAATCTAAGTGCCTTCTCAGCTTCAAGCTACATTTGTAGTGTTGGCATGTAACACAATTGACACAATTTGTTTCTTAAGATCGTGAAACTAAAAATTATTTATTAAGTGTTAAATATTACAAAGAACAAATAGTGCTTTGCTTTTGGAGATTTATATGGTTTTTTAATTTGTGTTGACTATTTAATTGTTTTCTATTTTAAAATGAGCCATAATAAAGTTAATTTCGTATACGTATTGTTATTTTTACATTTTATTTATGATTCATGTTGGAACGAAAAAGGAATGTTAAATTATCTTTGTTTTATTAATCCGGTTGGATTGTTAGAAATTCTTGGATATGGCCGGATTTAAAATGAGGGATATAGAGACTACAATCCATGTATTCAATATGTAAGTATTTTTAAATTTTTCATGAAAAATACTTAAGTTTAGATACGAGCCAGGTGTATCTATGTCGGAAACGCTCTGAACAAAATAATTTTGCTTATAGCAAAAAATAGTAAATATTCCCCAATAAAGTTTATTGTGGTTAGTTGAAATGGCTTACCTAGCTCAATAGACCTTGATAAAATTCTTAACACCAACATATTTAATAAAATTATTAATAATTTTTATAACATTGGATCTATTGTCAAATTGAAATATTTTTGGTATATAAAATTCCATTTCGGACAATAGAAAAATCATAAATGTGGCATAAAATATTTATAAATAAATTGATATTTTTTGTATTGACAATAAAATCACTTTTCCTTGTTGTTTCTTCTATATTGGTTATATTCACATATTGATATATATCAAATGAAAATTTATTTTATATATCGGGTGTACATAAAATTAGACCACTACAAAATTTTACTATAATATACATATATAATAATAATAATACTTTAATTGTTGTAAAGTTTAAATGGTGTAAATACTGTCATACTTAAAAAAATAAATGACTTGCATAATAAGTATAGTATTTGAAATAAAACATATAAATATTGTTATTTAATATTAAGTATCTAATGCGTAAATTGACAAAAAAGTTCTTCGATGTCATAAAACACTCTCTACTGTTAGATACTGTTTTAATTCTGTTTAAATTTTTTAAAATTTGCAATATATATATATATATATATATATATATATATATATATATATATATATATATATATATATATATAGGTATTTTAACTAATTTTGTCCAGCCAGTACGTGGTGTTACGGCAAAACACAAATTTTTTCAGTCTATGGATACTACTTAACTGAGTATATTAATAATAGTGATTCATATTTTTTTCTACTATGACGCGGAAGTCTTAGCATGAATCTCCTTAATAATTGGTGTATGCAAAAAGACAACTAATTAATACAGGGTAACCGCAAAACAGAAGAGTCAATCATTTTATTAATATATTTTTATGTTGGAGATTATCCTTTAAGCAGTGCAAATAAATGATTGATATATTATTCTCAGTCAAACTAAGGATAATAAAGTAAAAAATCATGGTATTTAGATTATGGATACCAATTAAATCATTCAAATCAGTTGAACTACCAACTTAAATAAGCATTATTAAGTATAATAATTTTTGAAATTAACTGCGATAATAAATAATAATAAACAGGAATATTATAATAAAACTAAGAAATTCCAATTTATCTTAATTTTTCATACGGAACAAACAATCTAAAAATACAACCATTTATTTGGCAATCAAATTTATTACAAAACATCATGTATATTATAAGAATCCATGTTCATGTTATGAACTAAATAATATTCTTGTCACGTTATAACCATTGAGCGCGTTATTGCTCTTGTACCCTAGTACAATGGCATCCATCGAAAAATCATCCCCATACATTCATATGGCATATAATAATCGTATTTTAAAACTCAAAAGCATAGCATATAACATTTACTACGCTGTATAGAATATATACACTTGATCAAAACTTTTCAACCTGGTCATCGGGTTGAATCTTAAACGCTGAGATATATTTTAAATTATAGCAGTTTTCTATTGAAAATCGACTTTAAAGGATCATAAATTAAGCTAGAGTCAAATATACTTTTAAACAAATTAAAATTAAAACAATTACTCCCGAAATGCTCCCGCAGAATATATATTTGCTCCACTTAAATAATTAATAGTTAATTAGTTATTCATAATTAAAATTCAAATTTCCGATCATATCAATTAACTTATATAGAAAAAAAAGTATATAGATATCAACAATTGCTCTTGAAATGTTCTTTTAGAATATGCAATTGCTCCACTTAAATAATTAATAATTCATAACTGAAAAAATTTATTTTCGATATAAAATTTTCTTTTAATAATAAAGACTAAAATATATTAATGTAAATTAAATTAATCGAATCAAATATTTTAATTATGAATAACTAATTAATTATTCATTATTTAAGTGGAGCAAATACATATTCACAGGAAGAATTCCAGGAGCAATTTTTTGTTATATAATTTGTTTAAAAATATTAATATTTGTCCGCTAACTTGTTTATGGTCACTAACTTCTTGAAGGTCAAATTTATAATTTTGAAGTATATATTACTTTTGTGATTAAATTTGGCATCATCCAGTAAAAAACCAAGCAAAATATAATAATAGTTACAAAGTGTGTTATAACAGCTTAAAGTTAGTTTGGTAACACTTTCAAAATAAGAAATGTTATTTATCGAGTACATAAGTCTCAAAATTTTGCACTATGGATTAGCTTCATCGCATATTACAATTATTCGAAATCTGACACATCTGGAGTAAAATTTGCCTGAGAATATTTGCAAGTTTAATAGATCTTCAGAAAAAAGTTGAGGATTGGCCTAACTTACTAGGTATATTATATACTAACCTTTACACATATAAAATAGAAATTGAAGATTTCCATGGAGATTTTTATTCTACCTACTCATTAAAAACTAGTAGAACCTATCTAAAGTTTCAGAAAATTCGTTCAGGTATATCTACTTTAACAAAAATTCAATATAAGGTTTTCGCTTATCAATATTTTAAAATATGTTCAAATTTTTAAAATTTGAGTGTACATATATATGTTTTGAAGCTATATGGACATGTTGGCTCAATAATAACGACATTCGTTACGCGTCAGTTATGTTATGCCATTCTACAACATATTATTATTATATTTAACACATTGTTGGGTGGCAGATGATGAAGGCACTGTGCATTAGGTAGTATGTATGTTCTTCCATTCTCAACGTGTATGTGGGAAAAACTTCTATATTAAAATAAATTTTAAAAATTTTATTTTAAACAAAAAAACAAAGTTTTTCTCATCAGGGTATGAAAACTTTTTAAAATAGACAGTGCAAATACTGCACACATATGGTGTCAATATTCTATTTCTACAAAGAAGTATTGTTTGTGGCAGTTAAATAAATAAAATAAATATTAGAGAGAACCTCTTTGTTAGCTGTAACAATATTGGTTGCAATAGTTGCAATGATTCTTTTTCATGATCCTTTTTTATTTTTAACAGGACTTAAACGTCGAAGAAAATTATTTCCTTTATTTGTATCGATGATATTTATACTTGTCGTAAAGTTTGATACGGCTAATATATATTAAAAGTACTTGGGTATAGGTAAAAGCTTCAGAATGTATTCAAGGAATCACCTAATTAGCACATTTCCATCTGCCCATGATTCCCCAGCCCTACTTTTAAACCATAAGATATAAAAGAAAAGTCAAAATCAAACCTATTGTTTGATCGCTTCCATAAATTATTTAGATTTACTAGAATTCATGTTAAAATTCAGTTAATAACACTTAATAGATTATAATATAAATTTTCTTAAGTGAAGTGAAGTAACTATTTAAAGTATTTTATGATTGTTAATTATCTAATATAAATAATTCAAAAGTTATACTCAATCATATGATAGATATGTAAATAATATTAGTCACATGTTGTTATTTTCCGTTGTTTATAAATTTTTTAATTATTATTTATGCGTATAGTAAGTACTTAAGAACTCTAATGGTAAATAAGTATTAGGATATCTAAACGAAGAATATAATCATTCAGCTTTCAATTGAATATCCAAAAGCAAAAATTTAATAGTCCAAGCCAAATATAACAGTCTCAAAGAGAAATATTACATCCTAAAGTTTCATTATTTAACAAAATCCAACACTTAATCTATAAATAATATAAATAGTAGTATGTAAGGGTCTGTTAGTAACACTTTTATAAAATAAGGATTGTTATTTCTCGATTACATTAAAATTATTTACTTTGAATATGTTTTATCATATTATATATGTATTATAAGCTGACGGAAGCACTTGTCCATCCGGAGTAATATTTGACTGAGAATATTCGCATATTTTAAAGATAAAATAAATATCCCAATAAAAAGTTGTGGACTTTTTTTACCTTATCATACGAGCCTCTAAAAACAGAAAAATCTTAGTAAACTGTAGGTCTAATAAGCTAGCTTAGTATATAATATAAGCTAGCTGAAGGAAGAAGATAATATAAGCTTGAGAACCTTTTAGAAAAAATTAAGTTATATTCGTATTTTGTGATTTGTTTTCTTATAGAAAAGCCCTTAAATATACCGTTAAACAAGTTGGAAAGTCGAGTTTTTGCAATAGACTTCCATGCGCCACCACCAAATAAGTTAAATTACGGCTATGTATTAAAGATTTCCTTCCGCTAACACTTGTTTTAAATTATTAAAATAGCAGCTTTAAATATTGCACGAAGCATAGCTCACACAAATTTTGATTTAGCCACATGTTTGTGAAAGACATCAAATAGTATATACCTCTAATTTTAAGCTAAAGTTTGACATAATAGTTGATTTTTTGCTCTTATCATATAGAAACTGATGGCGTATATAACTCCATTCTAAAATTTTTTTAATATTCAATATATTAAAGTTTCCATATTTGTAACGATAAAACAACGAATTTTTATCTAGCCACAGGTTTATTACTTATATTAAGACTTTATCTTGACACCAAACCTTTTTTTTTGCTATGGCGATTTTGGAGCTATGAGCATTTTTTTTTTTTTTGATGACATGATTTTTTGAAAGAAAACTATCAAATGATACTTTTTCTGAGCTACACATTGTCGTGGCAATCGATTTTTTTGTTTTAATTTTGTACCATATAGAAACTGTAAGCTTTTACAACAAGCTTCTTTAACTTATATAAAAATTAATATATTAATAATTTTATTTTTGTCACGAAAATGCACCGAAGTTTTATCTCGCAACGGGTTTGTGTTTAGTGCCGAATTGAACTATATTTAAGCTATATTTTGACACCGAACCCGATTTCTCTACTATTACCATTCGGAAATTATTTTTCTCGGTGAATTTTTGATACTTGTAAACAATTTTATTTTTCTCGATAAACAACGAAATTTTATCTAGCCACATTAAACACAAAAAATGAAATGTATCTCAATATTTCAGTTATTATTTGATAGCTTTCAAGAACCCGTAAACCAGGTAAAATATTTCGTTGTTTAGCGTGAAAAATAATTTTTTTTTAATTTTCAAAAATTCATGTCGTCGTGAAAAATGTTCATTACTCACAATAGTAATAGCAAAAGAATTTGGTTGGGTATCAAAATAAAGGCTTAATATATTTCTATTCGACACTATAAACAAACCCGTGGCTAGATAAAATTTAGTTGTATTTTATGTAAAAAAAAATAAAATTATTAATTTATTGACGGAAAAGAATAATAGGAATTTGGACAGCAAATAGAACAATCAAACTACTCAAGCAACTGTAAGACACAAAAACATAAAGCCGAATTATTATATTGATTTCTAAATAAGTTGAAGAAGCTTGTTACAAACGCTTACAGTATCAACATGAGAATCGCAAAAAATCGAATGATCGTAATAAGAATACTCGAGAAAATACTCACAACTCCCAAATAATAATAGCAAAGAAATCGGGTTCGGTGTTAAAATATTGCTTAAATATAGTTCTATTTGGCACTAGACGTAAACCCGTCGCTAGATAAAAACGTTTTTCGTGAAAAAAATAAAAACATTAATATATTTTTTTTAAAATAAGTTAAAGAAGTCTATTACAAACGCTTACAGTTTCAATATGACAGGAGTCATAAAAAATTCGAATGCTCGTAATAAGACTGCTCGAGAAAATATCCATAACTCCAAAATGGCCATAGCAAAAAAGGGTTTGATGTCAAAATATATAAATTTGTTTTGTTTAGGTGAAAAATATGAAAAATTTAATGTATTGAATAAATTATAGAAGGAGCCAAATTGTAATTTAAGGATACCTCAATTTGATGTTTCTTACAAACCCGTGACTGGATACAAGTTTTGTGAGTTGTGCTTCATGTTAATTAATGCTATTATTTTAATGTAAAAAAAGTGTACACGCAGGGAAATCCGTTGTATTTAGTCTGATAGTATATAGACTGATTGTTGTATAACTGATTTTGATGGTGGCGCAGGGAAGTATTAGATTTTTCTGTTAGCAAAAAATCCCAAAACACCAATATAACTTTAGTTTTCTTTTAATGGTTTTTTTAATGCTTGTTTTCAATTAAGTTTTTTTTTTGGTGGCTCTGATAAGAAATAGCTATATTTCAGTTATGAAAGCTCATTAGGCTATGTACTTAGGAATTACCTGGCAAAAAAACGGCTTTATGGTGATTTTGACTGATCCGAACAAAAAATTATTTTATAATGATAATATTCAAGTGTGAAATGAATATTTAAATATTATTATAACATGACGAGAATTTAAAATACCTTCGAAAACTATGTTTTGTTCGCGAAGAAATTTGTGAAAACACTTACGTATTCCCAAGAAAGAATTTACCACAGAATATGGGAAAATGATTTTATTGAAGCAGTATACTATATAGTTCTGGAATTTATTAATGATGTTATTGAAAGATGGGTAGGATTAGGAATATTACACATCAATTAATATATCCTGGGAATCAAAAAGTCGATCATGTAATTGCTTGTTGAATGTGCTACCAACAACAGCAGAGATTCTTGGTGGCTAACTAATTATTCTGGACAGTAGAGAAGAACTGTAGCTTTCTGTACGATTATCTAATCTAGAAATTGGACATTTTCACAACGTTTGTTATAAGATATAAAATCTATTATATTACTTAATTGAAAGAATCCATTTGCTATTCGGCTGTGCTACATACTATACCACAGATGCATGGTAGTTTTTCATATCTCTTACCCTATTCTCTAATTCTTACCCTTTAGACCCCATTCCACTCTCACCACTTTCAAATATATAAAAAGTGATGAGGAGCGAGGCTGATTCCTACCAGAACGTGGTTTCTATCCTTAACACACTATTATTCAACACAGAAACAATTTACAGGCTTACTTACACAAAGACCGTAACTCAATCCATCCATGAAGTTCTATACACAATGATGTGAAAAATTAAATTACTATTTACGTTATTAGCTTCGATGCCGGAATATTTCTTCTGCATCGCTAATTTACTTTGTTTAAACAGCCTTTTAATTTAATTTGTTATAAACACATGTATTCCTTTTGAATAATCCAAGTTGCTATTATTTAAACCAAATTTTTTATTTAAAAAATATTATTTAAAATTTTATTTGACTTACGTTTTCAAATTCAATATAACGATCATATGAAAATGTCCTTATCTTTGATTTGCTTTTTTAAACATGTAATGTTTATTCTCCATTTTAAATCAAATGTCAGTTTAAGAATATTAAGATTTATTAGTAATTATAAATGAAAATAAAGAAAACTCTCTGTTTTACTTGAAATGCATTTGAACCATAGTAATAAAATATTCATACAGACTGGCAAGTTTTTTTTTATCATTTTTCAGAAGCACTGTAAAGGCAAAGTATGGATGCTAGATGTTGATAGATCTAGCATCTGGACGATCATTCTGGACGAATCATACGCACACGGATTCTAGATTGTATGGATTTTCCACCGCCTCATTGGTCCAAGTTCATTGAAGCAAAAAATAAAAAAAATTAATTAATGTGGGGAATAATTAAATTATATTAAATATATAACTTAATCATCCAAATAAAGAAAGATTAGTTAATTAAATTAATACATTTTTTTTTTCTGGCTTCAGCTATTTTCAGCTATATAGCCATTAACCAAAGTGGATTATTATACAACAACAGTACACAGTAATGCTAGGTGGTCACCCATCCAAATACAGATTGTGACTGCTGTTGCTTAACTTTATTAGTTGGTCTAAGCATGTCATTACGTTACGTCAGTCCGGGGTCTGAACGAAAGGTTACACTTTTAGAGTGCACAGAATAAAATTGTACTGGGCCCAACCTGACGTATTCAAATAAATGTGTAATAATTTACCATACCTATTTTTGTCGTCAGGTCCAGAGGTTTTAGGAATCGAAACTGGAAGAAATGTTTGACATTCTTTGGAGAAAAGCTTCATAATTTCTCCATCGTAAACTAATTAAAAGGTATTATTTAGGAGAAAAATGTAGTCCAAATATAAATATACAACATCAATATTGAAAGAGAATATGGACCACACTAGTTCAATTTATTTTAGTATTTTAGTAGTAGTTTAAGCAAACGACAGTATTGTGAAAATAATTACAATTGAATATTATAAAATATGGATATCAAAATTATGTAATTAATACTAAAACAAATCGCTTTACATTTTAAATTAAAAAAAAAAAACAGGAACTTACTTTAAGTTATATTATAGAGCGCTGGTATCTCAAAATTTAAAAATCACTATACCCAAATAAGACGTTATAATTATATTTTAATTAGTACCCTCCATCTTGTGAAATATCGTGTTCAAGTTCGCGTCTGGTATTCAACAGACCTTTTATTAGGTGTGAGTAGGTCGAATGCTGGTATGAAAGTGTATCGCTCTATCAACTCGGTTAGTTAAGGTAACCAACCTATTTTTGTTGATTAGAAAAAAATAACTTTTTATGCTTATTGCATAACATAAAAAAAAACAACTTATTGTGTTGGGTTATTTGTGTATAAAATATACACAAATAACGTAACAAACTTCAAAATAACATATTAGATGTTTTCAAAAATAAATATTCATTTAATTTTCTCAAAATCCACACATTCTGCTATGAGTGAATATTTTTATGGTTATTGAATGATAATCCAATATCAATTATTAACTACATATCCATTATTTTTCTTAAAAATATATTCAGCTTGAATATAAAATAAAAGCTATGTCACGGAATCTTTTAAATGAATATTTACTAACTTCCAGGCGTACAAATATTTTAAAATCATAAAGACATGCTGAAGCTCGGTAGCAATACAATAGTATCTACGGTGCTTATCATCTACGTGATACCTAGAGATGTGCATATATGAATATATATTTTTCTGTATGTAATATATAGAATATTGTATTTGAAATATAATAAAGAATAATTTTGCTATTGTATTTTAAATACAAAATGCAAAATAGATATTTTCAGAATAATTTGAAACATAATACTTTTTGTTTTTTCTTGAACATTATACATTAGGCAATTCATATAAAAAGTTTTCTAATTATATTTCTAGCTCCTTAAAATCACTTGGAAACTGAAATGCAAATATGTATGTATATAGTATACTGCAGACAAAGAACAAATACGGTATGTTTGTTAAGAAAATTCATTGTATTATTATTTACAAATGGAGTAGCAGATTATGTGAACGATAACTGAGAACATTACAAAGAAGTTTTATCTGCATCTAAAGAAAATTGTTAAAAATAAAAAAACTAAGGAAGTATACAAATATAAATGATATTATGAAAAAAGATATGATTATCAACACTATGTACATCACATTGTAACGGTGATGAAGGGAAATAAAGGTTTAGCGAATCATCAAAAATATTTAAATTAGATAAAACTACTTCATTCTAATCTTAGTTCTATGATTACTAGTGAAACATAAAAAAGTATGCGTATTTTAAGAATCTGTTTTCAATTGTTTCTATTCGGTCACGTTCGAATAATTTGGTAAATAATTTTTTAAACAATTACATAGCGTACTTGTTTAGCGTACTTATTATTAAGCACACACAGACAGTCGTAATTCAATTCAAATTTCATATGCCACGGCTCACGTGGAATAACATAAAAAAAACAATTCAACCAAAATACTATAATATTTTTAATAAATTTTGCCAAAAAAAAAAAAAAAAATCGGTAACATAAGATCTGAGAGGTTGGTCAGACCGCAAGCCATCAGTAAACGGTTAATTAATGAATTAATGATTTTAACTTATGTAAACAATTTGAAGCATCACCAAATTAATTCAAATTATAATTGTGTTTTAACATTAAGATTCAGTAGACTAATTACTCCTGGTATCTATTACAAACTTTAAAATGTACACATATATGGATAAGGATAGCATCTATATCGAATTTAAGTCTGCTTGGGTTTATATATAGACTAAACAATTTACGAAACATAAATTATATTCGATATAGCTTCATTTCATTACAGAAATATTCAATACGTGTATTTTAAATTAAAGATGTAACGAAACGAAATAATAAAATTAATGTTGAAGGTTGTTAAGTTGATATTATAGGTTGTTAAGTTGGATTATATTATAAGAGGTGGTATGACCGTCAAAATTCTAAAATTTTTTTATATTTTATTTAACGGGGTTTACCTTTAGGATAACAATACTGAGCACACTATTTTCGCACACAAATAACTAAATAAAAACATATCGAAATGCAATGTAATTTTAGTATGCTCAAAATTGATATGAAAACGAATAGCTGGAGTCGAAGCGTTTTCCTCGAAAATACATAAACAAACACTCTTCGACATTTAATTTAATTTCACGCGTAAATTTATTTGTATACTTTTGATTTTCTGTTTCTAGCATATATTTTTATTTTCATTACATATATATATATATATATATATATATATATATATATATATATATATATATATATATATATATATATATATATATATATATATATATATATATATATATATATATATATATATATATATATATATATATATCTATAAATTAAAATACTATGAAAAAAAAATATATGCTAGAAACAGAAAATCAAAAATATGTACACAAATTTCGATACATATGCTTATTTAAATTTTTTACAGTAGCTACAAAATTTATTAAAATACCGATGGCCAACATGAGTATTTTTTTACGTAAATAAGACTTAATAATAAAAATCTGAAAACCATTAAATAGACGCATAGGCCGAATTTTCCGGTAATTTTGTGGTGTTAAAAAGTGTACAGAAATGTTGAAAAAATTTAGGGATACGGATAAAATCAGCTCGTCGAATACATTACCAACGCAGATAATCAAGAACAAATCACCAAATAATTTCAAGAATAATAATAATAATCTCTTTTTCAAAAATAAACAATTTGTTTAGGTTGTGAAATGTATCAAACATGCCTTGAAAACCATCTAGTAAAACATTTGAAACAAATTAATTTTAATCTCTCAATTTGGACACTATTCTGGACCTTGTGCCATATTTAGAAATTTTTTATAAGAATAAATTGTCAAAATTTGAGTCCTTACGATTTTTCGGAACAGTATCCATTTTTTATGTATAAAATAAATAAATTTTGATTGAATGAGTACTATGAATGGCCAATTGTGTATAAATTTACTGGGGGTATAACACTAACAAGTTTCGTTAATTAAACTACGTGTTTTTCCATAAGTAGTCATTAAAACATTTTGAAGAGGGATTTAAAAATTTTGAGAGTTAGTTATTGTATTATTTTTATCCAATACCAATAAGAACATATTTATTTTCAATATATAGGTTTTAGTAGAGGTCTGGAAATGTATAATCGTAATCATGACCATGGAAATTTAGTTTTCTTCTATGAAATATCAGATATATGAGTATATCAATTATTGAAACTATTTTACACTTTTGTAATAAATTTTTTCAGGGATCAGAAAATCAGGCTATCGTAATAACGTGTAGAAAATTTTATTAATTACATTTAAGCGATTTGAAATGTGGAAATTTGAATACACATCGTATCGAAAATTATCTTATCGATATTTCGATATTAAAATGAATACAATACTTTTGATTCCATACTGTTCATAAGTATTGTATAATAATAATTATCTCAAATCTCTATAACTGTTAAAGTTTGGGTCCCAAAAACTCTTGGATTGCTTTTTCCGATTATGTATTTTTGTTTTTTATAATTAATTTCTGGGACTAAACTCCATTATAATAGAAATAAAATAAGTGACAATAATAGGATAAAATTAAAAGACTAGTTTCCACAATTTATATATTATACACAATCATCTTGTATATTGTAAAGTAATATTTTAAAAGTCATTATCTGTAACATTACCAGGTATAATTGACGATTTATACTCACGTATATAGTTCTAATATGACTGATTTAAGTTAACTGTGTAAATGGTATAATAATCTTATCACATATTATATTCAAGATGTATAAATAATATACTTATTGCAGTTATATAACATATGTGCCAGTTCCACATTCTACAATATTAGAAAATCAATTTGTCGACTTTTTAACTGATAACTATTATTTTTTTAACTTGTATTCGCCACATTGTTTGAAATTCGAACAAAATCACTCATAATTAAATCTTTATATCTATTAGTAGAAAGTATAGAAAGAAGTAAGCAGGCTATAGTGAATAAATCGATACAATCTCCGTATCGCTTTATAAAAAATGGTTTATATAATAGATTATAATAACCAAACACTTATAATATGTGGTTTATATTGAAATGACCAAAAAAATTTATAGCGGGTACCTCTAAATGCAATTTGAAGTATCCTGACCCAGTAATTTGGCCTATAGTAAGAAAGCTGGAAAACCTACTGGAAGTAGAGATAAATACCATTTTACTTACAGGATACATTAAAAATTTATATTCAAAGAAAGGTTTTGATGAGTGTAATATAAGCGTCCACCAAGTCTAGTCCGGCTACCATATATCGGCGCCTATTCCTCTATATAAAAACAACCAAGTTCTATTGAGATTGACCCACGAAACCGGACTGCTGGAGCTAATTGACGCTCGATACTTTTATTCCACTTTTTAAGTGAAATAATCAATACTATAAATCTTGTATAAAAACTTTTGTTGCACAATGTAAACTTGAATTCAACTTCAAACAGAAAAATACATTCGATTTTTTAAAGCTGTAACTTGTGGTTAAATTTTTTTAGAATACAATTACGAATATTTAGAAGATTTAATACTTTATTTTACAAATTTAATTTATTTTCGTACGTTAATTAAATAAAATCGTCTACTATTTTATCGTATGAAATCTAGTCAACACTGTAAAATAGTTCATTATATTGTAGGTACAATCGTGACAGATGATATATTGGGCTCTTCTTAATTCATATTGTGTGTGATAATATACGTTCTTTATCTTTATGCTATCAAATTAAACCCATAATATTTAAAAATAAACATATTGATTAAGAATTTTATATTAATTTTTTTTAATTCTTAAATTCCTTTAATCATGTCTGTATTGATGGCAGAATAAAATAATATTCCACAAAGTTCAATTAAACGAATTAAAACGATTTCAAAATGAGTTAAATCGAACAATGGCTAGTGATTATAGATCTCGAACACTGTTTAGTGAATTTTAATAAATTTATGCTCAATTAGTTCTCTAGTACAAGTTACATATTATAAAAGTTTGAAATTCCTGGTAGTTTTTTTTCTTCAGTTAACAAAAATAAGTTAAACCTGTTCGGCTAACGAATCTTCATAAGATTGCATGTAAAATTTGTTTTTTTTTTTTTTTTTAATTGTAATTACTTTTTAACAGTTAAGTTAATGGGTTTGTAATTTATACAGGAGATTTAGAATGGAATGATGAATGTTCTATTAATTTTTCATTCGCATCGTAGCATTTTTATATACCTCCAAAACATCCACAAGTAGTAGTAAGTTATTTATTCATTCAATTTGTTTCTCTTTTCCTGTGATTTTTCGAACTGAATATTTGTAGGCAGACTCCTTGCGACGATAAAAATTGATACATCATTTATATATAGTATACTTTTAGATTTGTTTAATTTACATTTTTTAAATTACACATTTGTTGATAAAAAACATATGTGGATCAAACATTTTCTATAAGATTTAATCAGAAATGTGATACGATATCTATGAAATCTAATTGTATAATGTCTTTGTGAATGTGAAACAAACCGCTCTTCTATTATATAGATAAAGGTATGTATATGTATATAGATAATAAACCGGGTATAATCTTAAATGTCATGTTGATTTGTAATTAATCAAAATAGAAACTTTAATTAAGATAGAGCAAACCCATATATGAGTACCTTGGTTGGTTCATCAAATATCTTACTCAGCTAAATGGGACAATAAACACTATAATTAGTTGCTCGAATGTTTGTTTGTGTAAATAGATTTTTTGTTTTAATTTAAAAATTGTTTATTATCGGTGTTTTGGAATTTCTGATCAACTTTCATTGTATCCTGCCTGTCTGCAGGTTTGTTAGTCAGTTAGTCAGTTTGTTTGCTTTTACGTCTGTTTGTATTAGTAATTCTAACATTTGTAGCTAAAATAAATTGGCGTATCAAAGGTTTAGCTCATCATCAAGAATTGTCAAGCCCTTTTAGGCATTCTCACAATGTTAAAAGTTACTAAGCCACTTGGGTAAAATTAACCCTATATTCAATTTTTGTGAAAAATTCACATGAAGTGCATATAAAAACACAATTGTTTTTATCAGTGTTTACGTACTAATAATAGTTTAAAATGTTCAAAATCATTATTTTCTAATCTAAAAACGTAAAAGTGACTTTACATTATATTTTTGTTGTTTTAAAGCAATTTCGTTAAGCGAATTCATAATTATGTGTTAATATAACTTTTGAATATTCAATACGGTTTTTGTCGTAATCAGCGACATCAAAACTACTTAAGTACAAATTTTCATTTAATTAAGTATATGGATTTGAAGATTTTAAAAGATTAATGCATTTTTTTGTATGCATTTATCCTTTACCGATGCATTTTTAAGCGACTAGAAACTAATTAGAGGTCCAAAATGTTTCAAATGCATTTCAAAATTCAAAAGAGTGTTATTTCAAAATTCAGTACTCTAAATAAACTTGTGAATTTTTCGTTGTTGGTGAAAAAAATATCTTAAATACTGATCAGTTGGTTGTTTAGAACCATAAATCTTTTGCATTCAGTATAATTTATGCATTAGGCTTAAAACTTTAAAAACAACTTTAAAGAAGAACGTGTTGTCGAATAACTTTTATTTTATTTTATAATTTTAAGTGTATATATTTTTAAACAAATAATATATAATATTAAAAAAGAATAGCACCGACTACGAATATTAATTAATAGAGTAGCTAATAAAAATCTTTATGAAATTTATCTTTCTGTATTGATTTTTTGAGAAACAATATTATCCTGCATAAAGCGGCCCCTAAATGCTCAATATGAACATCAATTTATTGCACAAAAATATAATGTACAATAACATTTATCATCCAACCCACATGATACAATATTATTGCACAATAATTAGTTACAATTGACAGTTTTGCAGTCAACATGTGGAATACGTAAATAAATTAGCAAATTCAGAATTCCACAATTAACCGAATGTTTTTTCAAGGTTTGCTATTATAAAATGAGTCTGTATTGTGCCATGTTCCCCACAGATGAAGCAATGTTTACTGGATTGTACAATAAAATCAAACTGTTTTTGATTGACTCCTATAGCACAATCGTTCATTATGATCTATAGATGGTCAATATATTGCACAATATCAATTATTGTGTTCATATTGTCTAGAGCCTACAAATTAGGAATCAAATTTGTTATCAACGATTTGTTTTCCTTTTAGAGAACATCCAATATGCACTATACTCCTAAAAGAACGGTCTTATGGTTTTGTATTGATTAAAGAAATTTGCAAAATGGTCTTCCATTTTTCATTTTAATTTAAGTGTCAAAAATGATAAATATTCAATATTTTCCAACTTCGCTTTTGTCGCTCGACCTAATCTAAATTTCCGTGATAAATATTATGTATCGATACTCAGTTCGATTCCGTCTATGGTGAACTTATCATTCAAAAATAAAATAGCTCTTTTTCCTCACACACAATACTAGCGTTTTTGAAATAGTATCATTTAAATAATTGTTTACAGGAAAATTCACTTATCTTACTCAGCTTCACTGTGATGAATTTATATGATGCTATCGAACGTTTTCTGTGATCATACATATACCTATATTTACCAAAGTATGTAGTGAGTATATTCTATATATACTTATTTCAGAATCATTCGAGTACGTAAATTATGATAAATTTATACAATATTTTAAGTTGATTATATTTATTATGTTTGATTGTTAATAAAGTTTAAATTTTACAGTCAGATTAAATGCATAATTCGTATCTATTAAAATAAATGTCTTTATATTCATGTAAGATTATATAACTTCTACGGTAAAATGTTGTAGGGCTCAGTTGGGCAAAAGCAAAACCAGTCATTCTGCCCCTATTCGAAATTATCCTAACATTTATATGTGGCTATCCTATAGACTTGATTACGGTTACGGAGCTCCATAACATTCCTGATCTCTAGTGTGAAGTGTATCCCTAGCCCGAAGTACTTGTAACAAGGAACTAGTGTGTCTGGAAATGGTCATAATATAAGACTGAGATACACTTCGCCATCATACGTGAGGCTTTACTGTATTTAAATTTGAGACCTGTTTATCTGTTTAAAGTTATTTCATATTGTGAAAGATATAAACAATGTTTTTTTTTTGTTACCATAATCTGAAAGTGGTATTTTATAAAAATTTTGATTATTTTAGTATGTTTCGAGCATTGCACTTTGAAACGTATTGGAAAGAGCTTTTCTTTTATATCTTTTATTGTAAATATTGGATAAACAACATTTTGTAGTTCTTGATTAAATTATTTATCATACAACTTTGTAATCGACCCCGGACTGACGTAACGTAAATGACATGCATAGACCAATTAATGAAGTTAAGCAACAGCAGTCACAATCTGTATTTGGATGGGTGACCATCTAGCACTACTGTGTACTGTTGTTGTATAAAAAAATAATAATCCCCTTTAGTTAATGGCTGTATAGCTAAAAGTAGCTGAAGCCAGAATTTAAAAAAAAAAAAAAACAACTTTGTAATCTAGGCCAGTGATTTCCAAATTTTTTTTACTCTTTACAACGAAAATAATCATAGATTGTACTCCCTTATAATATCAATTTTTTCAAAATTTTGTTTTAATTAAAGTTTTGTGCGGTGGAAGGGGGTAAAATGTTTTAAAGAGAGACATGGTAGCACCTCTGGCTAAATTAATAAATTTCTAGTTATTAAATACGTGTTCTATAATGGAATTAATCTTAAAAAAGAGTAAAATAAAAAATTGTTTCGAATTTTTGCAATTATAAAACACATATTTTGTTTTTCCTAGTTTTTAAATTTCCTTGGATAATAAAGACATCGCTTCAAATCAGTTCGAGATATTATTATAGAATGGAAGTTATTTTGCAATTTTAGGTCGAATCACCTTTAAAAAGTTTTTTTCGAAATTGGAGACAAAAATTTGTATCAACCCCGCGAAAATCAAGTAAATTTTATAATTTTTTTATGTCTATAAAAGATGTATCTGTTTTTCCGCCCGCTTGTTATTAAAATAGCTTAAAATAGACCTTTAGTGAGTGTTAGTTTGTGATTGAGCAAGATATATGGTCCCCTAAAGCCGCGTACACACGTGCAACATTCGCGTGTAACGTAACTTTCTGTGATTGTGACAAATTATCGGTAAATTTCAATTGCATCAAAAGATGTAACTAGGTGGTGTTACGCAAAGAGAAAATGTAAACTTTTTATTTTTTATTTTATTATTTTTAAATATTTTGATATGGTCGACATGGAATGGAAAGAACAAAATGTAATTCAACTAGTTGAAATGTTTCAACATAAACAAATAATTAAAGGGAAGGTACTCGGCTTGGTAAACAGATGGAACGCTAAGTAACACATTCCAGCTTCGTAACATTCCAACACCTACAAACCATTAGAGACACTAACATATAACACGTACCAGAAGAAATTTTTGATTCGGTGTTACCTTATGAACGAATTTTGCCCGTATGAATTAAACTACTTAACAATATATATTTTTTGTTGTTCATTTGTTTTTAATAGAAAATAATATGTGTTTACATTTCTAGTATATTTGAATCATACGGCGTTTACAAATTAATTAAACAATTAATTCTATAAGTTCTTCATTTTTTTTCCGGTCGCTATTTAAGTAAAAACACATCTAGGTAAAAAAAAAATGTATAAACTTAAACTCAGTTTAATGTATTTTTCTCAACACCTCAAACTTGAAACTGTGAATTTTCCACCAAAATTTGAAACAATTGCAAACATTTTCAAAACAATTATTCTAATTGTTATAATTAAAAAATGATACTCAGTTTTTTTACATTGTAAAGAATTTATTTAGCAGCAATATTTCGAGCAAATAAATGGGTATTAATGATTATCGAATTGGTGATTTGAATTTAAAAAATTTGAATTCATTGTATTCACCATTAGCAAAATACATCTTACCCAATTTGATATTCGTGATCTTATATTCAATATTGATATACACATCATATTATCCGATTATATGTACTTATAGATGTTATCTTATCGTTTTCGGAGTATTGATCCCATTTTGAAATATCATTGACCCTATTATATATAATATATTATGTTTGGAAATCTTATAGTGATTGTGTTGTTACTACAACTATATATGTTTAGAAAAGCGTTATGTATTTATGCATCCATATCTATACATAAATGTATTTTGAAGGGTATAGAATATTAGTACTTAAAGACAAAGTGTTGAAAATGATAAATGAATATATTATATTTTCTGTATTATTACAGAATATCAAAGAGCAAACGTTTAACTATATTATATAAACTATACCAAGTATTTCAAGACATTGTCATACATATTTATCAGATCTCTATATTTCAATTTACTTTTTCATTTTTGGTATACTCGACATATATAGAACGTGTCAGATATATTGGTTTTTAGTCTAAAGTTAGTAACGTTGGCAAATATTGACAGTTTCTTTAAAATTTTGGTAAAGATTTGATTAAAATCACCTTATTAGTCATTCAAGAACGGAAAGAGATACTGACCTGAAACTTCGGTGGGATATTTAAATCCTGAAAAATGAAATTAAGTTTGTGAATGAGCAAAATCGGTTCACTGAGTACAATGGATCTATGGCTCAATTATTAAACAATAAAAGAATGAGAGAAATTTAATGTTTGTTTTTCCAAATAAGTAATTTTTCTAAGCTGATTAGATTCGCCACAATTCCAGCCCAAATTAAATAGAACTGACTGAACTACATATTGAGTGTATTTTATTAACGATAATGATTGAAAACAGTGCAAACATTTATACTCAACCATTTGTCAAGTTTATAAAAATTTAACATTGTTAGTTGTTATCTTATCCTTTTTATTTTATACAATGTTTCGTTCATAGTCGACACACAGATATCACAATGAGAATTAAGAAAAGTCAAAGCTGTAGACCTGACTCTAGGGAAATAATGAACTGCATCTTCCTTGATATCACAAAAGAAAACAGAAATTTTCTTATTTTCCTTAATAATTTCATTTTACAACGGGTGTAAAACGTTAGTGGATATAAAAAAAACATACAGTTTTCCTATTTTTCCTTATTATTTTACATTGAATTCCAAAATTCGCATTTGCTTAAATTATATAGCAATGAATGTTGATATTTTTGGAAAAAGGTAGATGCAATAAACAGTTTATTATTAAACAGTAATTATTTTAATTTAAACTAGGCGATGATGTTTTTAGTATATATAGGAACAAGGTTGGTATTTTGGAGATTTTACCTGAATGTGGATGTAATTTTACAAAAAGCACATAGTAAATTTACTGAATATGATAAACTAGACTACTCACTTTCATCAAAATCGAACAAAGTGTCCCAATGTTACAAAGGAACAAATATACCTGGATGCATAGATAGATAAACACAGGCAAACAAAATTCATAGTCGCCTACAGTTAAGGCATGGATCTACATTTGTTCATTTATTTTTGTGATGTTTTGTTTGTGGAACACAAACTAACTATTCAATACATAGTAAGATTAAAATACAAGTTACTTGACAAACTAAGATAGGGCTTTTATCTTTCAAATGTTTTTCCTACCAAAAACGTCAAACGCAAACTTTTTGAATAGCTTGCAAATTAATATGAAACAACAAACAATATAAGTAGGTATTCTGTATGATATATGATGGGATATGGTATATTCACTTTTAGTTCAAAATAGAGAAGGATCATATATTGTTTATTACTTTAGTGGCCATTAACGACCTATGGGTTGACTATATTATAATATTATTTTACTATGTGTTTACAGTCAAAGTTGAATATTATGTACTTATAGCGACCTTTAATTCCCATTTGAATCGTTTACAAATAATTTCTACTAAAGTGGTAATAATTTTTCTTTGGTAATATCTTATTGTTAATACATACCTGTGGTCTACAGAAGACCTGTGATCATGTTATAACCATATAAATATGATAACTAAAATATGTATTTTATGATATTATGAAAACTAAAAATATTTCAATAAATATTTATTCAAATATTTTAATATATTTTTAAAATAATTCATTTCCAATGACTTAAATTCAGGTTTTTAGTATGGAATCTTTTAACATAAAATCAGCTTTCGCTAATGGTTAAAATAAATGATAAATTTTCATCTCCTAACCAATGGTAAAGTGACTATGCTCGTTATAAACAGTCCTGGCATAGTCGAAATAAATATTAATATATTAAACCCTCTAGATCCATGAATCCTATGAAGTTATCCAAAGTTTAAAATTAGTGAGTTTATTTGACAAAATTTAAAATTAATGACGATGTTTTACTGTAATTTTTTAACTTTAATTAAATAAATAGAAACTGACAATATATAATTCAGTGATTGAGTACTAAAATAAAAGAAAATGAAAAATGCAAGTCAATAAGGTTGTTGTGTATTTATAGTGTTATTATATTCAGGTTAATTCACTGCAATCTGCATAGAAAACACACCATAATAATATAGATATAAATATTTTGATCATATGAATTGGTTGCTGGAGTAAAATTTCTTTCATTAAAAATTGTTGTGACCGAAATTTTTTTATTGTCTTAAATTTATCTTAAGGATATAGTATTGAAGATTTCTTTGTAATATTAATATAAAGAACTAGTATTTTATTGATGTTAATATTATTTGCGTTATTTGTTTCTACAGTTTACATAGCCTTAGAAACTAAACGATTAAATAAATGATAAATTTCTTTTGATTCAAAGACTTCAAAAGATAAAATAACTTAAATTTTTTTAATTTATTCTAAGTATCTCTTAAACTGCTATGGTTATCGGTGACTACAGTATTTACTTACAACAAAAGAACGCAGTTGAACAACCCAGTTGTTCAATCATACAAGTACAGGCTGTGACTGTTGTTGCTTACTTTGAATATCAATTTTGTTATAGTGTTTACGGTGGGGATTTAAAAATATTAATTGGGTTTGTTTATATATGGTCGCTGTGTTTTCGGTCAAGTTCGTTATTTTGCCTCCAAAATTTATAAAGTGAAACAACTTTCTCGACAACTATTTGATGACCTTAAGCGGGACTCTTTTTTCACTATATCTAAAAAAAGAAAATAAAATATTTAAAAAAACACAACTTTAATTCTGATATAATAATATACAAGTTTTCTTTGCAATTTCAACTACAAACGTTATAAGTCACGTTCACTGTAAAGCTTTTGATATTTTAATCAATTGTAAAGTACATTTTGTTCAAGCTGATGGTAAGGTTACTATACTACAATTAATATGAAATAAATGGAAATAAGATGTTTGAAATAACATTTTTATTCAGGAAAAAAATAACATTATTTTTTTACCAAAAAAACACTACCATATCGTAGTTGGATTATCAACACGTAGACTACTAGTTTATAAAAGTACTTCCTAAGTACTAGAAACCAGATGCTACCACCCTACTTTATTTGGAGAACTAAATTGTTTATAAAAAATTACTAGCAGCGACAACTTTTTTATTTTATTTTGTTCATTTCAACGTTTTCAACTACTGAAGTTATATAGTGACTACAGTAAGTGTATATTCAATCTATACAACAACAGTACACAGCAATCCTAGATGTTCACTCATCCATGTTCTGACTGTGTTTGTTGTTGCTTAACTTTGGTGATCGGTTGAGATAGATAATTACGTTACGTCAGTGGGGGTAACGACTTTTTTTAAATCACCGCTTAAATTTCGATTTGATTTAGTATATTTACTTTTTTTAGCTAAATTTGTAACTGTCAACGAATTTTTACTTATTTCAACATAAAAAGAGAAGGTGGATAAATGTTCGTGTATATGAATTTTTTGATGTGTAACAACATCTTTCCGCTCGGTATCTATGAGAGTGATTTCTTGAGAACGGACTGAAGGGCGTAACAGTATTCAAGTGTAATATTTCAAAAGTTTATTTACGAATTATATGTAAAGTAGATGTTTTATATGAGAGTGATTTCATGAAAAGTGTAATATGTTATACAAATTTGTATCAAGTTATGTGTAATATGATAAAAAAATGTGTAAAAAGTTATAAATATTTAAACAAAATGAGAAAAACAAATAAATTAATTAATTAATTGAAAAAAAAAAAATTAAATAAATAAAAATAGAAATTTAAAACAAAATAAATATATAAATTGGAATGACATAAATAAAAATTAAAAAAATAAACATTAAAAAAAATAAAAAATAAAACAAGTTTATATAACAATTAACAACGTTAATTGTTTAGATACTCCACATATAGTTGAATGTCAATGTCTGAACTATTTCCAATCTTAGCATTCATACTCTAAAAATCTAGTCGATATAGCTATAAACACCTATACCAAAATTTTGTTTTTGCGATTATATGTTCTAGCGTTACAAACTTTATATTAAAATTCATTACAAAACGACAGTTACGAAAAATCATCTCAAATAATATCAGTCACTTTTTTCAGAATAAAATTAATTAACATAATATTAATTTTGCTTATTAATAAGATGAGATATCAATTCATTACAGTACTTGCAGATGGTAAGTAAATCTGCAAGTACTGTAATGAAGATATGAATGATGTTCGAAGATATTTCCATTAATATTATATGAATCTAAAAAAATCATCTTTTGCTTGAAAGAATATACCTGAGGTAGTTCACAAATATGTATAATAAAAAAAATTGAATAGTTTGAACTTATATATTCAATGAACTGATTGTAATAATTCTTAATGTGTACAACGGGTAAAGTTCCTTAGTGGCCCAACTGACTTCAAAATAGAAGTAGCCTCTATGATCGCCAGTGTGTATTTTTTGTGTGTTAGCTCACCGATATTTCCATTAATTGTGGGCCATTAAAAAAAAAAAACTTTTTAATTGTTGAAAAGGAATTTGTTTAAAATGATTTTGATTTAAAAGAAAGATACTATTTTTACTAAGCCATGATCGCATGATGGAATCTGAGAAAAACGAACTTCAAACAAAAAAAGAGGAGGTTCTATATTTGTCGACATTTTTACGTATGTTCGTGCATAACTTTTTTATATTGCAATCCCAATTTCATGGTTATTGGTAAGAGTGTACTTTATGGATGGTCCTATAAAAATTTGAAAAGAAAAAATAAATTTTTGATGAATAACAAAAAAGTAATAATAATATTTAAATATAATTTTTTATAAAATAATTTCATTGTCACTAATTACCTTTTGAAGTTGCCGAGAATCATATTCTTAGCTAAAAAATAATTCGTTATCTCCGAATTTCAAAGGTAAAAGAAAATTATTTGTTATTTTTTAATTTTAGTTATTTTATTAAGTAAGATGTAATTTGTTGTGAAAATATTTATTTATAATAAGGTTTAAAACTAAAAGAATTACAATAATTTCCAAACCCAAGACTCCGTAATAAACGCTAAAATTTCTTAATAAAATAATTTTTGATAAAAACCTTATCTTTACAAACTTTTTTTATAGACTCCCGCATCCTCAAAGAGTCCGGAAGAATGATTTAAGAAAATTTTTTTTTTTTAATTCCAACAATATTCTGTATTATACATTGATATTATAGGCCAGTAAAACGGAAATTCTATTTGGAATTAATTGGTGGAAAGCAGGACATGGTTTAAATCTTTATAAATGGACTCAGATACATGGATTCTGAGTTTGCATCATCATGGGTGGTGAGCTTAATTTTTGACAGCAGAATTTTAGCAGTTTTCTTGGTTTCGCGTTTAAAACTAGAAAAAGACGCGTCCTACGAAAAAAATGGCAATTTTGAAAATAAAATGACATGAAATTATGAGTAAAAAAAGGTAAATTCGGTCAGTAATTTGGCCACTGTTGATTTTTCAATTCAGATTTTTTCAAACTTAAAAAAGTTGACAAAACTCAAATTTCAATTCCTATGACTTTTAACCGGCGCATCTTATGGAAAATTGTTTGAAATTGAAACAAAAGTTCATTAAATTTTGCGTCGAATGAGCTTTTAAAATTTAAAATCAATCCAGCCATGTGATCGCTATAAATTTTCAAAATTAATTGGATCAACTTTTAATTTTTATTTATTTTTCTGCTAACTCTCATAAACATATACCTGAAAACTTGGTCAACGTTTATTAAAACCTCAAAAATATTCTTACAAACTACTTGTAAGAATATTTTTGAGGTTTTATAATAATTTAAATATTCATACAGAAGTTATTGGAGTTGAAAATTGAAGTTAGGCAAGTTTTTAGCGAAGTTGGAAAAAATCTGTCTTTGAAAATCGATAGCGGACAAATGGCTGAGATGATTATAACTATTAAAATCAAATCATTTTACGATGAACTTCATGTGCTTTTATTTTTATATTATCCAACTTTTCTATAGGATGAATGGTTTTCGAGTTTAAGGCGTCAAACCAAGAAAACTGCTAAAATTTCGTAATTTTTCGGCTGTCAAAAATTAAACTCCCCACCCACAATTCAGCTCTGATTCTTTGTATTTAGATCCATGTAAATATATTAAGGCCATCTGCAGTATTCCGTTAATTAATTGCAAACACGACGAATATTGGGTCTCGTTTCACTGGCCTATCATTTTTAATTCTGCATAATTAATCTTCTTTTGACATCAAACAATATTTGTTAAATATAGGTATACATTTTAAGTAGCTCATTTATTTAATGTAGGTATTACATTTTACGAATACATAGTAGAATATTAAATAGAAATATTATTCAATTTATATAATTATATTATTATATTACTTTTAATAAATTTTATTTATTTTATAAGTAATAAAATTAAATATTTTGTTTCCTTTTAAATTGAATCAACAAATAATTTAAAAAGTTTGACTAATAAGAAATAAGATGTTATTATATTTTCATACATGCCATTTTTTAATTGGTAAAATATAATTAATTTGATTGTGAATTTTTATTCAGAGATAATATATTAAGAGTAATAATTTTATTTTTGTTTTTATTGGAATTTATCTTTGAAGGAATTTTCTCTATCAACAGTTTTTATTTAAAATTACATGTTTGGCCGCGTTTTATTTAAGAAATTTAAAAATTGTTTTTCGAAACGTGTATAAAAAATGTTGGCACTCTTATCCTAATCATTTGAATACTTATAATTAACCTTTATTCGAGGTGAACATCTTCTTTTCTTTTTTCTTTGGCCAATTTTGAGTTTTATGGTAAGCTGTAGTTACTTACCGGCTGCATTTTTACCCGACTACGTTAAAGTTAAAAGGAAGCGCTATGGTTTTAGCCATTCTCGCCTTGTGGTGAAAATTTCAAAAGGTTTGAAAAAACAAGTTTCCCATTTTATCAAACGATATTACATCGATTGTATATTACAGTCGGTATTTTGTATGAGCCATCCGGTATTTTGTATGAGCACTCGGTATTAGGTGTGTTACACCCGGTATTTGATATACAGGACCCTGTATTTGATGTGAAACACCCGATATTTAGTGTAGCACGTGGTATTTAATGTAGCACTCCCTGCATCTATCTATCATGCCCATAAGATATTTTAATGCCATTTAATAAATCATTAAATTTTTTTATACATATTAAATACCCATAGGACAAAACTTTTCCTTTTCGCGATTCCTAGATTAAAAATGGACCTTAGATAGATCAGTTTATTAAATTTCAATTTCTTCTATTTGCAGTATACCTAGAGTCTAAACTGTGGGTTTGATTTCCATTGCAGAAACACAATTAATTTAAAATACTTGTGCTGAACTGGGGCTTAGAAATTTTGCCTCGGATAACTTGATGAAGGAAGGAGGATGTAAATTGCATTATAAACCTTACCCGTTTGTATAGCCTAATATAGCAGGCGGTAAAAGAGTTATTAGATGATTCCATGTATACTCATACCAATAACATAAATATTTTCCAGCGTTATAAACTTAAAAGTTAAAATAGTATACTCTCATATATTCGGTGAATAAAAATATTCTACCTATTTGTGCATTTGAGCATAACTTCAAACATTCTGTTATAAGTGTTTCTTATTTGAAATTTATATTTTTTAGTATAAAACATATTTTTTTTTAAATTACCTACTTATTTATTTAAATTTTTTATGGATTCGTACATTATGGTATTCAATGAAATTATGTATGGCTTTACAATATATAATTGAAGATTTACATATTAGTACACACTAGTCACTAAGTAATGGCCTTATATGTACACAATGAGTTCATTTTAATCATAATTATTACGTGTTCTATTTAATAAATTATTTATTCGAATTAATACTTTTAATTTATTTATTGGACACAACATTAAATATGCTACATTACTGCATGGCGACTTAACTTATGTTACTACTAGGCTTCTTGTACCATCATCGACACGTACACCGGACTATATATACTGACCGATAGAGGTCTCGTCAATTATCACAAAAATTAATAATTTCATTATTATGTCTTTCCAAAGCCTCATGCTGTACTATATATATACAGTACCTATTTTACCTGATAATCGGAGAGCATTAACAGCATCAGAGCATTTATTGGCAATAAAAATATTCTGTTAAAATAATCATAGATTTTGTGAAAAATCAACAATATTTTTAAGTGCAAATATTTTGTCGTAACTTGCAACATGGAAGTCGTTTTGATTTCAACGGATTGGGTCTAGTTTAATAATATGAACAGTAATATCATTTTAAACATTTTATTATTATTATAATATTTATAATTATTATATTCTATAAAATTAATATTCAAGATACATTATAACAAACACTTCCTATTCTCTTGTCAGTTATGAGTATAGCACACATACGAAGAAAGTTATTATACATAGCACCACTCACTCTGTTTGTTGTCTTTCATCTTAATATACCACTTATATAAAATTTGAATTGGTGTCAAGTCATCATAATTCAAGAAGTGGTGTGGATGTATGTATTCATGTTTGTATGAGTGTATGATAATTAGGGACACGGTATCGAATCAAAAGAGTCGATACTTTACTCATGTGTAGGATCGAATCAAAATCATGCCGGAAATCGAGATTCACTGTATTTACCCTTAAAAACTCACCCCTTCCACTTCCTGATCACATATCGCCCGTAAATTATGTTTCCTTTCATTTTTGTTATATTCTCTTTCGATTCCAATGGATTTCTTCCTACTGCAATTTTTTTTCACTTTTTACCATTTTTAATCCTGGTCTATTAAGTACACTATCGAATCAAAAGTATCGTGTACTGAAAGCATCAAATTCTATTCAATATCTAAAAATATTTACACGCTTTCCTACTGATTTCAAAAAGAAAAAAAACAAAACAAAACAAAATAAAATATAGCTACCCAAATGTTTCATTTAAACAATTGATGTACCAAGAAGTATGTATACTTTTGATTTGTTTGCAAAAATCTCTAGAAAAATGTAATGATAGCTTGAGATATCGGATTTATTGATATCTTGAGATATGCGTACTTTGTGGGCAAAAAATCAGTAGAAAAAATCGCTTCATCAAATATAGTCGATATTTGTGATTATATTGAACAAAATCTCTAGTAAAAAGAATTTCAATTATTAAGTACCGAAAAAATTATCAATTCTTTGTAGTATAAAATATTATCGATTCCTTGGGGTTCCAAAAATTTTTCGTACGTTGACAGATAAAATTTCCACTGTTCCTGTACACAAGTGCTCGAAAATATTAACAGTGCTCGAAAACAGAATTATTAGTGCGAGTATATCAGTCCACGATTATATTAAAGAAAAGCATACATATACTTTTGATTCTAGTCAAAACATAAAGATAAACTTTTACTTTTACTTGTGCTTTTTGATTCAAATTTTATAATCGAAACTTTTAAATCTATTAGTACTTTTGATAAGTTTTTCATACTCCATACTTTTATTTGTATTTAATACTTTTTAACTTGGTCTTTTTACTTTTATAAATATTTTTAGAAATATGTTATAATCAATATTTTTCAATACTCGCCCAAAAGTACTAATATAATTAAAAGTATGGTATAAAAAGTATCAGCTTTGAAAGGAAAGTCCTCGGTACCAAAAAGTATCGATACTTTTATCGTGTCCCTAATGATAACATAGTTTTGATAATATACTCGTGGTTATACGGATATAGAAGTGAAGGCTGGGAAAAACAGGCTATTAACTTTTTATGAATTGTAAAGGTGGCTGTGTAGTCTTATACTGCGTAGTCTTATTTATTAATGTTGGAGCTGAGGTTGATAATCAAAGTATGCAAACAATGCGATTTTACTTATCGTACAGAAAACTGACATAGAAGAGAATATTAGCTACGGATTGTAAGATTCAAAGGATGACAACGCCACTTCAATTATTCTTGGAAACGCTGAAAAAGATAGTTTAAGCATGTTAAGCGATGGAGTGAAGCAGCGATCTCTGCCCTTACCTCGCTTTTTAGTCACCAAATTTAGGATGACTCCATGTTATTTATGTATTATAATGTTTCGAATCCCATATTTTATAACATTGAATCTATTGTTCATTTAATATTGATCACGTTTTCTAGGATCTAATCTCTCTAACAATTCACAAGACTATAACTAAAATTTTGCATAGTTATTCATTTCGCGGTGAACCAAAAATCAATTATCTCCATTATATATAATCTGAAATGCTACTCATCGCGAAATCTCTGAAACTGTTTATCTGATTGACTTGAAATTTAGAATATAGTTACTCTTTTCGCGGTGCTCGTTGAGGACTAATTTCCGCTTATCCTAACAAAAAATAATTATCATTTATAAAAATAATAATGAATCTCTCCAGGGGTTGTTAAACGCAAATATGTAACTGATTTAGCTAATTTTTATTTAAAAATATTCCTTAAAGTTCAAGAAAGGTTATTTTGAAGAGAAAAATTGCAAAAATTCCTCGGAAACAAGTAAAAACTTTACATACGTATATCTTACTAATTCTTACTTAAAGTATATTTTATAGCATCGATGAAAGCAATATAACTTGATAATCAAATAATAACATATAATCATATAACATATAATCAAATAATTTTAAACTCAAATGCTATAAACTAATGATTTAACGATAAATACGTGTAAATCAATTTCTTTTTATTTTTTTTGGTAATAGTTGTTAGTGGAAATTAGTCGGAAGTTTTCATTAAAAAAATTGCCATAATTAAAAAGGTTATTCAAAAAATTCAGTAATTGTTTGTTTTGTTCGTTTCACTTTCTGTTTTTAATCATACGGATAGTATATTGTGAGAAAAACGAGATCTACAAATGTGTGGGTGCAAATAGATGGGATGCCTGTCACGAGAGAATGTTTTTGAAGAGAGTTTAAACTGACCTGCGAACCGAGTGGGTAATAGCTAGTATTTCTTATACTATGCAATCTTATGCTCTGACCTAGTAGTTACAACAACGATACGAATGCTGTATTGTATACATAATTGCTAAGAATATTCATCTTATTATAAGGTAATGCATTGAATACTACAAAAGCACGAAAAGATAAAACCTTAATTTTTCAATGTATATTTTTTAATACAACTTTTAATAATTTTAATGAATGATTCTTTGTTTAAAAAATACTTGTTAACAACTTATGGAACAGAAAATAATTTAAAATATCAATTTGTGAAGTTTAATAATGACATAAAATAGGAAATAACGGATCTTAGTTATGTGTTTGGTTGTTTGGTTAAAAAATTGGTACCTCGTACCTCTTGGAGCATGGTGATCAAAACAATCAAAAGTGTGCAAATAAACATTAAAGTCAAACAGTGAAAATACATATTTTTCAATATATTTGAGATCAAAAATTAATTAAATTTAACTACCTTATCAAAATTGGAGCGAGAGTGTTAATTTAACGTAAACGAATGAAGGTAGGTAATATCTATCTATTAATTTTATATGTGGAGCATGTGAGCGTATATTGAACCCAAAAGTATTCATTATGAAATTTTGGGTCCATGGATACTTTTATTTAGCTTGCTAACAACTCTTTTGATTATAAAGATATTCCAAGATTTATATTTTACAATACGCTCGTTTTATGGTACAAGCTTTTAAGCCTTATTCAATGCTAGCCGATATTGGTTCGTTTCAATCTAAACCAGCAATCGATCGATATACGTATGGAAATTCGCTCATATTCTCTAACATAAATTCGGACTCCGTGAGTAACATATATTATACATACAAACGAGCTATGATGATACTTTCACATTGCAGTGTAGTAACCAAAAATTTAATATTAACAAACAATATAAACAATAACACCAACAATAACAATGGCAGCAACAACAACTCTTCGTTATGTCGCATTCAACAACTTTGCGCTATTATAAACAAGAACAAGAAACACACTTAAACATAACAATGTCCTGAAGATTCTCTTATTAGACGTATGTTTTGTTCTTGTAGCCCACTTAATAAGTCGGAGAATGTACAGAAACAGTTCCGATTTTTAAAATTCTTGTTTGTACGTGTTCCGTAAACTTTCAGGGATCCTGCCTCAGTTTGAAAATTGAGAAATAAGGGATTTTCCATTCCAAATAGTAACAGTGCTAAAAATTTCTCAACGAAAATGTACTCTCGTCAGTTTTTGCGATTGCTGATCAAGAATCCGAGGTCAATTAGCAATCGAGGATGGTTTTCAACCGCATTAAAACCTCTAGAAGTGACAGACATAAAACGTATTTTAAACTTAAAATTTTACTTCGGAAATTATCTCCTTAAGGTTTTCGGATATCTCAAATCCAAGGTTCAAAAGTAAACCAGCATAGTTGTAAATCCATGTAAACCATCTCTAGAAAGTGACAGGGATAAGAAAATTTAAATTTTAAATTTGGCCACAAATACCATCTCTCTTTTGTGGTCACTGATTACGAATTTGTAGTCAAAACTCAACTGAGAATAGTTGCGACCCCATTGACAGCACTCTTGGATTTCCAACCTTCTTTAGCTGCTTTTTGACCTCAGATTTATTATTAGCGACCCTTAAAACCAATGAAAAACGATTTACGAGAAATTGAGTATTTTGAAAATTTTTATCTCTGTGATTAGAGGTAGTTTTATTGGGGTTAAAAGTTGTTTTGTGATCTCAAATTGATAGCCAGCGACCTCGAAAACCCCACCGGACAGTATCCGAGACGAAATTAAGAATCAAACAAAAATTTTCTAATCCCTGTCACTGCTAGAGGTAGTTTTATTGGGGTTAAAAGTTGTTTTGTGATCTCAAATTGATAGCCAGCGACCTCGAAAACCCCACCGGACAGTATCCGAGACAAAATTAAGAATCGAACAAAAATTTTCTAATCCCTGTCACTGACAGGGGTGGTTTTAATGGGGTTGCAACTACCTTCAGTTACATTTTAACCTTATATTTGTGATCAGCATCCTCGCATACCACTGAAAAATATTTCCGAGGCAAAATTTTGAATTTAAAACATGTTTTATCTCAGTCACTCCTAGGAGGTTTTAATGGGGTTGAACCAGTCCCATTGTTTTTTGAGCTTAGATTCGTTATCAGCGACCCCCTCCCGAGAAACAGTTGTCGTGAAATTTTCTCAATTTTCATAGTGAAGGAGAAGTAAGTGATCATAGAGCACGTTCATGAAGGCTCAAGGAACACGCACACACAATAATTTTTTAAATCGAAGTTGTTCCACTACTTTTCCACATTTCAATGTTTCATTTACTGTATTATTGTATTCACTGGATTATGCATGTAAAATGTAAAAAATTTCCTGAGTGGGTTACGTTAAACAAGTAAGTGAAATACAAAATATACAAGCTGTAATTTTCCTACATAAGATTTTTAAATCGAATAGGCGGCATAATAGAGAAAAGTGGCACTAAAGTAATGGTAATCTTTACACAATATAGAATCTGATTTTCTCTTACATAAGATTTTTTTAAATCGAACAGGCTGCAAAATAGCGAAGATTGGCACAATAGTAACGGTAATCTAAAGTACATAATATAGAATCAGAACTTCTCCTAAATACGATTTTTTAAATCGAACAGGCCGCGAAATAGAGAAGAGTAGCACAAAAGTAACGGTAATCAAAATTACAACTAAAAGAGCGAATTGTTGAAATATAGTACATAGGTCTTAATAAACTGAATAAAAGATAAAACTTATATATTGATATTTAATAGATATATTCAGAACTATATGTATTATATAGTAAATAATGTATGTGAACCGATGTAAGCAGACGAGATGACCCTTGGCTACGTACTTTTTATTTATTGATGTGTAACATTTTTCGCTCGGTATCTTTGAGAGTGATTTCGTGAAAAGGGACGGGATGTCGTAACCGCGTTCAAATGTAATATATTCATGGAAACTAGAAAATGCGCGATATTTGAAGTTTTATATGTAAACTGGGTGTTTTTATATTAGAGTGTATTCATGAAATGTGTAATGTGGTATGGTGGAACACTTTATAAAAATTTTTATCAATTCTGATATCCAAAGCATTAAATTCACGAGTTAATTAACAATGAAAAATATACGGTAATTTACTACATTGGATGTCAAAATTGCTCGAAGAAATATGTGGGACAAAGCAGACAACAAATTGATAAAAGATTCAAAGAACACATGGCACACATATAATTTATTTTAATTAATACTGGTGATGACGACTTTGTAATCGAAATTCGTATTTATAAAATATAAAAATTTTGACACAGAAAATTTGCGCAAAAATCGAAATTCATTCGAAAAATTATTGAGCTCTCTTTAATATTTTTTATGCCTGTATATATATTTAAACCCTATATCCCTCATTATACTCGCCTATTTCGATGAACTTTATTGCAAAATAAACATTTTTTAAACTAAAAATACTGTCATTAAAAGAGTTTTTAAGATCGCTGAATAGAAATGTTAAAAATTAATAAAATTCAAAATTTCTGTTCCAAAAATTGAAAAACTAACAGTTGTGAAACAAAATTTATTGTAATGGTACCGGGGTTGTTTTTGATTTTGCTGAGTACAAGTTTGTTTTTAAAACTTAAGTTTCAGCGTCCTAAAAAACTGTTTTAGTAAAAGTATTTTGAATTAAAAAAATTTTTTTACCTTTCATGAAGCTGCTTCGAAATGGGAGAGTAATAGGTCATTTTTATGGTGGGTTTAAATTATGAAAAAAGGAGCCATATTTCTTCTAAATCTATTCTGCTTCCACAAAATTGAGGTTTTATTATTCAATATTAAAAGTAAAATAGATTCAATGTCTTATTTAGGTATTTAAAATGGCATGTGAAGACTGTTGGGTATTTTCGTGGTTAAAGCAACACAATATTTGTTTTTTTAATAATAAATTATAGATTTCCACAAACTTTCGAAAATATTTGTAAAATGACTAGAATTTTTGGTATATTTTCCAAATACAAACCTTATACAGAGTTATTCGGTCGAATTTCTTACTATTTTGTTGCTTGTAAAAAAGGTTAATAAAATTAATTATTTCAAGTAAAGCCGCTGATACTAAAAAAACTATTCAACAAATTTTGAATACGATTTCCACCACTTCACTCACCTATTATAAAAACAATACAGCGAAGTTTAAAGCTATAGTAGATATATTAAACAGATTTGTTACCCTACAATTCTAATTTAATTCGAATAAGTTTATTCTAAGTAATACATTTCAGAATTCCAAAATTTTTAAATCGCTATAATGCAATCATAGGGACCTTTAGTATGTCCATTGGAATCTGGATATCATGGGTTAAAAAAATATACAATATATATTGTATATCCTCAAGATATATTTTGATCATTTTTAAATAGTTTTATATAATTTTGTATAAGGATTTTAATGTAGTAGAATTTTATCAAAATGTTAGGTTGGATGCTTAATTAACACAAATTGCAGTAAATTTTTTGATAGGTTTCGAATAAGTTTCAAATATCGTTTTTTAAATTTCCACATCCCCATTTCAAATGTCTTTTCCTATTAAACGGTTGGAGCACATAAATTTGAAATAGAGCAACTAATTAACACATGATTAGCACTATATTTTGGATAAGTTTCGAATAATTTTTTGATCACTGTCAGGTAGGTTAGGTTAACACGGGTCTAACTGACATTTCAATGCAGCAACGAAACCGCTTGATCTAAAAGATTCAGTCAAAAAGTGAGCATTGTGTTATAACGTAGGCAAAGCCAGAGGCATAATTTTTTGACATTTAAGTTCAAAAAAGGGATGGGGTTTTCAGATACGTTTTCTCGTGAAAATTCTATTAAGTTTCAATAATAAGTTGTGTCTGCGTCATAAACATTCAAAACTTATATAGCTCAATTACTGAAAAACTATTATTTTTCTATTTCTCAAATAATTATAATTTTGTTCGCATTGCAATCTTCTCCGACAAATATTTTCTCCGACGTTTCATAGAATTATACATAATATAATTTTTACCTTTGACTTTTTGTAGTAAAAGTAGTCGGATTGAAAAATTAAAATTTTGATCTTTAAATCCCATTCTTATCGATTTCAAAAAACTTGTAATAATACAAGATTTTCCTATAGGTATAGGTGTTATATTATCAACTATCGAAAATGATAATTTTGAGTTTTATATCCTGTTTCCTGTTATTATTTTACATCGTTTGCAAAAAATACTATCTCTCTAGCATGCTTAGAGCCGGTTTTCTAACCATTTAAATGAAAAATTCTATGGTTACTCCAGTTTTTCAAATTTTCCGTAAGTTTGGCTTGAGCAACGTTATTCGTCATATTTTTCATTACAACTAGACTAATCATACTAACGATTGGTAAAAACTACAACGTCATAAGATAATGTGTTTTTAACTTTTTCTACCCTGTCCATATAGATAATTGTATTTGTTAAAATTAGTTCTCCGGTTATTAAAAAAAAAGTATTGTATCAATTCGCATAAACTTTTATATAATTTTTTTAAATTTTCAAACTTTTGCCATGTTAAATCACAAGTATTTTCAATTTTCCATACATTTATATTGAAAAAATTAGACTTTATGGAATTTTTCAAATTTCGGGTTATTTAAAATTTCCAATAGAATGAAAGAAACCGCATTTTTAACCGCATAGAAAACAAATTAGTTAAAGGCAGGCGGGTGTCGTAATATAGAAGAGTGTGTATATAAAATATTTATATATAATGTACCCACTGCCTCAAACCGGTTATATAACAGTATAAATGAAAAAATAAATATTCCCAATGTTTCCAATTTTCCGTAGGGTTTTGTATACAAAATGATAATTTTCATAGTTTTTCTGATCAGTGGAATAATTTCAAAAAACCATCGTTCTTGCTAGCCTAAAAGTTTCCTATCAATTCGTAAAACCTTTTGTGAAATTTTAAAATAATTATCAAACTTTTCCCTGGTTTAATCGTCTTCTAGAAAAAGATTTTCTAGAAAATACCTCTGATTGAAAACCTCTGAAGAAACAACTTTGTTTTGAATTTTAATGTTTTTAAATCTATTCGGATTAAAAAATGATTCAAGGATCCATATAATCAAATTGATTGATTTTACTCATTCATGAACTACAAATCACTTCCATGGTTAAAAACACATTTTAAAAATATTAGGTGGTTGGTTATGTCTCTAGATAGGCCAGGAGAAAATATATCACCTATACTAAAATTGTCTCTCATAGATTTTATATAATTTTGCCAAGGATAAAAAGCAACTAAAAACGTTTTATTAAATGTTTTAAAAATAGTTGAACAATATTTAAAAGAAAATTGTTTGGTAAGTGCATCTTCATTTAATAAAAGGAAAAAATAAGAACATGAATGTTGGATATGATAAGTCCAATGACCTTTTTATACAAACATAAAAGTTATAACAAACAAATATTCGTCTACATAGCCGACATGTTCTTCTTAGTCGTTTGATTCTTCATATAAATGTATACATATTAGTCGGATGGCGCCAATGATATTATTATTTTAATGTATGATGATGCATGTACATCACATTAAACTTCCATTATTACAATATCTCCTTATTGATTTAAGATTACCAAGTCCATGATATATTGGATCAATCTTATCTATTATTGGTTCTAACCTTACGAAAGGGAGCTAAATTCTAAATTTCTGTCTGTGTTACTTAGCGATTATAAAAACAAAATAAAATAAACATCTGGCAGTCGAAGAAAATCTAACTACAGTCTTAGCAGTGTATAAGCTATTATGAGCATGGTTACTACATAGGACAGTTTAATTTATTAACTGCCTTCTAGTTCTAAATGAAATAGTGCCGATACTAGAACTTCTAAGCATCCAATGGTTGATCAGTTTATGATTTAATAATGTACCATTGTATCCCAGAGATGGATGATATTACCAGAAAAATTAATTTCTAGTTTGCTCATACTAAAGAAATATTCGAAATGTAAAACAATTGAACGGAAGTTACGATAAATATATATTTACTAAACATGGCTTATGTGAATTTCTGTTCTGGTAATATAATAAAGTTTTATACATATAAAATAATACAAATTTAAAATTAGTTTATACAAGCATTTGAAATTGAGAATAATTATCAATGAGTTTATAAATGTTTTTCGGGGTAATGAATTGGAAATAAAAACATTTTTAGTATTTACTTAAAAAACCTTTAATAAGTGGCAAATATTTACAAAAATGGTCTAAATAATTTTAGAATAGGTTTTGATTATTGTTTTAGAACATAATGTAATGTGGAAAACATAAAATTCTAACATGGTTCAGCCTCCATGTTGGCAGAATAATATTTACTTTTTTAGATTTTAAACTTTCAAAAAAGATAAGTCCAGGTTCCATAAACATAAAATTATTGTGATTTTTTTTAAATGTATGACTTTTTTTGGACATAAAAAAGAAACAAAACACAAATAAAAACTGAATAACTAATTATTTAAAAAGCTTTTCGTAAAAATACAATAAGAGTAGCTAGAAATTACTATCAAGAGATATACAGTAATTGAGGAGTTCTGATTCATTCACATTAGTGCTTTCAAATACTCTTAATTTATAAATAGAAGCTAAAATTTATAAATAGAGTTTATTGTGAAGTTAGTCATGCATTAAGAAAATATGTGAAAAAAGTCTTTGGAAATCCTACTTGTCTGTCATGCATGGAGGACAATGAAACCTCCATTTACGTCATTTGCAATTGTAGAAATCTTGAGATATAGAATATTCTGAAACTCTGGATTCATCCATTATGGGAACAATTTCGGCTGATAAGCTGTGGGATTTTTGCGTACCTAATCTCCATAAGATCATTACCTGCTCTGGGTGGGTCTTTCTCTGCACTTGAGCCCGAAGCCATACTGACCTTCAGGTGATGGCGTGTTCAAAAAGTAAGGCATAGAGGACCAAAAGGTCTAGATTTAAAGGACGCAGACAGACAGAACTTATACGTCTTAAAACTCGTCTACGCAACTTTGAACATATTAAATATAAAATATAAAACGCACAGAATTTCTTTTTTTTTGTGTGTGTTAGATATTACAAAGCTGTTACAGGATTTGTCAATCGTCGGCCCTGACAATAATATTCACAACATTACAACTATAATAACTATAATAAAAATTTATACATGAAAATACAATTGTTATTACATTTTTATACACATTCTAAGTTGATGGTAATCAATTTCAATCTATTTTAATTTATCTTCTCCATTTAATAATATTGCGATAAAAAATTATGATTAAATATTTTTAGAACCACTGGTATAATACCAAAATATGATATAATTGAGATTGATATCAATTTGTATTTAATAATATGCATTGTATATTCTATATACGTTAACGAATTTCCTTTTCAAGGATGATAGTATTGAATTGAATTTTGGGTTTGATTTTTATTTGAATATTTGGGACATAAACAACTAAAATATACTGTCAGTTTTAGAAATAAAATATTGTCTTGAATTTAAACCCAAATAAACTGAATATACTGGAGTAAATCTACAAATATTTGAAAGTTTGTTTTTATTGTTTTTTTGAAATCTTTATTCATTTATAGATATAACCATTTAACTGAGATGATAATGTAAGTTCCGTTGTTATGCTCGATTTTTCGATTCCTAATCTACAGTGTTTAAAATATAGGGTTAATTATTTCCTGATGATATTGTTATGTGTGTTACCAAAATATACCTTCATGATATTGTTTCCTTCTTTTCTAGTTCTAAGGCCCTAGAAGGGTTCCAGACTTTATCTACAATGGAGCTTCCCGTCACTTTCTCCTTAGATTTATTTACCAATTTTTTATTTTCATTTTAGGTCTTCTTCAACTTTTTATGTGTAACCAAGGATACAAGATTACCTGTCAATTTTCATTTTAACGAAAGCCACGGGAGAGATTGTAAAAAAAACATGAAAATATGCATATAAAGAATCTATATTAGAATCTCATGGTTGTTTCAAATTGTATACATGCTTTTCGTCTATGGTTATTAATATTTTTTTCTTTTTTCTCACAAAAGTGTTTATTTGATAAAATCCAGTCTTTTCTCTGGCTTCTTTAAAAATAAGAAAAAAAATGAAAAATTTACTGGTTATCTGACACAACTGAAAAATTCAAAATTTAATAGTTAATTTAAATAAGTATTTGTACCGCTGCCAAATAGTTTGACAAATTACGCACCGGGGGCAAATTATCGCAAAAGTATTATTAGAAAATAAAATGAAGTGTACCTATCTATAATCTATGCATCATAATAATATTGAATATTAAGATCAATCTCCTGGTTAATTATTTCACGACGAAATAAAATTGACCAGTGGAAAGACTATGTTAAGCGATCTGCACTCAAAATGATAAATTATATCTCTGTTCTACCGCCAATATTTGCATATACTATTTAATTAGCGATAAAATATTTAACCTTTCTGAGGGCACCACATCTTGTCTTCAAGTTATTGACTGAACTAACTAGCCGTCCACTTATTCTATGCCTGTGGCAAAACTAAGTTAACTAATCAATAAAAATTGACTACTCATTAAATAGAAGCAATATATTAAGTCATAATAATTAAATTTTTTCAAATTTTTAAAAGAAGTGGATATGTGTCATGCAAATTTAATTAACTTCTTAACTGAGAATTACCAAAATACATCTGGAATCCAATACCTCTATATTGAAAGCCATGTATGAATAAAACCTGAAATTAGCATCAATAACACAAAACTAAACAACTTCAAATTTTCAATGTTAAGAAAACAGAACGAAATAAATTCTGCCAGGAATTCAATCAGAGATCAAGTGAAAATTTAATTATCAATAAAAAAAGAAACTTTCAATTTACATTAAATTAATTATAGAGCGATCCCAATTCAGATTGATTCTAAATAGTGATTTACTTCAAAGCTTTCAGCCAACCTATAATTTAGTTTAATAAAAATAGTTCTATGAAAAACTCGCGACTGTGTTCCTACGTAAAGGTAACCGACCTTGAATATGTATTAAATGTTTGAACTATTTTTAATCATTAGCATTCATAAAATATTATATATTTAGTCTATAAAGTCATAAATACATATAAAATATTCAAGTGTTTTATAATTATGTATAAATTACTCAAATTTGAGCTACGAATGGGCCCAAAGGATCGATTTTGCTATTCACGAACCTGATAATACTTTTTACGCTTAGAAGACACCATCAAAATTTCAACTCACTATCTCTGTTCGTTTTTGTGTTATCTTGGTGGCAGACTGACGGACGAACGGGCATGCCGAAATGAAGCAATTCGATGATTCTATGAATACCTATATCAAAATTATGTCTATGCGGTTAGTATTTTCTAGCATTATAAACTTTGGACTATTATAGTAAATATATGGTAACATAAATGAGTATGACTAGTGTTTTTATAAAATAATAATTTTGGAAAAATTGAAACGAGTTTTTCCATAATTTATGACTAACTATTTAATCTTTGATAATTTATCTATGAAAAATAGTAGGAAAGTTTTGTTTTGTTTACGTTGCTACTGCGTTATGATATTTATGTTTATTATTTTATTGAAAACCATTTAAAAAAGAATATTTCAATGTATATTAATGCTCTATATATATTTACAAATGAAAACTAGGTCATTTTAAAACACTGTATTATATGCTTGTAACAAATAATATTTGCAATAACAATAGAAGATATTTACAACAATGGTGTGTATATGTATATGTACATGTAATATTCCTGGATATAATCTACATTAGTATTGTAAATATAAGTTGAAATATATTTAAATATAATAACTTAAATAAAACATTTCACATTTTATAAATAGAGAAGCAAGAGGTGTTGTGGAACACCAAGTAGGAAGTATGCCTGTTCTTTTCGCTTTATATTATGTACTAGCTCCGGTCAGCGTTTTACAAATTATGTTGAATGACACGCTTGATCAAAAATTTATTCCCATGCATTGGAATAAGTTTTCTATTGTAATATTTTTGAATTAAAGAAAACTTTAAGAACGATCTAGAACATTCTAGAAGAATCTCCAACCATTGACACTCAAATAGTACAATATAAAACTTGGAAACGTTCGAAATACTATTATCAACATTTTCGATTTTGACAGATTTATTATTTATAATTAATACTATGTGCTAGTAAAGGATGGACTATTTAATTCAGACCATCATATATCCAGAATCAATCTCTGCATCCTCAAGCTGAAAGCTTCTTCTTGGACGGGAGATAGAATGCAACCACACCATTCGCCCTTGTACCGGTAATCGTATCAAATAAACTCCATTAGTCGTTCAGATTATCGTTTCTGACTCGTAGGAGCATATACATTATACGCTTACTTTTATAATATATATTGCTTGTTAAATAAGAACCATAATGGATTCAAAGGAATGAAGCAGAGAAAATATAGATCCGATACTCGTTTAATGAATTAATTTGATATTGTTGAATTTGACTGCATAGTTAATTACAACGTAAATACATAGTAAAATATAAAATAAAATTAGGTAAGTAAAAGAAAAAATGTAGCGATAGATCGCAGCATTCCACGATATCAAATGTTTTAACAAATTTTGTAAATATGAAATATTAATTATTAAAAACAACACGGTGTGAAAATTGCAGACAATCAACTATCCCAAACATTAGATAGCGATCAAATATGAAATTTTTACATGTAGCTAAATGGAACCGTTGGAGATTGAAATTTTTGTAAAACTTTGTCCTTAAAGGACTTTTATCATCTTAATGAAAAACCAATTTTTGTTAGTAGAATATATTCTGAATAAATTAAAAGAAATAAAATATATAGATCGCGTCATTTAGGTAAATAATTAAAATAAGAATTCATTTATGTCCAATGCGTGTATTTCCTATAGTGACTGTATGTGTAAGCAGTAAGCAGAATGTGCATTAATGTTATATACATGTAAAATGTAGATACTAGGAAAATATTTTTGCCGCTGGACTGCCTTGAAACTACTCTCTTTAGCATAACAATCACCCACTGCAGCACACATACCTTTTCCCTTTATATATGCCATTCTATTTTTTTAATTGTTCTCTTCAATATATATATTGTTGTAATAAAATAATTGATAATGATAGAATAGAATAGAATTGAATTAATTTTCAAAGTTATGATATCTACATTTTAAGATGTATAAAATGCAAAAATATTTCTGGAAACATGTAAGTTAATCTATAACATTATTGCGACAAAAAAATTTCAGGCGTAAAATAATTTTTTTTATAGTTTATTTATAATAAAACGAGCGTATTAATTGCAAGCAGCTATACATAGGTTTTCAGTAGAAACAAATCAATAAAAAGTAAGTATGTAAATCTTGTTCCAAATGATCATTATTCGGTTATACTTCCAGTAGAATAAAACTGCTTTTACCAGTTTTCCAAAAGGAATATTCTTTTATGAATTTAGTCTTTGCTATGAAGTTTATTATTTGATATTAATAAATAACATTTCAAAGAAAACATCTATTCGGTATGATACCAATTTATTACATACTCGATAAAAAAAATTTGTCAATATCGACCGACTTACCATCAAAAATATTTCCCTGTTTCAATGATGGTATTATGTCAAAGCGATGGTGCGAAAGGACTATTCATATACAATATCGTTTTAATAAAGAGAATTTGAAAAAAAAAACTTGTAAGTATATATACATACATATATATATATATATATATATATATATATATATATATATATATATATATATATATATATATATATATATATATATATATATATATATATATATATATATATATATATATATATATATATATATATATATATATATATATATATATATATATATATATATATATATATATATATATATATATATATATATATATATATATATATATATATAATCCCACATGTAGTGAAAGCCAATTCTAATGTTATGCTTATAGTCACTATGTAGATATCGATTTGTTTACGAGAAACAATACTAGACTTTATTGGCTGGGCCAAATATACTTATATAAAAATTAAAAATTTTTGTTATAAAATTTGACATATCAATCTTTTCTAACTTCAGGCTTAGAGGCAATAGCCGAAAGGGCCAATTTCTGTTAATAATTTTGTTTAAATCAACTAACAGATAAATAAAGATACATTAAACGTAGTAGCATATATCGTTCAGATTATCGTTTCTGACTCGTAGTAGCATATACATTATACACTTACTTTTATAATATATATTGCTTGTTAAATAACAACCATAATGGATTCAAAGGAATGAAGCAGAGAAAATATAGATCCGATATTCGTTTTATGAGTTTAAATTAATTTGATATTGTTGAATTTGATTGCATAGTTTAATACAACGTGAATACATACTAAAATACAAAATAAAATTAGGTGAGTAAAAGAAAATATGTAGCGATAGATCGCAGCATTCCACGATATCAAATATTATAACAAATTTTGTAAATATGAAATATTAATTATTAAATACAACACGCTGTGAAAATTGCAGACAATCAACTATCCCAAACATTAGATAGCGATCAAATATGAAAGTTTTAAATGTAGCTAAATGGAACCGTTGGAGGTTGATATTTTTGTAAAACTTTGTCCTTAAAGGACTTTTATCATCTTAATAAAAAATCAATTTTTGTTAGTAGAATATATTCTGAATAAATTAAAAGAAATGAAATATATAGATCGCGTCATTTAGGTAAATAATTAAAATAAGAATACATTTATGTCCAATGCGTGTATTTCCTATAGTGAGTGTATGTGTAAGCAGTAAGCATTAATGTTATACACATGTAAAATGTAGATACTAGGAAAATATTTTTGCCGCTGGACTGCCTTGAAACTACTCTCTTTAGCATAACAATCACCCACTGCAGCACACATACCTTTTCCCTATATATATGCCATTCTATTTTTTTAATTGTTCTCTTCAATATATATATTGTTGTAATAAAATAATTGATAATGATAGAATAGAATAGAATTGAATTAATTTTCAAAGTTATGATATCTACATTTTAAGATGTATAAAATGCAAAAATATTTCTGGAAACATGTAAGTTAATCTATAACATTATTGCGACAAAAAAATTTCAGGCGTAAAATAATTTTTTTTATAGTTTATTTATAATAAAACGAGCGTATTAATTGCAAGCAGCTATACATAGGTTTTCAGTAGAAACAAATCAATAAAAAGTAAGTATGTAAATCTTGTTCCAAATGATCATTATTCGGTTATACTTCCAGTAGAATAAAACCGCTTTTACCAGTTTTACAAAAGGAATATTCTTTTATGAATTTAGTCTTTGCTATGGAGTTTATTATTTGATATTAATAAATAACATTTCAAAGAAAACATCTATTCGGTATGATACAAATTTATTACATACTCGATAAAAAAAATTTGTCAATATCGACCGACTTACCATCAAAAATATTTCCCTGTTTCAATGATGCTATTATGTCAAAGCGATGGTGCGAAAGGACTATTCATATACAATATCGTTTTAATAAAGAGAATTTGAAAAAAAACTTGTATAATATATACATATATATATATATATATATATATATATATATATATATATATATATATATATATATATATATATATATATATATATATATATATATATATATATATATATATATATATATATATATATATATATATATATATATATATATATATATATATATATAATCCCACATGTAGTGAAAGCCAATTCTAATGTTATGCTTATAGTCACTATGTAGATATCGATTTGTTTACGAGAAACAATACTAGACTTTATTGGCTGGGCCAAATATACTTATATAAAAATTAAACATTTTTGTTATAAAATTTGACATATCAATCTTTTCTAACTTCAGGGTTAAAGACAATAGCCGAAAGGGCCAATTTCTGTTAATAATTTATTTTAAATCAACTAACAGATAAATAAAGATACATTAAACTATTCCGCTTAATTCTCTTTATTTATCTGTTAGTTTATAGTAATGATAATAAAAACTACAATGTTAAAACTGGACACATAACTTCGCGATGTATAAATGTGGTCAACCCAGCTATCAAATTATATCAGTCTAATAAATGTATTTATTCTAAAATGAAACCGCAATTTAGATATATAAAATATAAAATGGAATATTAAAAAAAAATTAAGACGAGAACCTATGCTAAGAAATAACTTCCTCACTAACATCAATAGTAATAATAAATTGAATTTCACTGTAACGGTAATAAATGAGATTTTTCTAATTTTCTAAAAGAGGACCATCCTGAACACATAATACTATTGTTTACCAAAAACTTTATATATATATATATATATATATATATATATATATATATATATATATATATATATATATATATATATATATATATATATATATATATATATAATTTATATTGATATATATAATGAGATTAATCCACCTTTCAGTCATTTTTAGGGGAATCAAACTATTTCAATCATATGGTATGTTAAAAATTATAAAATTTTCATATCGATACATTCAGAAATAAAGATTAAAAGTAATTGAGAAGAAGAAAGATCCTGAATCATAATATTTTGTTTATTTGTAAAATTATTTACAAATCAAGTTTGAATGTAAGAAAATAATATAGAAAACATTTATTTTCAATAAATTAATAGTTGACTCTCTTTGCATACCTATGTATGAATGTATATATGTATATTTTAAATGAAAAGTTTCATATTTTTATGAAAGGGAAAAATTTTTGAAAAGATTATTTACATTTGAACGTGAATATAAAGGGAAAGAAAAACTTATTCTAAGTATGTGAAAAGGTATATTATTGATGTTAGTGAGAAATTTGTGTAGTGATGAAATGATAAAAATCGGTCAAGTATGCACACAAACGTTAAAATTTCAAGTGTTCGCGTACGTATGATGTGAAGAGAAAAAAATTATTAATAAGGAAAAAATGAATTTAATTAAACTAAAAACTTTTTTTATATCAACATGATTTCTTTTTTGTATTTATTAAAATCACTTTAAACCTCTATATACATATACAATATATATATATATATATATATATATATATATATATATATATATATATATATATATATATATATATATATATATATATATATATATATATATATATATATATATATATATATATATATATATATGTGTTTGAATGAATTTTTTCTTAGACCCATGTTACTGCTGATTGATAGAAATATTTTATTCAACAATTGTTATGTAAGACACTAAAATATACCCTAATTTTGATGACAAATTATATTTGTCATTATATTAATGTGATTTCTGAATAATTTAATCATAGTTTTACAATTTATTTTAAGAGCTTCCGTCATTTTCGAAAATTAAAAAAAAAAAAATTGCTTAATAAATTTAGTCAAATAGAAGAGACTTAGGCAAAACATTTTAGTAAAGGATTAACGTATAAAAATGCAACTTGTTTTCAATAGAATACCTATTCAGATATCATTTAAAACAAAAAAAACGTTAATAAAAATTAATTAAATTATACCCGACTTCATTATAATATAACCTACCACCACCTACCCTTCAAAAACGTGTTTCAGTTTTATATTCGAAACAAAGAAAAACACATAAAAGTAGTATAGATTTTTTGAAGTTATTTTTTTTTGTCAAATGGCGCATGACCCCGGGAATTACTATTGGATTAGGCAATTAACATGAACTGGCGTTAATACAAACCATTTTCGTAAAATTTTTTTTGTCGGAAAACTTTCTATAACAACCCTAAAAATTGAATTTTTTTAACTATTAATATTTAAGGTAAAATGACTTGTGACCCCTCAAATTATGATCAAAATACTCGTTTAAGATCAAAAAACGGTAGTAAAAACCATTTTATCGAATTTCACCCCATCGGAAAATCGTCTATAACCCACCCACCAATACAACTTTTTTTAGAAAATAATTTTTTCGGCTTAAATGGCCTATGACCCCGCGAATTATTATTGGATTATGCAATTAACATGAACGGGCGTTGATTCAAACCATTTTCGTAAAATTTTCTTTGTCGGAAAACTTTCTATAACAAACCTAAAAATTGAATTTTTTGACTATTAATATTTGGGTAAAATGACTTGTAACCCCTCAAATTATGATCAAAATATTCGTTTTAGATCAAAAAACGTTATGTAAAACCATTTTATCGAATTTCACTCCATCGGAACATTCAAATAAGGTCAAAATATTTATATTATTTCATGTGAATTGGTAGTACCTCCAGTATCTACTATACCTACCAATAATTAATAGATATTACCTAATACCTAAAAATATTGGTGTATTTTCTGCCATTTCATTTGTCTACTCTACATGATTAAATGTTCCATGACAATAATAAAAACATTAAAATATCCCAATTAAACGATCAATTATTTCAACGGTGAAATATCGAAATTATTACAAAATATCTCCTTATCAAAATAGTTTCAAATAAAAATAATCCTTACATGATTGTTTTTAGTTTAAAATTAATGTAATACCAATTAATTTAATCCCAAATTCAACCGCATATTATCACGATCCTACGATACCTTTGGTTTTTTTAATAACAGGGGAATACATATTACAAAACGATCCAAAACAGTAGTGAAATATAATGAAATAATGACTAACACTTTAATTTTAAATTTTTTATTTTTTACAAAATTTTACAAAAGTGAGAAACATTGATTTTAATTATTTATTCTACAGTCATACAAACAAAAATATATACAAATTTTATTATCAAAATTAATACACCAATATTAGAGAAAAATTGATTTAATTATTAATAGAAAATAAAATTAAAAAATAAACGGGACCTGAAATATAATTAAATAATCAAATCAAATTAATAAATATTTTAATATATCTCACCGAATTATCGCGTCTTGTAAAACTAACCTTACTCTGTTCACAGTTATATATTTCTATTACTCTTTTAAATAATAGAAGTTGCTGCTTGAATATGTTTTACAGGAACTGAAAAATAATAAAATGATACTATAAAATTTTTCAAATTAATAAATATTTTAATATGACTCACCGAATTACCGCCTCATTTGAAGCTACCCTTCCATTGTTCATCCATGGCACTCCATTAAACACAAATATAAAGTCAAACTCTAACACTATCCAGTTTTATGTCACTTAGGTTACAGTTGGAATTGATTTTCTTTTAAAAATAAAAACCAAACATTCTTAAGAATAATCTGTATGTTTTATATACCTAAGCCATAGAGATAACTGCCGAAGTTTCAGTCCGGGCTTACAAATATCATGACTTGGTACGATCATCCTTTGCAGAACTACTTCATTAGTACACACACAATCATCGGAGAAATAATGATTTTTATAATTAGTATAAAATCTAATTCAAACAAAAACCTATTCAAGTATGGTCAGTCACTTAAGTTACAGTTGGAATTGATTTTCTTTTAAAAATAAAAACCAAACATTCTTAAGAATAATGTGTATGTTTTATATACCTAAGCCATAGAGATAACTGCCGAAGTTTCAGTCCGGGCTTACAAATATCATGACTTGGTACGATCATCCTTGCAGAACTACTTCATTAGTACACACACAATCATCGGAGAAATAATGATTTTTATGATTAGTATAAAATCTAATTCAAACAAAAACCTATTCAAGTATGGTCGGTCATTCAGTTTACAGGTCGAATTGATTTTCTTTTAAAAATAAAAACCAAACATTCTCAAGAATAATGTGTATGTTTTATATACCTAAGCCATAGAGATAACTGCCGAAGTTTCAGTCCGGGCTTACAAATATCATGACTTGGTACGATCATCCTTGCAGAACTACTTCATTAGTACACACACAATCATCGGAGAAATAATGATTTTTATGATTATTATAAAATCTAATTCAAACCGTCTAACCGAATTACCGCGTCTTGTCAATCTAATCTAACATTAGTCACAGTTAGTCACACTGTATTTAATTATTTAGAGGACCTGAAAAATAATGAAGTTATAATAATAATAGCAAATTTTTTTAAATTAATCAATAATTTAACATGACTCACCGAATTGCCGCGTCTTTTAAAACTAACCCCACAATGTCACTGTCAAATATTTCTAACACTGTTTTTAATTATTGATGTGTTCACTTCAACTGTCACTATGAAACTGATAAAGTTCAAATCTGCAAATTATGAAATATTTGAATTTGACAATCGGAGTCTTTTAAAACTAACCTAACAATGATCACTGTCAAATATTTCTAACACTGTTTTAAATTATAAATAGGACCTGAAAAAAATGAAATAAAAATTATAATAGCAAATTTTTTTAAATTAATCAATATTTTAATATGACTTACCGAATTGCCGCGTCTTTTAAAACTAACCCCACAATGTCACTGTCAAATATTTCTAACACTGTTTTTAATTATTGATGTGTTCACTTCAACTGTCACTATGAAACTGATAAAGTTCAAATCTGCAAATTATGAAATATTTGAATTTGACAATCGGAGTCTTTTAAAACTAACCTACAATGATCACTGTCAAATATTTCTAACACTGTTTTAAATTATAAATAGGACCTGAAAAAAATGAAATAAAAATTATAATAGCAAATTTTTTTAAATTAATCAATATTTTAATATGACTTACCGAATTGCCGCGTCTTTTAAAACTAACCCCACAATGTCACTGTCAAATATTTCTAACACTGTTTTTAATTATTGATGTGTTCACTTCAACTGTCACTATGAAACTGATAAAGTTCAAATCTGCAAATTATGAAATATTTGAATTTGACAATCGGAGTCTTTTAAAACTAACCTAACAATGATCACTGTCAAATATTTCTAACACTGTTTTAAATTATAAATAGGACCTGAAAAAAATGAAATAAAAATTATAATAGCAAATTTTTTTAAATTAATCAATATTTTAATATGACTTACCGAATTGCCGCGTCTTTTAAAACTAACCCCACAATGTCACTGTCAAATATTTCTAACACTGTTTTTAATTATTGATGTGTTCACTTCAACTGTCACTATGAAACTGATAAAGTTCAAATCTGCAAATTATGAAATATTTGAATTTGACAATCGGAGTCTTTTAAAACTAACCTAACAATGATCACTGTCAAATATTTCTAACACTGTTTTAAATTATAAATAGGACCTGAAAAAAATGAAATAAAAATTATAATAGCAAATTTTTTTAAATTAATCAATATTTTAATATGACTTACCGAATTGCCGCGTCTTTTAAAACTAACCCCACAATGTCACTGTCAAATATTTCTAACACTGTTTTTAATTATTGATGTGTTCACTTCAACTGTCACTATGAAACTGATAAAGTTCAAATCTGCAAATTATGAAATATTTGAATTTGACAATCGGAGTCTTTTAAAACTAACCTCACAATGATCACTGTCAAATATTTCTAACACTGTTTTAAATTATAAATAGGACCTGAAAAAAATGAAATAAAAATTATAATAGCAAATTTTTTTAAATTAATCAATATTTTAATATGACTTACCGAATTGCCGCGTCTTTTAAAACTAACCCCACAATGTCACTGTCAAATATTTCTAACACTGTTTTTAATTATTGATGTGTTCACTTCAACTGTCACTATGAAACTGATAAAGTTCAAATCTGCAAATTATGAAATATTTGAATTTGACAATCGGAGTCTTAAAAACTAACCTTACAATGATCACTGTCAAATATTTCTAACACTGTTTTAAATTATAAATAGGACCTGAAAAAAATGAAATAAAAATTATAATAGCAAATTTTTTTAAATTAATCAATATTTTAATATGACTTACCGAATTGCCGCGTCTTTTAAAACTAACCCCACAATGTCACTGTCAAATATTTCTAACACTGTTTTTAATTATTGATGTGTTCACTTCAACTGTTACTATGAAACTGATAAAGTTCAAATCTGCAAATTATGAAATATTTGAATTTGACAATCGGAGTCTTTTAAAACTAACCTCACAATGATCACTGTCAAATATTTCTAACACTGTTTTAAATTATAAATAGGACCTGAAAAAAATGAAATAAAAATTATAATAGCAAATTTTTTTAAATTAATCAATATTTTAATATGACTTACCGAATTGCCGCGTCTTTTACAACTAACCCCACAATGTCACTGTCAAATATTTCTAACACTGTTTTTAATTATTGATGTGTTCACTTCAACTGTCACTATGAAACTGATTAAGTTCAAATTTGCAAATTATGAAATATTTGAATTTGGCTCACCGAATTGCCGCGTCTTTTAAAACTAACCTCACAATGTCACTGTTAAATATTTCTAACACTGTTTTTAATTATTGATGTGTTCACTTCAACTGTCACTATGAAATTGATTAAGTTCAAGGGGAAGTTTCTACTGATGGAGGCTTTACAGGACTGAAATATCATGAAATAATAACTTTAAAACTAAAAATTTTACGCCCCTTAATAGGCTTGAACAACCTACTATTTGGTTAATAGATCAACGACCTAACGAATTGCGACACGAAGGCTTGTTACAGTGATCCAAATTAGTAGTGACATATAAATAATCATCAATTGCTCTATTTATATAAAAATTGCGCCGCCAAATAGTCTCGTAACCACGACCTTTTGGTTGTTATCACAACACTGTAACCAATTTCGCCGCAGAGGCTTGTTACAATGACTCCAAAACAATAGAGACATATCCATATATAATCAATTAATCTAATTATAAAAATTGATCACCCCGGAGTAGGAACCGAACCGCTGTCCTATCGGTTGACAACCCACGCCTTTAAACAATAACGCTAAATTGTCTCTTTATATGATACAAAGAGAATAGTGACATATAAATGAATAATCAATTAATCTGAATAAAAATATTATAAACGGCCCCCTAGATTCGAACCACCGATCTTACAACTGACAACTCAACATACTAACCAATTGTGCCACACACGCTTTATAAAAAAATCCAAAAACATAAATCCTAACGTGTTTCAAAACCATGTTTTATAATTTTTTTTTTTAAATTTAAAATTCAACTCGCCCAGCCCCCCATATTTTGACACATTGTTTCACTTACATATTTGATAACCTTTAACTGAAAAAAATATTCAAAATACAAATATACACGAAAAAAGCACAGTGTTATCTCTTTTTTCGTAGATAAAAAAAAGCTCTCCAAATACCTGCTTTAATTATTAAAATAATTCTCAGTTGATTGAATATATTAATTGAATATACAACTATAATATTATACAACTATTTTAATAATAAAAAATGTTTGATTTTGAATCTAATCAATTGTTATCTATTAGGTAGATTTACTTTTAATTAAAGACAAGTGTGGTCCTCCAAACATATTTGTCAGTCTTAAAAAGACTGATTTAGATATAAAAATTGCTAAAGATGTGTAAAGTCGTTATAACTTGTACTAATTGTACAATGCAACCAAATTTCAATTTTAAATTGTGTCTATTATCTATTATTTCATTTATATAAAAATGAATTGTATTTGTATATTTAATATCAATACCTATAAATTGAATAAATCAAATATTTTATTGATGTTTAGATATTTAATACATTTTAAATTTGTTGTTAAATTTTTATTGTTAATTAAATGATGTGAAAATATTTATTTAGTATTTATTATTATTTTTATAAATGTATTAAAAAAATAAAAATAAAAATTTGTATGTAAAAATACAAAAAATAAATACAGATACACTCATACAACATCTATATACACAATCTACTCGTTAAAATGAATGTGATCCATTTAAAACTGGTCACAAACAATTCATTTTCTTAAGATTTATTACTGAATTCTCTTAAAATTTCTGTTGTGTGTGTCTGTATGTGTAATCTTAAATAATTGACTTTTTTTTTTTAAATGTAAGTAAACAAAAGAATAAGAATAAATGTAAGAAAAATAAAACATTTTAAAATTAATAAAACATCTGGGTCACTATTATTACTTAAACAATATTTAACACAAAAATATATTTTTTTAGTTATTTGTTTAAATAAAAATAAAATTAGATGTTTTTGTCTTACAAATATTTGTTAACGTGAACACAAATTTTTGTACTAAAATTTAAATTAATCGACTTCAAAAAAAAAAAGGTTATCCATTCGACCTGGATGCATATAATATTATTGGAATTCCACAATATTTATATATTTTAGTTAAACGGCCTTTTAAACAGGTGTGCTAAACGTCTTGTGTATACATGTTTGTATGTGTGTATGTACTTAGGTATATTTGCCAACATATTTCTCAGAAATTAGAGATCAAATATGGTAATATAAAATTTCAGGTACTATTTTTTGTAATTGGGTATCATTCAACTTAGGAAACTAAAATGCAAATTTCATCAAAATCGGGTTAGTAGTTTTAGTCAAGATGGATTTTATAAATAGGGCTTTATCTGTTAAATAAAAGGGTTGTTCCATTTAAATTCAATAAAAATTATATCCTTAAGGCACAGGAATAGAGAAAAAAAGAATGTTTGGCTTTTGTTTATCATTTATTTATTTTATTAGTTTTACAACACTATCAAAATCCAATTATTTATACATCTGCATGCATCATAGCTAAATTTGAGCTAAAATACGTACTTAAACTTAGTCTTTATGTCTTAAATGCACAACCAAGATTTCAGCTATTCCTTTTCGGTTTTGAGTTATCTTAATGACGAACAGACAGACGGGTTGACATGCGAAATTGGAATAATTTGGTGATTTTTTAAACCACCTCCTATACCAAAATTTGGTTTGTAGCTTCAATATTTTCTAACTTTACAAACTTTAGACTAAAATTAAAATACTCGGGCATCTAATATATATGTTTAGTATAAAAATTAGTAAATACAAATCTTAAAATAAAAATGGACTAGAACATAATTTTACAATAAACTGTTCCAATTACCTTTCGAAGCGAACGTCAACGGATCCCTGTTTAGATAAGAATATGATGTTTAAAAATGCAATATGACTTCGAAAGGTAATTTGTAACAAGGAAATTATTTATGAAACAATTTAATTTAATATTTAATCAATTTTTTAAAGTTGGTTCTATTTATTCAAAATCGGTACACCAAAGTAAAGCGATTGATAACAATGTGGTTTTGGAATCAAACAAAATTATTGTCCATTGATAACTGTTCTTTTTAACATAAAAAGTACATATTTTGTACACACTTCTTTTAATAAAATTGTATACATTTTATAGGCATCACGTTTTTGAATAGAATTAGGTTGATCGAAACTATGACATACTTTTGAGAAAAAATGCGTGATCTTTATGGAACAGAGTCACTTCATTATGATATTCGAAGTGAAATCGTCCAATATACTGAGCAACATTGGCTCGAAAATATTGATATCTTAAGAGCAACATGTGATGTAATTACTTATACCGATGTTGTGACCATTATAAAAATTATATGGGAGCTAATGGTAGTTACGGAACAGACTTTGAAATATCGATGTTTTCCAAAGCGTTCAAAACAAATGTTAATGTTTTTCTTCGAAAAACCGACCATTTAGTAGAACAAATACATTGTATTGGTGATAATGAAATTCAACAAAGTAATTGTATTCATTTAGTATTTTCCGGATCTGATTCTCAAAATGGCCATTTCGATGCTCTTATGATAAATGAAATCGAAATTAATGAAGCGGAAATTATCGAAAATAACGATAATGATAATTTTGATTATCAGCCGATGGAAGAAGAGGAGCTTACTCGATCAACAAGGGAGACAAAAGTGTCAATTGACCAAATAACAAAACATCAAAATAAAAGCGGCAAATTTGAAACCCTTTATAAATATGAAGTGGGATCTTTCCAACTTCAGACAACGAATATGGCGGATGATAATGGTGATTTGATCAATGATTTATTAAGAAAATTTATAAAGGAAGCTTTAATAAATCAGTTAAATATAACATGTTCTATTAGTTTTCGAAATGGCTTAAGAATTAATAATGCAAATGTAGTTGCTTATGGTAAATGCAATATTATTAGCCATGGTGCTCGTTTTAGATTTGACTGTACTTCATTGAGCAATTTTATCATGGAAATTACTGTTTCTTCCACTCATAAGGACTTGTCACATCACCATAGTTTTGGAAAAATAAAAATGGAACCAATAAGAGGAGAAAATAGAAAATTTTAAAAAAAATTAATAACAAATATACTCGCCACGGAATTAACACAACTTTCAAAATAGTTTTGAAAATACTGATAGCGAATTATATAGTGATGGTCATATCGCAAAAAATCTGTGAGATTAGGAACAATTCAAAAAATTGTTGTCTGAAGGTCGATGTGAGAAAAGATTTGGTGATTAAATCTCGAACGCTTCAAGATCTTCTCCAATCTTTTCTATTTTTTGAGGATAGTAATAGTTGCGGGATGGTTAATATTAGACAGTTTTCAATGCCATTGCAAATGATTTTTTATACAGAACGGCAATTGTTCAATAATAGATGAATCGAAACCAATTATTCTTCATTTGGATGCAACTGGCGGCCATGTAAGACAAATTGGAGGATTATGAGTGTAAACATATAATTTTTTTACTATGCCATAGTAATAAATTTAAGGCATTAATAAAACTGTCATTCCTATTTTAATGTAAAACGAGATGTTCTGAACTTCTGACACACGATACCCCATCCATAGCACACTTTTAAAAAAAATATAGATGGCTTGAATACATGAATACACCCGAAAATGGCCATATTGTTCATGCAATTTATGTGGTTGATTGGGCTTGGGTGTTCATGAATGCTATATTATCAGAATAGGAATGGTACCATGAATAAATTTAAGAATATTTGCAAACATGCCTTGTGTATTTAGAGCAAGGCATAAAATCCATAAAAATTTTTTAACATTCTTTTTTAGTTGTTGTGCTCATACAATTCATCGATATTGCGAAGTCCATTTACAAACAAAAATTTCCAAATTTAATGGGAGTAATAAACCTTTTTTGATGGGTTTTATTGGGCTTTTTTAATAATGAGTAGAAGTTTATTGTGAAATTAATAATGTTTTTAAAGATTATTGTAAGGTTTTTTCTAACAAAATTTCAACATAAGGCTGAAGAATATTTAGTATTAAATATAACGGTGATGTAAAAATAATATATAGTGATAGCTGGTCAGCAAATGTTCAAAGAAGGGGACGATTTGGATACACACAAATTCTGACCACGAGTGAATGTGATCATAATGAATTGACGTGAGCTTGTTGTTTCAAAGTAAATCAAACACTCCCACGTATGCTCAATCATATTTTATTCTAATATTCATGAATAGCCCTTTCATTTCAAACATTATTTGGAATCAATATTTAATATATATTGAAGAATTTAAAAAAAAAGTGAGAGTGGCAATGTTAATATTACAAATAAATATTTCAACAATCCAAAATTCTAATATGAATTATGTCATAGCTTCATATATGTCATACTGTCGCTTTGTGGAGTTGCATGAATAATAAATTTAATATAAAAATATCCAAATGATTAAATCCGATTATTTTCAAATGCAATCATGCGGAATCAATAAATTGAAAGTATACAAACATACAGTATTAGGATCAAATAGAAAATCAAATGTATTGACACTTAGTGAAATCATATCCAGATTACTAAGTAACCAACAATGAGCTATTTAGTGACAACGAAGAAATTTCTCCATAACAAATTGAAAAGAAAGCCAAATATCCAGAAGAGTCCAATGGAAAAAATGATACGGACGACGACGAACGACTCAAACTTCCCATTGAACCGCAGAAATCGATGGGGGCGCAAAAGAATTCATTTTTAAAGATCAAAATATATGACAAAACCTCGTAATACACATATGAATTATAAATCATTAAATAAATTGAAACAAAAAATAAAATAAAAAATTGACAAAAAGATAAATTCATATTCAAAAATTACAGAAGATAAGATATTGGACAAACAAGAAGCCATAAAAATCCATATCTATTCCTGATGAATTTTGGACAGTTATGCCAACCAACTACCGGGGTTAAACATCGATTCTGTTACATTCAACTAACAAATTAAAAATATTGGCCTAACGGATTTGGTTTATGATACAGAGTAGTGTTACTATTGATAATTCCGATTCAGCTGGGTAATTAAATGATGGGCTTATACAAAGCGCAAAGCAATTTTTATTATGTGCGGGCTTGAAATATTATAGAATGTCAAATAATTGTCAGCATTTCCAGACTCTAACATTGAAATTATAATTAAATATCGATGGATAGATGGACAAATCATTGATGGTGAACAAAATCTATTGTATGGACATAACCATCAATAGTATAAATGGAGAAAAAGTAAAAGCAAAGATAATCAGCTTATTTTTCAACAGATGTAACAGGTTCAAATTCTAGGGAAATTTTATTGGGATACACGGCACTAAATGTAAGAGTCCAGTGTTTATCAAATAAATTTCAGGTATACAAGAGTTATTATTAAATGCCTAAATACACGTATCACGGACATTGGCGATTGTATAATGGTTGACATTAAAAATAGAAAGTTAATTTTAATGAATCCCTATTTTATAAGAGAAGAAGAAGGTGAAAAACAGCGAATAAAATTAGCTTTCAAAAACTTTCTTGAAAAATGTTCTCCAGGTACACCTCTTAATAGCATAAAGAGAACTGTTTGGGCTTTCGAAGACGGTATTGAACGACCTACACAAGGAAAAAATGACGGTATAAATTGTGGTATTTATGTAATGTATTACATCAAATGTGTATCGGAAAAAATTGCTTACGATAAAAATTTTAATACCGATGAATTTCGGCTATGCACGGCAAAAATCATGTTAAAAGAATCAGAAAATATACAAAACCGATACATACAATGTTTTATAATAATTGACGCAAAACATGAAACAATTTGTTGTCATCTATGTAATCGGCAAATTCATACGACTTGTATTATAATGAATGAAGCCAGTACGGAAGACAAAGACAAATTGATAAAAAAAAATTAAAAAAAGATCAAAATTAAACAAAAAAATCGATAAAATAATCGATTTATGCAGTGATAGCGAATCAAATATTGAATTAATAACAAAAAACAATACACGATTGCACTTTTTTAATTGCCGATTATGTCGAAAATTCATTAAACAAACGACTTGATTAATAAAGCATTAGATGAGTTAATCAAGTCTGATGAAGTACATTTGTACACAGATGTCGTATGTACACATAGAAGATAGTATTATCGTTTAAATTTGATGTATGCGATTAGTTACCCCGACGTATTATCGCATTTTATAAGAGTGAATGAATTATATATATATATTGCTTGAAATGTTTAGTTTCTTAAAGATTGTTTTTCCTTAATAAAAGAAATATGGCTATTACTCCATGTTAAGGAGGGGGGGG